>CM041635.1:14240355-14274835 GCA_023333625.1 Bothriochloa decipiens | reverse complement strand
GGTGAGTACATTGACTCTTGCTTTAGCTTGTGCATCCATCCTGCAGATACTAATGACATCACTTGGCCTTTAACTTGTGCAGGTACAGTCGGCGGGTTCGAACCCGTCTCCTAGAGGTGCCGGCCCTCAGATGATGCCGTATCCACCTCCGGGTGGCCCTTCTCCACCGTATCCACCTCCGCGTGGCCCTCCTACACCTTACTCGTGGCCGGTGGGTGGAGGGTAGCCGTACTTGTCGGCGCCGCGTGATCCAGGGTGGGTTCCGTGGGAAAACCCTGGGGGCTCTGGGGACGGACAACCTGACGGCTCCGGGGACGGCGCGACGAGCTAGGTACTTGTCGCTTGTGTTATGCTCCTGGACTTGAGTATCGTCGAAGTCTCTGTCATGTATTTCTTCTCTTCGTGATGGACCTAGACTTGTTGTGTTGAACTTCATGTGATGGACCTCGACTTGTGGTGTTCGACTCGTTGCGTTGAACTTCATGGTTGTAATGGACTTGTGGTGGAGATAAGAGATGCTATTGTGAGATATATGTGTTATTGTGATATATGGTGACGGTGGTGATAAATATGATGAAATTGTGATATAAATGGTGCTACTTGTGGTCCTGATGAAATTACGATATAAATTATGATTTTGCAATATTTGGATGCAAAAAAACAGAAAAAAAAGGAATTTGGCCAGAAATCCCCAGCTTTGCCGAGTGCCAGCGGCAAAGGGGTCATGCCTTTGCCGAGTGTCAGCACTCGGCAAAGAATTTTCGAAATTTTTTTTCTTTGCCGAGTGCCGAGCTGGCACTCGGCAAAGAAATTTTCAAAAAAATAATTTTTTTCTTTGCCGAGTGCCGCCCCGTCAGCACTCGGCAAAGCCAGCCGTCAGGCTGACGGCGTCACGTGGCTTTGCCGAGTGCTGACGTGGCACTCGGCAAAGGCTTTGCCGACTATATGCCACGTGGCACTCGGCAAAGCCGCCTTCGCCGACGGTATCTTTGCCGACAGCCCTTTGCCGACTGCCACGTGGAATTGCAGTCGGCAAAACCTTTGCCGACTACATTTCTGTCTTTGCCAAGTGCGCGTTGTAGTCGACAAAGAGAGCGAACCCTGTAGTAAAGGGTGGAGCTCAATATATAGATAGTTTAGACGATCCTGCCTGCAAGCTGCAGCAATCAGTGTTCTCGTAATAAAATACAGTTTCGCTGATTGCCAAGAACATGCATTCACGCATGCAGCCTGATGACCTGATCGAACCACCCTCTGACTGAATACTCACCCCTTTGCAAAAGAGAGTACCGTATTTGTATAGATCCAAGCAAACTAAGCCTACTATTATTTTTTTTCTCGAATCTAAGCCTACGATTATTAGGACAAGAACCTCTACTGATTCTCACTTATTATCTAGCACGAGAATTATTATGGTCAGATTCTGACCTGTCAAACATAACTGTCAAATATGAGCAGATTCTGACCTGTGCGCTTGATAAAGTTCCATGGAAATGGTTTCTTTTCTGCACTTTTTCAAGTAGTAGTCATCCAACGGTCCAAGATAAGCTCTAGAAAGTACAGCCTTAAAAAGTTCCAATTGTAATGCACATCCAGTAAATGTCTTGGGAGTGAGATGCTTTAGCATTAAGTGAACTAAAAGAATACCCACGCGTTGCTGTGAAAATGCGGCGGACCAGTAGATTGCGTGACATGAACATATAGACAAACAAAATCTTTATTTTGCTGACGTAGATATTATAATTGCATGGCCAGTGGATTTTAGTTATGTGTGATAGTGTCTTTCTTAGTTAAACTGCTTGCATATTGAGAGAAATATAGTGACTTGATGACATGGACAGTACAATTACATGTGCCGGTAGATTTTTAATTATGTGTGATAGTGGGTTGCTTAGATGAACATCTTGCATGTTAAGAGAAATAACTAAGTAGGTTTGTTCTTATAAGAGTTATAGATGACATCTTGTATGTCGAGAGAAATAACTAAGTGTGGTTTATTCGTATAGATGCCTAATATGTATGTAAAGTGCACACCCATTCTAGCTTTTTCTGACCAGCAATGTTAACCTTCTCATTGCCGGCACGCGAGATACCTTCTTTATTTCTCTTTTAACTTCCTAAATAATTAAGACAACTGCTACGCAATAATTAAATGTTAGCTAAGCGAGCGAAAAGGTCGAGACGATGTATGATATATTTCGGAAAAGGTGACATCCATTGCATCCTGCAACCGAGAGAGCGAGAGAGAGAGATGGATGCAGCGTCACATAGGTGTTGAGTGGGAGTTTGGAGTGTTTTGCTGGCCGTTTTGCTTTCATTTGTTCTTAACTGTTAAGAATCCACTTCACGATGACTCATCAAACTCGGCCTACCTGACACCGATTTGCTGGAAAGTTTGTGGTCTAGTTCTTTTCTTATGTAGTATATGCAGGGCCCTTTTCGTCATTGAGATCTCGGACGTCAGATATTGCTGGAAAGTCAGGTGGGTGACGCGAATCATATGGATGTATATGTATATAGACCTACTGTATGTTCCTATATTGATAGGTACTCTTTTTTTTTTTTTTTTGTGATATTGATCGGTACTCAGCTTAACGTGTTACGTGAAGATTCAGAGATAGCGGGTGCGGGTTTCTTCACAACAATATCACAGTTACAGAATGCATCTCTCTCCTCCCCTCCTTCAAGACATATTGAATGTCAGCATTTTTCTTCCTACCTAGCCATCGTGTCGTGTCAGGCTAGGCAGTCCATTGAACAAGCATTGCTTAACTGTGTCACAGCTCCTCGCTGAATGAGCTTACGGTGTCCAAGATCTTCTCCGGCTGCGGCGCTGTTGGCTTGGATCAGTGTAGAGACTGTCGTCAGGTCCTCAGCGATATGCTTCTTCAGCAGAGAGAGATGCATGGTATGATTCTTCAGCAGAGACATGGCAGCAGTTCATGCATGATATGCTTCTTCAGCAGAGAGACCTGCATGTGGATTCTACTTGTTGATGGCAGGTCAAGTATTTCCAGCACACTAAAGTTACCAGTCAGGGCTGGTCCTAAGTTTATCATTTTACCTAAAAGGAAACTAAAATTTTAAACCTTTTTATATAAACAAGAATACTACTGGTATTACTCGTTGCTAGTGTGTGTGTGTGTGTGTATATATATATATATGTTATGCTATAGCTGGCTACAAAATATCATATTCTGTGGCCAAGCCCAAACATCCAACGCGGACAGACCGGCAACGTCCCACGAGCACCAGATTCATTCACGCATGGCTCAATTATTAGCCGGCAATAATTCAACTTCCAAACCAACGCTGGGCCATGTCCCCTAAATCACCGCCAATAAATTATTTTACTGACCACAAAACCACCGTCCAGTGTCCACTCCATTTCCTCTTCCTCCTCCGCCCGGCTGATCCCGTCCCAATGGGCGATGGGCGACGGCGGCGTGGCTCCCCGGCGATCGGCAGCGGTCCTGCCACCGCGCGACGCGAGCAAAGGCCGCCCCACTGCCCCGCGACGCGACCTTCACTGCGGACCTCGAGGCCGGGTTCGCGTGCCGTGGCCAGGCCCCTTGCGCCCGCGTTTCTCGACACCTGCGCGGTACCGAGCAGTGCCGGCGGGCGGCGGCCCTCGTGCCTCGCGCGTACGGCTCCGTTGTGGCGGCTGGAAGGCTGGCCAGACGCTAGACCTGACCTGCACGTCCAACAGCGTCGGCAGCGTCCTGATCCGCAGTGGCCTCCACAGCAGCGTGGTGGCGGTGTCGCGGGCGGAGGCGGAGCGCGGACGACCTCCGGGAGGCAGGCGCAATCACCCTGGAACTAGTCAACGCCACACCCACTTCGCTGGACTGCCATCTAGCCTGCAGCCCTGCACCATCCCAGATCGTGGCCCTCGCGGCCTGCCTCTTCAACCGCGCGGCGTCGTCATCGACGTTGGCCTCCCGGCCTGCCTCCTCGACGTTCCCCCTTCTCCGGGGCCGCAGCAGAGGCTCGGTACATGCGGCCCGATGCAGCCCATCAACAGAGGCTAGCAGGCTGCTAGCCAGGACCTGCTCGCGCTCCCTTTGGCGTCGACATCGCCAATGGCCCTGTGGCAGCGCCCTCTCTACGGTACCCTATCGTTAGCACTCTTCCCATGGCAGATCTGGGCGAGGGCTGGTCCAGACGAGCGCCTAGGGGGCGGCCAGTCTGGAGTTCCTCGTCACGGCACTGTCCTGCACGGATGGCCTTGTGCATGGCGGATGGAGGACGACATCCTCGGCGAGGCACGGATTTGGTGATTCTCCGATAATGAATTATCGTAGGTATGGCTTTGAATATGCGACTACGTAGGTCCTGTATTTGGATGTTTTTTCTAGGTTGTCTCATCAATAGAATGCTACTGCACATCGATCCTAGAAGCTGCATGGCTATGTTTTCCCATGGTCTTAATTCGAATTGCAATATTGTAAATACATCACATCATTTACTACTTCTTTTTTTCTGGAATTCCTTTTAGGAAATTGGAGTGAGGAACAGCCTGCCGCTGGTCTCCAATTTCCCTCGTGATATTTTTCTCCTCCAAATTGCAAAAAAGGCTAGTATATATCTTTAGTATTATTATTTTTTGAGAATATATATCTTTAGTACTATAGAGGCTCTATTTCGGATTGTCTTAACATATTTTATTGTTCCGGTTAATCAAATAGATGTATCTTTAGCAGGAATGTGGTACGCGTACCACGTATGGCAGGCGTTTCATGGAAGCCGACGACATCATCGTTAACACATCCACCGAGCTTGAGCAGGGCGTCCTCTTCACCATTGCTGAGGGCTAGAGCACGGAGGGACTCGGTGCTATACTTCGACGTTGTACCTAATCACGAGCTTATACTGATGTTATAGTAAATTAATTTTGATCATAGTTAAAATTCTTGTAAATGCTTATATCCATGGTCCAAAGTTCTCGTAAATATTCTTTGTGCAAGTTCTCGTAAATTTCATTGTACGAGATATTCATAATTTAAAATTCTCGTAAATATTTATAGTATAAAATTCCCATAAATATTTACAGTAGGAAATTCTCGTAAATATACGGTATAATATTCTCGTAAATATGTACTGTACAAATTTTTCGTAAACCTGCACAATACAAAATTATCGTAAATATCTAACGTTTAAAATTCGAGGAATATCCAATTACGCTTGACTGGGATGGCTTTGTTATTCGCGGCGACACATAGTATCGGCACTGGTTTCGGTTTCCGAGGTCGAGCCTGTGGGGGTTTCTGAAGTATCGGATAGACCGCGTTTTCCGGAAGCTGGGTTTACCTCAATACCTCGGCGATTTTGAAGATTTGAAAGTGTCGCATGGGGGGTTTGTATTTGACTTGATAGATTGGGACCGACAACTTTGGCCTTTCGGGCGTGAAGGATGACGCCTCATTTTGCGCTATGTGTAAAGTAAAGATCGTTTTTCCCTGCGGCTTTCGTTTATTGCATCTTTCGGTTTAATGATTGACGCAAACACCGGCTCGTTAGAAATCGGTAGACTCCATTTTGACTATGAAAAACGCCGCCCTCTCAACTTTTAAAGTCGAAGGGTGCATTCGACGACAGCCCCTCAGCTCCATCAAACTCCTGCTGCCAGACTAGCCACTGACGCTTACTACTGCACCGTTGCCCAAGACATTCGGGCACCATATTTGCAACCGTGCTCCCCACCTTTCCGGTGACCACTGCCGATGCTGCCCTGTGCGTGGCCACTACGCTCTGTGCTCCCGAATGAATCCCTCCTATTTCTACTTTCCCAATCCCTACTCCAAAGATCATATTTTTGGTAGCTAAACCTGTGCTATAGGTTGTGTCTGATCATGTTTCTCTCCTTCACAAATATTTATAGTAGGAAATTCTCGTAACTATATACGGTATAATATTCTCGTAAATATGTACTGTATAAATTTTTCGTAAACCTGCACAATACAAAATTATGGTAAATATCCAACGTTTAAAATTCTCGTAAATATTTATAGTATTAAATTCTCGTAAATTTTGTAGCCAGCTATAGCATAACACATCATATTCATTTACGAGAATCCGCATTAAGAAATATTTACAAGAATTTATATTATTAATATTTATCAGAATGTGCATTAAGAAAATATTTCCAGAATTATACTAATAATATTTACAAGAATTCGTTCTAAGAAATATTTACGAGAAGTTGCATGAATTTACGAGAATTTTCTCTAAGAAATATTTACGAGAATTTGCATGAATTTACGATAATTTGCACTCACAAAATATATTTACCAAAATTTGAACTAGGAAATATTTACGAGAATCATAAACATTTAGGTGCTTTCCAACAGTAACCAGCAAGAAAAAATAACAAAAAAAATCAAATACTAACATGCCGTTCATCGGTAAAACATCACACATAAACTTTTAAATGAAATCAAACTAATTCATCTGTATCTGTACAAACAAATCCAACAAAAATCAAATCAAATTAGTCACACAGCATCAGGGAAAGGCCCTGCCGCCACGCCATCGTGAGGTCCATCGGGAGGGAGGAAGACACCGCGTTGCTAGGCCGCCGCCGTGGGGCACCGTCGGGAGTGGGGTGAGCCGCGCCACCACTGCGAGGCGAGCAGCTCCGTCGCCAGGGCCGCCATCTGAGCAAGAGCGGCTGCATCGACGTCAGGGAACGCCGTCGAGCGGGGCGAGCCGCGCCGCCGCAGGGGCCACACTATCCACGCCGGGTCACACGGTGGAAGCCGCGCGAAGGAGCATCGAGCCGACGTTGCCGGTGGAGCGCACGTGGCGTCGGGGGCAGAAGCGGTGCTGCCGTGCTGGATAGTCGCCACCGCCACATCAGCCAGGAGGACGAATGCGCCGCCAGAGGAGGGGAAGCCGCACGCCGCCTGTCGGGGAAGGGGCCGCGCCGCGCCGCGCCACCGTTGGGGTCGTCATCAGGGGTCGCTCCGCTGCCGGGGCCCGAGAGGAGTGGGCCGCGTCGCCGCAGGGGAGCCCTGTACGCGTGGCTCAGAAGTGCCCACGCGAACAGCATCCGCGCGAGGCGGGCAGATGGGGAAGGAGCAGCCGCAGCTGCAGGTTGGAAGGAGGCGCCGCCGCCGTGGGGAGAAGCAGCCGCGGCCAGTACTACTGCGCCGTGGGGAAGGCCGCCAAGCTCGCTGGCCTGGCCGCGCCGCCGCTGCGGACGCGGAGCGGGATGGCCTGTCTTCACCGCCGTGGCGCGATTGGAGGCGGACGCAGCCGGGCAGCGAAGGGGATCTCCAGTGGCGGATCTTGCAGCGAAGAAGCAGGCTACGGGGATTTGGGAATGGAGAGGGCTCGGTGTTTCTGTGGTCGATGTTGATGGAAAAGGAAACGTCAAAAATCAGGGGAATTAAATCAAGGTCACGGCCTCCCGGGTGTATTATTTTCCCTATTTTTGTAACGATGACCGGGACCACATGCAACCATCTTATCTGGGTGCATTCTATGGAATGCACCAGGCCCAAACCGAGCGTGCATGCACCTACCCCGCACGTACGCGCGTCTTGGTCGACCTACCCCGCACTCCACCCGGAGAAACCAACTGGTCGGGCTCGCACGCACACCGCCGCCACCACTTCCTCCCTCCTCCACTCCCCTCCCGACGAAACCACCCCCATTCTTTCTGCCAGGCGCTGTTGCCGCTGCGTTGCCGAGGGAACCGCCGTGATTGCGCCGCGCACAACCACCTCTTCCGCCGTGAAAGTTGTCTCCACTTCCTCTCGCAGCGCCCCGTCCCCGCTCCCCGCTCCATTTGGCGCTGCGCCGCGGTGGTTTTCCTCGCTCATCAGCGAGAAAACCCCACTCCCGAACCCCGATTCCACCGGCATTTTGTTGCTGCGCCGCCGCGTTGTCGTGATTCCGCCGCGCCGTCGCGATTTCGTCGCCCCGCCGTGATTCCGCTCAGATTCTTCGCGGCGCACTCGGCGGTTTTAGCCCACTCGTCCCGCGCCGCACTACAATAGCGCACTCGCCGGACTCGCTGACCTAGGGTTCGAGCGTCGCCGTCTGTCTCGCCTCCCCGTCATCTCTCTGTATGTAAGTCATCTCGATTCCCCTATTCTACTGTAATCGTAGCCTCGATTTTGAATGCGGATTCGATGCCTATGCGGGCTAGTGTGTTGTGCATTGTTGGAATGATATGGATGGAGAACATAGTGGGTAGGCAGTTGAAATGATATGGAGGATTTTTCTACAGTTGTTTGTAATTGTCTATTTTTTAGTTGTAACAGGTAGAGTCTTCTAATTGCAATTGGCTAACATTTTCATATGAAATTCAACTTTCATGTTATGTTTGATTGTATTCTGTTGTTTATAACTAACTTATTATCTTAGTTGTAACTGGTATGGTGTTCTAGTTGCAATTGGATAACAATTCTGAAATTCATTTTGATTTCTGTTACTGTTTCTTCAACTGACTTTTTAATGTGTAGGTGCAATTGGTTGTCAATTTCATTCTGAAATATGTGGATTTTTATTCTGATGTTTATGGGTAGCTTATTATTTAAGTTGTAACTGGTAGGTTTGTTCTAGCTTCCAATTGTTGACAATTTCATCTAAAATTCAACTGTGATGTTATGTTTTGTTGTATTCTAATGTTTTATAATTAGCTTATTATCTTAGTTGTAGCTATTAGGGTTGTTGTACTCGCATTATGTTGTGTAAACTAGATTACTATTTTAGTTGTAACTGGTGGCTTGTCCTAGTCGTAATTGGTTTACAATTATACGCAATTCAACCGATTTTGTTACTCTTTCCTGCAACTGACTTTTTCTTTGAATGACAGTGGTTATAATGGATAAAGAAGGGAATGCATCAGCTGGTCAAGGCAGTGACCCCCCGACGTTCCCCCCGCTTTGATCAACAGAAAAATCTCAAGCATATAAGTCGGCGAAGGACAGGAAGAAGAGATTAAGGCTTGGCAGTCCCCACAAACTGATGCTTTGGGTGAAGAACATGAAGCACAGGAAGGACAGTCTGCACAAGATCCAGATTTTGATCCTGATAATGAAGTTGAGGGTGATGGCCATGGCGACACTGATGCAGATGGTGATGCACTCGATGTAGGCAACAAGAAGAGGCCCCGCAAGAAGCCTCCTGCACTTCGTTGCTCTCCTTCAGCCATTCAAAAACTTCTCAAAGCTATCGAGAATAATGACCATGTCATAGCTCCAGTAAAGGCAAAGGGTTTTGGTGGACTGTTGCAGTTCAAACCAAACCTTCTGGATAGGAAATTGCTGACCTGGCTTATGCTGAGGCTGAACCCAGAAACTATGAAGTTAGATCTTGGTGGTGGTAAAGAGATTGCAATCACTGAACATGTTGTTTGGTGTATGTTCCAGTTGCCAAGAGTTGGTGGCGACCCACCTTCCTTGTCTGATGATGAAGCTCGCATTAGGCGGTACTAGTTGGGTGAACAAATTTGTCCCAGTACTTATGAAAGTAAGGGTGGTATCAGGTTTTCGGATATTGTGGATGGACTGAAGGAGAAGAAGCTTAGTGGGGATCTCGGGCTCAGGGCATTCTTTATGGCTGTATTCCAGTCCCTACTTTTCTCGAACACCAATAGCAAAATTAGGCTCGAGGATGTGATTTATACCAAGGAGTTGGAAAATATTGGCACATTAACTGGTGCAAAGCAGTAGATGACAATCTTTGCAAAGCTGCACGTTTGTATAAAAAGGATTTTGCGTTGAAGGGCGACCTAGCACCTATCACAGGCTGTGGTATCTTTCTGGTGGTAAGTTTTTTTTTGTGCTTCATTTTTTCCCTTTTGCATTTATTGTATTGTTTTTCACTAGTAATAAATTCTAGTTGTATACATGCAGGTGCCATGTGTCAATCACTTGCATTACACTAGTAGTAATTCTGGCTGTGTAGTATTTTCTCCAACAGCAATTTGTTTCTGGCCAGAGTTGCAACTGGGTTATGGCACTTGTAGCAACTTTGCTATAGTTTTTGTTGTAATTGGGATCATATCTCCTGTACTAATTTGTTTTTCCTATTGTTTTTATACATGCAGATGCTATATGCCAATTTCCTGCAGCATGGTCTACAGTTAGACTCATTCTCTTTGCCCCGATGTGCTAAATTGGATAGTAAAACCATCGAGACTATTTCAACGTTGGATATGAGGGGATGTCTCAAGTGGTGCTACTCAGTATGGCCACCTCAGGGTAAGCTGCCGATAATCATTTTTGTCTGATTTTGATTTCTATAATATTATTTTATCCAGCATGTTATTTTATGTTTATAATAACTAGTTTCAATTTTTTTAAAAAAAACTTGCAGTTGAGAAGTATTGCCGCCACAGTTTATTCCCCTCCCCCTTTAGTTCCAGCTGTTGCTGTTGCTCCTCGCCTTTCTACTGCTGCCCCGTGCCCCGCTGCTGCTGGTCCTTCCTCTGCTACTGCTGCTCCTTGCCCTGCTGTTGCTGCGCCTTCGTCTGGTACTGTCCCCGAGGGAACTTCTCATGCTGCTGGTACTTCAGCTGGCGTCGCTGGCACACATCACATCCCCGGTGGGCAGGCTATCATGGAAGTTCAGCTTCTTGTTCTACACCAATATCCAAGCTTCAGCGCTGCTTTTGGCCAGAGCGTTGCTGAAGTAGGAAGTCTGAGACGCAGAAGATTTTGAAGGATTTTGATGACAACATGACCAAGGCTCAGCCCTACGTGACCAAGGTTGCTGAGTACGTTACTACAGCCAATGATCTGATTGTAAAAAGTCACCACGAGTGCTATAGCGCTATGAAGAAGCTGCTTGGTGACGCCCAGGCTGCCAGCCAAGCTGATAATGAGCGTAGGAGGCGAAAGAGGAAGAAGAAAGCTGGAGGTTCAGGTAGTTTTTTGTTGCAGTTTGTAGTGTATTCACATTGTAATTACTATTATAGTTATGTTGCAATTGGTTGTTTCATACAATTTGAATTAGCATGAATTTTTTTTGGACTAATACATGTTTTTTTGTTGGTGTCTCTTTTTTTGGTATGCATCAGCAGCTAAATCAGTTGTTGATGAACATCAACGCACAGCAGCAGGTGACGAAGAAGATGCTTCACGACGAGGTACTTTTTGTTGCTTTTTGTAATTCTCATTCTTTTCATGTTGCAATTACCCTAATTATCAGTGTTGCAATTGGTCAGGGCCAACAATCTTACAATATTTTTTCCCAGAATAACAAATGTTTTTCCAGGATAACATTTTTTTTGTTCCTTTTTTTTTGTATGTAGCAGGAGCTAAATCAACTAGTGATCAAGATCAATCTAATGCAGCAGGTGAGCAAGAAGATGCTTCACAAGAAGAAATTTCTGGAGGAAATTGTACAGGACATATCCCAACTTCTCAACAGCCGTCAGGTACTTTTTGTTGTATGTTATCATTCTTTTTATTTTCAAGTTGCAATTATCGCCATTATTTGTGTTGTAATTGGTCAGATGCCTATAAGCTTACAATATTTTTTTTTTGGTTTGCAGCAGTAGTAGGACAAACTAGTGGAGACGCCTGTTTCCAAGATCAAGTTATTGTTGAAGAATATGATGGACATGGATTTGGGCAAGGATATGATTCAGATGAAGATATTGGAGGACAAGGATCTAAAGACAGAGACGGAGATGGCCAACAAGATGCTGGAGAAGGTGTAAATGTTGAAGCTAGTTCTCGAGTTCCTTTGTTGGAATGGAGGAAAACACCAGGTATCTTTTTTTTGTTTGCAAATTTATGCTATTATTTTCATATTTGTATTCACCATGGTATATGTATTTTTGCAATGGGCTAGGGTCCTATTACCTTAACTATTTCACCTTATATTTTCTTTTTTTCAATGTTACAGATCCTCAACCATCTGTTGATGAAAATCAACGTTGTGCAGATGTTGAACCATCTGGCAACCAAGAAAAGTCTCCAGGTACTTTGTTGCAGTTTGTTATCTATTCATATTGCAATTACCACCATATACGTGTTGCAATTGGTGTCATTGACAAAACTTCAACTGTTATTCTGTGTGCTTTTTTTCCTGTTATTTGCAGTGGCATCAGATGCGTCACCTGTTGATCAAGACCAGCGTGGAGGATCAGGTGATGAATTCCCCACCATTCCACTTCAGTATCGACTACCACCTAACTTCGAGTCAAGTGGTGGCAATGTTCATGCCCACGAGGAAGGCAGATCAAGTAATTCTTGCCATGAATTCCCTCTTTTTTATTCTTGCCATGCATCAGCAATCTCAGTTTCTTATTTTTCCGTCTTCCATCCTTATTTTTATATGGTTTTCTTTTTCATCTACTCCTAGCACCATCTCCGTTACGTAGTCCTCCGCGTGATTTGGATGCCTTAATTAACCAGCTACACACATCTGGCTTTGTTGATGACCCCACTGACCAGGTGACATGATTGTTTTCATACTGTTGTTATTCATGTTTCATTATTATGCAATTGGGATTGACTTCTTGTTGCAATTGGTATTGTACAGAAGATACCCCGCGATATTGGAGATGCATCCACGCCAGCACATCCTGGCAATCTCGAAGATGAGTCATGTAGAAAGGCGGAATCTGATGACATGGAGATTCCTTTGACTACCGCAAGTAACACACAACATACTACTAGGGCAGATACTGCATCACACACGACGGCTCCTGAGGTTTGCAAGATTTTGTTTGTTTTCATACTATAGTAATTCATCTAGCATTGTTATGCAATTGGGATGATTAATTTGTTGTAATTTGTGTTATACAGAACACAACCAGTGAGATTGGTGATGCATCCATGCCAGGACAGCCTGCCAATCTTGGGAGAAAGGAGCCACCTGCTGTAAGCTATTTATGACACAAACACACATAGGCACCCTTTCTTTTTGTGTCTGTTTGCATATTATATACCTTTTTTTAATAGTTTGCAGCTCACTGTATTTTTCCTTTTTTGCAGGCTCGAGGTGGTCGTCGTGGGAGATGGAAAGTTGTCGAAAAGGTACCTGGCAGGATCAAATGGTCTATTGTTCATCTTAAGAAAGAGGAGCAAGAGCGCCATGATAAACATGACGATTGGCTGCGTTAGAAGCGTGAAGAAGCTGATCTAGAGATTGCTATGTTGAACAACAGTATTGTTGGTGAGGCAGGGCCCAGTGCAGCTGTATCTTCTCCATCTTTTCCAGAGGATCCTACTGATGACATTCTCAGCTTAACCCCACCTGTTCGGATATCTCAAGAGGAACGTGAACTTGGCACAGAAAACTTCAATGATTTCCAAAAGATGATCTACAAATGTGTGGGAGAGCGGTTAAAGAAGAAGCCGAAGAGGTTCACATCTCCTTTCGATATTGCCAGCAGCCGCCCGAAAGTACCACTGACCAAGGCTCTAGCTTTGACAAACAGGATTGCATCTGATGAGATCCTAAAAGAGTAATCACTCACATATCCTTGTTGCAAATAGCATACATCAGTGTTGCAATTAGCTTCCTATCTTCTCATTTGTCGATTTTTTTGTTAACATATTCTGTTTCTGCCCACTACACAGGAAGAATCTCATTGATTTCAGCATCTTTATCTCCTATGATGGCTCTGACCTACTTACCACATTTGCGGATGACAAAGAGGGAGACTCTTCTGTTCTAGATTTCACTGTGCATTGTCTCCGTTTTGATGATATTGTCCACAAGCAAGATTTAATTGGATATAGGATGTTCCTCAGCTCCGGATTCTATGTGAGTTTGTAGTGAACACCCATACACAAATTTTTCTTTTTTCTGGAAATTACCTTCTATTTTAATCTTTTCGTATAATTTTTTGATTCCTCCAGGATCTGCTAAAAGAAGTTAAGAGTGTCTATATTAATGATGGAGAAACTGAGACTCCAGAATTCAAATTATTAAGAGAGGGCCTTGAGCATGAAGTGGAGCATTATCCTGGTTTATCCTCAGCAAAGCTGGTTAGTATCTTATCCCACTGCAAATGTTTACTTAACCAGGTTGTAATTGTTTCACATCCCATGTTGCAAATGGTCTATAGTAGGTGTAGACAGCAACAATTTTTTGTTTACTCAACTGACAGCATCATACTAAATGCAGATATTTATTCCATTATGTGCTGGGAAACACTATTTTGTTTACTGCATCAATCGAATTCACAACCGGATTGATATCCTAGATTCTATTGACTATCAGTGGGTGGACACCGACCCTATGGATCGCCATGGTCCCATTTTCAAGAAGATCCCCATCATTAGTGCTGTATTCAGGAAGGTCAGCAAGAATAAATCCCCTCACATTGAGAGATGGACCAAGCCATTCATCAACGTCCCAAAACAAGCCGGGCCAAATGATTACATGTTTTTCCTTCGGAAATATTTGGAATTTTGGGATGGCGAGGAGCTGAAAATTGACATCAATCCAGTGAACATTTCCTTCCTTTTTTTGTTGCCCCCACATTTTCTTTATATGATCTGCATGTTCTAATATCATTTTCATCAGTCTCTAATGTTCTCTTTTTTCCCTGTTCCTTCTTCACTGTGTTTTCAGTTCAAGGGCATGATATACAGGGTAGAGCTCATGCACTACTTGATGTTTCATCCACTGAACCAGGCAGAGCTACCTGACGAACTTGATGTGTATAGGATTGGTGGAAGGAAGATAAATTTTGATTCCCAGCAGTGATGAACTTTCAGGACTTGTTTGTTTTTGTTTTCCTGTGTCTGACATTTATCAGCAGTGTGCACATTTGTGAGGGATGATTATCTTTTTATGTTAACAGTTTCTAAAAACTATGTGTCATAAGTTGCAACTTCTCTTGCGCTCGTGTTGCAATCGGTTTAAAGATATTGTTGTAAATTGTATCTCCTCGTTGACATCTAAATGATGCAGCAAATTTGTGTCGTAACTTTTTGGAGTGGTTATTTTTTGCATATGTTGTACATATTCGTTATGGTTTTTTTATTTTATGTAAGCTTTACTCTATCAATTATTTTTATTTTATTTAAGCTTTACTCTATCAATTATGTAGAAAACTTAGTGGAGGCTGGAAATAGTTTTCATGCTAACGATGAATAACCATGTTGCAATTCATATTTAACCGGGGTTGCAATTGCGTCACATACCATGATGCAAATGGTGCACAATATGTGTGCAATTTTGTAATAAGCTGACTTCATTAACTGTGATTAGCAATTATTCCTTACGTCGTTACAGACTATTGGCTTCGTCTGAGATTAGGTTTGATAGCGTATACAGAGATTATGGTTGATAGGGTTCAGGACGTCACCCAACTGTCAGTAGATCTGAGTAATTCCTAGTATAGTTCAATTTTTATTTCATCTAAGCGTTGACTGAGATTATGGTTCATTTCGTCTACAGAGATATATGGCTTCGACAGAGATTAGGGTTAGTAGCGTCGACAGATTATTCATTGACCAGGTTTGCAATTTTGTATTAAGCTGAGATTAGGGTTTGTTGCATCGACAGAGATTAGTGTCAGTAGCGTCGACAGAGATTAGGGTTCAAGGCGTCACCAAACTGTCACTAGATCTGAGGAATTCCTAGTATAGTTCACTTTTTGTTTCATCTAAGCGTTGACTGAGATTAGGGTTCGTTATGTCTACAGAGATATATGGCTTCAACAGAGATTAGGGTCAGTAGCGTCGACAGAGATGAGGGTCAGTAGCATCGACAAAAGATTAGGGTCAATAGCATTGACAGAGATTAGGGTCAATAGCGTCGATAGAGATTAGGGTCAGTAACGTCACCAAACTGTGATTAGGGCTAGTATAGTTCACTTTTGTTTCATCTAAGCGTTGACTGAGATTAGGGCCAGTAGCATCGACAGAGATATAGGGCTTCGACAGAGATTAGGATTTATAGCGTCGACAGAGTTTAGGGTGCATATGATGCAATTGTTCATTGACCAGGTTCCAATTGGTTCTCTTTGGCTGTTGCAAATGGTGCACATTTGGTTTGCAATTTTGTATTAACCTGATATCAGAATGTCCTTTGTATTTATCCTTGTGTCGTTCTATATCTAACTTTTTGTCTATTGTCCTTTCATAGAAAAGAATTGTCCTTTGTATTTATCCTTATGTCGTTCTATATTGAACGTTTTGTCTATTGTCCTTCCATAGAAAAGAATTGCCCTTTGTATTTGTCCTTGTGTCGTTCTATGTTAAACGTTTGTATTTGTGTTTGTGCCATCTTATAGAATATTTTTTGTCTATTGTCCTTTCATAGAAAAGAATTGTCCTTTGTATTGTACTTGTGCCGTTCTATAGAAAAAATTTTGTCTATTTGTCCTTGCGCTGTTCTATAGAAAATTTTTTATCTAGTGTCCTCCCATAGAAAAGAATTATCTTTTTTATTTGTCCTTGTGCTGTTCTAGGTAGAATATTTTGTCTATTGTCCTTTCATAGAAAATAATTGTCATGCTGCAAGTTACCAAGTTGCAATTGTTCGTATGACCCAGTCGCAATTGGTTGACTTTGAGTGTTGCAAATGGTCCATTGTATTTGTTTTTTTTTGCCGTTCTATAGAAGTTTTTTTATATAATAGGTGTGTATTTTTGTATTATCATCATACTTTTTGCCATCATTCTTATTCAATTTTTTCCCAGCATTCTGATTATGTTTGATGTTTTTCAAGAAGCTCCAACCAGCAATTTTTCCATTTTGTAATGGTGTACTGCGCTGGGTTGCAATTGCTTGACACCCCATGTTATAATGTCACACTATGTGTTTTTACAGGAAGGAAACACAAATAGAATTTATTGTTGCTTTTTTGGTCCAGCATTCTTTACTCGATGTTCAGACGCGGACCTCTGCCCCCACGCCCTCTGGTTGCTGATGCTCTTCCTCTTCCTCTTCCTGGCCCTCTGTGCGTAGAGCTGCTTGCTTGTGTTTCATCAACTTCAGCAACGGCTATACCACTTTCTTGATGCAGATCCCTTACCATCTTTGGGCGCCCTCTTTTCCTTGGAGGTTCAGCATTTGATTTAGCACTCTTTTCACGGAGGTGCATTTCTGTTGCCTTGCTTCGATCTAGGTTTAACGGAAAAGTCATGATGTAGTGCGTATCCCGGACCCCACAACAGCTGCATTGCTTGTCTCCATAGTTTTCCTTATCATACGTGCTGAATGGGTTACCATCACGCGGAGGCTCAATTTCATTTTTTCTTTTCTTCCCTCTGCCTTTTGTGTGTGCTACAAGGGTTAAATCAGCAACAATCCATTATGCAACAGCGCTGATGATGGCTGCGATCCAGTGCCACCACTATCTGCGATCCAGTGCCACCACTAACAGTTTGTGTAGTTGTCACCACCGATCCATTTGTCGATGGCCCACTGCCAGGTGATTCATTAGCTGTGGTGTTTGCATTAGCAGGGTGTGCTGTTCTCTCCACTGACTCATTTGTTGACAGCCCATTGCCTGGTGACCTATTAGCTGTGGTGTTCTCATTAGCAGGGTTTGCTGTTCTCGCCACTGTTTCTGTTGCTGACGGCCCACTCCCTGACGATGCATTCTCCATGCTTCTTTAAAACATTTCAATCCCTGGTATGATCATGTCCAGCTGCCTATTTATCTCTTGACATGCACGATCCGACCTTACGCAGCAAGCTGGACATCCGGGTCTGTTCTTGGCTTGCTTCTGGACCAATTCGCACATCGTCATGCCTATCCCACGGAACATTTTGCCTCGCCTTACGAGTGTACCTTTTTCGGATGTATATCTTTGGTATTGTCCTGACCTGCAGGTGGATGAAGGCTCTTATGATATGCATGCAGAACAGACCTGCAAGTTTTTTAAAAAAACAACAGATGCACATGTCAGTAATTGTTTTATTATACATGTTGCAACTCAGTGCCCACGAAGTTGCAATTGGAGATTTCAACAAATATTTTTTTCTTTTCAGATATCATTGTTTTGCATACCTGTGTGCTCCAATTGCATGCATTCGTATCTATATATACCCTTGTTCTTATCAGCAACCACCCTAAACTCATGTTGTGCCCAGCAGAAGCTTCCTCCTCCTTGTTCATGCTTCACCAGCCAGCCATTAGTCACCTACGGGTCTGGATTAAGGCGAATCAGAAATGCAGTGTTGTTGTTGTACTCTTTCTTGTACTCTTGGTATACTGCTCTAGTGTACACTCTGCTTAGCTGCTCATCAAATTTAGCTTTGCAAGCCCGCACCACCTCAGCCTGCATTTTTTAGCAATTCTTTGTTTTGTTAGTATGTTTGTCTTTTTGTTTGCAATTATAATATGGACTGTGTTGTAGCTGAGGAACAATAACCATTTCAAATGACATGTGTTTTTTATTTTGGTTCTTTTTTTTCTTTACCTGTGCATAATGTGTCTCTCCTGCGTCCATGTGGTCTGCATGCTGCAGTGACTCTAGCATCCTTCTAGCAAACATGTGTAGGCTAGTGCTCTCACTAACATAGCCATCTTTCAGCACCCTATTCTGGCTCTCTGATCGTTGCGTCGACGTCATCCTACCACAATACATCCCCTTAAAATAAGCAGATATCCACCTCTTCCTCTTATCCCACAGGGCTCTAATGGCAGGATGATCAGCAATGCCAAACTCATGAACAAGCTTTTGCCATTCAACCTCAAATTGTGTCGGGCCTAACCGATAGTTCATCAATGATTCAAACTTTTCCTTCAAGTTTTCCTTCTTGTGCTCCTCGTACAACTAGTCCAACTCATACTCCCAGGGATTTACAATGTGCCATCGATAGTTTCTGTGTTTAGACTTGAGAAACACCTTCTCAATTGCAGCTTTCATTGCAGGATCTTCGTCTGATAAAATACAGAAAACAGGGGGAAACAAGATCAGCAACACACACAGTGGCATGTTGTTGTAGCATATATACAATTTTTTAGAGGTTGCAATTAGTGTTTTTTGAAAAGAAGATAGGCTAACCTGTCAGGATAACATATGGTTCCACTCCTCGCATGCATCTCTTGAACGTCTCAAACAACCATTTGAATGAGCCAATCGATTTAGGTTACTGTTGGCTCCCACAAACATTGCCAGTGGCATCTTCTTGCTATTGGTTTTATGTGTCGTGTCAAAGGTGATGATGTCTCCGAAATTGTTGTATTTAGCTCTCTAGCTAGCATGACTCCAGGATATGTTCCTGATTACTCCACTTTTTGGATCTGCATCCACATACCAGTAGAAATATTCATTGCTCTCCTTGCATTCTCTGAAGAACTACAGAAGCTTGTTCAGATCATCTTCAATGTCCTCCCTAGCCTTCTCCACCTTCCTATGAACATTTAAAAACATGTAGGTTAGTTTTTGTTAGAAAATTTTTAGTCACATGTTTCACTTTGCAATTCAGATATGTGACATGTTGCAATTCAGATATGTGACATGTTGCAATTCAGATATGTGACATGTTGCAATTCAGTGAAAAAAAGGAAATGTGTACATGTTCTTTATGTCTTTCTCCGTGAAACCCCACATATGGCGACCATCATAGAGATCAGACATCACATTCAACTCTGCCTGGTGTGCCGTTCCTTGTCATTATGTTAAACAAGTCACTCATGCCTTCTGCCATATTTTTGTGCGCGTGCATGCATCTTGTCATCCTAGCAGATGGCTCAAGCTTGTGGTTGTGCGCTTCATGCACATGGTCAAAGTACCAGTAATCATGCTTCCGAACCTTCTTCACCTTCACATAAGCTGGGCAGCCGCATCTTTTTGATCCCTTTTCTGTTTTCACTTCCTCTTGCTTGTTTTTCCTTTCATGTTTCCCTTCTCTGTTGCAGACCCAATGTTCTATTTGCTTGCTAGTTCTCGATGTCCTCACACTGAAACCAGCCATCTGTACATAATCTTTGTAAAATGTGTATGCATCATTCATTCTGGAGAATTGCTACCGCACTCTTGGCACAAACACAGGAAGTATAGTTGGTGCCTGACAAAAAGAAAACATACAATCATGATGTGTTGTAGTTTGTCTGTTATTCATGTTGCAATTGCAACCATATATCAGTTTGTAATTAGTTGCATATTATATTTTTCAGATCCATGGAGCGCAATCAATGCAATCATGATGTGTTGCAATACATGTGCAGGGAGGGGGTGCACCCACCACACAAAATCATAGTTCATTCAGCTAATCACATGTAAATTGAACTATACAAGTCACATTCATAGCAGATCGATTTGAAAACAAACAAGTCTCAACATATAGGGGAGTTTGAGTAGGAGCATTTTCCGGGTAGAAGAGCTGGTTGGCATCTGGGGTGACCATGTCCTCGGGTAGAAGAGCCAACGTCGCCGGCGGCATGATTGTCGTGGTATGGTGGAGGGGATCAGAAAATCCGTGCATCCAAATCAGGGTAGCAGGATGATTCGTAGCTGTTGTCGTCGGGGGAAGCCTGGTGGGGGCCGATGACGGCGAGGGAATCCTGGGGGCCGACGACTGCGGGGAAAGCCTGAGGATCGACGACAGCGGGGGAAACCTGGGGGTCGACAATGGTGGTGGAAGCCTGAGGGCCGACGAGGGCCAAGGATCTCTCCGATGAGCTTGAATCAAAGCATTGAGCGTCTCCGATGCCACCGCGAGTGGATCAACCAGGGCTTCAGCCCGAATCGAGCTAGTTTCCTCAGGGATCACAGGGGCGTGTGATCCTGCCTTGATGTGCGATGGCGGCGATGGCCCCATCTCACAAGATCTGAGGCGGGGATGCGGTGGCGCGGCTCCAGCAGCGGCGCCGTTGCTGCGAGAGGGGGGTTGGGGGATGTTTTTTTCCTCCAGTGTTTTTGTATTTGAATTTTGTCCGGTTGCTTCTTACTTGCCGGTTAAGACACAACTGTGCACACACATCGGACTGACCGTGTTCAATTGGCGCTCGATTCGGACCCACGGGGCGGGCGTGCCGACCTGCTGCGTACGTCATACGTGTTGCAACTGTGAAATAACCAAGTTTGCAAACGCGAAACACCCAGAGTTGCAATTGGTTCACGGCCTAGTGCTAGCGGTTGATGTGGCCCACGGGCGGGCGTGCGGGCGTGCTGCGTATGCACATCCGTGTTGCAACCGGGACACAACCACGTTGGCGAACGGCGGTCGGATCCGTGACAGATGGTGGTGCGGGCGTGCTGGCGGCTACGCACGGCCCACGTGCGTACGCCTAGCAGATGCGTACGCGGCCCACACGCAACATTTTGCGCGGCCCACGTGCGTACACGCCCAACGTGCGGCGGGGTGAGTGACCGTGGTCATTTGCGTACACGTCCGACGCACTGCTGGTTGCGTAGGACTCAGGGTCTGTGTATTTGCTATAGCAAATGCACCTTATTGCATTTTAGCCTCGCCGTATATATATATAGGGCGAGGCTAAAATGCACAGACCCTCCCAGCCAAGCAGCCCGTCCGCCCGCACGCACCACCCGCGCACTGTCCAGGCGTACATACCAGGCATGCATGCGGCCATCCGTCCGCCGTGCGCCAATTGCAACATTGTGTGTGCTGTGGCTGCAACACGTTGTTGTGTTCAGTTGCAACACGGATGCACGTACGAATCAGCCTCTCACCTACCCATCTATCTGCATACATGCAGAGAATCTTTTTTCGTTTCGGATAGAAAAAATACAATATCTCCTAAACCATAACCCCTATTTTAGATCCGTTTGCACCAGGTTGTTGAAAAAATATGCTTAATAAAATGAGATCCAAAAAGGATATATTTGATGAATTTTTTTTAAAGTACGTAATTGCAACTTCAATGTACTGTGAGTTACAATCCTGGTTACAACATAACTACAACTTGGCTGTAGCGCAGTTAGCGCTTGTTGCAACCACTTAGAACATAGTTTTTAACCAATTTTCTACTACATGCAACTAGTTACGACCTAGTTACAACCTAGTTGCAAGCCTATCTAATGAACAACGTCCATTTTATATACCAAATGTGTGTATTCATTGCATGTTGTTCAATAGCTAGCCGCTAACAGTGTGCGCGCACCAATTGCAACTCGTGGTCTTTTGCGTTTGCAAACTTGGTTATTCCTCGGTTGCAACATGTTCTTTTCTATGGAAGGACAATAGACAAAACGTTCTACCTAGAACGGCACAAGGACAAATACAAAGGACAATTCTTTTCTATGAAAGGACAATAGATAAAACTTTCTCTGTACAATAACACAAAGACAAATACAAAGGATAATTCTTTTCTATGGAAGCACAATAGACAAAATGTTCTACACTGAACGACATCAGGACAAATACAATGAACAATTATTTTATATGGAAGGACAATAGGCAAAACGTTCTACCTAGAATGACAATGGATAATTATTTTCTATGGAAGGACAATAGACAAAATGTTCTACCTAGAACGGCATAAAGACAAATACAATGAACAATTATTTTCTATGGAAGAAAAATTATTAACCCTAATCTCTGTCAGCGCTAAGAATAAAAAAGTGAACTATACTAGGAATAACTCAGATCTACTGACAGTTAGGTGACGTCCTGAACCCTAATCTCTATTGATGCTATTAACCCCAATCTCTATCGACGCTATCAACCATAATTTTCGTCGACGGTATCAACCCTAATCTCAGTTGAAGCTTAGTCTCTATCGACGTAACGAACCCTAATCTCAAGTTAATACAAAACTACTAACAGTTAATAGACGCCCCCAACCCTAATCACAATCAATGAAGTCTCAGGTTAATACAAAATTGCACACCTATTGTACACCGTTTGCAACATCATATGTGACACAATTGCAAACCTTGTTATATACAAATTGCAACATTGTTAATTATCGTAGTATGAATACGACAAACCTTGTTGCAACATGGTCCGAATCGAATGCCAATTGCAACTGGGGTGTTTTTGTGTTTGCAAAACATTTGTGTGTCCAGTGCAACAAAGATGTGTGTATACCGGGTGTCTTACATGGCAAGTAAGAATACAACAAAAAGAGAAAAGAAGAAGGTACCAGACAAAAAAAATGGCGAACACCTGAGAAAAAAAATCGCATCCCCAACCCACCTTTTGCAGCAACGGAGGCATCACCGCCGTCGGAGCGTTGAATCAAGCTCATTGGAGAGATCCTGCGCCGTCGTCGACACCCAGGCTTCCCCCGACGACAACGACTACGAGTCCAGCTAGCAATTGATACGTGACACAACTACAACCTGGTTAATTACAAAATTGCAACATAGACAATTGCAAACCTGGTTAAATTAGTTGCTAGTTGCTGTTTCTGCAAAAACATCAAATCTAGTGAGAATGCTGGCAAAAAATAGTTGCTTTCTACACCATTCTTAATTTAAGAACTAATTTTGGAAAAAGCAAAAAATAGAATGAAAATGATGGCAAAAGTGTCAGGTTAATACAAAAATTGCACACTTATTGTAGACCATTTACAACATGATATGTGACGCAACTGCAACCTTGTTAATTACAAAATTGCAACATGGACAATTGCAAATCTGATTAAATTACTTGCTAGATCCTATTTCTCGAAAAACATCAAATATAATGAGAATGCAGGCAAAAAATAGTTGCTCTCTAAATCTGGTTAATTCTTACTTTAAGAACTAATTCTGCGAAAAGCAAAAAAAAATAGAATGAGAATTATGATAAAAAGTCTGAGGTTAATTCAAAACTGCACACCTATTGTACAAACATCTGTAACATGACATATGAGGCAATTGTAAACTGATTAATTACTGGTTAACCAATTCCAGCCTCCGCTAATTCCACAACTGTCTCCTCGTGTTGCTTCGGAGTGGATTAAGACGAACGCGCTGCCTCCTCGTGTCCCACCGCCGACCGCATGGGCCTTCTGCCACCGCCACCACGACATTCAGTAGTACTGTAACAAAAATGCATTAAGTATTTTCAGCTGTACTGAAACGTACAATAATGCAACACTCAGTAGTGTTCAGTATTTTCGTTAGCACTGAAACAATAACTCAATATCATTCAGTTTTGAATCAGCGGAATTAGTAGACAACATGCTTTCAGTATTTTTTGAATGTATATCCCTTCTTTCAATCAGAGCACTGCAACTGCATGGGATCCGGAGGTTGTATCTTTAAAGTAGCAAAACTCCAGTAGTTTGTCAGTATATCTAACTCCAAGGTTAGCTTCAGTATTCAACAAGATGGGATATCTCTTAAGAGTTCTCCTTATTTAGTATCTCTCAGTAACACTTGCTATTTTTGTTAGTGTCGTTAGTACTTCCTAATAACACTCGGTATTTGATCTGTGTTTAGCATTCTTCAATGTCGAGTATTGAGTGTTTTTGACAGCGTTTTGAGACTACTCCATGTCCACTCCACCAACTGATTCGGTAGTTCAGTATTTGGGCAATATTCACTCTGAAGCAACACATAGACGCACACAACATGCCAGCAGGGAGGCAGGGAGGCGAACTGCAATCAGTCAATCACATTTGTACAACAATATACGTATCAGTACTGTACTTGTTAGTATCTATTCAAACAACATTCAGTAGTGTGATGGAGCACTCGGTATCTCTCCCTGTCAAACAAGATTCAGTAGTGTGCATGAACATTCAGTACCTCTGACGACGGCATCGGCGACCAACGCACTGCTCCAGCTGGGGCCAGGCCAGGACGGCGTCCTCCGGCGGGCTGGGTGCTGGCGGCTGCCGCAGTTCTGTAGGCGGCGCAGGGGCGTCCTCCATGGTGGTCCGAGAGGTGCAGGCGGACCGGGGCAGCGGCGAGCCGAGCTGGGTGGCGGCGCCCCCAAATCGGCATCGAGAGGGGGGCATTGGAAGCCGCGAGCGGCCAGGACGGGCGCATGGACGGAGGTGGCGCTCACACGCCGACCTGCAACAGCAGGTCCGCCTAGTGCTAGACACAGAAGCAGGTGGCCATGGGGCAGGTGGCCACCGCCCTTGTGGGCTTGTGACGACGCGAATCTGCGCGGGGAGGAGTGCCGGCCACCGTGGCCGTCGGGACGGTGGAGGGGCCACGGGGGAGTGGGGAACAACTGAAGACACACCTCGGCCGGGGGTCGTGGCTCGTGTGGGGGCAGGCTGTGCTGCCGCCGGGGTCGGCCGCCCAGGCGAGGTGAGATGCCGCCGATGCCACCGCTCGCCGAGCGCGTGAGGGCGGGGGTCCCCATGGTGGAGGAGACCCACGCGCCCACGGGCACGCCGCCGCCGGTGCTTGGATTGGAGAGGACTCGACGCCGCCCCGCCGCCGCTGGAGTCCACTGGGAGGAGCCACCCTGCGATTTACTTTTGTGGGAGGATCCATGGGAGGAGCCGATGAGGCGCCGCTGCGTGGAGGCTGGCCGGGCAGCAGCGCGCCGAGCGGGGAATCGTGGCAGGGGGCGGCACCGATGTACTCAGTGGAGAAGTGGCGGAATAATCGGGAGGAAAATAAATGAGATTGTCCACCGTGGCTTGTGGTTGTGGGGACAGGAGAAATCTATGTTGTTATTATTGGAATGCTTGACACGGTGGGAGAGGGATGCAAAATGCTCGGACGGCGCCGCCGCGGTCGGACGACCTGGCCGTGCTTGACAGGGTGGCCGGGCCAGGCGTGCGTGCGAGTCGGTTTGGCCTGGTGCATTGGATATACAAAATGCACCCAGATGTAATATATATATATACATATATATAAAAATTATTTTCTACTTTTTGGAGTAGTTACTCTCATATTTATATATCTAGATTTAGGGTATATATGACCGAACGAAGTGTATGTATAATTATACTAGACCATTTATGGTAGTATATCTGTGAAGTATGTATGCATACATAGAGTATGTGGTCATACTAATTTTATATATACAGTAAGTGACATTTTCGTAATATATTAAAAAGTATAGGTTCCCTTGAAATTTTTTCACGTTCGAAGATTTGGAGCACTTTAATATGAGTATGTAGACATACTCAAAATGATAAACGAGTATGAACACATACGCAATGTGGTTTTTTTAAAGATGGGAGTAACTACTCCCGCGAGTATAGAAAAGGCAAACACTATTAGGTGGCGACAAAAACCAGACATGTCTACCAAAAGACAAATTTATAGAGCTCCTAGCTAATCTATGTGCATTCGAAAGCCTTCGTTCATGGACAAATTCCACATGGAGGAAGGTTGCTTTCCTCGTATTGATCTCCTTCACAATTGGCCCGTATAGCCCCATTCCCCCCTCTCCATGAATACTCTTCACCGCATTGATACAGTCACACCCAACCCTAAACTTGTGCATGATCAAGTCCGAAGCCAGCGCCAATGCTTCCCGGCAAGCAAGCGTTTCAACTGCTTCAAGGCTAGTTATGCCGTCCATCACTAGAACTGATGCTCCAAGAAAAATCCCTGCTTCGTCTCTCGCCACCACAGCTGCAGCTGAAAGATCAGAGGCCTTAGCCATTGCTGCATCCACATTTATTTTCGCCATGCCAGGCGGTGGAGGTAGCCATCCTGGCAGCGATGATGACAGACCACGCCCACTACTCTCCTGAACTAGCTTGATTATTGTGAGCTCTTCTAGATATCTCTCCACAAAGAAATGTGTGGACAAAGGGCTTTGAAAAATATTCTCATGAATCACCATATGCCTCGCATGCCAAATCGCCCATAAGCGAGTCATAACGCGAGCAATTGCCTCATTAGACAAAGCCTTTCAAACTGTCCCAGCCATGCTCCGGCATCATCTTCATTGATCATAGATAGCACTCCAGCAATTTCATCTTGCTCCAGCGCCCACACGGCCTTGGCCATGTGACACTCTAGGAGCGAATGCTTCCAGGAGTCCAGATTGCCACATATACCACATTGGCTGTTGTCTGCCATGTTTCTACGATGCCGGACATCCTGTGTAGGGATAGATTGCCGAGCTAGCTGCCATAGAAAGATCTGCAACTTAGATGGCACCTGCACCATCCAAAGAACAGCCCACTCCTTCTCGTCTTCCCTAAAATTAGATCTCCCAGCCGCATGCTCTAGCCAGTCCGATCTCCTCTCTCTTATGTGCACTAACATTCTGTAAGCCGACCTAACTGTAAACATTCCTGACTTTTCGTAGTGCCACGCCCAAAAGTCACCATATGCTGAATTGCAGAGAGGGATACTCATAATCACTTCAGCATCCATCGGTAAGAAAAATTTATTCACCAACTGTCAATCCCACCTCCGAAGAGATTGATCAATTAGCTCACTAACCTTCTGAGGAGGGTTCTCTTCGACACAGCATACTGGTCTCAACAGACCATCTCTTGGTAGCCAATTTGATAACCAAATATTAGTCTGCTCCCCTATACCGATTCTTATGATCAAACCCTGAACTAGGGTATCTCTTCCCTCAATTATCGACCTCCGAGTGCGTGAAGAGTTTTGGCCAACTGTTGCTTCTAAAAATTTACCCTCCACAAAATAAACAACTTTAAGAATCCGAGCACTTAGAGCCCCTGGGTCCTGTAAAATCCGCCACGCTTGCGAGCAAGCAAAGCTAAGTTAAATAACTCCATATCTCGAAAGCCAAGACCACCCGTATATTTTAGCATTGTCATATCTTTCCAAGCAACCCAACATGTCCGACACTTCCCATCTTTACTCCCCCACCAAAAGCTGCGCATCAAGCTGTCCACATGTTGACAAAGACCCCTTGGTAATTTGAAGCAGGACACAGAATAAGTTGGAATAGCCTGCACCACTGATTTAATAAGCAGGACATATATAGTATTGATATATGGTACCTGGGTACCAAATAGTATTCGGTACCGAGCGTCATATTGGGCAGGCAGGCAATGAGGCCCTTCAACCATCGTCGGGCCTATGGCTCACAGGCCCGGCCCACCACCGATGAGGTCCAGTGTGAGCTCGTGAGCTTCCCCCACCCACCCACGATTTCTTTCGGTTCCAGTTTCCACACCCCTGTCCGTCCGCACTACTGTCGGCACCAGGCCGCGCCTCACCACCGCCCTCGCCGCCCCCTGCTCGCCGCCCCTTGCTTGCCGCCGCGCCCTGCCTCCAGGCCGCCCCATCCGCTCGTCTCCTTCCCTTCCTTCGCCGGCACCGCTTGTCTGCTTGTCCGCGCCATCTCTCTACGGTTGCTGTCTCGTGCGGCACCGGCGACCTCGCCGTACCTATGGCGGCCGTCCTACCCGCACCTACCCAGGCGTGGCTTCTGCGATGGATCTCTCTACACCACGGTAAGCTGCTGGCCCGTCCTTTTTCCCTAAACTTCAGAATGGATTGGATCTTGACCCTAAAATCTCAGGGATTGCAGTTTCCCTGCCTCATTTGGATTCGAAGGTGGACATAGGCATGTTTGATCTGGCGGAGAATAACCGAGGCAGATCGTTAATCAAGCCCAAGGTAACATCTCTTCAGCCCTCTTTTTTTATTCAGATATTTGATTTATTATTCCTACTGCAGCTATACCTGGTGATTACAATGTGATATATTCATTTTATTTTGCTAATTTTCCTTCCACAAAGTTACTTCTTGTAAATGATAGGTTTCGTTTCCTACACAGATTAGATTAGTACCTAGACACGAATTATTCTTTAAATTATTCACAATTTACTCATCCACACAGGTTTCATATGTTTTCTCTTTCTCCTGTACCCTCCACTCTACTATATTTGTTCAATTCAGTTGTCATTTTTTAGGCCAAAGTCTTATTTTCCCATTGCAATAAACCTGTTCAGAGCTCATCTGGAACAATGGACACCAAGCATCCACCTCCTTTGCGGCAGCTCGCAGTTCCTCAAATCAATAGATGGATTTCTTTGGATGTGTTTTCTGTGAGCCTTTCCGCCCTCATGTTCTTTAGATTATTATGATGTTTCTCTGTTAGTCTGTTGCTAGTGCAAGTGGTGATTGGATTAGGTTTTTGTCCTTCCTCTTCTCCATTTCTAGGAGCTTAATCTGCATTTATGATTCACTTTTTACAATGCAGTTTGTGCAGGCATCTAGGGTACTATACTAGAAAATTTGAATATGGCTTTAATACCTAGACCCTAATGTTTATTTGGAATTCTAAGGTGTTTGTGCTTTGCATTGTGTGTATTATAACATTGATATTAATCTCCTGGTATGGGTATTGTATCTTCCAGTATTCTGAATTTTCATTTTACATGCCATGGCCTGAAAGTGGGGAAAAATACCTTTGTAAATGGTAACAATGGAGCACAATTATCTTTGTTCTATTAGTTTGTGAAGCTGTAACTGCATTGCTGTGCCACTGGGTTTGTAGGCTGTCATCCCCAGCATAACATTTAAACTTACATTTGCTTTTCAATATAAGCACAACATTTCGAGACAATGAAATAGTTCCTGATTTGATCTTTGATTCACTTTTGTCATTTGAAATTCATTGTAGTCTGTTTCACCTAAATCCACCTATATGATAATCATTGAGAACCCTGAAAACCTGCTCTGCTCCATATCCTACTGTCTGATGCAATTAGCAAATGCATACCAACTCAAGTTTCAGAATTTCTAAAGTTTCTTGTGCTTGTTTTCTTAATATTTATTCCAATGTGAATCTATTTTGCCATTGACATGCATGGATAGGTGAAGCATCAGTGGATGCTCGACCCCATCAATGGCATTGCAGAACAATTGTAGTAGTTACCTATTGTGGTCAACTGGTCCTAGGTGGTATCTGTGTTTTCAAAGCGTAGTCGTGGTATGCTAGTACGTGATGCTGTTGTAGTTTGGCTGCAACGTCAGGGTATCCACACTCCTCCGTTCATCCTTTGCATCAATGGTTTTTTTGGGTTTGTTTGAAAATAACCGTTCATCCTTTGCATCAATGGTTTTTTGGGTTTTTTTTGAAAATAACAAGTTTCCCTTTGTATTTCACATTCATTTGAATCTCACTCCTGTTGTTATTTTGATTCTTTACATGTATGCATCGTACTTTGTTTGCCTATCACATATTTAATTTTCTTGTTACATCTGTATACTTTTTAGTTGCTCTTTCATCACCAATTACATAAAATAGAAATACTTTAGTGTTCAAATTAATTAATTCTTCCACTCTGATTTCAGAATTTTCTTCCACATGAGGAATGGTGATTTCTTACCCTAGAATGGCCATAGGATTGCATTACTGTATATGTTCCTGCCCCTTCTGAATGAGAAGGGATGATGGTCAGTTGAGGCATCACTTGTCCTTGTGTGTGTGCTCCCGGTAATTTTGTCTTCCTGTTGTCTTCTCCTCCATTGAATCTTCCTTCCTCTGTGTCTTGCAGCAACCTTTGATTTTTTCTTGTTTTGATTTTTGAATGTGCTAAGCTGGTTTCAATTTTGTAAGAGAGAAATCAAATTAGATAAATATTGATTATGAGATAATGTCTTTGAGAAGGTATGACGGGGGAGACATATAGTGTCCTTTGCCCTATCTTCTTTTTGATCCCATCCCAACCAATAAACTAATATAGCATATTGTTTTGTTCTTGGAAGATCCACGTGGACATCTTAGAACCTGCTTTCATATGTGGATGTTCTATGTTCTAATGAAATTCAGCTTTCACAAATGAAGTTAGCTTGACAATTAGTCAGTCGTGCTGGACCATATAATTATTCAGTCGTGCTGGACCATATAAGTTCAGCTTTTACAGCGTGCAAGTGTTTCTGCAGCTCGGTTCATGGATAAATCCATCTGGTCCATATAATTTACTATTATTTACAACTGCGTGTCCCATATTGTCCACCGCTGACTTCCAACATCAACTCTTTGTGACTCCTACCTTATGCCACTTCTCTCCACTTGCACAGCTTGGCTGATGCTCTTCACCCAGTTTGTTCGCTTTTGATTTTGGTGGCGATGATTTGTGCAGGTACTGGTTTAATTCGGGAGCGAAAAGTTTTCTTTATTTAGTGTCGGAGGTTTCTATACAGGCATGGCATCGTTGTTTTCTGAATTCCGTGTCCGAAGTTTCCCACGAGTAAGGTGCCCTAAAGACTTTAACATTCTTTTGATTATCCATGCGGTTACTTGATTGCTGGCATAGTTAGACTTTAATTTCTTTCTAGTTTGTATTTCTCCTAATATTCGAGGGTTTTTTTACACGTGTTGTTGGATTGGACCTAAGTATCGCAGTACACTAATTCTGGCTTTGGAGTGGATTGTTATTGTTGCAATCAGGATGCTTTGGTGTGGATTGTTGCAGCAAGCTCATGCATGCTTAAAATAAAAAATGGAGAACCTTGTCTTGATTCAAAATAAACCATCTGCAAGTGGAGAACCCGCTGCGACCATGCTGCCAACAACCGTCCTAGGGGGGGTCCGGGTGCTGTCGAGACAGAGTCGCTTGTGGAGATAGGGAGATTGGATTGGGAATGCAGGCTGACGTCCATGTCGGGTGCACAATCTGGTAAGATCCAAGTTGGCCCCTTTTTGCATAGCCAGGATTTGCACTGTATTATATATTCCAGTTCTAATCATAGTGATTATTTTGCAACTACTGTTCCTGTACAGAACTAGATCGATTATTATGCAGTAGTTTAATAAATTAATGGGTTGTGTACGTTCAAACGGTCTTACCTATACGTATTAGTCAAGGAGGAGAAGTATCAATGCCTCCACCATCCGTTGAACTGCTCCACACCCTGGTCCTGAACCATTTTTCTTCATCAGACCTTTAATGCTTGCATATTGATGTGTGGTTTTTGATTTGCTGCCAATGATGGTTTATTGGGTCAGTCTTTTTTCCCCAAACATATGAGTCAAATTTGTTTGTTTAATTCATATGCAGTGCCAGGAGTTGGACGAGAATGCCATCTTTAGTATTATTTTTTTTTGTGAGTTTTTTTTAGATTTGCCTGAATAATTCTGGATTCCATCTTTTGTTCGCTGCTATCAATCTTATTATAAATTACATCTCTAGTTCCTATTCTTTCAAAAATCCTTGCTGGGATTAGGATTTTTTCATGATTTAGAGATATTAGTTTCTAGATCATTTTTACTTGCAGCTGGTTGATAAGTCTTCTGATCACTATGCAATTACTATTTAAACTTATTATATAGTTGTATAAAATAAGGAGCTGTGAATACGCTGCGGTTCGGATATAAAGAATGTTAATTGGGTCATTGGCTGGTACACGTTTGCCATTCTGTTAAGCACTGTTGTTTTTTTTTCCTCATGATGTATTCTTTTTCTCTCATTCCACATGTTAGTTACCCAAAAGCATTGATAATTACATCTACACAGTTGGCCATGCAACTAGGTACAATATGAAAGAAAAATCTGTCCAGTAACTCTCTTGATACTCTAATACTGCCAGGAACAATGCCTTTTAATTTCTTTTTCTTTTTTTTTTGGTTGCAGGTGAGGCCAAACATTGATCCCTACAGAGTAAATAGGGACCATTGAACACAGAAATTGAATCTTGATCTCCTTATGATTTGTATATTGGTAAACTATAGTATCGTCATCTATTCAGGTTTTCGTGACCACGAGAAGAAGCCACTGTCTTGAATTTTTTTGTTGAAGTCACCTGTACACTGCTTAATGCCATGATCACATGGCATTATTTTTCTATATTTTACCGGCGTCATGAATTGTGTTCAAGATTAAAAATGTAGACACGATCATTATTGATGGAGCTGGAAGCAATATTTGTAGTTGGGCGGGCAAATGAAATGTTATATTTGACTGAAAAATTACCAAAAGAATATGATGGGATCTTTACGGATTAATTGTTGTTTGCATAATGGTTACAAATAAATTTTCATGCAAGATTGGCGACTCGATACATATTCCTTTAAGGATCTAAATAAAATAATGTTTATGGCTTGGATATTATTTTCTAATGGTTTTTAAAAAAATTCATGTTCCGGTGTGAAAGTTGCAATATAGAATACAAATGTTATAACTTGCCTCAAATCCCGGACACCAAGGTACATGCGGGAAAATGTCGAAAAACTGCACGAAAGAACTCACGGACGTTGAACCGAAAAAAATCGGGAACCTAAAAATTTGCCAATAAAAATAAAAACTACACGAACAAAAAAAACCACGGACGTATCACGAAAAATAAAAGAAACGGCACGATAAACCTCACCGACATCAAAATCTGAACGAAAAAAATGCAAATGTAAAAACTACAAAAAGAAACTAGCATGGCGAGACCAGAACTAGGATCGCAAGACCAGCATTGTGCGGTAGGAAAAATGGACGGCGGAAACCCTGCCTGTGGCTGGGCTGGCGGATATATTACCCTGGAGGCTGATTAATAATCGGTCACCGATCCTACATCAGCGAGCGCGAGCAACCGGCGCACCCGCGCGGACCCTGCTCCCACCTCGGACCTGAGCGAACCTTGGCTCTCATCGCGCTCCCACATAGCTCGGTTGGTTGTTCGCTCTGGGTGCGGAGCCACCGGTCGTGTGTTCGAGCTCGGCTCGACGCACGATTTCCCCACCGGGGTTTATTCCGCTAGAATAAATATCTGTAGCCTCTCTCGTGGTACAGTAAAGGGATTACGACGTGTCTCGGTGATCGGTTGTTATCTGTATGTATTATAGGTCTAAGTAGTGCATAAGTGATGTGTGTGATGTATACAGTGTAGATGTGTGTCTGTGTATAAATAGATATTACAGCTGTACTTAGACGAGAGGCTTTAAAAAAGTCCTCTTTATTGTATCGTGATTTTTTTCCAATTCCAATTTCTGAGATCGTGGGAGGAGACGCCGGTTTCGCCAGCTCGCCGCCCCTCCTCCGGTTTCTCCCCAGCTCGCCGCCTCCTCCGCCGATCGAGCCAGCTCGCCACCTCCTCCGCCGGCGAGCCCAGCTCGCCCCCTCCCCCTCGCCTCCGCAGCCTCGGACACGGTTTCCGCTGCCCCCGCCCTCCGGATCGTTGCCTCTGCAGCCCCAGCGACGGCCTCGTGAGTGCGTTGCGGGTCGATGGTTTCTTCCATCCGCTTTCATCACAAGCACAGATCGCCGGTCGCCCTCTCCGCACGATCCTAGGTCGCCCCTGCCCCCGCCGCGGATTCCAGATCACACCGTCCTCGCCGCACGACCTCTTCTCGTCTCCACCTCTTCACCTTCTTCCCAATCCCTATGGTGAGTTAATCCGCAACTAATTTGCCTGACGGATTCAGCAGTGGTGGCGTTCTCACCATACTTGCAGCACCCGTCTACAGCTGGCGCTGCGGCATCCACAGCGTCCCTCTGCATGATTCGACGGCGGCGACCTCACATAGAACTCTGCCGATGCTGGATCAGTTTCAGGTGCTGCCCTCTTTCCTGTCGCGATGCCATCGGGATCCTCTTCTTCAGGCACGCAACATGACGACCGGCCGAGGAGAACCGCTCACCCCAACCATTTATGGTACCCATCCATCCTGACTCTCGTTCGATTACCCAAATTTGGTCCCTTCTACTGTTGGGACGGAGATTGATGATTGATTGGCAATCAAACTTTTACCCTGTTGTGTGTGGATTCAAGACCCGTAAAGAAGATTGTCCGATTCTGATCTTTTTT
>CM041635.1:14186605-14210910 GCA_023333625.1 Bothriochloa decipiens | reverse complement strand
CTAATGAATGCAAGTGCTAATGCATGCTTAACACCGAGGGTGTTACACATTTTCTTGCAAAACACGTCCATCGTTGCTAGTGCACCATTTACAACGACATGGGCAAGTTGCCATTGCAAGATCTAGCAACACTCAAGGCGTTGCATTAGATGTTGTTGCCACACCTACAACATAGCAAAAACTTATGTTGCAATGCCTAGGCATTACAAATCCAAAACATATTTTGCAACGCTTCCTAGAAAAGTGTTGTCCAAAGCTTTACCCATGCAAGCGCTTGCAATGCCTTGGCAACAAAAAAAGTGTTGTTATTTTTCCTATTGCAACTATTTTGGGAATATTGCTACACTTTTTTTGCATTGTAACAGGGTCAAAAATTAGTAGTACCCTCAACCATGGGAAACGAGGTAAACGATGGTAGCCTCTAGCCTAGACACCAGATCTATGCCATTGACTATCTAGCCTACCCACCAGATCTATGCCATTGACTACTACTCGCGCATGGTTATTTATATTTATCAGGACTCTTTACTAGAGTACTCACCACGAGAATGAACGACGAACCCACAAGAAAACAATGACTAAGACTAATTTAAAGAAAAATTTATCACCTCAATTTAGGTCTTGGTACAAATTGTATTTATTTAAGTATAAATTTTCATATGCTAAATGAATAACATAAGAACTTTGCTCCAATTCTACAACATAACTATATTCATAAGATAAGAATAAGAACCTAGAAGAACACTTTGTATTGATCAGGAGTGAGGCTGGTCTGTTACTAAAAAAAAGGAGTGAGGCTGGTTTTCGGCACGTCGTCTGGTAGGTAGGGGTGGCTAATAGCTATGCGGCTATGATGTCGGGGCTCGATGCCCATGTGGCAAGGCTTCTCCAGGATGACAGTTTAGTTTTTTCATTCACGCATGGATTGAAGTTGTGGTTGCGGTAGGTGCTTATTGCGATAGTGTGAGGTGAGACCGACGTGATGATTGGTTGTTTCTTTTTCATTTTTTTGGCAAGACGTGGGCGTGAGACGTCGTTTGGGCGCCGTTTTTTTTTTGAAAGAACGGATGCGCTGATTGTTTCTTCCCTATTATCTCGGTTCGCAGACATGCGTTGTTTTTGCCAGGCAAATGACGGATCGCAGGGCACGCGGTGGAAGCCGGGTGCACGAAAACTTCCGACGTTTTTTAGTTGTAGAGATTTGACAGGCTTTTCATGATGTGATGTTAGCTTGTTCTGTGACTTTGTGTGTTGAGCGTGTAAAATTTATCAAAACACGTTTAGATGCTAGTCGGGTGTTTTTCCTATTCTGTTCGGAATTAAATTCCTATTTCTCTCAGCTTAATCATTTTCGTTGAAGCTTTCAATAAGATTTCCATGGACTCCAAACATTTTCGTTTGATTCCTCATGTTGATATATACATCAGGAAATGTTTTTAGATTTTTTCTATAATTTTGGTGATTTCCTGTGACTAAAAAAAAGTTTTCTTGATTTTTCTGGAATTATTTTAAGTTATAAAATAAATTCCGAAATTAAGAAAATACAAAACTTCTGCGAACCATGGACTTATATATACGCCGGTGTTGTCCCCTACACGTTGGTTCCAGATCTCGAGTTTCCTTTGCAAACCACCACTTCTAACTTTGTGAATCTAACGCCGAAGTTCTTCAAGGCAGTTTCCGGCGAACTTTCCGGCGAGTTTTTCCGGCCATGTCTTCCATCTCCAGAGAACTACGCTTCCACTCCGTGTTTCGTCTCGTCTATATCTACGCCGTCATTTATTCTTTTTCGCGAACCCATGTCCTTTTGATCGCATCCTCATCCTTCCTCCTCTAACTTCGGCGAGCCACCATGACTAACCTTCTCTTTCTCGTTTTTCTGGTCATCCCCGCTGGGGCTGCGACTCTCTTTGCTAGGCGCACCGGCGGGATATACCTGCGCTGCCATCCCGCTCCTCCAGTCCGCTCCCCTTCGCGCGCGCCTGCTCGCAGCGAGCAGGACGGCCACCGCCACTGCCTGTGGTCGCACGGCCATCCGTGCAGCAGGCCGTGCAGACCTTGTCCGAGGAGCCCCGCTCGGGCGTGCTGTGCCGCATGTCCTAGCACCGCTGACCAAGTTCTAGCCGAGGAACGAGGCCCGAAGGCTGAAGCCCCTCCCCACGCGAGCAGCAGGAGCATCACGTTCCCTTGGCTGCGTACGTACAGGAGCCCAAGGAAGAAGACGCTGGTAATTACGTAAATGCCACTCTATCTTTTAATTTCCATCTTTTAGCCGTTTTAACTCGGTTTTAGTTCGTTCCTGTTGTGGTAGGACCGTGTCGATGCAAGCTGCATGTTAGTGTTGATGTCTACCATGTCACATGTTTCTGAACTTTATAATTTAAATCTTAATTCGACTAATATATACATGCAAGTAGGTTTATAATTATAAATAATATAGGCCTCTTGTTGCGTTGTTTTATATACAAATATTGATATAATTCATTTATAACATTAATATGATTTTCAATTGTTAATCTGCATAGATTAAACACATCTCAAATGCAACTTGTTTATATGTTCTCACAATTCATACCATTGCAACAATAACACTTGATTTACTTAATGCATTAGGTGAGAACATTTGTAAAATGAAATCATGATCAACTTTAGCTTGATTTTAAATATAAATATGATTTGTTCAATCTGAAATAATGATTGTTCCATGTTTCTGTGTAACTAAAATAAATTAAGCTTGTAGTTGTTCCTTTGCTTTCATAGTATAAATCTTTTGATAGTTGTTTCTTTTTAATGACAATTTCTTTATCGGCGTTTCTTGCGATCCCATGACCGTAGAACTAGCTCTCTTTTTAGTATGTTGTTTTACACCTTGCATGGCGTACTGTTCTTAGTTGCCTTTATTTGTTGCTTGTATGTTTGTCTATGTAAGGTGCTTGCTACGAGTAGAACAAGAGCCACTTGTGAGTGGCGAAGATTAGAAGGTGATAACAGAAAGCTGATGTGTGAGAGTTGAGCAAGTGTTTAAGGCAAGTATAGCATGAGACCATCCTTGTTGCCTATTCACTTCTACATCACTTAATTCAAATTGCATGTGTCTAACTTGATAACCATACATATTTATCCTAGTTATTTGTTATCCTGATTCCTTTTCACCTATGGGATTATTGCATTGGGTAGTGATGCTAGTGCTCAATTATTAAAGACCATGATCTTGTAACTTGACTAATGATATATGCAATAAATGTTTAAAAGATGCTTTATATCAACATGGCTCAAGAGGGCTAGAGCATTGGGTTGTTTTATGGTGCTTTAGTTTCTCTCCATAAGGACTTATCCATAAGCAAACATCCGGGACATACAGTACAACTGTGAGGACTATATGGCTCTGGCTTTAGTCAAGTATGAGGACCTTTTCTAGCTTGTTAGTGTTACCCAAAAGGACGCAAAAGGGGTGTGTACCGGGTTGAGTGTAGTGTGGCCTCTATTCCTAAGAGTACTTCTGCGTGAGTGTGCCTTTGGAAAGGGGGACTCTACATTTGCAGGACATGGAAACCTAGCAGCCCTGACTTGTTAGACGAACCTTTGAAAGACTTCATAGTGAACCCTATCGACCTTCGGGTGAAAGGGTAAATTACGACTCACAGTGAAAGTGTACAAACTCTGCAGAGTATAAAACTGTTATAATAGCCGTGCTCACAGTCACGAGCAGCCTTGGACCCTTATGGAATGAATTATGGGCATTAATGATATTAATGATAAAGATACTCATTTATGATTATTATTATTTTTTCTATACACTATTCATGTTTACCTGATCATGTGTTAATATGGGCTTATGTTAAACTTGATGCTACTCAATTGCTTAAAATTGTGACTCATAAAAGCTAACTGCAAAGTCAAACCAGTGTCTACCTTTTGAGCCTCATGAACTCATGTTATGCTTGGTGAGTACGAGATGTACTCACGCTTGTTTACTTTTCAATTATTTGGACAAATAAAATCCTAGATGGGTACCAGATAGTGAAGCAAATGAGGTATATGAAGAGTTCTACAAAGTACTAGGCGTGTGTACCCCAGTCAATCGTCCGTGTGAAGGTGAAGCCTATAGCAACAGTCGTTCCGCAATACTCTTCCGTGTGAAGGTGAAGCCTATAGCAACAGTTGATCCGCAATACTATGATGTAAGTGTTAATATGCTATGTATACGTTATTTAATAACTTGTTTCAGGGCACACATATGGCTAGCCTGGTTTTGTTCTTTAAAATCGGGTGTGACAGACTTGGTCGGGATGTCTCATGGCAGGGCATGTGACCATGGTCAGAAGTCAGAGTTGCTCCTGCGACATGCTTAAGCTGGGCAACGATGACCTACCATGGCCTCCTGTATTGGGAACTCCGGTCTCACATCTTACTTGGATTGTCGTTTACTCTATTGTGTTCTGTGGGTAGGCTTTGCCTTTGTGGTGGTTCATGCCATGTTTCGCTGCCTTGTACATAAATTTGCTCTCTGCTTATCAATCGAAGCCAGTAAAACGAATCTTTTAAAAAAAAACAAAGGTTGCACTTGAGCATACCAGATGGGTATATCCCCGAACGTACCCTAGAGAGAGAGTGATCGATAATGGTTCGACCTGAACCAACTATGAATGTATGCCGACCAGGGATGGTCATAACATTTCCTTCTCTTTTCTTAAGATTAAGAGTTTGAAAATATTCAACTTCCTAAGTATAGAGTTTGTGGTGAAGAATCCACAAGGCATAATTCTTTCAGCTTTGATTGACATCAAGAGATATCTTGCAGTGGAAGCTGAATCCTTCGTCCTCCCTTGAACAACAACGACTCTATGAATAGGTCTCCAGCGACCCCTCCAGCGAACAACAACTTCTTCTAGCTTCTCAACTTGTAATGGGTCGAGAGCGAGTGAGAGAGAATGTGTGAGTGGAAGTGAGAGAGAATAAATGATGGTCGATTTCGAATGTTGGACAGCTAACGTACATATATACAATGCTTGGCTATTTACACATCACAGGGGTGTACGGACACCCTTTGGCCTCTAAGGAACCATCATTTAGGGATACTTTGGAAGCAACCTGGCCTTTTCCCCGGGGCAGGACTCTCGCTATTCTTGCTGCTGCTCAGCGAGCGAGCATGCATGGGGCCATGCGTTTTCTTGCGACTGTGCGTGCTCATTCGCATGGCGAGGCCGGGGAGCTACGCCCACACGTTGGAGGCCAGGGAGCGACACCCAGGGGAGTGCATGTCGGTCCCTCGCGTTAGCATCCAATTTGCTCTGTCCACAGTTATCTGTGGGTCACCCCCGAGGAAAACGCCGAGGTGCTGCCAAAGTAGCCCTTAGTGATAACTTTAGCCCCTGTTTCTAAGGGCTAATCTTTAGCCTTGGGCGAAACTTTGGCCTCGAGGATCCAAATAGGCCAACTCCGTTTGTATCCCACATGTAAGGTCATCTGCAAACTGTTAGGTCCCTTGGAAACCTGTCGACCTGGGTTAAGTTCTTGACTTGGCACAGGTGCTTATATATTTTTAGATTTATTTTAAGATTTTCCTGACGTTACGTTTTAAGTGGTAAACGACATTTCCGTCGACAATAAGGCAATAGCGGTGACATCAGAAATCTCTAGATCTACCGGCTCAATCCTTCAGATGTGTACTCATAGTGGTAGGGTTTGTGTATGCGTGTTCATAGGGATGAGTATGTGTGTATTGTGGTGTCTGTGTTATACTATGTAATTCTAAATAAAAAACATATTAGGTCATCTAAGAGATAAATGGTCAAATCTTTGTTATTTTTAGTGAGAAATTATAGAATTTATTTGTTTCTTTTGGAGCGTATCTCTTGAGGACAGATATGGATACTCTAGTGGGGCCTTAATTATTAATAGTAAGATGGATAGTATAGTCTACAAAATTAATAGCTAAATCTTTATGATTTTTGTAAAATTTTTTTTGGTTTAATCCCTACATCCCAGAATTATGATCATACTTTTAAATACAGAAAACTCTAATTATTTAAACTTTGATTAACAATTATTCAAACTACATATATGTATTTTTTTGTGGGATATAGCTTTATATGAGTTTACAACACAAAACTTGTATATATATCTTGATTTTTTAACAAATGACAATATATAAGAAAAGAAACTAATGGTTAAATCATATTTTGTTTACTTTTAATGATCAAAATAGGCTTAGGATTTTTAGAATGGAAGGAGTTTGTTGTGGGAGTTAACGTGGACACCCCTGGAAGCATGTCAGGAAAAATTCTTTAAATAGTTCCTTATAACCATGTAGTACTTGTAATAGACTCAAAGATTATAAAACTAATGCAAGGATCATAGAGATATATACTAGAGATATTCTTTTTGTATATCTCCAATTTGAACCGTTGTCACTCAATTCAATAGCTTGAAAAAAAAAAACAACGTGCAGCAAGAGAGCCGAATGACAAACGGCACCTCTATGAACACCTCCCTATTCTGCGGCATGATGGCTCGAAACCTGAATACACTTAACAGCACAGTTCTTCCCGGTGTGCGGCCGTGGTGGTGCTTCTAGTTCTGCAGACTTTTAATTTGGAGACTGGAGACGATGGAATGTGTTCATGAGGAACATCGGCAAGCTCATGTATTCGGGAGGAAAGGTGGTATGCGACTGGTTCCGGTCATAGTTGGTAATTGTCTTGGCCTTAGAATTTGTAAAAATTATCTGACGAAAAACTTTTATGGCCATGATTAGCTTGTTATGTCTTGGTAAAAATTTCTGTCTTGTAATATTGGTGTCTACTTACGAAAGAGCGCTGCGTTCCATCTGCACCACCCGAAAACATTTTTTTCAAAACACGTACTCTGCCAAAAAAAATTTACAATTAATCCATATTCTTGGTTAGGCGTAAGACGATGTCATCGAACAGCAGAGAGAGAACACAGAAAATAGTGTTAGACTGATATTAATTACTTCTTTCTATAAGTTCAGCAATTTCTTACGGACTGTAGCGGAGACAGCGAAGTAATTTTGCTAAAAGAACTTCCCCATTTGTTTTCAGCCAATGAAGTATCTGAACGGATTGTGAGCTCATCTGTTGGCGCAAATCTTATAATCTATCTCACAACAAAGTATCACCTAGGCGCTGCAAGCAGCGCCATCATCATCTTCGTGTACATAGCGGCTGCAAATTTCTTGCCTGTGTGCGGAGCTATTGCGTCTGATGCACTGTTAGGTCGCTACCTCATGGTTACATTGACACTTTTCTTCTGCACAATTGTAAGAGCATTGAACAATAATCCCTTGGCCCTTAAACAACTGAAATTCATCATGTTCAATTTAATGCAATTCTTATTTCCATGTTCTACTCAGGGGACTACACTTCTGTGCTTGACATCGGTGATTGCACGCTTGACGCCGCCGGATTGCATCCGACCAAACCAAAGCTGCACATCACCTACTCCAATTCAGTTACTTGTGCTGTGCACCTCCCTTGGTTTCATGGCGCTTGGAGCGAGTGGCGTCCGCCCCTGCTGTCTTGCATTTGCTGAGGATCAGATTGCGCACTGGGACACAGCAAAGAAGAACCGTGCTCTACGGGGTTTGTTCAGCTGGTACTACGTGTAACACCCTGGCCCAGGGCTTAATAGGATTAATATGATACTCATACCAACAAGTTGTAACTTCTTTTCCGGAAGCTTATTACTAAAGAACTTCGAGGTTAAGCGTGCTTAGCTTGGAGAAATTTAGGGATGGGTGACCGACCGGAAAGTCTTCCCAGGTGCGCACGAGTGAGGACAAAGTGCGCAGAAAAGACTAGTGTTGGTCTGTGAGGGCAGTCTATGTCCTAGATAAGCGGATGTAAGCGGGCCCGGCCTCGAGGAGGCGGGACGTTATAGTTGGTATCAGAGCCAATCCTTGCGGTTTCACGGGCGCGTGTGTTAGTTGCGCAGGCATGGTGTGCATGGCTGGTGTGGATCCGGAGTGGTCACACAGCATGACACATGCGCTGGCACTGGACACACGGACGTGGCCAAGAGGGGACGTTCCTGGCCTGGGGTTGACCGACGAGGACGTCGGTCTCCTAAGGGGGTGAGTATGTAACACCCTGGCCCAGGGCTTAATAGGATTAATATGATACTCATACCAACAAGTTGCAACTTCTTTTCCGGAAGCTTATTACTAAAGAATTTCGAGATTAAGCGTGCTTAGCTTGGAGAAATTTAGGGATGGGTGACCGACCGGGAAGTCTTCCCGGGTGCGGAAATTTAGGGATGGGTGACCGACCGGGAAGTCTTTCCGGGTGCGCACGAGTGAGGACAAAGTGCGCAAAAAAGACTAGTGTTGGTCTGTGAGGACAGTCTATGTCCTAGATAAGCGGCCGGATGTAAACGGACCCACTACGCATCCGTGGGGTTCTCGCAGATCGTGGCCGTGACTGTCCTCGTGTACTTCCAAGACAAGATGGGCTGGACGGTTGGGTTCATGGTGTCGGCTGCCATCATGGCGTCTGTCACACTCCTGAACTTGGTGGCTTCATCATTCTACGTGAAGGTCAAACCACAGAAGAGCATGTGGGCTGGCTTACTGAAGGTGGCTGTTGTTACTATCAAGAACCGTGACCTTGTGCTGCCAGAGGCAAATCATGGTGCTCAATTCAATTGTTTACCAGGTTCAGCACAGATGGTTCCATCAGAGAAAATGAGGTGATTGGCAACCTATGTCTCTCTTCCTAGTATCTTAATCATAAGAACATTACTAATTAGATATGGCTCAAGCGGATTTTGTCATGGCACACACTAAAAAAATTTAAGTCCAAAACATTATTGCAAAAATAAGGACATGTGTCCACTAATTTGATATAGACTCCAACCATGACCAAAAATAACTATTTTATTTATTATATTTTCTAAAAAAAACTACCACAGCTGATAGTATGTAAGATACATAAAAGTAAACCCTAAATTTGCATCTCTATTATGTCATTATGAAATATAATTTGTTATAAGCGTGGCGGCAGGGCTCCCTGCAGCGTGGCCGAAGGCGGTGGCGCTAGGGTTAGGGCAGGGGCAGCGGTGCACGTGCGAGCGAGAGAGGAGGATGCAGTGGCTTGAGGGCTTGAGAGCTTAGGGATAAATGCCTTTCAGCTTTTCCTTTCTTAACATTGAATGGTTACGTGGTCCTTATATTTATAGTACTAGGGGACTTAGCCTGCAGTAACTTAAACTAATCTAACCTAATCTATGGTGGTACAGTACTTATGGGTACTATTCACAGCAGGTCTATTTTGGGCCAAGTTCGGTCTCTTAGCCCGTATCTTGGGCCTAGATGTTGGGCCTATCATTAGGTGTGTGATATAATTTCAAGTAATCTATATTTATATTTGCATATAACTCACATATATGTCATTACCAAAGATAGTTTAAAATAACCGATAAATTTCTATCTAAATTACTTACTTTTGCAATTCTGAAAGATAAAACAAAGAAAACCCAAACTTTGTATAAGATATTATGAAACATAATATAAAAGTAGCCCCTTAATTTGTATCTATATTGTCCAAAATAACAATTATGGAAATTAAAGTAACACATCTCTCCACTCTACATCAAAACACAAATATAAAGTAGTATGAAAAATAATCAATATATATTATATGTATGTGTTTCTAAATTATACACTTTTGTCATTATGAGAAATAATCATACATATTAAATGTGCGTTTTTCTAAATTATATTCACTTTCGCCACTGCTAAATTAAAATTAGCATTAATGTTATGACCGTCATGTATATACCATGTATTACCATATTAAGTATCTGTTTGGTGTAGCTGTGAATTGTCCAATAGTTGTTGTGAGCCGTGGTATGTAGAAAAGTTATTGTGAGCTATCCACTATGAAAGTTCTAAGTTGGTTCAAACGACTATTGTACTATGCCCTCTCTCTCACTTGAAACAACTATGAAACATCTCTCTCTTTCCATAAATTTGAAAAGCAGAACCTGAAATGGGAACACATGGTTCAATCAATATATGAAAATTGTAGTATGCCAAAGCAGTGGCTACTGGAAAAGTTGCTTTAGGTTCCTATCGTTTGGTTGATGTTGTGTTTTTATATAGTAGAAGCACTTTCTAGTATCAAAACTCCTAAAAATTCTCATAAAACTAGAAAACTTGTTGTCATGAATTTGAGTAAAACAAATCATGGTAGAGAAAACATTGTATCTACTTTTCTTTATAAAAGTTACTCATGTATGCATTTTTCTAAAAAATATGAATAACCATAGAAAAATCAGATTTAAAACTACTATCATTTGCCATCAGATAATGTTAAGTAACATATAAATTTGCTTTTAAATTAGCCACAAATTCTATTATGAAAGGTAATAATCCCACCATCTAAAAAAGAATGCAATTCTAGCATTGTGTCATCTTTAGTATCTTGATATTGACCAACTATAGATAAAAAAGTATCAACATTTGATATAAAATAAATACCATTAGATTAATTACATAATATATTTTCATAATAATTTGATTTGGATCCTATATGAATATCATTTACTATAAACTCGGTCAAATGTGGACTACATTTACTAGCAAGCAAACCGTAGTTGCATTAGCAAGCAAACCATAGTTGCATTCTTTCCTTGACGCAAGGAGTACAAAGTAAACAATTAATTTGTATATTAAATATTAGCCTCTATCTGTACAAAAAAAATGAACCTAAGTATCCCTCAGATCAGCTCCAAAATATACTCTATTGTAAAAACTAATTTAATAACTAAAGATTGCACTTTATGCTATATATATGTGTGTGTGTGTTTTATAAATTACACATTCTATCACTAATAAATTATTTATGTCTATGTGGCACGTCCACGCATGCACGTGACCATGTTTAACATGCATACATTAGGATATACATATTTATTTTGATAGTCTGTCAATATTCAAAAAATATTCACAAACAAATGACAATGATACTAACAATTCACTTCAATAAATATTTTAAGTTATTACCTTGATTAAATTAAAATTTTGCAACACCCAATGAAATATAAATACTACTAATTTGTTTTTGTCAAACAACCTGGCTACACATAATACTTTGATATAACACATCTAGTACCTTTAGTGGTGTGATGTAGGTTGAAATGACTATTTATGCTATTCTAGTAAGTATAGTCTATTGTTCATGAAACACAAATTGAAAATAAAATATAATATTTAGTGCAATGCATTGTAGTCTAAGATGTAGACACTATTTTTTTTATAAAATGCAGAATAAATTTTTGAATAGCTAATATTATAAGAACTAGAGTTTTTCAACATAACACATATAGAAAAGAAGATTTTCAACACCGAATAAGATGAAATAAAAACAAGTAATCAAATTTTATTAATGTTATGTATATAATTATTAAATAAATTTATAATAAATTAATAACAATTACTCCGCCATCTCAAAATAAATGTACTTCTCACTTCTCGACAAGTTAAACATTAGATGAGCCATTAAAAATATTTTTTCATAATAACTTATTTTTAGATATTAATATTGCTAACATTTTCTATCCAGGTAACTTATGAAGAAAGTTTGACCAACATGCATCCAATGGGCCACTTATTTTGGGACAAAGGAATATCTATCTATACTATAAAAGAGCAAAGAAATTGAGAAATATCTGTCACTTGAGAATTCATACCCACGCTATATTTTAGCCGTTAGATACGACTTAAGATCTTAATCTAAGGGACATTAGACGTCCTTATCTTCTGATAGGTGGGCCATCTGTAAGATATAAAATTTATTTACATTCCTGCCTAACAAATTCTCTCACGCCGAAATCGTTTTCTCACCGTACCCACCACGCCTGTACCTGATCGCCTCGCCCTGTGACTCCTTTCCCGATAAACAAATAAAAAGATCATCCTGGACTGCCACGCCGCCTCCCTGCATGTCCCGCTGCGGCGCTGCCATGCTATCCCCCAAGCATAGGACCGGGCGACCGCGCCGCCGCCGCTGCATGGCAGGTATGCTGGACTTCGACGGCCCCTTCTCGGCAACGAGCACCAGACAGGTTTGCCCACCCCTTCACGAAACCCAACTTAAGCTATTTGGCAGCCCCGTCCCACTAATTTCATGGGCCTATGGGCGAATGAAACACTAAGGGCCCAGCTATCGAATGTTTTAGTATAACAATTGAAGGATATAATACTATTGATAAAAGATAACTTGTATCATATATATTTAATTCTTGAAAAAATAACAGTACATCAAAGAAGATAAAATAACTATGATGGTTATCTCAAAATAAAACTATAATGCCTTAGTGCTTTTTTAAAAAGCGTCTTTGGGCATTTCTTGATGTAAAATCTTCAAGAACACTTTCAAGATCAATTGTATCCAGAATATCCTTCTCAATGCTACACATAGCTAAGCCATTTAATCTTTCTTGTAGCATAGTCGACCTCAAATAATTTTTCAATAGCTTTAATTTGGAGAAGCTTCGTTCAGCTGATGCTACTGTCACTGGAATAGTTAACATAATCCGATATGCAATAGAGGCATTTGGATAGCAATCTGCAACTTTAACAAAGTGAAGAATCTCAGATGCTGACATCATCTTATCTGGCAAAGTTACTTGCAACACTTTCAACTCAGAGAACAAGTCATCTAACTCAACATCAGATGTGTTGCCATGAGAAAATTTATTCACAAAAGTTTTGCAACGATCTCGTAGATCACTGTGGTCAAAGGACTTTAGATTTTCTGAGTTGAATAAGAAACCAAATATTTTCTCAAATTCCTCTAGCTGATCAAATTGATTAGTCAATGAAACAATTGCATAATCAACAATAACTAGGAAGTACTCATCATTGAAGTCATCTATAGCTGAACGTTGTAATTCTTCAGTTTCATCATCTTGTTCGTCAAATTGCTTCTTTCTTTTACCTTTACGATGTGTAGGAAATGCGGGCTCTACACCCAAACTAGATGCAATGGATTTTGCAGTCTCAATACTTGCACTTAAGCCTGTATCTCTGTACTTCTGAAAATACACTACAAGAAATATGAGTTTTTATGACAGAATTCATCATGACGGAGCCTGATTTTGTCATATAATGTACCATAATATGACGCGCAATTTTGGGTCATCACAAATTCATGAGAGCCAGATTGTTTTTATGACGAAATAGCTTTTTTGTCACATAAGAGCATCAGATTTCGTCACAAATTGTGTGGCGCAGGAGACGATCACTGGTTTCCTATTTTGTGACGCTAGGAAGTGCCTTTTTGTGACTGTTTCACAGCGTCATATTATAGTTAGTTCAAAATGACCTCCTGAAGCGTTACTGTACCACTGGAAGTGGGCCCAAGCCTTGACCAAAGTAATTCCCCAATCTTCCATCGATGGGCTCATCCTCATCCATCCCCATCCCCATCCCCATCTTCATCTCGACCCCAACAGCGATGAGGGCGAAATCTAGCGGCGCGGTGCACAGCGGGCGGGCGGCGGCCTCGGTCGAGCGAACGGCGGCCTTGGGCGAGCGCTGTGGTTCTAGGCGGAGGCAGGTCCCCCTCTCCCCCAACTGACAGCGCGGCGGCCCGTCGCGAGCTCTTCTGGTGGTGCGGTGAGCAGCGAGCGGTGGGCATCCTCGTTGTGAGTGTCGGTCGAGGGGCATTTTTCAAGCAATGCAATCTGGTGCTAAGTTGTGACTTGTGTGATGAAATTTTGGCAAACTTGTGTGTGATCCAATCTAGTTTGAAGCAATGCATTCTGATTTGAAGCAATGCATTAAGGCAAACTTGTGTGTGATGAAAATTTGGCAGAATGTCTGTTACTTCCAGCCCATACATTTTGTGACAAATTATGTACATTCCATGACAGAATATGGGCATTACATGACAATACCATGTGTCATGAAAACACAGAAATATAAGCAGTATGTATTTGCACCATGTGAATGAATTCTGGGCACTGTAACTTGCATCACACATCAAGAGTTCACTGGAAACTAAATCACTGCATATAAGGTCTTACAATTTTACAATTCAGATACACATATAGTAGCATGATTCAAATACAACAAAATCACTAACAAAATAGTTCAATGTTCACAAATATCTAGAAATGCAGTGTTCACAAATATCCAGAAAGGAGGTAGTTCAGTCATCATCACTGTCTTCTCCTAAAGCACTGTCTTCTCCTGAAGTATTGCCATCTTCTTCTGGACTATGGTACTCAAGGTAGGTTTCATCTTCATCTACATCTAGGTCGTTTGCTTCATCATCTTGAGTTGTAGGTCTCTGTTGTCGAATGATGTCCACGAGGTCTCTATTAATAGGGCTGCCTGGTTCATTCTCTAGGTGCAAAAAATCCAAATCAGGATGAATATCTCCCACTACACCTTCTCTAGATGAAATATGCTCCTCTTGGTATGCCTCCGGACATCTCATCTGTACCTATTCTTGAACTGGTTGGTTTGTGTCAGACTCTTCAACATCAAAAATATGTCGATGGCCAAATTCTTGGAGCACTCGCCAACTTGAACCTAACTTTATATCTTCCAAGAGGAATACTTGTGAAGCATCTGTGGCCATAATGAATGGATCATTCTTATACCATCGGCCTTGGATGTTTATGCTCTTGAAGTAACCATCATCTTTCATCTGGTATGTCCTTCCCTCCAGATGGTACCATTCACACCAAAATAAGACAACAATTCTACGCCCTTTGTTGTTCTTATTGTAAGTCAACTCAATTATGTTTGTGATTGTCCCATAGAAGTCAATTGTATCTGCACCATGAGTACCTCTACTTTTGATGGTGGAGTTCTGTGTCTTCTTGTGTTCATCACGATCCACTGTGTGGTACCATACCGCATTGATTATGCAAGCTGTGTACGAACGCACTCGTGGATCCGGCCGACATGCAAGTGAGTACATGTCTTCATCAACATGTGTTGTGCCTTTGTATTTCAATCTTGTAATCTGCAGGTTGGAAATAATATAGAATAAGTGAGCTTCAAAATGTACTGCATGATACATTATTAAGTCATGTTGTAGAAGTTGCACACACATGATCCTCAAACCATGTAGCGAATTGTGTTTGCATCATTTTTTCAACATCATTGACCCCTTGTCGTTCTAATTCTGTCCTATACAGGCTGCAAAGGAAGAAGATAATTAGTTATTTTGTGACACTAATATTGAATATAGATATCTGAAATGAAATACTCACTCTATGTATTCGTCAACCTCTTCACAGTTATTTAGAACAAACCAAACCATGGAGTCATAATCATTGTCTTGGTAATGAAGTTTTGAAGCTCCCAACAGGTTAATACCATGACCAAAAATAGAGTAACCATTGGGTGAGATTTTTTCTCCATCTAAGTTTCTTTTAGGCCTAGTGAACCTAGTGATGATGTCATTGAAATATGTTGAGCATTGGGTCATACACTCATAGGCAGTGTATGCCTCTGTAATACATCCTTCAGGTCTTGCTTGATTGCGGACGAAACGCTTAAAGGTGCCCAACCTTCTCTCAATAGGATACATCCATCCATACTGCACCGGTCCCCTAAGTAGTGCCTCATCAGGTAAGTGTACTGCTAGGTGAACCATCACATCAAAGAATGCTGGAGGATAAATTTTCTCTAGCTTGCAAAGGATAAGCACAATATCCTCCTTCATCTGGTGTAGTGCATCAATCTTTAGAGTTTTGGAGCAAAGTTGTCTAAAAAACCTACCCAATTCAGCAATTACTTCATATACATCTTTGCGCACCAAACCACGAAGGCCAGCTGGTAAGATACGTTGCAGCATTATATGACAGTCATGTGTTTTCAGCACATGCATAGATCCTCCTCCCTCCATATTGACACATCTTGATATATTGGAGGCATAGCCATCTAGAAACTTAACATTGCTCACAAATTGCAAGAACTTCTTCCTGTCTTCTGGTTTTAGAACATAACAAGCTCTTGGCTTTGATGATGAACTACCGCTGTCATCTAGCAAATGAAGCTCTTTTCTCATACCTCTGTCCTCCAAATCTAGTCTAGCATTGATGGTGTCCTTTGTCTTGTTTGGAATATTAATTAGAGTTGAATTTCACATATGTTTTTCTCTATGTGCATGACATCAAGGTTGTGTTGTAGCTTCAGTTTTGGCCAGTATTCCAAATCATACAAGCTAACCTTCAGATGCCATAGTGGTTCATTACGATGTCATTTTCTTGTTTTTGGCATATCTGGATTCTTGCCTGGAACATAGCAAACTTCATTCAACCATGCCATAACCTCATCTGCAGTAAATGTCCTTGGCTTGTCTCTTTTTTCATGCTTGCCATTGAAAGATTTATTTGTCCTCCATTGATGGTTTTCAGGGAGGAAACATCTATGGTCTAAGAAACCAATTTTGTTTCTAAGACCGCAGGAGCATGGATTCTCATCATAGTACACACATGCGAAGTAACCTTTAGTGGTTCTGCCTGACATGGTGCCTAATGCAGGGTAGTCATGGATTCCCCATAGAATCGCTGCACGCAGGCTGAAATCTTTGCCTTCAAATGCATCATAAGTTTTCACACCCTTCCAAAGCTCTATCATGTCTTCCATCAAAGGTTGCATAAACACATGGAAATCTTTGCCTGGTGATTTTTTGCCTAGAATCAGTAAAGCAAGCATGTAATTGGATTGGTCCATACACATCCATGGTGGAAAATTGTATGGTACCACTATCACTGGCCATATGCTATATGAATTGCTCATCTGACCAAATGGGTTAAATCCATCGGTAGCAATGCCTAACCTCAAACTACGGGGATCATCTGCAAAAGACTTGAAAGTCTCATCAAAATCTTTCCAAGCTTCCCCATCAGCAGGATGTCTCATTTCATTTTCAACTACTACCCTCTTTTCCTTGTGCCATCTTGCATACTGTGCCCGCTACTTTGACATGAATAGCCTTTGAAGGCGTGGAATTATTGGAAAGTAACGGAGGACCTTGTGAGCAACTTTCTTTTTTGCCCTCCTTATTCACTTTCCATCTTGTGAAACCACAACTGGGCAACGATCATCTTTTTTATGGTCCTTCCAAAACAAGGCACAATCATACTTGCACACATCAATAGAAACATAACCAAAACCAAGCTTCCGAAAGTCCAGGTACATTCTTCAAAGATCCAGAAAGCAACTCAAGCATAGCATCGAACCCAGATGTTGTTATCCGATTGTACACTTTGATATGCAACAGTTTAATAATGAAAGATAGCCTGGACTCCTCGGTGCAGCCTGGATAAAGTTCACGCTTTGTCTCTTCCATGATTTGTTTATATAAGTTACCACCGAAGCCATGGCTTGCTGCATCGCGCAAATCTTGAATCAGCCCCGAAACTCCCCTTTCACCGTCATCTAAGACCTCTTCAGCTTGTTCAGGTACAACATCGTTCACTTCCTCTCTATGGTCATCCCATGGCATATATTGAGGTACATCATAACCTTCACCAGCATCATCTTGTCCAACATCATTCACTTCCTCTCCATGGTGAATCCATCTAGTATAGCACCTAGACATACCATTGATTTCAATATCCTCCTGTACTTTAGATTGGCTTTTTTCTATTTGGTTCAAGCATTTTCGGCACGGGCACTTAATGAGTTCATCTTCACTATATGTGCTTCTGACATGTTCCATAAATTGTTCAACACCAGCCATGAACTGCGGCGTAAATGGTGCACTATTATAAATCCAGCTTCTGTCCATCTCGACCTGGATAAATTTAGTAGGCAAAAATTTAAACTATGGTCATTCATCTCTACATGCACAGGCAGTTGCTATGGTCATCTATATGTAAGATTCTTTCGCAATGAAGTAGCCACTAGTGCACAGATCCTAACCAAGATCAAACAAATCACCGATCTACGGGCTTAGTCAAAAACATATCAAAAATAGTTTCTAGAGACAGTTAGTATTTCCATGGGCCCCTGGAGATGTCCTCTATGAGGCGGTTACACATAACTCCCTCTAGAAATGGGACAAATTAGAGAGAGGCTTGAGCAACAGTATCATATCTGTTTATCATGTCATATATTCTACTTATCCAAGCATTCATTAGTAACATTCATTTGCATGCACATGAAACAAATTAGAGAGAGGCTTGAGCCTTCACACAAGAAGGCTGCAGGAGGGCCACAATTCGGGCCTTATTTCAGGATTTATGTGGGCAATCTGTCACGAAATGTGGACAGCTATCGACTGAGACAGTTCTTCAGCAAGTATGGCAAGGTAGCAGAAGCAAGGGTCATGCGCCACATAAAAACCAAGCGTTCGCGAGGGTTTGGGTTTGTGACCTTGGCGACTGTAGTAGATCACGAGCATGAACTTGCTATTCCTAAGTTGGATGGACAGGTTCATATTTATTGGTTTTTACTTAATTTTTTGAATGGCTAATTAATTAGCCAATCAATTCCGTGAATGAATGGTCACCTAGACAAGATGCATATAAACTGTTCATATTGGATCAATTTTTCAGATTTTGGATGGGCGTCCTGTGCCAGTGAAGCTTGCAGATCAGAAGCAGCCACATAGCATGTAGCTTGCTGTCAAGTTAGTTATGTTTAATCATGTCCTGCAATCAGAATTCTTTTAATAATCACCAGTGTGTATGTATTGTGCAAAACATTTCATATTATGGAAATTTGGATCTGTGACATTAGAATATATCATCAAACAATCTTAATTCACTTCAATACCACCAACATTCCAGGTCTGTTTAATAATATATGCTAGTCCGTTACCTTGTGTACTAACCCAGATGCATCACAGTCCTGCTGTTTTTTTAAGTAGCTCTGGATTGAGTGCTTCGTCCTCCTCCGTACAGCTTGGGTGGGCGTTGTCGTAGCAGCTCCGGCGACCAACGACGATGGAGCAGGTACCCTGGCCGGCTAGCCTCCATCTGGGGTGGCCATCGATGGGCACCTGCTCGATCCAGCCTAATGAAGGTGGGGGCAAGGTTTCTGGTGGAGTTGATGGAGGGCGGCGAGGCACCAGCTGTGGTGGTCGAGGGAGCAGCTCGGGTCGCCGGTGAGGCACCAGCTCGGGGAGCAGGGGCGGGGAGCGGGGGCGGGCAGCGGGGGCGGGGAGCGGGTGCCGGCGATGCAGCAGCCCCGGCGAGGGAGCACCTCGTGCGCCGGCGAGAGCGAGCCCAGAGAGGGGGCAGCTCGGCCAGGGAATTTTTTTTTCACGCTTTACAGCAAGTGGACGGCAGCAGCTCAGTATGTGTTGGTCCATCGGTTCAATGACATGTGGGCCCATAGGCTAATCTGGCCTCTAATGCAGTGAGTTCTTGTTGTAAGTCCAGAGAGGGAGCATTTCTCTTTTTAATTCATAGAAAAATGTTGTAACAAGGAAATCTCACACATACTGACTCCGATTGTGATGCTTTTTTTCTATTTTTTTAAAAAATATGATGTACCTATATATTGCATTGATTTCCCTCGTTTTCTCATGAATGCGAATTATGAACAAATACAATTTTGTATGTTAAAAAGTGTCATCTTCTGCCCACATTTTCATATACTAAATGAGTTCAAACCAAAAAGTGAAGAATACAAAACTGTACAACTCAGTCATATGTACATTTCTTATTTAGGTCATTTATTCATCCGAGAAAGTGATGACAACATTGTTCTCAAATCTTACTCATCACACTTAGAGTTATGAAACTATAAGAGGGATGAGTAAGATTTATGAACAAAGTTAGCATCACTTTCTTGGATGAACAAATGACCTAAATAAGAAATGTACATGTGATTGAGTTGTACAATTTTTGTATTGTTCACTTTTTGGTTTGAACTCGTTTAGTACATCAAAAAACAGTGTCTAGTTTCAAAATTTGAAATTCAATATTCAAACTATCAAAACAAAGTCAATTCAAAAAATGACAAATGTAGAGAAGGTACATATCGATGTGCTGAACAACTTCATTCATTACCACTTTTCAATTTGAAGTCATTTAGTACCCCTAAACTTGAATTTGAATTCCTAATAGTACTAACTCTCTCACTGTCATATGGGCCCCATGGCGCCAGAGCAAATTTGGCCACGTACACCACACGCTCTCCCGCCGCAACCACACGCTCTCCCGCCGCAACCCCATCCACTGATAGATGAGCCCCACAAGCCTCCCGCCCAGCCGAGGGAAAATTTCGGCTCCTGACTTATCCTCCCACCGGACCGCGTCCACCACCAGAGAATTTCGGCTCCTGCCTTTCCTCCTCCTCTCCGCCGAATCCCCCTCTCCGCCGCATCCACCCCTCCCCGCCGCCGCACCACCACATCCACCCCTCTCCACTGCATCCACCCCTCCCCACCGCCACCGCATCCACCCATCGCCCTCCCTATCGCCACCGCATCCACCAATCCCCCCCGCTGCCGCATCCACCAATCCCCAGTCCGTTGCATCCACCCATCCCCACCTCCGTCGGATCCGCCCCATCCCCCCCTCCACCGCACTGCCGGATCCGCCCCTAAGCCGCACCACCACAGCCAACCACCCCCTTCTGCCGCACCGCCGGATCCTACCCATCCGCTGGAGGTCCACCAAGGCAGTGGCCATAGCCGTACGTGACGCCGCTGGAGGACCACCAAGGCATCACGGGCTACCTCAGCGAGGCCCTGACGACATTCTCCCTCAGCTCGGCTTACTCCTAAGGTACATGAGAATGACTCACTGAATTTCTAGATGTTGCTCGTTTCAACATATGGTATGACTCACTGAACTATGTGTGTGGTAGCTATGTGTGTTGGTTTTCCTGATGGTTGCTGTGTTCGTTTACTCAGAAATTGATGCATCTTTGCTTGTGCTGTTTCATTCACTCCTTGGCTTGTGTTCTCAAGTTAAAACATGCTCACTGTGTACTAAAGCAATGGAAGACAATAACTGTAGTGGGTTATGAGATAAAATGCTTAAGTTAAACACAGATTTTGAACTGAACTTGCATGAACACTGTCATCCTGCATTGTCAAATGTCAACTGTTGTCAAATGTTAGTTCTTTCTTATACCATTTATCTATTGTTCTGCCAGCTAACTACCATGTTAAAGAATACTGATTTATTAGTTTTTCCTTCAACTCCTTTACAGAAACTGAAACAAATAGTTTCTAATATCTCTGCGTTTCATCATACTAAGTAATACAAGAAATGACAAAATCAAAGTATGAGAAGGACAGGGATGAGCGTGTAAAGAAAATCTAGGAACATTTTCAGTCTCTTGGTATTCCAGTTTTAGCTGGTGAGGTTAGAGAGGCTTTCTCGAAATAGGAAAAGGGCAAACAGAAGACAGTAGTGTCTGACAAACCTTCATCTGACAATGATTATGATCCAACATCTGACCTTGATAACCAAATTGACAATGACGATGATTCTAATGATGACCTCGATAATGAGGTCAATACTGAGGTGAGATGCATTACTTGGGCAATTAACAAGTTTGTGGCCTATCTGTTTCAATCATGACTTTGATGTACTCATCTAATCTATCTTACACTATTGTCTTTTATAATTCATAAAATTCCTGTTTCTCATGGCAGGCAGGAGAGATGGTTCCAGGAGTTCGCCCTAAGAAGAAGCAAAAGGTGGGGGCAGTGGCAGTGGCAGCTAGCAACCAGCAGTTACCGGCCACGCCAAAAAGACTAACTAGGCTGCAAGCAGCCATGCCTTCGCCTGGAGGCCGTCGACCTCCAAGGCAGAGAGAGCCCTTGCCTCCTAAGAATACTTCAAAGGCTATCCCTAAACCTACTGCCACTCACAGTGCCACCCAATTGCAAGCCCAACTCACCACAAGCAGGAGCCAGATTCAGACCACAGAAACTACTACCACAGTGCCTAGTAGTCAGAAAAACACCACAACCAATCCAGCTATGTCAACGCCTATTCCAAGCACAATGCCTACTTCTCCTAGATTGAGTAGGGAAACTGCAGCCAGGAATGTCCCTGGTGCAAACCCTATGCTAGGCATTCCTAGAGCCAGGCTGTTCAGTTCAACCATGTATCAGCCAATTGCAAACATTGAGCATACTACTACTACACCAACTAGCCATCCTCCACCCACAACTAGTGTTGCCATGTCTCAGCCTGTTGCAAACACTCAGCATACTAGTACTCCTACACCGACTAGATATCCTACTCCCACAATTAGTGTCACCCAATCAGTTCCTCCAGACACCTCGCCAGGTGCAAGGAGCTCTAGGCAAAGTAATGAAATCAATGAGTCTAGTGACCATTTTGATGCAACAAGTTCAGAGGGTCCTGTAGTGGGGGGAGAGGCAGATGATAGTTTGGTTCCAGGTAAACACAATTTCCAAGCATAATTTTCTCCATTAGATAACTTCATTTGTTACTGCTGCATGAACACATTGTTAATATTATTTACCAATTGTAGTGCCCCGAAAGGAAGTCCGTAAGAAAACAATTGGTCTGGGCTTAGAAAGGCTGATAAAAAGAGGAAACAAGATGCCTATACAAGTGGCTGAAGGCAATAAGAGACCTATTGTCCCACTTCAGGCAGCAAAGCTAGCTTCTAAAACTGGTGTTGCCCTTAGAGACCAGCTGCCTATCTACACATCTTGGAAGCTATATGAAAAAGATGGGGGGCCTGCACAAGTACAGAAAGTGCTTGACAAAGTGGCAGTGAGGATACAACTATTTCACCTAGAATACTTTCTTCCTATAATGTAGTCCCATATACAAAATTGTGTCTAATAACTCATATATGTTCCTGCAGTCAAGGCTGGATGTGCAAGTTCTGCAAGAGGGACCAAGCAAAGTTGCATGCACTGATATCGTTAAGAGGGGAGTACGGCAGCAGAGGTATCACCTCAAAAGGAAGTACTTCGACCCAACCCTAACAAAAGAACAGATGCTGGCCAAACCACCTCCACCAAAGATGAAGAAAGCGGAGTGGACCAAGCTGGTAGAGTACTGGTGTGACCCAAAGAGTCAGGTACATGCCTTGCACCAACTGTCTTTGTTAATATGCAACTTCAACTTTTTGCATGTGAATGAAAACTTTGTATTGCATTTATGGTGCAGGAGAAAAGTGAGAAGAATAAAATAAACCGAGGGCAAGTGCAGCTTCACCAAAGGACTGGATCTAGGTGCTATATTGCCCATCGACACAGCCTGGTACAGATACTTATCTTTTCTACAATTAACTTCAAATATGGGACACTTGTAGCATTGTAATTACAAAGTGCTTTTGAATGTCAAGTTAGCACATGCTCCAATTATTTCTAGGATGAACTCTGATTTGGAGCACAATCTAAGATTGAGCATGTTGTTCTAGTTTGCTGCAGCTTCTTACATATTCTGCTGCTGCTGCTTAGATAATCCTATGTACAAATTATTTTCTAATATGCATAAGTGGATGGACAAATTATTTCAAGAGCAACTGAGTTTGAGCATGCTGTAGTAGTCATTCAATGATGGATTTATGGTGATACAGTGCATAATATTTTGGGATCTTGCTGGTGACATGTACAAATAATCCTATGTTTGTCCACCCCTCACTTTACAATCTTGGATATCCTTATAAATTGTTTCTTACATGATGCAGAGGGCTAAGTACAATGACATGGACCCAGATCCTATTGATTTCTTTGGGGAATGTATGAATAGTCCACAAAATGGTTGTACTCGACTTGCAGAAGACATATATGTAAGTTACATAATTGTTGGATACATGTACTATACTCAAACTCAAACATGGTTCAAACTGTTGTATGTCCTTGTTTTGAAGTGAAATCATTCTATATATGTAGGCACAAATGGTTGCAGAGAAGACGAGAGAACCTGATGAAGGAGAAGAACCAGTGTCTCCAACCAAGATTGTTGCTGATAGTCTAAGCCAGATCAGCCGTTCCTCGACCTTCCTTCCAAACCTTGGTCTCACTAAAAAGCAGAATGCTACCCAGTCTGCAACAGCTACAGTAGAAGCCCGCCTGCAAGCTCAATTTCAGGCAACCCTCCAAGCAGAAAGAGAGGAAGCTGCTAGGAAGCAAGAAGAGTTGCAAGCACAGCTTCAAGCTCAGCAGGCATCTCTTGAAAAAAACCAAAATTTGCTGCGCCAGACCCAAGAAGAGATGAATAACAAGTTTGAAGAGACTAATTCACTGCTGCGAGCTTTCCTGGAACTACAAAAATGTTGAGGTAGGAAATGCCTATGCCTATGCCTAACCTTCTGTGACCTTGCTAGAACAACAAACTTGTGTCTGTTGGAACTTTGTGGA
>CM041635.1:14052197-14175293 GCA_023333625.1 Bothriochloa decipiens | reverse complement strand
TTGAGACGACTCAAGAAAGTCTTCCAGTCAACATAGGCGAAGTTGTTGCGTTGCTACTTGATTTTGCATTAATTTTTCCGTGAAATTTCTTACACGGTGCTAATTTATGGAGGGTTTTGGTATTATGACCAACTACGTAGTCGAATATCTGAATATTGTGCATAGATCCTGAGGCTAAATTATGCATCCAAGGGATTCAAGTATTTTTTTTTAAAAACGTGCATTGCACGTGCTTCGTTAAGAGAGGATTCAAGTATATTCATTATCAAGGTGATTCTAAGCTTGTTTATTCTCGGATTTTGTATTTGAATTAAACCTTCAATAGGTAACGAGTATTGTAGTTCATTCAAACTCTTCAAATTCCCACAAAAACACTAAGTGTGTGGACGCCTGGTAATTTTATATGATTTTTCAAGGACTTTGATCTTTGGAAATTCAAGCTTGTCCCACCGACGGCAGCTTAGGGAAGTACAGGTCCTATTACTAAACCTGACCACATGCAACCTGTTAAATAAACTCCTTGTGTTTCGTAGTGTTTGATTCGTGCCTAAATTTTCTCTCCATTGTCGGCCAATGAATATAGTCATGTGCAGGTAAATAGTGAAGTTGAGTATACCACCTTGGTTCAAGGTATGCCATTTTGGTTCAGTACAGTGCTCTAAGCATGAGATCTTAGACCTTATTTCCACTCAATTCTCTTAGGATAGTTTTGTTCCTAAAATTACCTCGAGTAGAATTTATAATAAAATAAATAAACATGGAGCATCACCTAGGAACTGGATATGATATATACTAATACTGTACCGGAAGTCTATAAGCTCCATATTTTGCAATACTTTATCTGCAATTTTAGGAAGTGTATATGGCATACCTTCAGTAGAATTTATAAAGCTTACTAATACTGTACCGGAACACAAACAACCTATGGTTCTATAAGCTTCATATTTTGCAACACTTTATCTCCAATTTTAGGAAGTGTATATGGCATACCTTCAGTAGAATTTATAAAGCCTCACCTATTGACTGGAATATGATATACTTTACTGTAGAGTAACACAAGCAACCGATATTCCTATAAGCACCATATTTTGCAATGGTGTATCTACAATTTTAATGAGTGTATATGACACTATCTTTTTAGGGGCAGTATATGAAAAAGAAGAAAGAAACTTTGATAAAACTCGTGCAATATAGATTCCTTATGTTTTATACTTGAGGATTTTTTAAATAGAAAATTGAGTTGTTTATAGATTTCTTTTATGGTTTATACTGCAGTGACACAAAAGTTTTTTTTTCTAAACAATAACAACACTACAGCTGAGCAATTACATGTATCTACTTTATCTTTTGTCATTTTACATCTCATCTGAAACTTATTTTAAATATCCATGAAACCTGTACTATATAGGAGCTATGTTATTTAGAAGTTCATGCTATGCGTCTACTTTATCTTGTGTCAGTTTACATCTCATCTCAAACTTATTTTAAATATCCATGAACTTGTACTATTTAGGAGCTACAGTATTTAGAAGTTCATGTTGTATCGGAGATTTTTTGCATTGACAGCTTATGCGGTTATACTTGAACTATGTGTCTCTCATGTGTGTTTTCCAAGATGTACTCTGGTTCCAACCCACTGGCCATGGTTCAACCTTAATCCAGTTATGGGTGGACCAATGAGAACCTGGACAATTCCTGCAGGAACGGACTTGTAACTGTGATGCTTGGATTGGCGCCCATAGAGGTCAATCCTTAGAGGACACTACTCTCTTTTACCACAGAGAAGGTAAGGTAGCAGACGAGAATTATCAGTTAGTTGATCTTGACCATTATGTGCTCACGTTCAAGTTGTAGGTTTCTTATAGGTTCTTTTCCTATGCACATGATACTGTAGCTGATGTTCAATAGTACTGATATGTGCTTTTGAGTCAGAAAATCATGCCTAATAGGCTGACAGGACGTGTTTTGGCCGCCTCCTCCACTCCTCATGGGTGTTTGCGTGATTGCTTGTTATTCTGATTTTAGTTTAGTTGGTCAAAATTGTAACTTGTGTTGCAGCTTCTAGCGAAGTGTGTTCAGACCGTTATGGTTTTGTTTAGTATTTCGTGGCGATGACACAGGCGATGTCGCCGCCGACAAAGCCCTTTCTAAAAGGTAACCATGAAATATGCCATGTCATTCTCTATCTCTCTTCAAGGCTCAAAAACTTGGTAAATCTTTTGCTTTTGTGCTCTTAAATGGGGTTCAATTCTATGCATTGCAATTTGGGTGGTCTTGAAGCATTGGAATTTTAAAATGAAAAGCTCACTCACATTGGTAGCAGTAAAGGAAAATGGCTATAATCTCCCGAGCAAATAGGCAGGATGCATCAATTCTATGTGTATACATTCTCTGAATCTCCCGGCAAAATAGGCCGGTTGCATCAATTTAATGACAGACCCTTTGTGTTGTGTTACATCATGATTTTCTCTATCCTATGGATGTTGTAAGTTTGAGTTTGTTCTAATGGATTTGTAAACTTACATGGTGTAACCATGGGCTACACACCACAAGATTCAGTTTTGAAAAAGCTAGCTCAGAAGCTCGGTTCCCTACTTCCCTCCAACGAGGAAACGCCCATGAATTTGTACACGGAATAGCGGATAATGTTTGATCGACTTTCTATTTAAATGCAACCATACATTTTGTACCTATGTCGTGTTTTTCTATCAATTATTTTTGATGCACTTGCTTCCATTGAGTTTTTGAATATTTTTGTAACAAAATATTTGCTGTATCCATTGTCAGCAAGCAAACAAGAAAAATAGACAAAAAAAGATATTTTTTTAGCACGTGCGTGTCGCACGTGCATATTAACTAGTACTATAAAGAGCGAAGAAATTGAAATATAACTGTCACCTAAAAATTGCTACCCACCCTATGTTTTAGCTATTAGATGTATTTTAAGATCTTGATCCAACGAATATTAGGCCTTCTTGTTTTCTAACAAGTGTGCCACGTAGTAAAATGTAAGATTTCTTATGTTCTTGCCGTACAATTTTGGTGCCGACGTTTGCTTTTTTCACGGAAAAACTCACCACGCGCCTATACCCCGTCCCCATCTCTTTCCTTCACGCAACATCATCTCTTTCCTTTTATCAACAAGCATGCTACGCAACCCTTGCCGCTGCAGCAGTAGAAAAAGGAAAAAAAAAACTTACGTGGACTTCGGTCTTTGGACCCCAAGCTTAGATGCGGAGATGACAATCTCCGTCCGTCGCCTGCCCACACTGCCGTTGCCACCAGAACTTGTCCTGTGTGTGCCTGGTCAATTTGCGCAATGAGCTCAACGGTGGCTACGTCACCAATGGCCCTATGCAGAGACCGAGCCTCCAGAGAACGAGCGGCCACAGATTGCTCTATGAAGACTCACCGGCGTCGTCATCGAGCGGACGCGGATTGCTGCCCAGCTAAAAGGTGAAATTTGTTCTTCTTTTCCCACGTATGCATGTATCTGTCTATTGCAAATAAAATCTCTTGATCTTGTTGTCTCGATGGATCAATCGGAAAAAATTATAGATGCAAAAAGCTGGGCCACGCCTTGGGCTTGGGTGACAAGGGTGTCTCTTCTGCATCCGTCGTGGCTCTCCTGGTTTGGCTTGCTTTGAGCCTTGTGGAACGTGGCAGCGGTCAAAATTTAGATGACGGCGTGCTGAGCCATCACAGTTGCACTTAGTGTGTACATGCTGCAGGTCTCAATCTAATCATAAGAGGTTGGTTAAATGACTGTTCAGTTTATTGGCTCCAACCAAACTGATCTGACTATTCTTCCATAGTAGGTTATGTATGTTTTTTAACTGTAGGTTATGTATGTTATTTCTTCATCCCATTACAAAGAGCAGCCTCAGAGTAATAGAGCATATCTGGAGAAGTTCATAATCCTTGGTCACACGTCCAAAGGCAACATCAGCAATCAGGCTAGAGGCGACATTCAAGCATTGAAGGTGACACTACCATTGTATTCTTCAATCGTCATTGATCCTTTAGTTTGTCCATTAAAAAACTGAATGTTACAAACATCTACTGCTTTTAGCATGCCTAATAAGCTAGCATGTTTTTCCTTTCTCTGACTCGATAATCACCTCCTGCCGCCACTTGATGTTTTCACCTCACTGGTTGTTTTGCTCCATTCGTGAATAATCTCTCATGTTGCACTATAGCTAGAACGGAAAACGGTTCGTCGCTTCAACAAGAGGCTCTTGATTGAGTTCCAATCCCCATGAAAGCAACGCGACCTTGAGATTGGATCGATTGCTTCTTGCTTCTCTTATTTAATTTTTGCAATATTATAGGCCGTTACCAGTAGGATATTGAAGGACTCGCCATCGCTTTCAAATGTTTCCTTGCTAATTCCTATCCCATGATAAAAAAAAGTTGTATTGCAAAACCTTAGCCTATCAGCAAGTTTTGCAGTTGTGAGCTGCCATGAAACAAAGAGGCTTTCTTCACATACAGACTATTGTCGTGGCTGCAAAACTTGCTGATAGGCTGCATCGAAACCTCCATTAGAGCAACTCAATCAACGTGAAAGTGGATTCATACTCCAGAATTCCCATTTATTCTTCTTTTGAGGACACCAAGGTGGTGGTTGGGAGTGCTTCTATGCTCTCTTTCTCGAACTCCTGATAATATAGGTATTTTGATTTTGTTTCTCTTTTTCTAATTGTTGGTATTATGCATTTTAGTGAAGAAAATACTTTTTTATTATTTTGACCCTTTTTAAATTAAGACACTTGTGAAAGGCACATGGCTAAGGAGAGGGTATATATGTGCAACGTCCGCTGATAAAAAAAGAGGAGATCCCTGCTATAAAACTTTAAGTATCAACGTATAATTATCAGCCTGAGTCGAGTCTAGCCCCAATTTTTTTGAACTTCTGCACACTTCCTGGCATCTAGAAGAATGAGCTTAATTCTGTTTATGTTTTGCAGGGTGTCACCTTGAGACACCAATTCTTTTGAACTTCTACACAATTCCTGGCATCTAGAAGAATGAGCTTAATTCTGTTTACGTTTTGCAGGGTGTCACCTTGGGAACTTCATGCTATAAAAACTATGGCTGATGTTTCATTAGGCCAAGATAATGAAAACACGTTTGAGAATATTCTTATCTTTTGGACGAGGGTGAGAAGTGGTTAAAACCTGAATGTTAGAATCCTTAGAATTATTATGCCTAACATGATGGAAAAGACTTAGGAGCCTTTTTATCCTTGCTGGTAGAGGTAAATAATAGCCTATATAGGTGATTGTTCCTAAAAAGTATAGCCTATATAGGTGACTATTCCTAAAAAGTATTTGCTTCAGTCAAATTTATTTTTTCCATCATTTATGTTGAAGCTATAAAATCATCTTTACCTTTCATTTTGATTTGAGACAAGGAGCACATAAATTTAAGTGTAGAATATGTGCATATTTTATTAGACTGTATTTAATTCATGGTTCTGTTTTCAGCAGGCCAATAAGTATGGCCAAGATAAACATTTCGTACATCTAAGATTCATCATTAATCTAATTAAGCACGTGAGTGTCGTACAAAGTTGCAAAAAAAAAAGGACAATAGAGCTAAAGAAAAAAACATTAATAAGGAAGAAAACACAATTGGTGTCTAATAATAACTTTACATGAACGATATGGAATTATACTCTAATGCCATAACATACTTACAATATAAAAACCTATGAAGGAATCAAAATTATAGAATCCAATCCAATATTAAGAAAAAATAAAAATAAAAAAGGAATTTAAATACAACAAAACTTACGGACACAAGTATCCAAAAATGTTGGTTTCAAAAAAAGTTAAAATACTAAGATAATAAGTTGATAACACCAAGAAAACTAGAAATGATAAAAAAACTACAAATATCTTCTAGGTACGTGCGTGTCGCACGTACATGTTAACTAGTATAAATAAGATTCTAGAGTATGTGTAAGGTCCTAGATGGCTAGAGGCGGGGTGAATAGCCTATTAAAAAAATCTACAAACCACTATATAAAACTTAATTAGTATAACAAATAGTATAATTATGATTTTACCTAACCTAGATGGTGAGCAAGACTCGTAACGATAATTCTAATATATTCTATGATCTCTATATCACGTAAAGGCTATGTGACTACTTTCTATACTATGGAGCTAGCAAGATCAACTAATCTAGACAAGCTATATAAACAAACTAATTGGGAATCATACGTTTCTCTGTTACTTTCAGATCAGATCCAGATCAGATCAGAGGCCCTTGGTGAATCATATCAGACTGATTAGATGGTGATGTGCTCCGAGAAACAACTTGGAAGATGGAGTTTTGTCCACTGCCCATCGATTCAGTGGAGAGCACGTTGTAGCTTTCCCAGCCACTTCTGATTCTGATTCATTTGTGTGATTATTAACTTCCATACGTGGCTGCTTGCATTCGGTTCAAAGATGCTTTGGGACTCGAAACCAAAGCATCTCTCCATGGCAGACATCAAGCCTGACTGACGATATAGCTAATTTCTGTATTCTCTAGCAGTCTCCTCGCACATTCTAATAAAATCACTTTAACCATGGGGATTGTATATTGGCTTGCAATGCAGATTTTCCTAACCTTCGACGTTCTCTTTATTGTTTGGCAAGCAGGTCTGCCAGAAATTCTGATGCAAGCAACATTTTGTAAATATTTTTTTAACAATTTCCACCGCCAAAATGCACTAAGAAATAGAGGGTCGAAGCATAAAAAATTCAGCAACAAAAAAACACTAATAAACAGAGGGTCGAAGCATCAGGGATTCAGCAAGAAAATACAGCCGCACTTGGATCAAACAACAGGGAACAACAGGGCCAGCACATGCACATGTGCACATGCGAGGCTGAAGTATTGAGAAATAGGAGTACAGCCGCGAATACACCACAGCCGCGACCACCAGCACCATGCATGGATCCAGCGCCGGAGAGCCAGGTTGCCCATCTCCGAAATCCATGCAAGCCAGGGGCCGCCGCTGCCAGGCCGGGTGCCTGTAGATGGCGGCACCGGGGTCGACGCCGCGGCCAGGAAAGCTGTGCGTTCGGGTCGCCGCCGTAGCCGGGAAGCCGCGGTCAGTGAGGGTGGGGGACTGGGGGTTGGAACGCACAGGCCAGGAGCGCTACCTCGACGGCCATCGAGGCACCTCCATCTGTGTGCCTCGCCGGAGGCGGCGTCCGTGACGACGACGAAGGCGCCCCGGCCCGCCGTCCACTGAGGCAGCGGACATGGGGTGCACGACCCCGAGGCAGAGCACGGCGGCCACGACGGCGTCCACCTCCAAGAAACGCGCGTCGTCTGTGCCGCCGCGCCCACGCCGGCCTCCACCTCGTGCGGCAGGTTCTAGCTCCGGCTCCGTCTCGCGGGACCATGGGTGGAGATGCCGAAACCGGGACGACGGTGGCCTCGTCGTCGCTACCAGAGCTTACCGGTGGATTGGGAATGGGGAGGATGGCGCCAAGAATCACCATGTGGAAGCCGCCGGCGGCACCTGTGCGACAAAAAGGAAGAGGCAGAGCTGCTGCGGCGTGTAAGCCAGGAACATCGCGAAGAATATAATATATAGGCCGCCGGCAATCAATGCTGGCGAAGCGCAGTTTGGGGACGGCTTTCATGGGCTGGTTACTAGTACTGTAATCGATTAGTAAGAATAATTACTCTTGTGGGCATGTAACTTCGATTAGTAAGAATAATTACTCTTGTGGGCCTGTAACTTATGGCTAGAGAAGGAAACCACGCCGGAGCTGGGCGGCGCTCCGCCTGCGCTCTAAATATTGTTTAGAGCCTTAGGAGCTAAATAGCAGTTATATATATATATATATGGAAATAATTTCAATATCGACGGCGTAAAAAAGTTGTTGCCAATCACCAAGACGATAATCAATCAATCAATCAATCACAAGCCAACAATAGATAGATGAAGAACTAATCACCGGGAGATAAATGATGACACAATTATTTTTATTCACCAAGTGTTTACTTGTACACCGACAAGCTACGTCACTCGTTGTGTCGACCAACATCTAGATGGTTCTTAGGTGTGACTCGCAAGCCACTTGCCTTGCAAGGCACTCCCTCGCAAGGGAACCCCAAGACACCACTCTCAGGCGAGGTAACTTAATGATACGCGCATTTCTCTAGATTAGCTTTTGGGGCTCTGCCGAGGAAAGCTCAAGACCTCTCACAAATCAACACCGGAGGGGCAAGAACAATCACCAACTCTTTCCAACGCCTCCAACAATCCTCCAAGCTGGCTAGGAGCGGTACTCTCCAAGAGTAACAAGAAATCCACTGGCCAAACGACTCGTAAGTGTCACTAGATGAATCATCTCATGTAAATGCACTTCAAATCACTCAATCTCACTTATGATGTTCAACCAAGCAAGAGAGAATGAGTAGGATGTCAAGAAGGTTAGAGAGTCAAGCGAGACGGCCATGCCCCGGCTAACCTCTATTTATAAGCCCCCACATCCAAAACTAGCCGTTGCCCACTTTACACAGATTTTCAGGACCTCCGGACGCGTCCAGAGCCCATCGCGGGACACGTCCGGTGCTTTATATTTTCTCGCGCGTCAAAACGACCTTCGAAAACTAGCCGTTACATGCCTCCGGACGCGTCCGATGCTCGCCTCCGGACGCTCAGCTTCCCAACCTCCGGACGCTGGCATCAGCATCCGCAACGTTCATTTTTTTCACGCCCAAGTCAGCCATTCAAACGAACCAGCTCCAGATGCTGATTTGTGAGCTCCGAATGCGTCCGCAGCTCATCTGAGCAGCAGACCACCCCGCACTAAAACGGGCATATTTCTTAGCTCCAAACTCCGTTTTCGATGTTCTTAGACTCGTTTGAAAGATTACTAAGAAGGCTATACAACCCACATACCCTCTTGATCTCAATCATTAAGGATCAAAGCAGTTTTCCAAACCTTTCTCTCTTCTCCAAGTTGATCACAATCAACTTCTACATCGCATCCCTTGCAAATGTGCCAACACCACCAAGTGTACATCTCTATGTACTTGTGTGTTAGCATTTTCACAATCATTTTCAAGGGTTTTCAATTAGCACACTAGATCCTAATGCATCAACATGAAATGATATACCTAGTGGCACTCATGAACCGAATTACCGAAGACTTTCCCTCTTCATAGTTCGGCTATCGATCCTAAACCACTCACACCCTCTATGGTGTCTTGAGTGTAAAAAAAATGGCCCTATAGGTTATACCTTTGCCTTGAGCCTATTTTGCTTTTCCATCAACCGTCAAGTCTTCACATGACACGTGACAATCCATGTCATCATGCAACTGTTCTTGGTCCATTGATCTCGATCTTACACTAGTAGAAATATGACCTGCTATGATGAACTGCTTTTGTCACGATAGGTGCCACATTCATCACTATTTCAGTTCCATGACGAATCTGACCAAAATGCCACCGTCATGGAACTCGCGTATGATGATCATAAATTTTTGTCAGCGAAGATACCCCTTTGATGACCAAACTGTGGGCGTCATAGAGGTCTTTCTGTATGTTACCGGCTGGCACAAGACGGCCATTATGTTGGCATGGCCACCGTCAGCTGACATGGCTGTAGATAGCTGACCTGGCTATAGTCAGCCCATATTGGCCGATCGACATGGCATCCTCAGGTTTGGCCACATGTCTTTCTGCTATTGGACCATGTGTCATGTTTTAACTGGATCTCGTGTCACATTCTGATTGGACCACGTGTCATGTTTATATAGGAGCACGTGTCTATTTCTTCAGTGGGCTCGTGTCAAATTACTATTGGACCACTTGTTGGTTTGTTATTGCAAGACGTGTCGCGTTCCTAATGGACCATGTTTAACATTCTTGCACGACCACGTGTCATGCCAAATTTGTGCCACCTTTTAGAGCTTTATTGGCACGCGTCTGATGTTCATTGAACCATGTAGCATTTTTCTCGTCCACGTGTTCATTTCATATTAAATGACGCGTCATGATGGTAGTCGTCCATGTTTCGAATGCTGGTTTGTCAATGTGTTGCAAACATATTTGCCCACGTTACCTGTAAGGTTTTGTCCAGGCGCTCAAATACCATTTCGTCACAAAATTAATTCAACACACTGGCATATTAACCACAGTTTTAAAGGACGCGTGTAGAGAAATCATTACATCACAACACTGCCGCACAATATACTAAATACATGTATAATAATATTTACAACTAAATCAAGTTACAGCAGTCAGCCACGAATTCACAACAAAATAGCAGACAAATTAGACATGTTCACTGCTCATCATCAACAAGACCTTGAGTTCATAGATGTGAAAGAGCTCCCGCATCACATTGCAGTCCTCATCGTGCAGCTTCCTAAACTCCTCTAACTCTGTAATAGTCTGTTCATTCGACCTCCTGAGTTCACCAAACTATTCAACGAGGGTAGCTGAAAATTGCTTTTGAGTTGCAAGTTCTTCCTCGAGCAGCATAATCACAGATCTCCGTGTTCTTCGTGTTTTGGAGGAGCTTGCCCGGGAGGAGATGTCAGAAACAACTGTAGTAGGCATTGGTTCCTACGAAAACCTAGGTGTAAATATTAGGTTACAGATTGTGCAAGGCTTTAAAATGGCAGAACCAAGAGAATGTATCATAACTACTGCATAGGTCTTCCCTCAGCCTACTGAGAACAGAGATTACTAGGCACAATGCACAGATAGGATACTGATAGTTGCAATATTATAACTTCAAAATGATGGTGAGGCTTTGGCCTCCTAGTGCTTTTCCTTCTATTATGGCAATGTCTTTAGCAGATTCTAAGGAAAGCAAGTGAAGGCACATACAGCTAATTCTCTTGCTACATCAACATCTTCATGAGGTTGATCATGTTCTCCTAGGAGTACGTCTTGATCATGTTCTGCTTGGTCCTTTTTTTCTTGTCTATCTGTTAAAATTACAGATGTCTTTCGCTTAATACTAAGGCAATGTGTACCTAAATAAAATAGAGTATCACAACCATCACTTACATATGCCTGATCGCGGGCAACATGAGAGCGAGATCCTGTCTGATGGTGCCCCTTGGCTTTTGCATGGTTTTGCTTGTTCTGCTCCGAGACAGCCTATAACCACAATTGTGTTAGACTGCAGCCCAAGTAGAGCACAAAAACAGTAGAAAATACATCAATGACTTCTCGCACACACATGCATGCACGCCCATGCACAAACACACACACTCGCAAATAGGGAATCACACACGCGTGCGCAGACATACACACACAAACACACACACAAGCAAACCTTGTTCTTTGACCACATTTTGACAAGCACCAACCACTGTGCATCACTCATGCAAGGGAGAGGAGATGTCTTTCTCATCTGATGATGAGGAATGTCGTTGAAGTGGTTTCGCTTCAACCGGTATCGTGCCTATCGTATACAAGACTGGTATACACTCCTGCACGCTTCTCTTGTCACCTCATCATTGAGGTCAATTGCTAGCCTCCATTGCAGATATGGGAATGCAAAATAAATCCATTACTTAGTTGCACATTGCAGACTTAAATATCAAGAGATGATATACAGACTTACATATAACTTGGCCACAAAGTGACTAAAGTGTGTTAGGCCCAAACGTTGCTGGTAATATTTCCAGTGTGGAAAAATTGGTACTATAGATCTCACAGCAACAGCTGCCTCTGAAGCAAACTTAGCAGCTTGAAATGGATCATGTGGCCCTTTGTTCCCTTTACAACTAAGATGGGCAACATTGTTCCCATTGCTTGGGTCATTTTGTTAAGCAAAAATCCACTCATTGGTTTCCTGGGCTTCTCCCTCTTCTCTGCAACAATGATATTACCAGTTTGCATACATTCAGATTATTAGAAAAAAGTATCATGGATATCTAATAGTGCAAATTGATTGATAGACATGGCTAAGTTAAAACCAACCTTCGCAAGTTGGGTCCTTCTGCGGGTGTGGAGGGGGAGGCTCCTCTTCAGCATGGCCAAGGTCACCCTGACCTAGCCAGTCCCTCACTAGGCTCTATTTGCCTTGTGCATGATGACTTTTGCACAAAGTTACAACTCCAATATGCTGCTGCAACTCTGATGGACTAGCTGGATTAACTCGCTTGGAGAGTAGTCCAGCGGGATCCATATTGGTGCCGCCTTTTGCCCTGCTAGCAGGGACTTCTTGGGGGCTCTTGCTCACCCCAGAGGCTAAAACTGGAGAAACAAACTTAAGCAGCATGAATGTACAAATGGCATTGGTATGAAGATAGCAAAGAAATGAATTGCACCGCTACCTACAACAATCCCCCTACACTCACAACAGGATAAGATTGAACAAGCACCGCGATTGCAAGAGGTGCTAGATCTTCCAGAACACGCTCCCTTGCTTCAAGGAGATATTACGGAATTAAACATCTATATTACAAAGGAATTTAAGGAGTTAACCTTTTACCGGATGTCAAGAAAATAGAGCAGGAGGATGCAAATTAGGCACCTAGTTATAGCTTATACGGAAGCCATTACTTGAATAAAAACTACATGCATGTGAGGTACAATCAACTAAGAAACATAAAACCCCATCACCATCTACAGATCCAAGGTATAACCACTAAATACAGCACACATAATAAAAGGAATCTAGGTACCTTCTGCATTTCCTAACTACGCAGCGTCGTCGGCACCGCCCTCCTAGCATCCTGGTCACGGAACTGGTGCGGCCGGCCTTGACGAAGGGGTACTAGATCCTAGTCGTAGGAGGTCTAGATCAGGCCCCTACAGGTGCTCAAAGAAGGGGATCAGATCTAAATCAAGCTAGGAGAGGGGGGCTGGAGAGTGGAGAGGGAGCCTAGCAGCTGTGCCGATGCACCTAGGGTTTGGTTCAGGGTGGCGGAGGGCCTAGGAATTTATCTGGGGGAGTCGTCACAATACCACAAATGCCCTTGGATGAAATTGATGGTGTGGTAAACCAATTTTCGGTGCAGAGGGTAGAACAAAATTTTTCATTATGTTTCGCGGCCCTAGGCGCGGTCGGTGCCCAAATCAAATTTTCGCGCGTTCAAATTGCCCCCTGTCTTGTGATCGGAGCCTGAATTTTGAATAGAATAGCAATGAAATGGTACATATATAGTAATACCTCATAACCTTGGTGGGTGCAACCAATGGGGTCCCCCACCATTCGGTGGGCCCATAGGGTTTACTTGGACATCTTTTCCTTGATAGCGATTAGTGCCCCTTGCGTGAAGGTGGGCCCAGCACGCTATTCCCCTACTGCAAATGACATGCCGCTTTTACTTTCTCCCTAGTTTTTTCCTCTCTCGTCTAACGTCCATCGCCGATCGGCCTTCTCTATCCGCCCCCTCCGCCGCGCCGCCACCTAACCCAGCGTCGCCGCTACCCTCTCCCTTCCCCAGGCACAATGAAACCTACTCCCCACCCCCAATTCGGGGCTACCCGAATCTCGCAGCGCTGAATTCCTCTTTCTGTGAGCAAGCCGGATCGACAGATCGAGATTGCCTTGTTGACTTTGCACAGTGAGGTCATCTGCACTACAGTCTCCTCTGATTCTTCATGCATGTATGGTATTTGATGAACACCTTTGTAAATTTTTTTGAGTGTTGCAGATGATGCCAGTGGTTACCCAGATGAGGACAAGGATGAGGACAAGTCCTCCACCCGGACTCAGAAGGAGCCAGCAGACGGCAAACAGTCTCTGAGAAGCGCAGAAACTAGCAGCACCTCAGTGCGAAAGGAGCCACAAGAAGGCTCACCGTCTCTGAGAATCAGAGGAAGAAGCATCACCATGGCCAAGGAGGTGGCAGAGGAGTACTGATAGCCTCCTACAAGCAGAGGAGCAAGCAACCAAAGCTATGCTCGCCCTAGAGTCTGGGCATTCTCGTAGACAGAATCGATTGTCCCGCAAATAGCAGCTGCGTGAGGAGAGTGCTCGGATGGACCTTCGAGAGGAGGAGCTCACTGAGGAACAATTAGAGGACATGGCCTTGTTCCACTCCAAAAACCAGCCCAGTACCCTTGCACCTTCCTGGATGAAATTAGTAGTTGATTTTGCTCTGTGCCCACGCACTCGTGGAGGTTTGAGTTCCAGTGGTGGCAGAATTTGTGGTACCAGGAGCAAGACAATAGGCTTGAATTCTAGCAACGCTGGTGCGAGTAGTAGTAACACTAATAACAAGTACGAGGTTCAGTTCTACAACTTTTAGGATTACAGCTCAAAGAAGATACGGGGCATCAGGTTCTATGAAATTGAGTTCTGGTTTCCAGCAGTCAGAGAACCTAGCACAAAAAGTGAGTTCTGAACTATTGCTCAGGAGAGTTTCTTCAGGAGCTACCGTGCTAGAGGGACTGCACTAGCAGACCAGAGGTACTTGGGTGGGATGATCTTGAGAGAGCAGCTGGCATACCCATCTAGCCACTCTTTGAGCATTTCCTAGGCTTCGTTCACCTTTCCAGCGAGGTTGATCGGATTGTGCCAAGGTGGGTGCATCAGTTCTATGCAACAATGTAGATTCATCTGGAGCATAGATTCATCTATTTCATGCTGGGTAATAGGCCAGAATGAATATCTCATCATCGCCTGCAACAAATCCTTAGGGTTGCCACTTTAGACAGGAAGCTCCACCAGATAGTCTACAGAGATGCTCCTCCGCGTCATAGCAGGGCTGGAGGTACTTTTCCAACAGACGAGAAGATTTGGCTGCTCTTCAAGGAGCCCTTCACTAATGGCTCCTTGCGTACACCGAACAGACTACGTCTAGAGGTTTACGTTCTTCACATGGCGCTGAGGAAGATAGGTGTTGCCTCGTGGTGGCAACAGGGAGTCATTGAACAGCTCGCAGTAGTGGCTCCTACTATCAATATGGACATGCCAGCAATTTGACTTCATACACTTTTTCCTGTCTGAGATCGAGGATGTGATAACTGACGCTATCAGTACTAGACGATAGTAGGTGTACCCTCACATCATCAGCTATATGCTACACAACATTGAGATTGAAAACAAGGATGAGAACTATGAATCGCCCTGCCAGGTTCTATCCTACACTCTAGCAAGCCTGGATGATCATAGTCAAGGATAGTGTGCCCATAGGGCCGCACTGGAGCTGTTAGCCACAAGGGATGGAGACAACCACGAAGCGGATGTTGTAGCCCCAGAGCAGGCAGAGCAGTCTGGCCTTGGAGGAACCTTGAATAAAACAATGGAAGATTCTTCAAACTCTGATGACCATGACTACCATGAACCTACGTCAGACGACCCTGAGGTGGCTGGGTGTTCCTTTGGTGGAGTGGCCAACAAAAAGATGGATGATGACCCACCTAATACAGAGATGTTTGTGAACCAGGCACCGACTTTGGCGCCGGTTCAACAACCGTTGGAGCTTGGACAGATACTTGCTAGGCTTGTTGTCGGCCAGGAACAAACTCAGAATCATTTGCATTAAAATGACAGGCAATGGCAAACAACTATGGAGAATATGGTCCTACTAAGAGAGCAGATGAAGCAGCAATCAGATAGTTTTAGTGCATCCATGAAGAAAATAGACAGATGGATGATCCGACAAGGTAAAAAACTCAACAGAACTGTCAGAGTAGTGGAAAAGATGTATAATGTGTTCACTGATTACTTTAGTCAAATAAGCAGTGCCACAGGGGATCAGCTCGCTATGTCTAAGCCACTGCAATTGTCAGGTGATAGTCAGATCAGCATCACTGGTTACCAGTTGGTAAGGATAAAATACCCTTTCTTTCATATTTGTATGGTTTTCTCGAATTGATGATCGTAGAAGAGCCCTCTTTACCATTCTGTATAAGTGGACTATTCTATTTGTATAGATATGGTAGAGGGGCCTATCCAACCCCCTTTTATCCACCAGTTCCCCGCTAAGAAGGTAGAGCAGTTTGGTAGCTCACAAAGCTCATAATCTTGGGATTACGGGTTTGATACTGACTACCTGCTCCATATTCCTTCTTTATGATATATGTATCATCCATTTGTATATGGTATAAGGATTTGTTTTTCTTTCCTAAAAGAGTTTGGGTCTAACAGTTTTTAACTGGTCCTGATAATACAACAATTTGCACAAAGTCACCCATAGCATTGCGACAAAAGCAGAGTTCAGATTAAGGTCCTGATAAGGCAGGTGATCCACCTTCAGCCCCTCAGATCAAGGTACAAGCCACCACAGAGACACATACAGAGCCTCTCAGGGCTTCTCCGCCACTAGAGATCACTGGGACTACTAATGCTGGTATCAGTATAGTCGAACCTAATCAAAGTTCACCTGCTCATAAGGCGGTTGATTGTAATACAACGGTCCACAAAGAGTCACCCCTTGCGACGCCACATAAGCAGAGTTTAGATGCAGGTCCAGATGAGGCAGCTAATAGTCCTTCTTCACCCAAACAGCTGGAGGGGGATGATATTACTATGTACGACGGCACAGGGGCACATACAGAGGATTCCAGGTCTTCTCTATCGACCGCATTTGCGTAGACCGAACCTATAAATGCTGCTCTTGAAAGTTTTTTAATAAAATTGTCCCCACCTCTAATGCAACTACTTCATTTTAGCAGATCGGCGAGTGCACCATTCATCTAGGTAACCACGTCACTGAGAATGATGAGAAGACAACGAGTTCAGATTCGGATGAACTATGTGAGGAATCAGACTGTGAGACCATCCAAGATGCCAACGGGTACATCAGGCATTTTTGGGTTCCCTCTTCAGCAGCAGATCCTTCGGAGTGATGCAGTAGAAGGTGGGCGAACGAAGGGGTTGACGTCTGGGTTTAAAGCTATTCTTGTTCATTCATGTTGTAATAATTGAAGTTTTGAGTACCAAACAATTGTGTGATGAACATCTGTGTTATGATTCATGTAATAAGTAGTAATTTTTTACTCAATAATTGTGTGATGAACATTCTTGTTATGGTTCATGTAATAAGTAGTACATCCTTTACTCAAAGCTGTGTGTTGACTATTTATTTTACAATTTGTGTAATAAGTATTACATGTTCAACGCTTGGTGTCACTGTATATGTTGACACTATAAACTAACTGGATCCTTTTGCGATATGAGTGACATCTAGTTTGACTACCTCGTTCCTGCTCGAGCATTTCCTCTATAGTGTCAAACAACCCCATTGCACAATGAGGAGTCGACTTGGGCATGAATCTTTTGTCCATCACGTTACAATTATAGAGCAGCGGTCCTTCCATGCGCCATCAAATTTTGCCTGTGAATTCACGAAAGAGTTAAAGGCATTGTCCGACCAGTTTCAATAACAGAGCGCCAGACCTTCTGGTGAGTCCACACATCTCTGCCGGTAGGTCTTGCCACAGAACGGTGTCCTCTGCTCTTAGTTGTTTGTCATCGGCACCGTCCTGCAATGACTCCTGGAATCCGGCGTCATGCACCACATCATCGCCCGCGGAATTCTCATGCTTGGCGTCGGTGACCAGACTGGAGATAGGAGAATCATTGGCGTCACCATAGTTCCTTGAATGCTTCCTGGAAGGCTCTCTAGAAGCACTCATGGCGGAAGACGGTAGACAATGACGGTGGCTTAGTTTCGCTCTATGCTTTCGAAGAAACTATGGCGAGCGAGACTTTTGTCGTTCACATCTCTCCTCATTCATATAATCTAGGAAGTGACGTGACGTTCTACATAAAACATAGCCACCAACATATCTCCCCACTGATTTAATTAGGGACCTACCGCATTGCCTCCTAATAATGCGGTGCGATGGTTCTGATGGCCTCGTGCGATCTATTGATAGGCTCGTACAAACTTAACTGTAGGCGATGATTGTGGTGGGGTAGACAGATGGTCAGATGGGAAGGGTGGGCTGTGTACTGCAGCGAGAATTGTGGGCTTACCATGAAGTTAAATTGTTCCAATAGGAAATTGTTATCAGGCATTTTGGCTAGAAGGTCCGGCCCTCTTTTCTAAATACGTACGCAGAAGGTCCGGCGGTCTACTATTGCAATGCGACAGATAGGGGTAATGCTACGGTACATAGATTACCTAACCGTATCACTACCCCTATCCAGGGCTGGATAGAAGGTAATAGTTAAAAATAATCTGAGCAATTGATTTATTTAATTTGATGAATTAATAGTTAAATAAACAAATATTAAATGGAAATGAAGACAAATATGAGAAAATCTCATAAGCAATAGGAAGGGGACCATTGCAGCCATGATATTACACAGGAGCAGATCATAGTGAAGGCCTTTCCTTTTTTGTCACTTGTGCGTGGTTTTCCACCTTCTTGATTGGAATATAAAGCACCCAATCTTGAAAACGAGCACCTCGTAAAATTGATGCGCACCCAGTCGAGTATGGAGCCCTTGAACAGAAGAGAACCAGATGATTGTAGATCTCCAATTAACACAAGATCTACAAGAAGATCTGCAATCATCTAGGTCAAGCTCCTGTTCTACGGCAGCACCTCACAAAGTATGAAGAAGGAACACATTGTACACCTGTGGATTGAAGCCAACAGGTGCATAATAAATAGGCCAACCATTAAAGATGGGAGAAGCGAAATAGTGTAGATAGTTGGGAGTAAACTAGCCAGGACATTAATACTGACCCTTTCTATTTACTATATTTTTTGTGGTTGACCAAAACTTTTGCATACAGAGTAGTGTAGTTTGCAATAAGTAGTACAAAGGCGAATGCATTCCTAATAGTCCAACTAGGGTAAATTTGACCGTCATTGGACTTACTGAGCCCTGAGTACGACTAGTCACCTCTAGCAACTCCTAGATGAGTCATCCACTGACTGTTGTGACTACTCGGATTGTAGTGAAAAGACCTGTCACAACTATGTCATGATCGGTCAAATGCTTCATCACTTCCAGAGTCTAGCTCACCCTGCAGTTCAATACTAATCGGTTGTTTCAATAGTGTTGTCATGAGTAATCACGAGTGCCTTTGAACATGGCAGAAAGTCCGCTGGCCACACACCTGATCCCATCAGACGCTCATGCCATCTCATGGGCCTTCAACGGTCACGCCATCACATCGGTGTGGCTCTGTTTTTGTAGAGTCGGCGTGGCACTGTTTTTGTAGAGGGTGCCTCTGAGCACCATTGATGCCTTCATCAGGAAATACGGTTGCGACTCCCGAGGGAGCGCAACGGTACCCGAGGAAGCATGACAATTCTAGGAAAAATTAATACTACATCGACTTGGCGTATTTTGGAAGCCAACCAAGCAGGCCGATAAAGCCTACTCTCGCTCCCATTGTTTCACTCCACCCTGCATTGAGCTCAAGCCCTCTCGCCTCACTACACTCCCATTGTATCACTCCTTGCATTGCGTGGAAGGCCTCTCACCTTGCAAAGTCCCCGCCTCCTTCTCCCAGTCGGTTGCCATGAAACCCACCCCTTGGAAGCCAACCAAGCGGGCCGATAAAGCCTGCTCTCGCTCCCATTGTTTCATTCCACCCTGCATTGAGCTCAAGCCCTCTCGCCTCACTGCACTCCCATTGTTTCACTCCTTGCATTGCATGGAAGGCCTCTCGCCTCGCAAAGTCCCCGCCTCCTTCTCCCAGTCAGTTGCCATGAAACCCACCCCTGGGATGAGGTACAGGTCCTCCTCAAATAAGGGCGGGCTGGCCCCAGACCTCGCTTCCTCCACTGCACCGACGCAACCCCCGTGTCTAGGATGGGGCCGCTGGCACACGCTGGCTCGGTGTCAGCGCTGGCAGTGCAGGTGTCCCATCATGAGACATCGGCTTTTGCATCACACCCATGGCTGCCGCCAATTAGGGTTCTCTCCCCATTGTTGTCGACGATGGAATGGGCACCACTGACACCTGTGTTTCCCATGCCACCACCGGCCCCGATGCGGCCCCCTTTCTATCTTTGGATCCGCTCGCCATCACAGGATCCGCTCCCGGCGGGAAGGGGTCTCCTGGACCGTCTCGGCACAGCTCGCCAATCGTCGAACCAGAGGCCGAGTCTGAGAGCGACAATGATGGCTATCCGAATGTCAAAGAGACGGACTCGGAAGACAATCACCTCCATGGGTACATGACTCCTATGCCCAAGGGCGAGTATCTATTTATGCACCACAACCAGTGAGGTCGCCTGGTGTGCCCCATCTGCCCCAACCGTAAGCTTTGCGGTTGGAACTGGACCATGGCCAAGCAGCATGCCTTGGATATGGCCGCCAAACAGAGGCACAGTGACTCGTACACCATCAACAAGAACATTAAACATCACACTTCCTCGCGATGAACGAGGGCTGGATGACACGCCCTGTTGGCCATGGCAGAGAGGTGGATTTTGCATGTTGCAGGATTTAGATTTTGTGCCTGCCTTGTTGTTGCATGACTTGCTCGAAGCCGTGGTATGGCACTACTCATTGGTAGTATTAAGTCATGTTAACATAACTAGTTCTGACTAGTATGCTGTTGTTCTTGTGACTTGCATTGAGCAGTGGGATGGCGCTGCTCGCTACTACTATGAAGTCATGTTACCTAATGATCTATAATTAAGAACTAGTAAGTCTAGGTAGATGTTGGATGAATTCGAGCAGTGGGATGGCACTGCTCTCCTCACATCTTATTATGGTAGTTGAATGCGTGGTTATGTAAGTCTGATCTAGTGTCGTTGCTGAACTCCAAACAAATTTGAAATGTGATTTGCTGTAATGTTATCTCACTGCTCTCCTATTTTATCAATGTATTTGAATTCATGCTAATCATCTGCTGTTGTGTTATATTTCCTTCTAGTAGCACTGATCTTTTATTTCTATCTATGCATTGTGCACATTTGTGCAAACTTTTTGTTTCACAAAGTAACATTTACCTTGATGCAAATGTGACGATCTAGACTCTTGTCACTTTGATCGAGCCACACACCTCCCATGTTGTCAGTGGGTTGCATGTTTACCTTGATGCACTAATCACTTCGACTACGAACTAGCTGATTGTCCTTGTTAAGGTTGAAACTGTGCTCCCAGTTCCTCTTGGCAACCATGCATGGTTTCTTGGAGAGGAGCAAGTGGGGGTGATTTTCTTTGTTAAGGCCGAAGCTGTGCTCCCCTTCCTCTTCGCTTGATCCTTGGAGGATGTTGCTAGACATGTTCAAATGTTTAGTGGCCAGACTTTCTTATCTACGCAATAGCATTTCACCATCAACTGCTCCTCAATTCTGCTTTAGGATGCAGCTAAACTGGATCCTCGCTGCCAGATAGGAGCTAGCAAGAATGCTATTGACGCAGTGCTATCGTAGTAAGTGATTGATGCAATGCTTTCAGTTTGCAGTTGATTGATTGGTATGTCATTCAAAACAAACAATCCTTCATGCTTCGTCCTACGATATCAAATCGGCAGCGGTCGTACTTTCTTGCGTTCATAGTAAAACTCAACATCTACGTCTCACAAAGTAAGATTTCCCTTGATGCACATGGGATGGTCTGATTCTTTTATCTTTGACCGAGCTGGACACATCCCATGTCATACAGGGAATTCGCTTCAGTGGACTGCACATGGTATGCGAGCCATGACTCCATAATAAAGTCTACACCGTGCTGGCTGAACTCAAGAGAGCGTCCGAAGCCATGCCTAATGGACTAATGAGATCGTCTGGCCGCACCAGTTCGGTGGGGCGGAGAGGTTTGCTTGTTTCAACCCAGGTAGGTTAACCTTGCAGATTTTGTTCATCCCTATTTTTACTCTTTTGGCATGAATTTGTTGTTTGTGGGATGACACATTGAACTATTATCAAGACATGTCAACATGTGTAGTTAGGATTAGTATGATGCCTAGTGTTATTATATTGTTGCATGACTTGCTTTGAGCAGTGGGATACCGATGCCCACTACTACAATGAAGTCATGTTAATCATCTATAGTTAGAACTAGTATGTTTTGGTAGTAGTTGGATCACATTGAGTACTTGTAGCCTTGCCTTGTAGTGATTAACATGACTTGCATTATAGTGATTGCCTTGTTCACCTAAACTTTATGAGCCAAACTTATTAGCACTGTATAATGTTCTTCTCTCAGAACAGCATTAACCTACTTATCAGCTGCAGAAGTGTCATTTGTGTGTATGTTGGAGTTTCGTCGTTAGCATACCTTTTCATGTATATATACACAATGCCACATCAATGTGATGGAGGTCATGTAAGTCACAGAACCAACCATAAGAGGACATTAACCCCTATTGAAATTGTGATTTCAAGAAGTAATAATACAAAAAAGGATGAGATTAATATGTATTTGTAGCACCAATGTCTAACACGTGTACGGGCGAAGCCACGTTGGTTCTCCCTGGTGACATGCGCACCATGGTAAAATAAAAAGTTGCTAGTAGCTACATCAAATTTTCTATCTATTTTTTCCTTTTAAAATTGTATATATTCCTTGATATTTGATAGAGAGTGCACCAGGGTTAGTTTGAGGAGGCTTGGCCAGTGCTTGTACCAACGAGCTACGAGGACAACTTTGGCCTTATCAACTATAGAGGATGTTGTGACACGTTCAAATGTTCAGCGGCCGAAAATTCTTATCTACGCAGTAGCATTTTACCATCAATTGCTCCTCGGTTCTGCTTTAGGATGCAGCGAGACTGGATCATCGCTGCCAGATAGGAGCCAGCAAGAAGGCTATTGGCGCAGTGCTCTCTATTTGCCAGCAGATTGATTGGTACGAGATTCAAAATAGAAAATCCTTCACGCTTCGTCCTACGAGATCAAATCGGCAGTGGTCAGACTTTTTGCATTCACAGTAAAACTCAACAGCTACGTCTCCCAAAGTAATATTTCCCTTGATGCACATGGGATGGTACAACTCTTGTATATTTGATTAGGCAGGACACATCCCATGTCGTATAGAGAATTCACTTCAGTGGGCTGCACATGATATGCGAGCCATGACTCCATAGGAAAGTCCGACGCCGTGCTGGTTGAATTCGAGAGAATGTCTGATGCCCTGCCTGATGGACTAATGAGATCATCCGGCCGCACCAGTTCTGTGGGGTGGAGAGGTTTGCTTGTTTCAACCTAGAAAGGTTAACCTCGCAGATTTTATTCGTCCCTATTTTTAATCTTTTCACATGAATTTGCTGTCTGTGGGATGACACAGCGAACTATTATCAAGACATGTTAACATGTGTAGTTAGGATTAGTATGATGCCTAATGTTATTATATTGTTATTATATTGTGCAAACATATTGGTTCATAGTGCAACATTTACCATTATCTTGCTGCACACGAGATAGTCTTAGCATGGCAATTATGACCGGGTTGAACAAATATCCCTCTTGGCAACCACGCATGGTTTCTTGGAGAGGAGCAAGCCTGGCATAATGCAGAACACATGTGCATAGGTGCTGAATTTGCTCCAGTGGACCGTAAACTGAATGCAACTTGTTTACCTTAACTTTCCAGTTTGCCCCTCGACACATGTGAAGCCTCATTGTCCGAGCTTTGTAAATCTGCCTGACCCGGACTTTCTAAGTATTGAGTTCAACTTTTTCCTGACCAGCTGTGCTACAGAGAATAGTTCATTCCTGACGCGCATGTGATAGTCCGACCAATGTAATTATGACCAGGCCAGACACATCCCATGTTGTGGATGGAGCTTGCTTTAGTGGATAGTTTAATCTGTAGATGTGTGATTGTTGTCCCTAATTAATGTAAGCGGAAGTTATTAATGCATTGCTTTATGTTGAAATATGTTGTCTGTAGGGAATGCTTATGTCTATGGTCCGCGCAGTGTACGAACCTATAATAACAAATAGTTGTAGTTGAACTGAATAGTCGTGTACACACTAGACAGACCGTAGATTACATTACTGATCCCGAATATGTCTGCTCAGGCACAAGTTTAAGATAACTCCGCACACCAAACATGTTTAGAATATAAAGCCATAAATTGAAAGCCAAGTGTAGTTTAATAATACATGTTCTGCCATAGATTGTACATGAATGCTCCTAATTGTCATAATCATCATCTACAGACATGTCATCTACCCCATGCTCATTGTTGTCACTACAATACTGATCAGCAGTATTGTCACCCTCATATTCATCGTCGCTCGCTTCAAGAGTGTCATCTACTTGCGGCTTACCTTTTAGAAGATCTTGTAAGTTGGCTACAATGTAAGTGACTTCTGCATCACACCTAGGACTATGTATATCTTCATCACCCTCACCCTTACCCTCACCCTCGAGCACTTGAAGTACCTCGTTAAAATAATTATCATCTTGGAGCACCTCAGGCTCTATTTCATTCATGTCATAAGAACCCCTTTGTTGGAATTTCTGCACGACCCGCCAGTTTTCACCCAACCTGGTGTCCTCCAAATAAAAAATCTTGTTTGCCTGTGTCAGTAGAATGAAAGGGTTATCCTGGTACTAGAGTGATGAAATGTTGACAACTTTCCAATATCAATCATCGTCAATGTCACTGAGCATGCGCTTTGACTTGCCACGTAGATTGTACCAGTCATAGCATAGAAGAATGACCGTCCTTTCTTTACCTAGGTACACCAAATTAATAACCTCTCTGACAACACCATAAAATTCCAATTTGCTGTCATCATGAGTGGAGTGGCTTATGACACCACTGTTTTGTGTCTGCAAGTGTTTCTCATAGTCAATGGTGCAATACTTGACGCCATTGATACTGCAAGCTCGATATGTCTCGACTCGGGGAGCAGGGCCACCAGACAGTGAGAACAAACCTTCACTAACCTTTGTGGGTTCATCGATACGCAGCTGCATGATCTGCACAAAAACATGAAACCACCGTCACCAATAAGTTGTGATATAATTCTTTGAATGATGGGCCTAACAGAAGTAAAATAAGCCAATCACGTACATGAGACTTGAACCATTGGGGAAACCGTTCTTGTAGCATCTTTTCAGCATTACACGCCCCTTCGTCATGTAACTTGTGTTGATACTCTCTATAAAACATAAACGCATTAATATGGGGAACATTTCGTACGTAATATATGAATCAGCAGATGAGCATATGAACATTTCGTACGTAGTTATTGACCACATACCAAGATAGCTTGTTCCACTCTGTGCCTGTGACTTCTATTCTCATACACGAGCCAAAGAACTTGACACCACGACTAAAAATATCGAGGTTACCATCTGATGGCCCATCATGTGACATAATGTCATTGTCATCCTGGTCATATCTTGTTTCCATATCATTGATGAACCTCTTCCAAACTGCCAAGGTCTCATTTTCTAAGTAAGCCTCTGCAATTGAACCTTCAGGCTTCCTTCTATTCCTACAGAAATACTTCAATGTGTCCAGTCGCCGTTCTATTGGGTACATCCATCCGTACTGTACCATTACATCAAAAAAGGCCGGTGGATAAATCTTCTCAAGCTTGCATAAGATGAGAATGATATCAGTTTTTAGTTTTTCCATGACTTCTTGCTTCAGAGTTCTACTGCACAATTGCCTAAAGAAGTTCCCAAGTTCTAAAATAGCTTGGTACAAATCCTTTCTAACAAGGCCTCGTAATCCTACAGGTATGAGCCTCTGCATAAGGACATGGCATGTATGTGTTTTTAGCTTACCTACTACCTTGGTCCCTTCTGCACTTATGGATGATGCTAGGTTGGCTGCAAAACCATCTGGGAACTTGACACCTTGAAGGAATTTGGTAAATGTTGTTCTGTGTTTAGGCAACAAGACGTAAGGGGCATCCATAACACCAAGCTTTTTACCCTTGTGCATGTAGTGATATTTAGGCCTTATGTTCATATCATGCAAATCTAGCCTAGCTTTGGTTGTGTCCTTTGTTCTATCAGTTTTCAGCAATGTCCAAAGAATGTTGTCACATATATTCTTGTCAATGTGCATGACATCAAGATTGTGCGGCAGCACCCTTCAGTATGGCAGCCTCCACCAAGCAGCCACTCGATAATAAATTATTGGTGGCTTTCCACACTTACGTTTCTTGGTCCCACCGTTGATACCTGGCTTGACATCTTCCACCCTCTTGTGTTCTGCCATGACCTCCTTGTAGGTGAACTTTTCTGGTGCACCTCTCTTCTCAATTGTTCTGTCAAATAGCAATTTTTCTCCCCTCCATTCGTGTTCTTCTGGAAGGTAACATCAGTGTTCGAAGTAGACTAACTTGGATCTTAGCGATCATGACAAAGGACTTTTGTCATAATAAATATAGGAAAAATAACCTTTTGTAGTTCAGCCTGACATGGTGCTCAATGGTGGAAAGTCATGCACACACCAAAGCACGGTAGCACGCAGAATAAAAGTTTCTTTTGCAGGAAGGAGTACATGATGAGTTTTGTCACCCTTCGATAGTTCCAACAGCTCATCTATAAGAGGCTCCAAGAATAAATCAAAATCCTTTCCTAGAGATCTTGGGCCTGGGATCAGGAGAGACATAAAGCAATTGGATGGGTTCACACACTTTCATGGTGGCAGGCTGAGAGGTGTTACAAGAACAGGCCACATACTATATGATAAGCTAAAGTTGCCAAATGGATTGAAACCATCTGTGGTGACAGATAGCCTCAAGTTCCTTGCATCTTTTTCAAAATTTGGATGCTTGATATCAAAGTGCTTCCATGCCTCCCTGTCTACTGGATGGCTCAATACACCATCAACCTCCTCTCACTTAGTATTGTGCCATTCGGCATCCTTTGCTATTTTTTTCTAGCAAAGATCCTCTGCAACCTCTTTGTTAGAGAAAAATGCCTCAAAACCCTATGAGGAGTCCGCTAGCTACCATCCTCCCATCTAGACGTGTTGCATTTTGGGCACACATCAGCCTTTTCAAGAACTTTACCCCGAAACAACACACAGTTTTTCATGCACACATCGATCTTATCATAACCAAGCCCCAGATGTCTAATATATTTGTGTGCTTTGTTATATGAGTCTAGAAGGTTGCTCTTAGGGAATGCTAACCATAAAAGTGCATTGAAACATTTATTGCTGACTCGATTGCGAGACTTCATGTACAACAACCTAATAAGGAGGGAGAATCTTGTGTAGGCAGATCCAGGTGAGGATGCTTGTTTCAAATCATTTACCACTCTTTCAATCACTGATGTTTCTTTCTCCTTGAGCTCTTCATATATTAACAGGTTTGTAATCAAATTCCAATCTTCTAGGAATATGCTAATGTCTTTGTCCTGCTCCTCCGGCTCTGGAATCCTATCCTCATGATGAGATCCATGCATATCAGATGACTCTATGATGTCTCCACCTGAAGATTCCACTTCTTCCCTATGAAGAATCCATCTGGTGTATGTGATCGACATTTTGTGCTGAGTAATGTGTTTCAACAAGTCTCTCTTTTGTATAGCTTCATTGTTAAGGCATTTTTGACATGGGAAATGGACTTCACCCCTCAAGTACTTTTCCTTCATCCAGTCCATGAACTGAGAGCCTCCAATATAGTACTTATCTGTGCCTTTCTTTCCTGTAGTAATCCAGGATCTGTCCATCTTCCTGTTGCAGCAAAAGTACACAAAATTAGTGAGAGTTTAGACCACGGGGTGGACAGTTGCAAAAGTAGCATTAACAACAAAGGAAATAAAGGGTTAGAGAGCACTAATGTGTTTATTTGTTTATATCATTCTATGCGACAGGTTGACAAAAGCTCATCCAAAATTGGAGCAGCAACATATAGATATTTATAACTCAAAACTAGAATAGCAGTTAATGTAGCTGTAACCATTATAGATTCGACTAAATCAAGTCTATCCATCACAGTTATAGTACCCTAAACCCCAAATCCCGTAGGCATTCCCTAAATGAAGGGATAGATAGTAAAAGGAGAGAAAGGACACCTGTGGGTCGGATCTGACGCCTCTACCTTGGTACACAACCACCAGCATGGACGCCAGTGCCGCCACGCTCCACCAGGAGAGCCCTGCCGCCTGCCTCCCAATGGACGCCGGAGCACCCGAGCACACCAGGGATCCTCTGTTGCCGCCTCCGACTCAGCCGCAAGTCCAATGAAAAGATATTTTTTCCACTTTTAGTGGACAAATCCCTATAATTTAACCTGTTTGGCAACGCCCATAACATATAGTTGTATAACGTATCTCAAAGAGATGACAACACATGCAGGTGCCTAGTGCATTGGCAAAGGCTTTCAGTTCTTCGCTCCTAGGTCCCAGGTTCGAATCCTGGAAAACCCTGTCCTTTTTGGGAAATTCAACTTCAGCGGGAGATTCCCCTTCATCGGCACAGCGAAGGGTCCCAGAGGTCTGTCAGAGAAGGGTTCCCCCAGTGGTGGGTCCCTATTAACTGACACGTGGTCCTTGACGTCGGGACGATTAGGATTAACTATCGGGTCCCACATGTCGGTCAGAGAACGGTGGTCCTATGTGAACGGAGAGGGTCCCACGTTGTGGGCAGGTCCCATAGGTCCTTCGGAGAAGGGTTCCCCTAGTTGTGGGTCCTATTTGACTGACACCCTGGTCTCACGTGCCAAGTGGAGAAGGGTGCTAGACGGGTCCCATAGGTCGGTCGATGAATGGTGGCCCACTTGAACACAGATGGGTGCCCAGTTGCGAGTCCCATCTAACTGATGCTCTGAGCTCACTCGTCAGGTTGAGAAAGGTGCAGACACAGTCCCACATGTCAGTCTAGGAAGTGTGGCCCCATGTGAATAGAGATGGGTCCCCTGTGGCGGGTCTCATTAATGACACGCTGATCCTACACGTCTGATGGAGAACAGTGCCAGACGGGTCCTACTGGTCAGTCGCAGAAGGGGGTGGGCTCAAGGTTCCCCTGGCAGGTAGGTCCCACAGGTCGGTCAGTGTAGTGTGGTCTAACTGACACGCTGGTCCCGCACGCCGGATGGAGAACGACGCCCATTTGGAATGGATGAGTAATGGCGGGTCCCATAACATCGGATGGAGAAGTGTTCCACTGAGTGATGGGCAGGTCCCATGATTAATGGTGGATGGGGGTACTAGTGATGGTGTGCTAACAGCGGATGGAGATATGAGGGAAGGCGGCTCTCCCGTAGGCAAATGGCGCCGGCACCCGTAGCCAAATGGAGCGGCGTGGGATCAGTGACAAATTTCAACGGTCACAACTCAAGGATATCCCTGAAACCATCACAATCCAGCGGTGAACAGTGCCATGAACACCTCCGTGACGATTTTGTCACATTTTTCATGATGGTTCCCATGACCTTTCTAAAAGACGTCACGGAAATGTACTTTTTGAGAAATCATCACGTAGTTCCATGACCAAAGTGACAAAAACGTCATGGAAACTACTCTTCGGTGACCATAACAAAATCATCATAAGGAATTTCATCATGGAAAGCCAAATCTCCACTAGTGTTACTTGCTCTTCATCATTCGTCAGTCCATCGATGCCAAGTCTTGCCCAAGCTTCACCACGCATGGTCCCTCGCTTCAAGCCTCGACTTGCCCTTCACACTTCCACACGGTCCTTCGAGCCAAGCCCCATCTTGATCTTCACCTTCTAGTTACACAACTCCATGTCATGACCCATTTATAATGAGCTCCACTTGGCAAGGACCACCTTATCTAAATCATCCACTTAGATCAAAGGTTTGTCCTAAGGTTTCATCAATTATCCAAAATCAAACTAGGGACTTTCATTCTCCCTCTTTTTGGTAATTGATGACAACCTCATAAATATGATTTTATAATAAAGATTTTGAACTTGTTATGCTTGTCCAAGCAATTTGAATCATGAATAAGATTTGCACAATCATCACAAATTCGGTTTTGGTAGGATTAGCTCCCCTACATATATGCATAGAGTTTGGATTGAAAGCTTTGCACATATGCATGGATATGAAATTTGCAAGAGAGTAATTCTACCAAAATGATGCTAAGGTGTAAGAAATGGACCTTTGAAGCGTGATACCAATCGGAGTTGCCTTTTACACCATCCTTAGCACCATTGTTAACTAGACATATGTCAAAGCTCAAGAATCCCGTGAGATCAACATTATAGCAAAGGCTCTTGATTCACATGTAAAACTAAACATGTCTAGTTACAACCTATTCATGCTAGTAGATCATTTCATCATTCAAATTCTAGACTAGCATTATATCACACAAGCATGTATATGAATTGAAACACATGTGCAAGAGCAAGTCATATGATTAATGCACAACAAAATGCAACAAATTGTTCATGAGCTTTCTCCCCCTACTTGTGTGCTTCAAAAATTTTTAATTTACCCCTTTCCATTGGCATATCTTTGTGACTTATCTCTCCCCCTTTGTCATTGATTATTAAAAAGGTATGGTCGAGTTGTGGAGAGTAAGTTACATTAGTTCTTTGGTGAGGTAGAATCAAAATTTATCAAATTTGGTCTCATCTAGATTACTTGCCAAAGATATATAACTCAATTTGAACCAAAGACAAGCTTCTTCACACCTCACTAGAAGGGTTACCTTGCCTATGTTGAATTAAACACTTATAGCAAATATTCTAGATTCAACACTAGGATTGCAAGCTCACAAACATGGCATATATCATCACTAGATTAAGTCAATCATAGAAGGAATAGTGATGCTATATATCCATCAAATTCAATTGATTTCTCATGAATGCACTTAGGATGCAACTTGTATGTCTACATGATCTAACAAGTCCTAATATCCCATGATGACATGTCAATGTAACTTTTACCTTGCATAGTCGAAGGAGGGCCATGTCAATAAGTGTGTGTGGAGTGCACTCAACTCATGTTTGAGAAATCAAGAATGTTCATCTCATTCCTTAGCTTGCAAAACCTCTTCTCATCAAGTGGCTTGGTGAGTATATCAGCAAATTGATCATCGGTGCCAATACTTTTAATTGAAATATCACTTTTTATTGATGATCCCTTATGAAGTGATGCCTTATGTCAATGTGCTTTGATCTTCCATATTGGACTGGGTCTTGTGTGATTCTAATTGCACTTTCATTGTCATAAAAGAATGGTATATTCTTGAAGTTGAATGCATATCCTTCAAAGTTGATTTCATCCATAGCAATTGTGCACAACATGCTCCCGTACTAACATATTCGTCTTCGGTAGTAGATATTGTCACACTATATTGTTTCTTTGATGACCACGATACTAGTGATCTTCCAAGAAATTAACATGTTCCACTAGTACTTCTTCTATCAATTTTGCATCCCCCATAGTCAGAGACCGAATGTCCAATCAACTCCAATTTTGACCCCTTAGGATACCAAAGTCCAACATCTTATGTATGCTTCAAGTACCTCAATATTCTCTTTGCGCCTTGAGATGACTCTCTCTAGGTGAGGCTTGATATCTTACACCCATGCATACACTACATGGCATCCGACCTTGATACGATGACATAGAGTAGGCTTCCAATCAAAGACTGATATTCCTTTAGATTCACCATGTTGCGACAAACATTACTATCAAGACTTTCATTGGTGCCCATTGGAGTTGATATTGTCTTTACATCTTGCATTCCAAATTTTTGCAATATGGCCTTGATGTATTTGCCTTGACTAACAAAGGTGCCTTCCTTCAATTGTTTGACTTGAAGACCAAAGAAGTAGCTAAGTTCACCAATCATGGACATCTCAAATTCTTTGGCCATCATTCACCAAATTCCTTGCAATATTCTTCATCGGTTGATCCAAAGATGATATCATCAACATAGATTTGCACAATGAATAGGTTATTTCCAATCTTGTTGGTGAATAGAGTAGTATCAACCTTTCCCACTATAAATCCCTTTGAGAGAAGGAAATTTCTTAGCCTCTCATACCATGCTCTAGGTGCTTGCTACAAGCCATAGAATGCCTTCTTCAATTTGTACGCATGGTTGGGCTTCTTTTCATCTTCAAAACTAGGAGGTTGCTCAACATATACTAACTCATTGATGATCCCATTGAGAAATGCACTCTTTACATCCATTTGATATAACTTTATATCATGGGCACAAGCATAGGCTAATAAGATTCTAATTGCCTCCAATCTTATCATCGGTGCATAAGTTTCTCCAAAGTCAAGACCCTCTATTTGAGTGTAACCTTGTGCAACTAGTCTTGCTTTGTTTCTCACCACAATGTCATCTTGATCTTGCTTATTCTTGAATACCCATTTGGTGCCAATGACATTATGATCTTGAGGCCTTTCTACCAATTTCCAAACATCATTTCTAGTGAAGTTGTTTAGCTAATCTTGCATTGTCATAATCCAATTGACATCCTTCAATGCTTCATCAATCTTCTTTGGTTCTTTGGTAGACACAAATGATGCATGCTCACAAATCATAACCAATCTAGATCTTGTTTGCACACCACTTCTAATATCACCGATGACCCTATTAATTGGGTGATCTCTTGCAATATGAGTGGGTTGGAGCACTTCAACTTGGTTGCTTGAACTTGGTTGATCATTTGATTTGTCTTCTTGAGGAGAACTAGCATGATGATCTTGCACTTGAGAACCACTAGCTTGCTTGATGGAAGATGTGAGCACTTGATCTTTGTTATCATCAACATCAATCACTTGCCTTGCTCTAATGTCCCCAATGTCCATGTTCTTCAATGCTTCTACCAACCGAGGTCCACCAACATCATCAATGTTTTCTTCATCTTGTGAACCATTGGTTTCATCAAATTGCACATCATGGACTTCTTCAATTAGACCACTAGCATTGTTCCATACTCTATAAGCTTTGCTTGTAGTTGAATAACCGAGTAGAAACCGTTCATCACATCTGTTGTCAAACTTCCACAATCTAGTGCCCTTTCTCAAGATATAGAATTTGCAACCAAACACTCTAAAGAGTGAAATATTGGGCTTTCTTCCATGAAGTAGCTCATATGGGGTCTTCTTAAGTAGTGGATGACATTAGAGCCGATTGATAGAGTAGCAAGACATGTTGATTGCTTCATCCCAAAACTTGTGGATCACATTGTACTCACTAATAATAGTTCTTGCCATATCAAGCAATGTCCTATTCTTCCTCTCAACAACACCATTGGAGGGTAGAGTGTATTTGGCCAAGAATTGATGTCCAATGCCAAAGTCATCACAAAGATCATTAATTCTTCTATTCTTGAATTCACTCCCATTGTCACTTCTTATCTTCTTGATCTTGATTTCAAACTCATTGTGAACTCTCTTGACAAAGGTATTGAGTATATCAAACACTTCACTCTTGTCACTAAGAAAGAACACCCATGTGAATCTTGTGAAATCATCAACAATGACAAATCCATACTTGTTTCCACCAATGCTAGCATATGTTGTTGTTCCAAATAGATCCATGTGCAACAACTCAAATGATTTGCAAGTGCTCATTGTACTCTTCTTTGGATGTGTACTTCCAACTTGCTTCACGTCTTGACAAGCACTACATAATCTATCCTTCTCAAACTCAACATCTTCCAAGCCATTGACAAGATCATGACTCAATAATTTCTTTAATTATTTCATGCCAACATGACCAAGTCTTCTATACCATAACTAACCCATGCTAGATTTTGATATCAAACAAGTTGATAAAGATGTTTCACTAGCATTGAAATCAACTAGATAGAGGTTCTCATATCTAAATCCTTTGAATATCAGACTGGAACCATCCATACTAACCACTTCACATCATGTGGGCCAAAGATGCATTTGAATCCAAGATCACAAATTTGTGCCACTGAGAGAAGATTGAAATCTAAGCTTTGAACTAGAAACACATTGGATATACTCATGTCATTTGATATTGCGATCTTTCCTAGACCAAAAACCTTGCCTTTCTTGTTATTGCCAAAAGTGATAGAATTAATGCCACTAACATTATCATTGATAGAGTCAAACATTCTTGATGTACAGTCATGTGTTGAGTGCACCCACTATAAATTATCCAATGCCTTCCTCCGGCTTTATAGTTCACCTACAAGCAAATCAATGAAGCTTAGGTACCCACTTTTGCTTGGATCCTTGTAGGTTAGTGACTAAACTCTTGGGAACCTAAATTGCCTTCTTCTTTGGACCAACAATGGGTGTACCAACAAACTTAGCTTTCACACCCTTCTCACCCTTGGTAAGCACATAACAAGAATCATAAGATATAGCATTTACAAGTTTCTTATTCTTGTTCATTTTAGTGCAATTATGCTCTAGGTGCCCAACTTGCTTGCATCTTTGGCAATACCGGCCATTGCTCTTCACAAAGCTAGGCTTTGGAGTTGCAAGAGCCGCCTTGCCCTTCTTGGGGGTATAGTCCAATCCCTCTTTGTTAAGGGAGAACCTTTGGCTACCCAAGCACTTTAGCAAGCGGGCCTCTCCACCATAGGCTTTGCCTAAGGCAAGAGTGAGCTCATCCACCTCTCTCTTGAGAGTCTCATTCTCAACCATTAGTGATGCATCACAAGTAAAACCATTACTACTAGTAGAGGTAGAGTTGGTGGTGGATGAAGACCTACAAGAAAGGTGAGCATTTGACATGATAAGAGGTTGATAAAATGATTCATCAATGATATCACATGTCACACCTGTATCACATGATACAACAACATCATTCTTTGCTTGTTGCTTAAGAAGCAATGAGTGAGCCTTTTCAAGCTTGGAATGAGGTTGACCAAGATTCTCATGGTCTTCCTTTAGACTCTCATGAGTGGTCATAAGCTCACTAAGAACTTTCTCAAGTATTGCAACCTTCATAGAAAGCTTCTTACACTCCTTGTCCTTAGCAATAGTTATATCTCTAGTTTGTTGCATCAAGTCATATATTTGTTCCTTAGTTTGTTCATCATCATCATTATCATGTTCATTATCATTATTATGAGCATATTCCATTTCACTTTCATTATCACTATCATCATATATTACCTTTGTTTCCTTAGCCATGAAGCATGAGTGTGATGAAGAGAATAGTGAAGGATTCTTGTTGATAGAAATGGAAGCAAAAGACTTGTTGGATGATTCTTCCTCTTCTTCTTCATTGTCACTCTCCCAGGTGACAACAAAGGCACCATTCTTGCCCTTCTTGAGAATCATTCTTGCTTCTCTCTTCTTCTCATCAAACTTGCCCCTCATGTTGAAGTTGTTGTTCTTCTTCTTCTCATAGGGACACTCATTTTGAATGTGGTTGGGGCTATCACAATTGAAGCACTTGTTTTCTCATTGCTCTTGGAGTTGTCAAACCTCTTCTTAAAGCCTCTTCTCTTAATGAACATGTGCCCCATCTTCTTGATAACAAGGGCAAGAGCCTCATCATCAATCTCAAACTGTCCATCTTCATTATTGTTGTTATCTTCTTCATCAAAGATGGGAGCTTTGCCTTTGGAGGAGGTGGCCTTGAATGCCACGGTTGTCTTCTTCTCTTCTCCTTCTTGTCCTTCTCATCAACTTGCTTGTCATACTTGTTATAAGTCAAAACCTCTCCAAGCAAGTTATTTGACTTCATTGTATCAAGCCCATCTCTTTGAAGCATCATGATCAACATCTTGAATCTCCCCAGCAAGCTCATCAAGAATATAACACAAAAATCTTGGTCTTGTGTCTTGTAGCCTAGGCTCTTGAGATCATTCATAATCACTTGTAGATGATGAAACATCTCTAGAATGGTTTCATCATCCTTCTTCTTGAAGTTCTGAAACTCACTATTGAGGCCATAGAGCTTGGCACTCTTCACAACTTTGGTGCCCTCATATGTCTCACTCAACCTTGTCCACACCTCATGTGCAAACTCCAAGTCCTTGATCCCCTCAAATATTTTGGTGTAAATGCCGTTATAGATGGTGTTGAGAGCCATTCTGTTGCATGTTGTGTTGGCTCTATCCTCATCGGTGAGATGATCCTTATCAAGGATGACATAGTCCTTCTCGGTGACCTGTAACACTCTCTCATGAATAGAACCAAGGTACATAGTTATTTTTCTCTTGCAATGATCAAAAGAACTAATGCCATCAAAGAAAGGTGGTTTGCCCCCAACATGGTTGAACACAATATGAGCCATATTTCAACATCGAAGGATGTTAAGCCTTGCAAATATGGTGACCACTGCTCTGATACCACGTGTAAGGTCCTAGATGGTTAGAGAGGGGTGAATAGCCTATTAAAATATCTACAAACCACTAGACAAAACTTAATTAGTATAACAAATGGCGTAATTATAGTTTTGCCTAACCTAGATGGTGAGCAAGCCTCCTAATGACAATTCTAATATATTTTATGATCTCTATGTCACACAAAGGCTATGTGACTACTTTCTATACTATGGAGCTAGCAAGATCAACTAATCTAAATAATATATATATGAAAGTAAGTGCAAGAGATAGGATGGTGATTTCAATACCGACGGTGTAGAGAAGTTGTTGCCAATTACCAAGACAATAATCAATCAATCAATCACAAGGCAACAATAGATAGATGAAGAACCAATCACCGGGCGACAAATGATGACACAATTATTTTTGTTCACTAAGTGTTCACTTATGCACCGACAAGCTACGTCACTCGTTGTGTCGACCAACATCTAGATGGTTCTTCGGTGTGACTCACAAGGCACTCCCTCGCAAGGAACCGCAAGACACCACTCTCAGCGATAACTCAATGACACGCGTATTCCACTAGAGTAGCTTTTGGCGCTCTGCCGAGGAAAGCTCAAGACCTCTGACAAATCAACATCAGAGGTGGGCAAGAACAATCACCAACTCTTTCCAATGCCTCCAACAATCCTCTAAGCCAGCAAGAAGCGGTACTCTCTAAGAGTAACAAGAAATCCATCGGCCAAACGACTCACAAGTGCCACTAGATGAATCACCTCACGCAAATGCACTACGAATCACTCAATCTCACTTATGATGTGCAACCAAGCAAGAGAGAATGAGTAGGAGGGCAAAACTTCACCTCAATAGGATGTCAAGAATGTTAGAGAGTCAAGAGAGATGGCCATGCCCCAGCCAACCTCTATTTATAAGCCCCCGCATCAAAAACTAGTCGTTGCCCACTTTACACAGATTTTTAGGACCTCCTGACGCGTCCGGAGCCCATCGTCGGACATGTCCGACGCTTTATATGTTCTCGCACGTCACACTGCCTTCGAAAACTAGCTGTTACGTACCTCTGGACACGTCCGACGCTTACCTACGGACATAGCACTCCGACGCACGGAGCTTGCCCAAATGCGTGGTCAGCTCATAGTTGTGTCCGGAGGTCTCTGGACGCTCAGCTTCCAAACCTCCGAACGCTGATGTCAGCATCCACACCATTCTTTTTTTTCATGCCCAAGTCAGCTATTCAAACGAACCAGCTTCGGACACTGATTTGTGAGCTTTGGACGCGTCCGTAGCTCATCTGAGCAGCAGACCACCCCGCACTAAAATGGGCATTTCCCTTAGCTCCAAACTCCATTTTTGATGTTCTTAGACTCATTGAAAAGCTTACTCAGAAGGCTATACAACCCATATATCCTCTTGATCTCAATCTTTAAGTATCAAAATAGTTTTGTAAACCTTTCTCTCTTCTCTAAGTTGATCACAATCAACTTCAACATTGCATCCCTTGCAAATGTGCTAACACCACCAAGTGTACATCTCCATGTGCTTGTGTGTTAGCATTTTCACAATCATGTTCAATATTTTTCAATTAGGACACTAGATCCTAATGCATCAACATAAAATGATAGACCTAGTGGCACTCATGAACCGAATTACCGAAGACTTCCCCTCTTCATAGTTTGGCTATTGTAACACCCTTAAATTTGCATGATTTAAAAATTGTTAAATTGATTTATTTATGCATTTTTGTGAGCATATAATTTAGCCAAATAACATTTTTATAAACGTAAAATCAATCATAGGTCAAGAAGCATGCTTGTGCATCCATGTTGCTGCATAATTTTTATTGTAATATTTGGATTTTGTTGAGTTTGAGATTTTAAAATCTATTTGAAAAGTTGTTCAAATAAAAGAAAAAGAGTTTCTTTTCCTTTCCTCACTCCTTCTTCCTTTCTGGCCCGAATAGCCCAGCTCGGCCTCCTCCCCCTCCGTTTTTCCTTGGCCCGATGGCCATTTTCTGCATAGAGGCCTGCCCGTCTTCCTCTTGGGCTGGCCCTACAAACCAGGCAAGCAGCTGCACTCCCTTCCTTTCCTCTCTGCCGCTGACGTGCCTGGCCCACTTGTCGGCATCGTCTTCCTGCTCGTGCCCGACACGGACACCGTCCGGTGTTTGAGTCCGCCCCGACGCCGCGTGCTCGCCCTGGCGTACCGCCCACGCAGCCGCCCCCATAAATAGTGGGCATCATGCCTATCTCACTCTCCACCGAAAGCCATGTGCCAGCGTCACCATCTAGCCCAAGCTACAGCCGCCGCAAACCCTAGAGCCACCTCCCAAGCTCGAGTTCGAGTTTCGCTATCGCTTTGCCTTAAGAGCAAGTCGCCGAGTTTGTTTTTGATCTCACGAACTCGCCAAGTCTTTTTCCTCTATTTTTCATGCACCATGTTGACCTTTGTGTATCGCCGATGTTCGTAGGAAGCTCACTGTCGCCGTCCCAAGCTTCTAGCACGCACCGAACCGCTTCAGCCTCCATCTTCGTGTTTGGTGAGTTCGCACCGAGCTTATCTATCGATTGGTCCAGGTCCCGAGTTGAACCGTGGCCTCTAGGGGCGGTTTCCATGAGCATCTGTGAGCTATTCTCGTCATTGGTCATGTCTGAGGCCGCGCCGGTCATCTTCTCCGGCGAGGCAGTTTCCTCGTTCTAATCTGAGCCATCCAATCTCGATCCAACGTTCCAGATTCAAAGATACCACATCGTCTGGCTAATTTGCAGAAAACCCCTCGCACTTCTATCTATTCTGTTAAGAGTCCCCAGCCAGATGGATAATTCGTATTTTCTAGATTTATTTTATTTCAAAAATTCTGAGTATTTATAGTTTAGTCCTCTATCTTATTTTGTTCATAAAATCTTTATTTTAGCTCCGATTCGATCCATTCAAGTTGCGTTGGATTTGTAATTTCATAGTCTACGTGTTAGTATCTCTGTTAGATTTATTTTCAATATTTGAAAACTGAGATTTATTTTAATCTATTATTTTAAATAGAAAATCTTATAAAATTCATAACTTTAGCATTATAACTCCGGTTTACGTCTGTGTGTTCTAAGTGGTTTTATAAACTCTTCTCAATCTGTTTTGTTGATATGGTGTACTTTTTAATTGAATCTATTTGTTTGCTCATGTATGATTGCTCGATGCTTGCGTGTTGCTGATTGTTGATCGGGTATAGAGGGTGATCCGTTCATGGGGACCAAGAGTTCTTCGACAACCAAGACCAGTAGGATCAGTAGGAGAACTTTGTTCAAGGCAAGTATAGATGGGACCATTCTTGTTACCTATTCACCATACATACTAAAATCATATGCATGTGTCTTCTTGCTACCCTATTAAGATTACCTAGATTTGTTCACCTGTATACCTTGTTAACCGGGGATGTTGCATATGGGTAGTTTATGCTAGTGCTTTATAACCATGATCTTGTAACTTGACTAATGACTATGCAAGTAATGATAAATGATGGTTTTTGATAAATCCAAATTGTAAGTGATCATCCGGGACTTAACGTACAGCTGCGGGGGCTACATGGCTCTAGCTTTAGTTGTTCAAAGGACCTTTTCTATCTGGTTAGAGTACTGTGAGTTGGGTATAGGACGGCCTCTTCGGTATGTGTATAACCGGGTAGGTCATGTGTTATATTGGAAGGGGAGATTTCCTACATTCAATGATGCTGCGTTCCTAACTGGTTAGACAAACCTTTGAGTGGCTTTATATATTTTGTGGTGGCTTGGGAGTAATTAACCCACTCAATTGTAAAACATGACTCGTAGTGAAAGTGTACACCTCTGCACAGAGTCAAACCGATATATCGTCCGTGCCCACAGTTAGGGAGGCCAAGGGTTTCTTATGGAATGGATCATCAACTCAAACTATGGTTACATGTTAATGTTATTGTTTTCATCATATTCTTAATCATGTTTACCTGATCATTTGGTTATGAGAATTGCTACTACCTTGATGCTAATTGCTAAAATATGATATACACTAAAAAGCTAATTGCAGTTAAACCATATCAACCTTGTTGAGCCTCATGAACCCCTTCTATGCTTGTTAAGTACATATGTACTTACGCTTGTTTTATTTCAATCTTTAGAAAATCCTGGATGGGTAATAGATCAAGATTGGAGTGAGAGTTAATGACATGACTACTAGCTTGTATCAACCAATTGACGTGTCCCTGTGGTGGAGCTTCTTCTGAAGAGTTATCTTAGTTATGTCTTATTTTTGTTAAAGACTATGTGATGCTATCCGTGCGCTATGTAATAAACTCTGGTTTGGTACTATTTAAGATTTGTCAACTTATGTGTGTGACATCCTAGGACGTATGTCAGGCTTTTATATATCTTAGTTTTGTCCTTAAAAATGAGATATGACAGCTATCGATCCTAAACAATTCACACCCTCTATGGTGTCTTGATTGCAAAACAAAATGGCCCTATAGGTTATACGTTGCCTTAAGCCCATTTTGCTTTTCCATCAACCACCAAGTCTTCACATGACACATGACACTCCATGTTATCATACAACCGTTCTTGGTCCATCGATCTTGATTTTACTTGCTCTTCACCGTTGGTCGGTCCATTGGCGCCAAGTCTTGCCCAAGTTTCACCACGCATGGTCCCTCACTTTAAGCCTCGACTTGCCCTTCACACTTTCACACGGTCCATCGAGCCAAGCCCCATCTTGATCTTCACCTTCTAGTTACACAACTCCATGTCATGACCCATTTACAATGAGCTCCACTTGGCAAGGACCACCTTATCTAAATCATCCACTTAGATCAAAGGTTAGTCCTAAGATTTCATCAATTATCCAAAGCCAAACTAGGGACTTTCACTATGCTAAAACAAAATTTGATAGTTGATGATAGAACTTCAATCCATGTTGTTGTTGCAATGACAGTAAACTTAAGAGAAAGAAGTGTTGGAATTTATAAATAAATTTAGAGCCATGACTTCTTAAAATTGTTTACCTTCATATTTGCTCATGCATTTTCTTTTTCTAATGCCTCAATACATTAAGTATAAGTTGTAGTATCTGAACTTGAACACAAACTTACACCAGACACCTCACATGCAAATGCACACACTCTCCGCGCAAGCTAAATCTACGCCTATATCTAAAGAGACACAAGCGGCTGAGAGGTACTTGCAGATCATTGTATCATGGACTGGGTTCCCTTTTTCATGGAAGACCTGGGAAGATTACAATGTACTCAAGAAGCGTTTCCCATAAGCCCTAGCATGGGGACAGGCTGGATCTTCAGCAGGGGGAGGTGTCACACGTGCCACAACCAGTGAGTAAGACGTACAGGAATACAAAGGCATCAAAGACCGCAAGCATGACTAGTACCATAACTTGATCATTGTGGATCTTGCATGCTTGAGGTTTTACCTTCATATGTTTGCCCCTTGATATATTTAAAAAAATTGCTACATTTACTTCTGCATCTAAAATAGTAGTCCTTCCATCCTCAAAATTTAAATGATTTTGAGTTTTCATAAGTTCAAATAAGTTTATAAAATAGAATAATAACATTTATGTCATCAAACTAGTAAAATTAGAAATGTGATTTCATAATTTATTTTTTAATGTGATGGATATTGATATTTTCTATACAAATTTTTTAAGGTGGTAGATGTGCACATAATAGGATTTTCTTGTTTTCTTTGTGTTTTCACGTGTATTTGGCAGTTATCATTACCTGGTTGTAACCGACCATAATTACTAATAGATAACTCTATATGCTTTTCATCTTAGTTTATAGTTACTAGTATAATGCCTATGCTAACGTTACGGTGATATTTAGAGAAATATAAATTAAACAACCAAAATAATCCTACCACCACCAAGATAAAATTTGTAATATAACCAAATATTTTGTCATATAAATCAAAACAAGGTAGCATTTTCAAAAACAATTTACTAAATCAACAACCAAGATAAGGCAATTTCAAGCAATTTTTATGGTATCATGATCACTAGATCAACAAGTTACCAAACATCCATGTTTACAAATACAGAATGTGCAAAACTACAACAACATGTGCCACTATGTAATAGCTTCCAGTTTTCAAAAACAAAGAAAGATAGGCATTTTCATCAAATCCGTAGAATTCACTCATCATAACCACACAAGATAGCGGGATGCAGGATATTCCCTCTGTGAATTAATAGCAACATGTTCAAATTATTTCGGTCAGTGATATTGAACTCCAAACAGAGAACAAGCTCTTTTATCCCAGCTGTAGTGACGACATTCTTTTGCTACCCATGGTTTCCTTCTTGCCGATTCATATTAGCCGCCTATATCGGAATGGACTGGGATGGAAATGCGAAGCTTTCAATACTCCTATAAAAGTAATAATTTGTGAGTTTCCAGTTAGTGAACCAAGCATGAAAAACAATATGAAAGTACCAGCTATGCAACATGTCGCGAGTTCTCAGTACCAACAGTTCAGTAGCAAAAATCCAAGGCCGTCGTCACAAGCTCAAGGAACTCCCCTTCAGAATTGCATTGAAGCACTTGCTCAGGGGAGAGGCCATCGAGGACTCCTTCTGGAAGTTCCCTGAACCATGCCTGTCCATTTTAAATGCCCAATTTAAACATAGTTCCATGGTTATTTCAAGCTGGCCAAGCAATGACACAGCCTGCTAGAACATAAACAAGATCATGAGCAGATAGTCCATAGTTCAACTAAAAGCATCTCTGCCTGCTGCCAAGCCCTCTTCGCATGGCCAACAAGAGATCCTAGAACAGGCACATGAGCATCTGGTACTGGATGCAACTCTGAAACTTCTGGAATCTCAGCTAACATATTGTGAAGCCATCTGAAGAAGTATATATCAGTGAAACAAATTGTGCATCAAAAAGTGTGAAATGCAAGACTTTTGCGTATTCGAGAAAAAAAAAGTTCTATGGCGTGAAAGGCCATTGCCACCAATTGAAGGGGAAAACCTTTATAAATTAAACACAAGAAACTAATTAGCATAAATTGTGGTTACATATATCAATATATTTTTTTAATTATGTTGAGGTAGAAAAGATATGACAGTAGTTACTTTAGTAGAAACCATAGACAACAGGGAAATGTATGCATTTTTTAGCTGTTTTGATAGCATGGAATACATAAATGATACCTGCTGAGTTGCATTGCCTCCCACCATACGCCTCATCATCTACTGGATTCGATGCATATTAGGGCATGAATTCTTGACAAGGGCTGGAGAGAGAAACCGCGTCTGCGGATGTAAAAGCGTCCAATCTCAGTTCATATGAGCCTTCAGTCTCCTCTCTCTCGGTAAGAGCCTCCATGGAACAAATCATTTCTATGTTGCCTCTAGGCCATCGAGAGTCCTTCTGGAAGTTCCCTGAACCATGACTGTCCAATTTAAATGTATAGAAAATTCAGTTCTCTGAACCATGCCTGTCCAATTTAAATGTCCAACTTTCATGGTTATTTCAAGCTGACATATGTCCTACCTTAATCATGCCGGCCATGCAGTGAACACACCTTTGCTCAGCTGGTCCCTCATGTTCTCTTGGCCATTCTCTGGATTGAAGTGAATCAGGTTCCTGTCACATGGTCATTCTCCTCTTGGTCATTCCTGGCCTGAAATTGAAAATTTAGTAACTCAACATGAGGAAATCAGGTTCCTGTCACATGTCAAACATTCAAGGCTATAGTTTATTTATCATAGATTCATGTATGATCACCTTCAACCCCTTCCTGGGCGTACACCCTCGCCTACATGAGAAGCAACATTGTCGGGACTGAATTTCCATTGCTATCAGACGAGTGGTAAATAACATTGTCTTCTCTTGCCAGCATTTGTGCAAATGAATCTCATACCAACCTCTTCCAAATTCTTGGACCAAACTGATTTCTTTTTCAAACTTTTAACATGCTTACTCTCAACCTTCACTTCCTGCTTCGTATATCCAGACTGTCTCCTGCAAAGGAATCACAGGTTATTCTCTAATTTATTAAAGATTCAAACTAACTCTATTCACAGAATGGGATGAGATGCAGAAGCAAATGTCAATGTATCATTCAGAAAAGTGCAGACACTTTTATATCCTACTGCTTAAATGGCCATGGAAATTGAACAGAATCTGAGACAGTTGTTTATATTGAGCCATAATATGTATTTAATTCTGCATCTGAAGTTGATGAAACTGACCTCTGGAACTCAAGCCATCTTGCTCTGCCTTTTTAAAACGGCAATCATGTTGATCAAATCTATCCAAAGCAATGAAATTCATGATATAATTCCTGAGTGCAAAAAAAGTAGGAAGAGAAAATAAATAAGTAATGTGACATTAATAACCAAAATAAGAAGGCCAAATTGGCAGATGATAAAAACACACACAAATTCATCAGTGGTTGTTGTCTATTGCTTTCGTCCTCTTCTTCTTCTCTACTCCTAGTCTACACAGATGTACTTACTACTACACCGGAGAGCGAAAGAGGAAGCTGAACTGAACTGAAAACTCTGAACATGACGCGGTCGGAGGGAGGGAAGGAACCTGAAAATGGCACTGCTTTCGCTGTCGCCATCATCGTCGTTGTAGTGACTGTCCTAGTACGTCTTGGCTATGAGTACCTGCAAGGATGATCCAAAATTCCAAATGTTGTTAGATTCAGCAGAATATGTTGATTCGAGCCAAAATCCAATTACGAAACAGAACGGAACCAACCCAACCACTCGAGTCGAAACAAAACCTAATCCACACGGAAAGATCGAGCGAGGTGGTAGGCACGAGGCAACCGGCGTTCCCGTCCTGTTCTAGGAGAAGACGGCCGGCGGCGGGATTGTTGCTGCCGCGGATCGCCGAAATCGGCAAAAGGCGTCGGCTGTGCGCTGGACCCGGCTGGGTGCAAGCCGAACCCTGCCGGCGGATCGCCGAAGTCGGCAACGAAAGGCGGCGGCTGAGCGCCGAACTCGGCAGGGTACGCGGTGGCCTTCACGACAATGGTGCCATGAGACCTGTCACCGGAACCAGCGTCGTCCACGGGTGCGGGTCCTCGAGGAACCCTGCCGACTGATCTACGGAGGCGGCTGCCATGCATCAACAATGGGAGGAGACATGTGTGGGTCTCATTTTTTTCGATGAATTATTTCCTTTTTTTCCCGGTGATGGTTTCTTTCTTTTCTTGGAGACTTTTTACTGCTTCGAACGCTGGTTGCCAAGAGGGGTGTCAAGGGTGTGAGAAGCGAGCGCGCAGGGAGGTGACATTGTGAGAAGCCTTGCATCAAACATCGTCTCTCGGTGTTTGGATCCCATATTTTTTCGGTAGAGAGTTTGGAACCTCAGCGGCGGACGTTTTCCTGAGTGGATCTAAATTTATTCGAGTTTTCAATAATAATGGAGATTTTTCAGTTCATGTGTATTGACATGACCTTTAATCTAAACATTAGCTCGAGCCTTACCTTTATAACTAGGAACTTGAGATAATCATTACTTTTTGTACACATAGTCAGCATGGTGAGTGGTGACGCACATCAAGCACATCAGTCTGAGTTATTCTTCTGTATTAATAATGGAAAAGGAAGATAGGTTAATTACATGTGTAAGAGTAATTTGAGATATTATTTTATACTCAGAGTTACCTCCAATTATTTAACGATAGTGAAGCTGATCATTTAGATTCAAAATCTAGAGATTAACTTTAGAATATTAATAATGTTTTAAATAGCGGACTAAGGTATTTAGCGGTTTGTCTTTAAAACAGCTATTAACAGAGCTATATCAGGCTATAGCGGCTAAATTGTACATGAACACAAATAGCGACACCCTGCCTCAAAAAGCTATAGCGGCAGCTTTAGCGGGCTATTTAAAACTATGAAATATTTTCATAATGATGCATTTGGGCAATTGAGATAGATGAAAATTAGGAGTTAATTTAGGTTAATTTTTGTAGTGGAATAGGCGAATAATTTTAAATAAATAGTCTATCAAATTGATGGCTAGTTGTTTCTAATTTTTGTTATCTTTTTGCTTCATCTTTTTTGAGCGAATCTTGTGATAAGTAACACAAAAGAGATTGACCAATTAATTATAATAGTATGAGGTATGATATGTGTCTCTATAATTCTGTATATCATATTTCCCCCTCTAATAAGTCTCTTGGTGCGCAGGTTTTTGAACAAAGATTGCATGGTGAGGACTCGTCCAGGCAACAGCACAAACAACGACCATGACGACATCACGAGCTCAAGAAGCACCTGCACAGTGGAGCAAGTAGAGAACCTCAAGTCTGCTCTGAGCGTCATGCCCATGTGGTCAGCAATGGTGATGTCTTTCCTGCTGCAGAGCTCCTCTTTCGGGGTTCTGCAAGCAGCCACTATGGACCGTCGTATCGGTGCCACAAGATTACAGATACCAGCGGGCTCAATTTCTATCTTCGAGATCCTGACCTTCACGGTGTGGTCAGACTGCTACGACTCTTACATCCTCCCGGTCCTCCGGAGGATCACTGGGCGGCAGCGCGTTCTCACGCTCAAGCAACGCATGGGCATCGGCGTGTTCCTGGCCGTCGCCTATATGGCGGTGGCATCGGCGATGGAGACTCGTCGGAGGGAGGCCGCGGCGACGCATGGAACCCCGCCCCTGTCGGCCCTGTGGCTGGCGCCCCAGTACATTCTCATGGGGCTCTCGGGCGCGTTCGGCGCCATTGCGCAGATAGAGTTCTACTATGCAGTGCTCCCCAAGTCCATGGGCAATTTCGTGCTGGCGCTGCTTTTCTTCGGAGGCGGCGTCGCGAGCATCATGTCGACCTTTATCGTCAAGCTCGTGAACGTGGTCACCAGCAAGGGTTGAGGTGCGCCTTGGATTTCTGACGACCTGAACCAGGGCCCATACGACTGCTACTATGCACTGCTCGCGGTTCTTGGTGCCATCGACCTGGTCTACCTCGTCATCTGCGCTAATGTTTTCCATGAGTCGACGCAAAACATGACACTGGAAGCTGGTACTGATGGTGAAGCCGAAGAGTAGCTCAAGTCTTCGTTTCACATGCTGGTTTGTCGCATACTCGTGTGTCGGGCTGCGGCTAAAAGCATTTTAGCAATATTTCTTGCCTGTTGTGACCAATAGGATTCATATATATTGGAAACAAGGATGCTTTGACTCCTTACCTGGTGTTGTGAAAAAAAGGAGCCAACTTTATGGCATTCGGAACAAAGATCCAACACAAGAACACATCACCAGCAAACTTAAAAACAACTTAAAAACCGAAGGCGAGAGTACATTCAGTAGCGATACCAACGCCAGATACTACACAAGTTATATACATACATTCTATACACGACTATTTCTATGTACCATGCCCATATATATAGTAAACATGTACGTAGCATCACTCCTTAATCCTCATATATTATCTATATATATATTGTGGTATAAAGAAGCCAAGTAGCACTGAGTTAGTTGGGTATAAGCTTGAAGCGAGGCTTGGAAAACGCCGGAGTTGGATCGTAGCGTCCATAATCATTTGTCCTGAAGCCGTTGCTCCCTTGTCAGAAGCAGCAATGGAATGCTCCTGAATTAGACAAAATGGATATAATTATTCTCTTCTTGAAGAAAATTCCCTTTGAGTTTGGAAGATCATTCTCAAACTTAACAAATGGATTCGTAGAGCTATATAAGCTCTCAGGAAATTCCATGACAGAACTTTGTGATGCTCCGGTCTACTACATACCTTGTGATCCTTTTCATCAGCCAACTCCCTTCCTCCTGCAAAAGCAAATTATAGAAGACTAATAAATCGAATCATTCACTTTTGCATGCCTGAAAAAAAATATTACATACTTCCAATAGTACATGTTGATTATATTTTGACAAGTTCTCGAGTTTATTTTTGTTTTCTCTTTATGTAGCTCGTACAGTTGAATGATAAAATGAGAAATTTTATAGAACATAAAGATAATAATCAACTGAACAGGGAAATCAACCTGCGGTGCATACCAATCGAAAGCGCAGGCAAAACAATAAGCAGAAGAACAAGTACCAAAACCCTGTCTGCTTTCTTGGAACTCATCTTGTTCCTTCTCCCCCTCTAATCCTTCCGGTCCTTGAGCACTGCATCAGAAGTGTATATCCAGATTTATATAGCTCAGCTGTGCCCCACTGTCCAATCATAGGATTATTGGTCCGCCCCAATTGTCCCTATAATAACGCAAAGCAAAAGGTAAGGTGGAGATAATGCTGAGCGCTTTGCCTTCATGGTTTCTGAGTGTGCAGTCAGTTGCTAGTGCGGTGCTAACATGCTACTCCATCGAGGCCTCCAGAAAAGCAAAAGGACTGCGCTAGTGAAGCGCCTGATTTCTCCGCTTCTGCTGGTGTGTATCGCTTCTCTACCGCTGGAGGAAGGGACGTAGAGGAGGACACTTAAGGCTAATATACGCAAGCACAGTGGAAAAGGGTGTTAAAAAATGCATATCGTGGTTTCCGAGTCATTGAGCACGATCAGTTATTATTAATCACACTTCATTGCGTTCGTGTCGAAAAGGCTGGACTCAGTCTCGTGCATTGGTATGGGTGTGTTTGATTCATTTCCTATACCAGTGTAGCTAGCAAAAATAAACCAGATTAGCCTAGGTATTTTGTTCCCTTCCTATACTAGCCTCGCTAGTAAAACTACACCAGACTAGCCTAGGCTTGGCTAGCAAGCCAAGATGGAAAAGTAAGTATTCTTTTCCTTGTTATTACTATCTTTTTGTTACTTATGTGGTGTTCTTTTATGGTGGGCCTTCTTCTTCTGCTGCCACTACTCTTGGTCCTTCTTCTAGAGCTTCTGCTCCCATTAGCCAGGAGCATCCACGGCTGTTGGTGAGTGTCTCCTTCTTCCGTATTTGGGGTTCTCTTCTTCCTATCTTGGCTTATTTTGTCTTTTCGATGCAGTCCCTCCAGTTCAGCAGTTCGTTCTTGAGCCAAATTTGAGCAAGTGATAGATCAACAAGCTCCTAGTAATGAAGTCGAGCCCAACCCTTCTGCTACAACGGGGTTGTTGCTGCTGACAGGGCCTCAGGTGAATCCTGATGGCCAAACTGTTGATCCTCAAGATGAGGAGGCTGGGGTCTCTCGTCTCGAAGCTGAGGGAGGCGCCTTGGTGGCTCTGGTAATGCTTAAGGTTTAGCGAACCCTGCTCCTGCTGCTGAGATGGTCCGAGCTTCTTCGTCCACGGGTCTTTTTTATCCGCCTCCGGTTGATAGGACGGTGGAGGATTTGAACCGTGTATATCGTATGAAGCATCTCCTCACCTCTTGGAAAGGTGTAGTTGAGAATTTTGGTTTGGGTGAGTTTTCCCCTTCCTTATTGTTTTTTTGTTGATAACTCTTTTCTTTTTGTTCTCTTTCCTCATTTTTGAGTTTTTTTGTAGATTCTGTATCGGGATCAGGATCTTCTCTTTGGTCCTGCTGAAACCGATGATACCGCTTGCCAAGCCTCAGAGCTAAGTGCGGTGAACGCTGAGATTGCTCGGCTTCAAGCCGAGTTGACTCAAGAGCGGGAGCAAGGTCAACTCTCAGAAGCTGCCCTTCATGCTCAAATCACTAAGGTTGTTGGTCGGCAGGAGAAGGCTTTGAGTGCCGTGAATACCTCCCAAGCTGAGATTGCTGAGCTGAAGAGGGGAAACGCAGGTATTTGTCCTCCCAAGTTCTTTTTTCCTTGTTCTGTTGAATATTTTGCTGAGTTCTTTCTTATTTTCTTTTGTCAGCTCTAGTCAAGGAGAGAGAGGTCTTGGCTAAATCTGTGGAAGATCCGAAGATGCCAAGGAGTTGCTTGAGACTGTAGAGAATCGGACTGAGGCGGTAAGATCTCTTGCTGAATCAAAATATGAAGAAGCTAAAAAGTTGATTGCTCAGGCCGGGTTAATTAGGCGTGGAGCTGATCATGATCTTGTTCAGGCAATGAAGATGGTGTAGGAGTTACAGCCAAGACTGGAGACGTCTCAAAGTCAGTTCCATGCTCTCTATCAATCCATTGGTCCTATTCTGGCTAGGATGATCAGATGATTCTTGGATACTATATGCCTTTGATCCCTGCTTGTTAGTGAGTATCTTAGGGTTAGCTTCTTGTGTTAGCAACCTTCTTGGATATTTCTGGGTTCTTGCCCCTGAAGCTGACCTGGAGCGGATTGCTGTGGACTCTGAGACAGAAGAATTTAATGCTCAAGTCGAAGCCGCGAAGGTTGAATTGGTGGAGCTGACCGAAAGAATTGTAGACCAGTTGTCTGCGGATGTTCCTCCTTCTTCCCTAGCTCTTTTAGCGGGTGGTAAAATAGTTTATTATAAACAACAATTGTTCTTCTTTAATGAAGTCTTTCTTGCTTTCTATGCCTCCTTGTTGCTCTATGCAGGCTTTGACATGTCTTTATGTGAGAGTTCTTGTGGGCTTCAAATTTCCTTGTTGTTGTATAATGATTCCCTTAGCTTTGTGATGTGGGAGTTATTCATTGTAGACCCAGGGCTTTTTTGTATGGTCAAATAGTCTGCCTTGTATACTCTTAATAGCTGGGTCATTGCTTTATAGCTTTCGGCCGCACTCATAGCCGTGTTGTTTTTGTTCACTTGACTAAGCTTCTTTGAAAGTGAGTTGTTTCTTGTACTTTGAGTTTCTCCTTGAACCCTGTGAATTGTCTTTGAATTATCTACGCAGTGGAGAACCCCTTGTTTGTCGCTTTCAAGCGACGGGTTGTCCATGCTGGGGCTTCACCCTATGTGTCGTTTTCAAGCGATGGGTGTGCTCTTTGAGCGGGAAGCGCGCTGTCACCCTAGGTTGCTTTATGATCCCTTTTTAATTTACAACGCCTTGGAGAACCCTTTAATTTGTTATTTTTGAGCGATGGGTTATCCATGTAGAGGCTTCACTCTATGTGTCATTTTCAAGCGGTGGGTGTGCTCTTTGAGCGGGAAGCCGTGGCCCTGGGTCACTCCTTGAACCCCGATTTTGCCCTATGTGTCATTTTCAGGCGACATGCGTGCTCTTTGAGAGGGAAACCATAAACCCTGGGTCGCTCCTTGAACCCTCGGTTTCACCCTATGTGTTGTTTTCAAGCGACGGGTATGCTCTTTGAGCGGGAAACCAAAAACCCTGGGTTGCTCCTTGAACCGTTTTAATGACCTACGCCTTGGAGAACCCTTCATTTGTCATTTTCAAGCGACGGATTGTCCATTGCGGGGGCTACACTGTCGATGTTTCACCACCGATATCTTGCCATGGGGGTACCTAGGACAGTTGTTCGGGCTTCGGCGAATTGCAGAACTCGGCGGTTGAGGCAACAAGACGGATAATTTATACTGGTTTGGGCCCTCGACTTTAGCCGAGTAATAGCCTTTACGTTCGGTTGGTATTAGCCTATTGTGTTGTATTAATGAGTATTGTGTTGAATTGTGTTTATAAGGGGTACCCTCAATAGCCCTTTATAGCTCAGGTTTCACTGAGGGTTCTTTGAATCCTAGTCGGATACACGGAACAAGTCCTAAACTAAACATTCTAGACACTTTCCTATTACAATCCATCTTGGCATTTGGAAATCTACACGTAACCTTGCTTTGTGCTCTAGTTTGTCAGGTGGTGGGACCGCTAAAAGGGCCTGCTTATATTACTAGCCATAGGGGACCCTATGGGTCCCCATCGACAGGCCCCCGAGAATTTCATGGTTGAATTTTGGAAGTCGGGTTATCGATGACGTGTTTTGTGTTCTTTTCGAGATGAAACCTTGAGATGGTCTTCTTTGTTGTTCTTCTTTATTCTTCTTGTCCTAATGTGCGTTGAAAAGGCACACTCAGTGAGTGTAGCCCTCAATCCTCTTGTTTTTTGTTTACAAAAAGTTGGAGGGTCCTTTGTCTTGTCTTGATGCCTTTTGGTTCTTCTTTGAGAAGTGCATTTTTAAAAAATTGCACTCACTGAGTGTAGCCCCCGAGCTTCTTATGTTTTGTTACAAAAAGCTGGAGGGTCCTTGAAAGAATTTGAAAAAACATCCTTGGTAAAGGGTAATTTGTAGCCCTTGAGCTTTTTTTGGGTTCTTTTTCATGAGGCGGGAACCCAGGTAAGGGTCTTCAATCTTGTTTTGATCATTGTCCTTGCTATACTTGGTTGTTGTGATCATTTATTTTCTTGTATGTCTTCATTCTCTTGTATCCAAATATGCCTTGGATATTCTGCTTTGTCTTGTAGTGCCTTTACTTTCTGCTTGAGCATGTGCAGTCATATTTGATTGCCTGGCACTATTCGTGCATGCTTGTACTGTCGCACTTGATTGCTCAGTTTTGTTCACGCGTGCTTGTGTAGTCATGTCTAAGTCTTGTCCTCTTATTCACGTGTTGTCCTTTTGCTATTCTCTCTTGTCCCTAGACTTCGTGTTCATGCGCCAGAGTTTGCCTATAAATACTGCAAAGTTGGTTGTGTATCTTCATATCAATTGAAGCTCTTGGTCTGTTCCTTGCTTTGTAGTCATGAATATGATAGTTTGCGAGTTTAGCGAGCCCCAGGGCTTGTTGTCTATCTTCTTAGTCTTCTTTAGAAAATGGTATAGGTTTTGTGATCAGGGTAGGCTAATCTATGGGTGGTATCATCCTGTGAGGGGTATTGAGGCAAATGGTGTAGGGATTGTGACGCTGGTAGTGCCTGCTGCACTATGAGATGTTCTTGCTCTAGCTCCCCTTCCTTTTTGTTTTCCTTGTAGTGATGTGTGGCACGTGGTTTGGCTTGTTCTTTGACCATCCGATGTAGATCAGCCACTATTTTTGAGTTCTGCAGTGTCGTATTGGTGACGTGGTGCATATCAACAAGTCTTAAGGGATGCTGTCAGGTTGTGATAAGTAAGGCAGATAGCGATCTAGATGCCAACTCAGAGGACCTGGTGTCTCCCGACCACCTGTAATAATCTTGGATGTTTTCTCTCTTTGGAGAAGACATGTCCGGGTTGTTTGTCCTGCTTGGTAACATTGAATCTCGGTGGAGGTTGGGTAACTCGAATTCCACTAGGTTCCTAGTTGCTTTTTGTAGTAGCCAGGAATCCCACCAGGCTCATGGTTACTACATTGAATAATTTCCTTTGCTTTCTTTTCCAAATTCATCAGGTCATGTATTCTGTTGTAAACCCAATCTTGCGCTTCCAAACCCTAATTGTCCTTCCACTTCCACCATTGCTCTATTCCTACCCTGAATGTTTATGGGGAAGGGATCGAAGAGGGGTAAAAACAAGAGAAAGACTGTTGATGTTGATGAGGAGCAGGAGTTGGAGGTGATCGAGAATCTAGATTTTGTCAAGATGCCACAGATGCAGAAGTCCTGGGCGGTGTTGACGTCGAGTGACGCGGATGTTGAGCTCCTCGTCACCTTTGGAATGCTACAGCACCAGGAGCTCTCTAGGTATGTAATCCCTAGTGGGCGTGCTGTTCCTACTCCTTCTGATGTCCAAACTCTTCTTTTTGTCCAGTTTGTCAGAGCGAGGCTTTCCCCCTTCTGATTTTCTTCCAGAGTTTTGTCATCTTTATGGCATTTATCTGCATCACTTTACTCCCAACGGGATCCTTCAACTCTCTGCCTTTGTTCACCTTTGCGAAGTGTTTATTGGTATCCCTCCTTGTCTCCTTCTTTTTGGGTATTATTACCGAGTAAAATTTGCAAGGAACACTGCCCCTCCTCATTATGGCTGTTGTGTCCTTCAGACTCATTAGGGAAAAAAGGAGAAAAATTTCCAATTCTCTCTCTTTGACCATATTGGACCGATAAATGGTTCTATGTCCCAAACCTTCTATTGTGTCCTCATCATCCTCCCCGTCTCGCATTTGAGTCATCCTCGACTCAAGCTCAACTATGGTTCTTGCAAGCGGCCTAGATTCAGAGACATCTCAATGTTCTACAGGAGGTCTGGAAGGAGGAGGCCAAGGAGGCACCGGAACTTCAACACTCTTTGTGCAAACACTAAGCTCAAGTGGTGCATACAGCCCTGGAATGTTGCACCCAATTTGATGTATATTGGTTGATGTCAAAGATGTAGTGATTGCTGCAGCCAAGTCATCAATGTAGTCATTCATGGTGAAGAAGTCATGTTGTCGCCATGGTGTCCAATTGTCTCCAACCACAATGGGCTTGGTTCCATCATCCTCCCCTTCTTCATGACAAGACGTCCTCGGCTTGCTATTATGGGCAGCCAAGGTGCTTCCTTTGATGTTGGCGTGGGGAGTAACGGCCATGTTGCATGGTCCCAACCAACAATACTCCCTTTGTTCTTGCTAGACCTGTTGCATGAGAACAAAACTAGAGGAACTTGAAAAGTCATCGTTAGCATTAGTGCCTCCCATTACATTATCATGTTGCTGCAGCCCAAAAAGAGAATTCATACTGAAGCAAACATCTCCTTTGTTGTCATATTTGCCTAGTAGTGATCAAAACATGACCAGCGAGAAGACTTGTGATTTTCTTCTAAGCAATAGGACATGAGTTTCATTGCTTGTTTATTGTTAGCAGTGCACTGAATATGTGTAAAAATACCATGCCTATGATTCAAAATAGAATGAATATTTCCATGCATTAGTTCAGTTTCCACTACATACAAAACATGTTTGCACAACTCCTCATTATCACAAGGAACACAGGTGGTTTGTGACGATGGAAGAATGGCAACAGGTTTGTCCAAAGGTTGCTGCAGGTTAGCACAATCAGAAAATTTATTAAGTTCAGTATGTGCAAAGATACATGCCATGTTTGCAGCACCAAATATTTTGCTTTGTTCACTCTCCTCCAACATAGTGGGTGCTGGACAATCAATTTTTTTCCACTTTAGCAGCGGGTGCAGTTCCTCAAATTGCCCACTTCACTGAATGATATTGTTCCCTTTTTCCTGCAAAATGTTATGGCCAGCAAGGGGAAAAAGAGGGTGCTCTATCTCTAGTTGTGGTGATGAAATCAGACAAGTATGACACAACTCTTCTTTGTCACAACGAACAACAAGCAAATCATGTTGTGACAAAGGTAAATCAACAGCGAGTTCCACTATTTGCTGATCCCTTTCACCATGTAAAGTGGACAATTGTTGGCTATAATGTGTCACACAATTCTTGCAAGTATTCAAAGAAAAAGAATCTGGTTTTCAACTTTACAAGCAAGATATATGGTTATATGTTTCACTAATGAGCAAGGTTTGAATTCCTGAATTGAGCCCTTTCATGAACCTACTCATTACATCTTCCATGCATTTATAGAAACCACCAAACATGATACAAATTTTAAAATCATGGTAGTATTGTTTCATGGTCCTACTACCCTGTTTCAATTTCTCTAGTTTGGTAAGCAAGTAATCAGCATAATATGCAAGAACATATACACCTCTAAAATGCGTTTTAAATTCTTTCCATGTTTGCAGAACAATGTCATGCCTACAAAGATGTTTCCATTCATACCAAGCATCCTTAGTTAAAGCATTAGAGGCAGCAAAAATCATTTGTTTCTAAGACAAATCATACTTGTCAAATTCCTTATCTACCTTCAGCTCCCAATCAATGTGTCCCTCAAAAGGAGCTATGGCAGAACTGACCGTAGCTAGAACCTTATCATGTACCTCAGGTGGGTGTATTCCCATATGTTGCTGAGGGAGTGACTGCCCATGGTGAATGCTGCAGGCTCCGATGTCTCTCTCCGGGCCTGTCATGTTTAGTGAACAGCAAAAAGATCACAAGAAATATCCTGCCATCTAAGATATTAGGTGGTGAGACTCTACATTGCCACTCAACTTGTGCAGCCAAGTTCTTACTTGTTCTTATCACACTTGCAGAAGGTGTAGGCAACGGTAAGAACAACAACAATGGTGGTACCAAATGCAACCCTGTGATGTTGTAGACAAATCTATGGAGCTATAGGTGGCTGCAAGTAAAATCAAGGAATTGCTAGAACCACATTAGTCAATACAAGTTGAATAAGCGTTCAAAGATGGTACCGTGCTGGTCCTAGGCTATAACCTTTGCTAGAGACGCGAGCCTTGAACACAAATGTTGTCACCGGATAGCAGCAAACAATAGAAAGATGAGAGTAAACAACTTGACCCTTTTTGTTTTTGTTTTCTTTCCTCCTTTTCCAATCTTTTTCTTTTTTGTTTTCTATTGTCTTTTCTTTTTCTTTTCTTTTCTTTTCCTTTTTACAAATAGCACGCACTGAACTTTTGCAATATGATTATAACAAGATTGCAGCAAGTAGCACACTTTCTTTTAGTAGGAATAACGATTGCAACATGTAGCACAAATATGCAATTTGCACTCTCTTCTTCTCAAAATTGAATATACTCAGATTTGCACAAAAATAAGAGATGCACAAGGTAGTGTTTGTGCAGATGTGGCTGATGGTGATAATGGTGAAGGTTGCAGCAAAAAAGAGGGGAGATAGTAGTGGTGGTGGTGAGGGTTGCAGCAAAAAAAAGGTGGAGAGAGCAGCAGTGGATTTGATTGTGGTGGTGCTGAGGGTTGCAGCAAAAAAGGTGGAGAGAGCAGCGGTGGATTTGATTGTGGTGGTGGTGCGGTTGCAAACAAAAATGTGGAGAGAGCAGCGGTGGTTCTGATGGAGATTGCAGTGGCTGAATTGGGGGGAAAAAGGTAACAATGGATCTTGTGGTGACTGAAATGTGACCAGAACTCGAAACTCTAATGGATTAGACCTAAGAACCAGCACAAGACACCACGATATAAACAAAAACTCAACAAGCAAAGAACTAACTAGAACAGCAAAGCTCAACACTAGTTGTTAGGATTCTGGTCTAGCCTAGTTTTGGTATTTTTGGATTGTAGGTAAAGTAAGAACTGGTAAATCACTCACCAAAGAACCTTGCTCCGATTACCACATGATATGACAGGGGCTGTCCCTGATCTTTTGGTGAGTGGGGATAATTCGATTTGGGGTGGATTTGACATTGTGCGGCCTGACTACAACACCACAACGGCTACTGCGCCATAGCAACAGTTACACCGGCTCCAAATTTTTGCTGTTCTTGCTATGCCAAGAACAACTTTGAACCTGCAAGCAAATCGAAGAATAAGCAAGAACAAGTGGACAAGCAAACAGCACACAGACCTTGTCCAAGGGATTAAATACACAATCACGAATTTGGGGTTCTGGATACAAGAGTCGGGTGGTCTGGACCGACACACGCGTTGCAAGGAAGTAGCTAGAAGCTAAACTTTCATCTAAACAAAACCCAACCTCAACCAGATGGCTGCTGGTTCTATTTATAGGGTGGACAGCACAAGGGGGCATGGGAAACCCTAATATGGGCGCCCCCTTAATGGGCTGTTGTCACACCCGGTTCTAAGGACAAACCAGATATACACTATATGTGAGTCTTAAAGGATAAATCTCACATATAGCTACAAATAATATCAATTACAATGCTTTAAATATAATGTACACAATATATAAAAGATCACCTAATGAATAATTAGCGGAAAGACGACTTCAAACTTCGGGTGTAGACTTCACTCCACTGGATCCAACTGACTGGTTGACAACAAGCCTAAACTTCTCCTGAGGTGTGGGGGAATAGCAAGAGTGAGTCCATGTCGAACTCCGCAAGTATAGCAATAAGATAGTACTCATCAACTCATGATCAATGTAACATAAATAATATGAAGCATAAAACGGTAAACCATGAACATATTAGCAAATAAAAGTCATCATCTTAATGTAAAGATTCCAAGGCTGCTCGTGCCTTGAACAAGGCTAGTATACCAGTTTAATAAACTCTGCGCGCAGAGATGTACACTTTCATTGTGAGCCGTGATTTACCCTTTTGCCTGAGGCGGCCAACCTCTTAGCCCACTACCAAGGAAGACCGGCAGGGTTCACTATGAAGCCTTTCAAAGGTTCGTCTAACATGTTAGGGCCGCTAAGGTTTCTGTGCCTACGAATATAGTATCCCCCTTCTAGATGGCACACAACCGTAGCCTATACACATATAGACAGGGGTCCAACTATACCCAACTCGGACACACCCCTCTTGCACCAAGTGGTAACCACTAACATGCAAGAAAAGGTTCTCATACTGAGCTAAAACCAGAGTTTTGTAGCCCTCACAGCTGTACTGTAAATTCCGGAGGTTCTCTTACAGAGAAATCCTCAAGTTACTAAAAAGTCATTTTTATCGTTTATTGCTTAAACATTAATTAAGTCACAAGATCATGGTAATAGAAATAAAACCCAAACTATACTTGCCTCAAACACTTGCTTTTCCACTGGTAGTCAACTCCTCGTAGAATGGTTGATCTTGTAGTCTTTCTGTCACTTACTGACAGCTCTTCTACACGGAGAATGAAACATGCCAGCAAACATACAAGCCAACAAATAACACATCTGAGAGCAGTACATCACACTAGACAAAACATCGTACTAAAAGGCAGCTAGTTGCTAAGGTCACTAGATCACAGGAAACACCTACATCGTTTCTAATTTAGGAGAGCTGATGCAAGTATATCCAATTAAATTAATTTAACTATACAAGTGAAATCATGTGATATGAAAAACACTGTTAGTGCACAGAGCACGTCAAAGCAGAACTAACACAACTAGAATAGAGCAAAACGGAGCTAGGCTGATAGAACGGTGGAAGATATATTCAAGGTGTAAAAGCTGAAATGGTATTATGTACGCAGGAGGTTTGCTAATTATATGCATGGTGAGACAAGGTTCTGTGCACATGATGAATATATGGTGAGACGAAATTCTAGCTGTCCAAAAGAAAACCAAAACATTGCACACGTTTGATGAATTGAAGGGATGACATCAGCAGAGTATATTATATATATTTAGCTGATAAAGCAATAGGGTAATAAAGAAATGTTTTGCACTGACCTCACTATTGGACATAGATGAACAGATATATGCTTCTATGTCGAGGATGACCAGACCAGTGGCCAGGATGCATGGCTTGCTACTTCATGGCCCATTGTTTCTACTATGCAACGGCATGGACGACACCAGCTAGCTGATGATAGCACAGGCTCAGCACGGCGCAGATTAGGGAGGGGAAACTAACAGGAGGCATGCAGAGGTCCTTACCCATGCCAAACGAGGAACAACAACATCGACCAGGAACAGTGACGTCAGAGTTGAAGTACAGAGCGGCCAGATCGGGTTTCTCAAGCGGGATCCTCGCTCCATCTCGTCGATAGAGATCGTCGATGATGCACCACTGGTATGGTAGGCATACAGATGAAGATCAGCAGATTGGCGCTTGACAGATATTTAACATGTAAATCAGATGCATGGACGGAGAAGATTGCATGATATATATGCTGATATAAAGGATTAATGGTTAGGGCTACCTTTGCATGGTCTCTTACAGACAGACGAGGATGAACTCGGATCAGGGCAATGAACCAGAACCGGACACCAGATTGCATAGAAGCAATACGTTCATGACAGCCATGGATTATGCAGCCCGCGGCATGGAGTGTAGGAAGGCGAGTGCGACAACTCTCCGGTGGTGGCGTCGATCAGCTTGCTCTGCAGGACATGACTGCACGGCAACAATGGAGCAGGGCGGCGTCGGCAACAGTGGAGGCGGGGCTGGGTGCAGGGGTAGCCGGCGGCGCGACTTTGGTAGCTAGGGCAGATGAATACAACTTGGCGGTGTGCATCTGGATGGATTGGTTCGGAAAGAATACAATGAGCCTGGAGCTTGCTATTTATAGATGGGCACTTCAACGACACAAAGTCCTTGGCATGCACGGCAAAGATGGATATTCGAGAGAATAATTTGGTATAGGAAATATGGTCGGATTCCATTTTGGTAGCAATTGAGCCAACGCTAGCAACAGGCTGACGTGAATCAGCTATACGCCTATACGGATATACAGGAATATGGCCTAGTTGCTTTGCTTCTTTAGATTATGTCATCGTGTCAAAGCAAAATGTGCAAGGAACAAGACAAAGAAGAACAGATATGATCCAGCATCTGCATGAATCCGACTTGAAAAAGAGCTAAAGAATTTTGAACTCAAATAGTTTGGGATCAGAATTAATTATTTTCAGAATTAATTTTATGCATAAAATAATTCTAGAAAAGTCTAGAAGTATTTATACCATGAAAAATACTCCCAAAGCTCCAAAAATTAGAGAAAAATTCCCGGAGATACTTTGGGACATGATGAAGCCAAATGAAATATTTGAAGCTCATAACAAGATAATTTGGAGCATCTAAAAATTAGATTACGCTCGTAGAAAAATAGGAACAAGTCCCCAAAAAAATAGAAAAATTCCAATAAAGTTTGCAGTTATAAATTGATAGACATTGAACTCAAAAGATTAATTTGGAGCAGAAGAATAGGATGTTGAGAAACTCCAGACGACTAGATTAAGATAGAGAATGCATGATTTGATTAGAGATAAAGGCAGACAAGACAAGGTAAGATAAACTACTTACTAACGTGTTTTAAAAACTTTACATACTCACAACACAAAGATGAGCAACAAGCAAGCATCACATCAAGCAATATCCCATCAAATTAATATAGAGAAGTTTAAAAATTATATTTTTCCTATAACTAAATTTGTGCTAGCCCAACCTGTCTCCATAAATTTTATACAAATAATAAAACATATATTTTTATTTGTATTTTCTATGCACAACCTAAAATTAGAAATTTTGGGGTGTGACAGCTGTAGTCAAAACAAGACTCAGGCCCAAGCTGTAGGTCTGTGCATCCTTTCACTTGCTGTGCACATCTTCGTTTGAATCTGATAGTGTCGTTGGACCCATCTGAATGAGGACGATGCACTCTTTCCAACGAGCCATAAACCACCTTTATTGGAACTCGTATGACGGAGTTATGGTATTTTTGATGGAGTGTATCCTGCTGCCTTGAGATAAGTTGAGCACCTCACTTGATGGTGATCCCCACTTGTCCTGCTGCTCCACTATCGCCATGGGGTTTAAACATGAGCCAATTGGGGTTGCCCAAACATTCCTAAGAACAAGAAAATCATAACCATGATTTAGTAGCATCCAAATCTTTGATGAGTTTGAATGAACAGCGAGGAACGACTTTACCTGATAATTAATTTGTCGTGCTCGAGCTTTTATCATCAGACATTGTTGTGGAGCAGGTGTGGTTGTCCCAATGGAGGGGATGTCCTCATCATGATCTCTGGCTATGCTTTTTTTGTCCTTTGCAGATGGACGAAATGTTATACTTGATGAGGGGGGAGTCTGAAGATGAGGACCCTCTTTTTCCTTCCCATCCGTAAGTGTTCTTTCCTTCTTGGTTTGGTTCTCTCAGGTTGTTTCCTTGATATGTCTCTTTCTGACTTGTAATTTCCTTTTGTTTTTCAGTCATAAACCTAAACCTGCTTCAGGTTCTTCTGCTTGGACGAGTTATCTACCGAACGACTTAATGGATATCTATGTGCTTTCATAGATTCCTTTTGTGCTCGGAATCTTATGTCCAAGTTATGGATCATTGTGTGTATGATGATCATTCCAACAAAATCAGTTGTCTTGGGTGACGATCCTTTTTAGCTAATTTTGAGGGTGGTTATCTACATCTATAATGATTACTTTTACTTGCTGCAAAAGCTAAAGTCTTGAAGCTTTTTAGTGTTGAGAAGCAACTGATTAGTTACCAATGATAAGGTTTATCTCTAGATAGATAACAATTTGTTGGTAGCTATGAAGGTTGTGTCACCAACCATTTTATGCAAGAATATAGCGGATCAGCTGGAAATGTTTGTACCGTTTTCAATTTGGTCCCGGTTGTGGTAAAGTTGGTTCCATCTTGAACAATTGCACAAATAGTGCAAGGTGTGTTACTAGCTAAATTGATTTCCCAAGAATATACACTTGCTTAGGGGCAGAACTTTCATAGATGTGTCTTGACAAAGAATCTGTTCGGGACTCATTCCTCGTATTGGTTCCCCTCATCCTTCATAAGGAGGACCCAAGTGAGGTTCTGCAATTGTTTTTCCGAATATGCTAAAGTTGTTCTTGATAGAGTTCTTACTTCTCGATGGTTTGAGTATATGCTTGGAGAATTTTGATGTTTCTAAGGCTCTATTGTAAGAAGCATAAAAGGATATTCAGAACCAATCCCTTATTCTTGAGCATTCAAGGTATTCTACGAGACAACTCGTAGAATTACAAACCAAAAGCCATTAAAAATGAAGGAAGGAAAAATCTGTTTAGATTTTATAGCACTAAACCGGTCATTTTAGGCCTGTGTTTGGTGGCTCAAATGTTGTTGGAATGTTGCCAAATTTGTGAGCACATCCTACACTTTGAGAAAGGATTTGTTAGTCCAAATTACTGCAGATTCAGAACAAAACAATTTTGGTATAATGACTGTTTGGGCAGTCAAACGATGTCCGTTTGAGCTGAATTTTGGTCAGCAATTAGAAGACTTGTTTATCTACATGGCTACCAAATTTCATGCATATTGGCATAGTGTATTGGCAGATATGATCTGTTTACCGAGCGGAACAGAATATGTCTTCTCTTTGCTTAGCCATTATGATCTTTCGTTTTGGTTGGTTGTGTATGCTTTTGATGCCAGGTTAAAAGGGGTAACGATTATTCTCTGCTGGTATATCTTTATATACCGAAGAAAACACTTTTTCTCCCCTTATGACATCATAATGTAAGCTTGGATTGTGCCATTTGGTTATGTGGTCTTGCTTCTTACTTTGAGAAGGCTCTCCCATCTATAAAACCATGTACCTCATGGGCATTTGTGGACCTCTTGTCATGATGGGTTTGGAGAAATCAATATATTCTAAGCATTCAACCCTGGAAACATAACCTAAAAATACATGGAATATATCAAACCACATGTTTCTGGTTATGATTTTGAATTGTTGATTGCCATTAGAATTGATGACCCTATCAAAAGTAGTCCAACACGACTAGTTGTGCTATGATGCAAGTCAACCCAACTTATTGTGTGATTGCACCATGGAAGAAATTATACTCGACCCGCTTCATAGTGTGTGGTTTCTTTCCTTTGGGGAAAATGCTTGCAATCTCTTTGTCAGTGAAATCTTGTTAGATGGTTTCCAATGCTAACTTATCTGTGGTGCTTGCTACGTGTTTTTACCCAAGTAGTTGCATCGGATTCAACCCTGATAGTCATCGCTACTTGGAGTGAGGATCCCCATATATATGATCCTCGGAGAGCACTAAGCCAACAAAGTTAGTTATGTGTTCCCTTCTTACTTAATAGTCTTAGATAATACCATGTTGTTATCAGAGAAAGAGAACTGCACACATGGAACATTATGTGATTTTCCATCTGTGGGCATCTGAGTGATGAAACAGCCACCAACGGCACAATGTTTTCCATTGGTAGACCAGTTCCCTAAGAAGAAGAGTTTTCTAGAACTCGATTTTTCATATACATGCTTTGTCCACTAGAGAAATAGATGTGTGGGCAATCAGTTTATGCCTCATAAACCTCATGTATACAAGAATGAATTGCTATGTTATCTAGGATTCTTCCCAAGGTAATAATACTTCATAAAGGTTATGCAAGGGAATTCTTCAAACAACAACTTCATATGAATAGCATGCTGAACAACAATAACCTACAAGTGCATTATAATCCTAGCAAGGCAAATGTGGTTGCGAATGCCTTAAGCAGGAAGTCTCATTGCAACTATCTGGTTATTGAAGATTTTTCTCTTGACTCATCTTCTTTGTCTTGTTGCTCTTATAACATCTTGGTCAATTGCTCTCTTCAGAGTCAAATCTTGGAGCTCCAGAAATCCGATGTCGGTGTGTTTCACATCAAAAGGAAGGCGAAAGAGCAAGAAACCAAGCACTTCTAAGTCCATGACCAAGGATTTCTTTGGCTCAAATATTTTCTTATAGCGCTGAAGGATAAAGAGCTGAGAAATCAAGTAATATTCGAAGCTCATTCTTCTAAATTTTCCACTGATCCTAGAAGTAGCAAGATGTACCAGGATTTAGAACCTCACTCGTGGACCATTTGAACAAGTCTACTAATTTCATTCCTATGGAGGCTAGTTACCATCCACATCATTACATAGGCCTTTATTTGCCTCGAACAAGTGGTTCGTCTGCATGTTGTGCCAAGGTCTATTGTCTCTAACAGAGGAACCCAAATTATAGCTTGTTTCTGGGAACACCTTCAGTAGGATCTTGGCACTAAATCACTACATAATTTGAGCTTGTGTCATTGCCTGTAAATGGCCATGAGATAAGTGGTTGCTGTTAGTAGTGCTCTCTTAGAACACTAGTTATCAAGAGATGAAGGGTAGCTTACCAGCTTAACCATCCCTTGAGTTGGGAGCTATCTTCTCAATCTTCCATGCTTCTCAATTGAAGTCCAATCTTTCCTATGTGGAAAGGTCCATCACCATCTTAGATGTTATGTAAAGGATGACATACTTCTCTTCCCTTAAATGATTTTTGTACCAAATCTCGGGACAAGATTTATTTAAGTGGGGAGGGCTGTAACACTCCTGTGTTATGCTTGCCTAAATTCATTTGCATTACATGAGCATAAGCATCATATCATGTTCTATGTGATCATTCCATGTTCTTTGATTGCAAATTGCTTGTGTTTATGCTTGTATGTTCTTGTGATCATGTGTGGTTAATAAAAATGAGCTCATCTAGTTTCTAAAATACCTTAACAATGCTTAGATATATTTTGGAGAAATGTCAATGATGGTAATTAAGTCTAATTAAGTCTCTAAGCTATAGTTTGACTTGTTTTGACCTCTAGACCTCTTTAGTTTGTCTGTTTAAAAGTGCATCTTAAAGTGTTTGAATGTCTCTGCACACTTAAGAAGATTTGTGGAGAAGTTTATAAGGAACAAAAGTTGTAATTATTATGTTTTGTGAAAATGATTGAAAAATGTCCAAAAGGGTGGAGAAGGCCGAAATCATGGCTGTTTTTAATTTTAAAATCAATTTTAAAGTGGTTTTGTTCGGAGGCCTATATTGTTAAATGTATGTAGAATCAGAACTAGCTTGTTTTGGGTGAAGTGTTCGAATATTCTAGAGCTACATTTCATTTAATATAATGTTTGTCTTATTTGGCATAGTTTTTGAGATATAGGGCAAGAAATAAAATGTTTTAGGATTGGAAATAGCTTTTCTATGACGGAATTGCCTTGTCTGTCACGGAAATGCTTTGGTTGAAAATATATGGGCCGACCGCCACATCAAGCAATCGCCACGTGGCATCCGAGCTCCGACACCACTGCCCGGTGGCGGCCCCTTCACCCTGTGCCTGCCCAGCGTCTCCCCTCATTCTCTCATTCTCCCTTGGCCTCACTCACCTCGCCACTCCCTTTCCTCTTCTTGCCGCAGGCAATGCAGAGCACCACCGCTGCTCTCGCCGGCGCCATATGCCACCACCGCGGTGCCGCTGCCTAGCTGCTCTCACCCACAGCACCACCTAGCTTCGCCCTACCTGCTCGACCAAGCCGCAGCTCACCTCGTCAAAGGTATAGGCCATTACGGCCGGTTCCCATCGCACCGCCATGACCAGAGTTCCAGCGAGCTCTCTATCGTCTGCGCTCCCCACTGCTCTGAGCCTCCTCATCCTCGGCCGGGTGCAGCACCGCCTTCCTCATCTCGTGCCACACCTTATGTGCCTCTTTCTCGTCTTTGTCCGGCGCTGCAGGTGGCCGCCGTCGGAGCTGCGCCTCAGGGCGCCGCTAGCTCGTGTGGCTATGCCACCTCTGTTAGTTCCCAGCTCCACCGAGCAGCCTCACGGGTGTGCCTCATCTTCCCTCAGATCCACCGCCACTTCCTCATCGCCGAGGTGCCACTGGGCCACCGGAAACCGCGAACTCGAGCGCTCCTCTGCTCCAAATCGTGCCAAGGACCTTGTCGGTCCTTGAATTTGACAAAAGGCAAGGGTCGATCTACAAAGTCCCCAGAGTGTTTGGTTTCCATCCGGTCTAGGTTGATTACGGGAAACCTCAGGGTCCCCGATGAAAAGTGTCTGTATTTTCTGGATTTCGTTTTACTGCAAAAATGATTTCTAGAAATGTTGTTAAATCTTGTAAAATTCATATCTCCTTGAATAATGATTCGATTTGAGTGATTCAAGTTTTAATGGATTCATGGTGATGAGTGGTATCTGTTAAAAATGTTGCATGCCATGTTTGTGATATGTTTATATAGAGCTTTATTTAATTGTTGTTATATTGGTAATCTTCAAAAGTGCATAATTAATTAGGGTGTCTCCGAAAAATGCTATTCAAGTTTTGTTAGCTTTATTATGACCTGTATAGGCTGTGAAAAATATATCGTGTTCCCTTGCTATGTAAAAATATGGAATTATGATTTTAGCTAAACAAATGCCTATTCTTTGCATAACTATGACAAATAATGTATGCATGATTTATGTATGATAATTTTTGTAGGCTATTCTTGGGATAATAATTAGCTATGCAAAATATGAAATCTGTTGTTTGGCACTTTTGATAGTACAAAGTATTGTCAAATGTTTTTATTGTTGCTAACTTGTCATTTTTGTGTAGACCTTTATGCTTATGCTTTTGCCATGATATTTTTATGGTCTACTCCTATTTGTATGTTTATGCTTCTAAAATTTTAGAAGAATTTTCTAGGCAATCTAAATATATGGTCTAGTTCTATCCTTTTAATAATGTATGCATATTAAGGCTTTAATAATTTAATCTTGGCCACCCATGATACTTTTATATGCCTTTTGTATATAAATGACCTGGTGGTGTGTTTGGTTGGGTTCAGCTTGGTGTTTGCATATGCAACATGTATATAAATGATTTATTAGTGTCAACAAATGTATGCCCCTGTTGTGTGGATGTGATCCTTGATTACTCTATTTTGTGTGTATATAAGTGCATATCTATAGAGATGTTAAGTTGTTATACTTGAGATCTTATGAAAGTCATGTTATGCTTGGTGTTGCCTTCTTGTTATCTTAGCATGATAGTTTGTAAAATGCTTGTGTATGTGAGTGTAACCTTGGTGCTTGTCTTGCTTACTTTATGTGATGCATACTGTATTGCACTTCCATGTATTCATGCACTTGCATCTTGCATCTCATCTAGGTACGCTAGATGCACCATGAGTAGGATGTGATGTTGGAGCTGAACCCGAAGATGGTGTTTGGCGGACCATCCCAAAGATGGAAGGGTTCCGGTGGAGATGTCCACAATATGCATGAAGATTAGCTAAGCTAACCTGAGTTAGACTCCAGGCGAGCCCCGGAGCATTCTATGTCTCCCACTTTATTAAGTGATAACTATATATGAGTTATATATGTATTATTGCATTAAGTTTAGGAGTTGGATGAAACCCTTGCCGCATACTTCAATCCTTGTCCAGCAAATTAACCTGGAATCCTAATGTGATGAACAATTGTGGTAGATGCTTAGCAATGCTTTAAATAGTAGAAGTCGGGCAATTACTTGTCACCCGCGAGATTTAGGGTATCCTGGATCATGGTTGGCTATATATTGCTATCGTGGAAGTTAACCATTTTATGTAAATTGACGGCAAGGCAGGACGTGGAAGCTCCCATCCCTCTATGGCTACTGACTTGACTATGGGCATGGTCTCTCCGTAGACTTCTTATCTAGTTATGCTTTTGTAGAATATGGACCTATATTGGCAATGTAAACCTCACTCCTTGTATTTGATTTCAAAAATATGCTATTTCTACTACTTTGAACCTGGTTTGTAATAACTAAAGTGTACTCCGATCTTTATGTAACACTAGTACAGAAACTTACTATAGAGGCAGCTAAATCATATTTCTAGGGGTGGGTAAACAAACTGACTCTAGCCCAGTGATTGCAAAGATCGCAGCTGCCAGAGTCGGCTTTCTAACCACCTCTAAAAAGGAGATATTCAGGGGAGGTTAAATTAAGACAACCGCCTCTGTTAAACTTGCACTTCAGGGGCGGTGCCTTACGAGAGCCTCCCCTGATAAGGATTTTAGAGACACTTTCATTAAGAGAACGGCTTCTCATAAGCCTTTTCAGAGACGCTTTCATTAGGGCAACCGCCACTGATGAGGGTTTTTAGACACGCTTTCCATAGGAGAACCGCCTCAGATGAAAGATTTTCAGAGGCGCTTTCAGTATGAAAGGGGTCCTCCTCCAAAAAAAATATTGTTAATGACATTTAATTACCCTATTTTTTTCTAAAAATTTCTGCCATTTTTTAAAATTGTCACCCAAAAGAAAATGATTAAAATTAACTCTATAAATACATACTGATAACCTTGTAGACTATATATATTAATATATATACACACGTACATGAGTATTAATTTGTACAATAATTTGAACATTACAAGATACTAATTATCTATGCTTGTGCATAAAAATTATGGGAAATAAACCACACTTGGAGTGCGAAGCCATTCTTTTGGTATGTGTGTTATGGGTTGCACCTTCATTCTGATCTGTACATGGTGTTCAAAGGAAATAACCATGATGAGTACCCAACCTTGTCGTCTATTCCTCTATCTCTACGGACACACTTGAGTAGTACTCCTGATGAGGTTGTTCTTCTATATACCTTGTCTCCCACTAGGACGTAGTTCTTGCTCTTTCAGAATAGTCGGGTTATTTTTGTCTTGTCTTCTGCTAGCCTCTTGTCTTTGATGTAGTTGATGAATTATTGCATCCAATCTTTGTAAATCACCAGGATTTATCTGGTTAGTGGATGTTGATCAATTTCCATTGGGTCGCTTACTGAAGCTTCTTTTGTTGCGGGTAGGTTTTCTTCCTCTGATAGTTTGACGGATTGTTCTTTTAGTTCTTTCACAAAGATTTCATGTGGTACTTTTGCTTTGTCGGATCCTAGCTTGGCCAGGGTATCAGCTTCCATGTTTGAGTGTCTTAGGACATGGTGGATTTCTAATCCTTAGAAATTCTTCTCTAGCTTTCTTACTATTGACGCTCCTCAATGTCAATTATTAATCATCAACTATTGCCTAATATGATATAAAATTTACAAAGCATAGTTGTAGGGTTTGAAACTAACAGGTTCCACGAGTTTTTGTGTTCTCACTTGTTTTTAGGAGATTGAATTTTTCATTATATGAAAGTATCTCAAATGAGGAAAAAGATTGCACCATTGCGAAGGTCTTGTCGAGCCGATCGATACGGATTATCATTTGCTATATTTGGAGCTCCGATGAGAAAGATATCAAGTTTGCAACGGAATGTGCCTTGGGAAGATTCTAGAACACCCCGGAACCATCACCATCGTAATGTTTGAGGGACTAAACTGATAAATTCCATAGCCTTGGTGAATTATGACTTTTTGGAGGATTTCCAGAAGCTGAGTAGGAGAATAATCCAACCACGGTACGATACCTCGCGCAAATGGATTGAAAAGTGGCACTAGTAGACTCTAGAAGACACGAGAAGACACCAGAGCGAAGCGGAAGCTCGCAGGCCACCGGGGCAGGTCGGTCGACCTGCGCCCTAGGTCGGCTAACCTAGGCCCACCTAGAAGCCCCTCCTCCTTCATGCTACGGTGTCCAACTGACCTCTATGACACATCTTGACCACCGATTCAAGTCGATTTGATCCGAGGGCTACGGTTCATCCCACCAGGCTATATAAGTAGGGGCAGACCCCCCTCAGGGATCCCATCTCATTATGCATCATCATGGAGAAGAGAGGTGTCCCTCGAATGGATGATCTCTCAACTCCATAGAATTAGGGCTAGACTTTCTAATGTAGTAGATTAGTTCTATTTGAGAGTTAGGGAGAGCGGAGCTACGCTTCAGTTCTAGAGAAGTCTTCAGGGGTCTGTATACCTTTGTATCTCATCTTTGTAAGACTTATGCTTTAATATTTATTTATCTTCTCCATTTACTTTTATGCCTTTTAATTATTTGGTTAGTATAGTTTTCATACCTAGGCATGGGATCTCTGCTTGTATTGAGTGCTTTAGTTATTACCGCAGAGCTAGAGTAGTAACCGATAGTATAGACATGGTGTCTAGCCTATAGGTTACCTGAGGTTGCGCTCACCCCATGGATAGTTGTGGTAGCCCCAGGGGTGACAGCTCTATTAGGCCTTTGTAATCCACCATGTTCGGGTTGATGTTTCGTAGAGCTTCCAGCAGCCTTCTCCCAACTACTCTTTCCCAGTCTTCTTTGAGATTTGGAAAGAACCTGCTGCTCCAAAGTGCTATTGTGTGATCGCTATATCTATCCATCCGCTATTATCTAGAACCCAAGTATTAGAGAAGTATATAGGAACCTTGATCTCTCCCGTTGTCCTCTCACTTTAGCTAGCTACTCATTTATTATAGAATTCTCATGTGTATGCTATCATTCATATATCCTACTTTATCATTTACTCCTACTTTAGTCTAGTTGGTTTACTAAGTTTTTAGATACATGATAGTGATTTATCAGAATCTTTAACCCTAGCTTCCCTATGGTAAAATATAAATAACGATACCTAGAATATTCCCAGTAAAATGTTACATTGATGTTCTATGCGCTTGCGAAAATCTTTCATACTTTATTTGCACTTAACGAATGTCAATAAGCATTTTTGGCACGGTTGCCGGGGAAGCAATCGGTGATAAGATTTTTTTGATAATAATCTTGATGTCTGCTAATCAAATGAATCACTAGCTTTAGTAGGATTACCCCTTATTCTATTGAGTGTGGAATAGACAGGATATCAGAAGCCATTTCAACCTTCCGGCAAGATTTCACAAGAAAAAGAAAAAACAGATAAGAGAGAAATTGAAGAACCAAGGATTTAAGAAAAGGTCGTCGTTACAAGAATTCAACTCACATCCCAAGCGATGAACATAAAGAAGTTGCACTACTCACAAATTTCCTCTTGTGAGTTATGGTAAGTATGATCAAGAAGGTGAGATAGTCTTGCTCATGGACTTTAAATTTTATGAGTAGTTATCCTTTTAGTTATTGCATCCCACTGCATGTTTACTTTTAATAATCCATGCATTCACTCCATCTAGTTTAATTTTTGTTTTCTCATATTAATTCCATAGCATGTTTAGTTTGTTGCATCTATGCCATTGCATCTTTATCCAAAAAAGTTAAAAAAAAGAAAAAAATCCTCACCATGATCATGCTCTTCCATCTCCCCTTCAGTAAATCTCTATTATGCTTCCATGCTACCTTTTTTTTACTAGAGTATACTTGGTTTGGAAGTACTGGACATACTTCCAAAGGCTTTTAAATTAAGCTTGGTGCTTAGATTAAATAGCCTTCTTTAATTATATTAGACATGGAGTCTGGTTTGGTTATTGAACTAAAAATTGCTAGAGTAGACACTGCTTATTTCATTAGACTAACCCCTGTAGAAATTTCACAAATCCAATTTGGGAAAGTGAAGAGATGAACTCACACAAGAGATAAAGCAAGGCACATGATGAACTCCAACAACTTCATGCAAAAGACACAGCTCATTCATCATAGAAGAACTGTAAGTATCAAAAAGAACTCAAGTTGTCCTTTGCTACAAGTTACCTTTGCATTGAATCATGCTAGAGTGCCATTAAAAGAAAATAAAAAATAATAATAAAATAAAATGTAATAGTGGACAACAACCCCTATATCAAATTTATGCAATCCTTCAAGTATGTGTCCACTAACATTTTGCAGGAAAAGTACAAGACACACATGTTCACGGCGTAGCATGAACCTACCAAACCACCACCTCAGAGAGCAAAGAAGGAGAGACCATATAGAAGATCTTAATTAATAACACTCACTCAAGGGAATTGGATGAACAAGGCAACATGTCATAAGCGGTGTGTTGAAGATGACCTAGCATCAAGTTCTTCCTAAAACTCAAGCTAAGATGCCAATGAGAAGCAAAATGCAAGGGGGAGGTCTTTGCTCAACGGACCTAAAATCAAGAGCCCTTTCCGACAGGTGAAGGTCTAAGAACAAAGGATGAACAATGTCTAAGGTCATGGAGTTACAATAGGATGTTTCAACAATCACACTTGACTTTAAGTTTGAGCGACAACAAGCTTCAAGCTTGGGGGAGGTAGAAGGCCAATGACTCCTCTAAAACATGATCCAACAAAGCTCTCCCAACTCACAAGCTTCCCTCGCTCTAGCACACTGGTTTGCAATCCCTCCGTCCACAATTACTTCATCTTTACAAGTTTGAGTGACTTCTACTATATACATGCAAAATCAACTAAAAGTCATTCCTTTAGAGAACAAGTAATGATGAGTGAATTTTCTATGCTAATTAAAAATTTTAAAAATCAACTTTTCTATAGCACAGAAAGTGACCTAAGCTCAAAGGCTTCACAACCCTTGCTATTATTATGTACATCCCTTCGGGTATGTGTTGTCCACTAATCCTTTGTAGAAAACAACGAGTGGACAAAATGGTCTAGATATTTTTTTAAAAAAAAGAGAAGAGGAAGGATATAGAAGGAGTGTAATCTAGAAACAAGATAAAATTCAAGATGAGAAAGTTGCGAGTAAGGCAAGCTTCAAGAAGAAGGAAAGGCCCACCAAAAGTCATCTACCTCTCCTCATGGTGTCTTCAAGCTCCAATGATAAAGGTAACATCTTAAGGTAAGTGGACACTACTTAAAAGCTCTACCTTGACTTTGGCATGATGAAAGAAACAAACAAACTTAACATGTTATGTTTCTTAAGCTTGTGCGTAACATCACTCTCTTAATTTCATTATCATCATAAAATGAGCTAAATGTTGCATGTCTGATCTTTGGAAGACGTTAGTCATAATCATGAAAAGTCTAACAAACTTTGACAATCCTTTCATAACTTAAACATTTCCACTCTTATGTCAAAAGTGTTTATATGCAACATTCATGCTCATCCTTCTGATCTTGCCACCCATAAAATGAATAATGCATGCAATATCTTAACATGTTCAATATGCCAAAAGTTAGAATGAATAGGGTTACAGTTCTGTTGGTGTTTTTTTCCACCAACAGGACCCATGCACTTGATCTCTACATTATTTTTACAGACAGGACACACTTCGAGTAAAATAAGGAGGAGTTTGTTGGCTTCTCAAATCCTATAACTGAAAGTTCTCAATTTACAAACATGCACACTGAGCAAGATACTCCTAGCTTCCACTCTTAATGCTTCATTTCAAACCACTGGAATGATTAAAGAACATGGGTGACACCATCATCAGAATCACCATCTCAAGAGGTGCAACAATGAAGGTTCTAGAGATCAGACGATACACCTAAGGAGTGGACAAGAAGTCTTGTTCAGAGGACTGAAATCATCGAACCCTCGCCAGGGAGGTAAACTTAGTAGTTATCCATATTTCCCTTTTTATCATTGCATAAATTGTTTTCTCTTTACTATGTTTATTTTCTTGAATTAGCATAATCAATTTATGTTGCATATTTTATTTTTGCATCTGCATTAGAAAAGGAAATAAAAATGTTATTTCATTGTATCCTAAAAATGGTAAGCCCCATGTGAATAATTCTGTGACGTGTTACAACCGCGGGAAAATCCACCGTGGTGGCATAAAAATAAAAATAAATATGCATTCATTTTGTTAGACTTCCATTGCATCATAGAAAATATAAAATATATATTAAAAAATGCTGAGAATGAGATCCCGTTCAAATTGTGCTTGGAAGAATAATCATACATGAAGCTCTAGGCAATCAAGACTTAGGGGTTTAACCTTAACGCTTAACTAGTTCCACAAGTTTTGTTGTCTATCCAAGCTCTACAGGATTTGAGGGATCAAGAAGAGCTGACAAGCAAGTGGATGAACTATCCACTGTTGGAGCTCAGTCTCAACAATCATCAACACCAATCAATGCTTTGAAAGAGGAAGTACATGTCCGCTGCTAGTCTGCTACACTCAAGATTGAATGACTACGTCAACATCCAGCTTGGGGGAAAGCATCCCTATGTATCCAACTAAGTATTTCTTTCCCTTTTGGTTTGATTAAGTTTGCTTGCTAGTATCTAAATAAATAAAAAGACGAATAATCATAAAGCCAAATAAAGGTTTGCCTATTAATGAACTTTGAAGAATATCTCTTAAATGAAAATGATGAATAGTTGCTCTGTCATAATTCCTTTCAAGCGCCTAGTTTTTTGCCACGCATTCTCCCGGGTTTTGGATAAGATTGTTTTGATCTAAGATTTGCTCTGAGCTTGAAACTTATGGGTAGTGAATGTGTGATCTAAGTTTAGGTAATTGACGGATATGATATGAGAAGGTCTGAGCTACAGTTTATCTTGTTCCTATTGACACTTGAGTTCTGGAGATTTATCTTTTGTAAAACTTTAAAATGCCACATGATAAGTTCCTATATGATGAGAGCTTAATTCCTACCACAACCATATATACATGTTTGCTAGACTAGGAAAACCAGCTCATAAGCTGCTACATTGTATTGAGTTTGGTCAACCCGTGTTAGACCCATGTTGAGAGGATGATCATGCTCCGAAGATCAAGATCAGGTACACTCCACCGAAATATGCTGATCATGCTCCCAAGATCAAGATCATGTACACTCCACCAAAATATGCTACTTCTACCTTGGAAGTACGCAATCACATGCCTTCCGCTTAGATCCACCAAAAATATTCCACTCCTACCCTGGGAGTGAACAACCAAAAATATTTCTCTGCATTTCTTGAACCTTATCATTGTTCTCATCGCCATTCCATAAAATGCTCCAACAGTTCTTATTTATTATCTCTTGATATTTATCAGCAAAAGAAGCTTGGGCTAGTTGAAAAAAAAAGAGAAGAAAAACAAGAAAAAAGAGAGAAAAAAGAAAAAGGAATATATATAGGGTGCCTTTTCTATAGAGAAGAAAAAAAGCCCACGTTCTCTTCCAAAGTCTTCAAAGTTCAAAAGAGAAAATTATCACCTCAAGGAGCGAAGTAAGATAAGGTTTCCATTATAATTGTTTGCATCACGTTCCCTCACCAATGTTTCCACCCTCATTATGTTACACCCATTGTCACCATACATCCACTACCATCCACATATCCATTCTACATATATAGGTCCACACACTTATGCATATCATGATCTAAGGGTATGATCTCCCCTCCGAGGATCTCGGTTTTGATTGGGCAATATTTGCAAGGTAAGTACGCTATATCCTTGAAATACCTGCAGCTCCATATAAGCTTGTTAGTTATAGGGAGAGAAGAGGGAAGGTACGATGTTACTCTGCCTTAAGCCACAAATACCACATATCATAAAGAGGAGAAAAGGCAAAACACCATTGTTGCCTTTGGGAGGATCCACAAATACCACAAATGAGAGACTTGAGAGGGTCATACAAAGGGATCTTTGAGTTTTATTTTGAAAAATATACAAAAACTCTAGAACAAAAGTTGATCAAAGAACTCGAGACACAGTGCTTGACTTAACCGTTCTATCTTTCAATTGCTCAAGACCCAAGTGAAGGCTAAAAGCTCCACAATTGAAGGTAATATGGGTAAATTTGAAAGTTAGAGTAGTTTACACTAATCCAGAGGAGAATTCTTGTTTGAACGCATGTGCACTTTTGAGGCATGAAAGCATTGAAGCAACTCCTAATCCATTGTTGAGATTAGCTTTGCTCAGGGACTAGCAAAGGGTAAGCTTGGGGGAACTTGTTGATGCTCACACTCATCTTCACTAGCCGAATCATATTCTCCACCCTCTATGACAATCACTACTCGAGACATCCAACGGCCCAAGCACTTAAAACATTGAATTCCACTACTCTTGGAGGTAGAACCCACTAGAACATTGGACTTTACTAGTGTTGCCCTAGCTGATTTCTCCATATTTGGTGATGTGGTAGATTTTTTAGTGGTGGTGGGATGAACATTAGAGCTTGAGCTTGGACCGGATGAAAATATGCCTCGACCCAAATCAAACCTTGCTGTTTTTGGAGCACTTGAAGATGCCCTTGAGCCAAAGGTTGATGTTTTGCTTTGTCTAGCATCCTCTTGTAATTGTCTCTTAGCCTTTTGTGCAATGTGCACAAGTTCCACTACATTATTGTTGGTCTTAAATTCCACAACACGATTGATTCGCTTGCTAAGGCTAGAGAGAAAACGTGCCATGGACTGCTCCTCATCTTCATACACTCAAGCTCTGATCATGGCATGTTCCATCTCCTTATAGTATTCTTCCACAGAATTGTTTCCCATCTTCAAGTTTTGCAGCTTGTCAAAGAGGTCATGTTTATAATATTTTGGCACAAAATGTGCTCTCATCTCCCTCTTCATTTCAGCCCAAGATGCCACCAGACGTTCTCCATTTTCTTCTCTTTGATTCTGAATTTGTTCCCACCAAATGAGGGCGTATCCATCAAACTCAAGTGCAATATGCACCTTCTTCTTCTCAGAATAATTATGCATACGAAATATCTTTTCAGCCTTCAATTCCCAAGTCAAATAAGCTTCAGGATCAGATGTACCTTCAAATTTCGGCATGCTGAATTTTAGCTTCCCAAACTTTTCTTCATTGGGCTGACCATTGGCATTACAGAAACGGCATTGGAAATGATCATTGCGATGCAACCTGAATGTATCTTGTGGTTCAGTGTCTTGTGCAGCAACAATTCCATGCCCATGACCTCTTCCTCGCCCAAAGGCATCACCACCTCTTCCTCCTCCATGCCCTGGTTCATGGGCATGAGCTTTGTCTTCCTCTTCTCGCTGCAAACGGGCTGCAAACTCTTCATTGGTCTTATCCAGCTCTTCAAGGTGGACACCTACAGCACCACTTGCCTTCAAGTTCTTCACAGCCTCCGCAATCATGTTGTCTTGCAGGGTACTCATGTTTTCATTGAGTTGTTTGTTGAAGTCCTTCATCAGCTTCTGTAATTGCTCTTGTGTGACATAACTTGGTTGTTCTCCATCATCATCACTCGGCATGGTTAGTGAAAGAAAAGAGACTAATTCAAGCTATGTATTTTTTGTGGAAAACACTCAATCTCACCTTCTCTTACCACTGAAGTTCTTACACATCCTTGCTTACTTGCGAGCTGCACAACACATGGTGATAGGAGACACGATCCAAGTGATAGATCAAGCAAAATCAACAATACAACGGTGCATTTTTGACTATTAGCTTATTTTTGGAGCTGGGGAGGTTATAAATGTGGAATTGGTGAACTGAAACTTCAAGCTATTGTGAAGTTAAGTAAGAATCCAATCAAGAGAATCAAGGCTAGTTGCTGAACTAAAATCAAGAGAATGTATAGAACGTGTTTAGCAACTCACACACAAAGATCAGGAAACTTGATGCAGCCAAAGAAACTGAGCTAAACTTGGTTTATGGTTAAAGAACAAAGCTCAATACTGCACAAGTTATAGAAAGAAGTTAGCTAATTGCTCGCAGGATTGTGAGCTGCAAGATTTGCACAAAAGATGAATATGTAAAACTGAACAAAACCAAGTAAGACTCAACAACCAAAATCTTGATCTCAGGGCATGATCTTTCCTTATTTTTTTAACATTTTTTATTTGATTTTTTTGTGCTACTGAGATCAGCACACCAGATGGTATTTAAGATAATATTGCTCTCTCAACAATAGCTAGTCTCACTAGGTTCGAAGTTTCCACAAAGGATGGCTTTGGTTCACTACTAATTTGCGTGGATCTCAACTCAGATTCAAAGATGTAGCACCTATGCTTCTTACAGGTCTTCAAACAAGCTTTCCAACAAGCACAAGAACACCTAAATCAGACTTCGAATCATGAGGTTACGCAGATTTTTCTGAACTGTGCTCAACTTTCAGATCTGAGAGCAAAAATTTACGGAGACAAAATTTTCCTGACCAAGAACACAAGAACAATAGGGGGAACACGATTCTTGGAGGAAAACAAAGGGGGAAAATAGATCGGAGGTAGATAACACAAGGTAACACAAAGATTCAGCAACTAAAACTTGATCTATGGACTAGAACTTAACCAAACTCACTGAAATTTCAGATCGTGATGTAGGAAGTGGAAATTTTTGGTATTTTTGTTTAGGAAAGCAAAGGTAAAAGGGAAAAGGGTAAATATCCTACCGAGTAAACCGTAGCTCTGAATACCAAGATGATGCGGGGGATTTCCCAATCTTCTCGTCGTAGGATCGATGGAGGGGAAGATAACTTGTTCCGTGCAACCTGACAAACCGATGACACCAACAGCTACTCTATGCAGCCACCTGTGACAAATGATTTTGCCCAACCACACACAATGGATCGATGTCTACCTAAACCACAAACGTAGATACAAGCTCCTGCAAATCACAAAGATAGACAAGAATAATTGGAAGAGAAAACTCCCAATCCTCAAGGGGGCAGCTATGGCACAACCCTAAGGACAAGAGCACTTGGCTTCTCTATTTTCTGATGCAAATTTGTGGGTAGGGTTTCAGGGGGAGTGGAGGTGCTATTTATACTAGGAACATCCCTTCTAATTGGGCTGAATAGGTTGGGTTTTGGCCCAGTTTGACAATAGCTGAGTTCTAGACCAGTGTTCACTAAAATAGGCATAACTCAGACAATAGAGCTCCAAATGATGTGCCGTCAGTTGCATATGAAAGTAGACTTCGCCATCTTTCCATCCATGTATAACATTTGGGTTGGAACCTTTGAGATTAGTACAGAATTCACCAATAAGTTGAAAGTTAGAATCTGGATAGCAACACCTCATCTTCAACTTGACTTCTTTGCACGCGGAGTGGCCTATCCATCGATGGACGATTCTTCAAACCTGAGTACAAGAATTGAACCTCTATTAGGTAGTAAACAATTCTTAGTGGATGCATGCTCATAATCAATAAGGAGTGAATTCACCTTATTTTGTAGTTGTTGCACTCTTGCCCTAGTCATTGGACCATTGGCTTGTTTAATACTTGGTTTTGTAGTGCAGTGAGGGATGTCCACATCATCCTCCCCTTCCTGAGAAAGAGTCGACCTTGACTCTGTTTCCTCAGGGCCAAAGAAGGGAGACAAATCAGCAACATTGAATGTGTTGCTCACAGCATAATCATTTCCCGGAAGTTCTATCTTGTAGGCATTGTCATTTATCTTTTGAAGGACCTTGAATGGTCCATCTCCATGGGGCAGCAGCTTGGAATGTCGCTTATCTAGAAACCTGTCCTTCCGGAGATGCACCCACACCAAATCTCCGGCCTCAAAGATCATCTTTTTGCGGTTCTTGTTTGCCTTTGCAGCATAGTACTCAGATTTCTTCTCAATCTCTTGCTTGGTCTTCAAGTGGATTTGTTTCACGTATTCAGCCCTCTTGGAGGCCTCCATATTTGCACGCTCTTGGAGGGGAAGTGGCAACAAGTCAAGTGGTGCAATGGGTTTGAAACCATACACCACCTCAAATGGGCACATTTGAGGGGGGGAGTGGACTGCCCTGTTGTATGCAAACTCAACATGTGGCAAGCATTCTTCCCACTCCCTTAATTTCTTCTTGACCATTGTCCCCAGCAGCATGGAGAGTGTGCGATTCACCACCTCCGTTTGTCCATCAGTTTATGGGTGACAAGTTGTTGAGAACAACAACTTTGTTCCATGCTTGGCCCACAAAATCTTCCAAAAATAGCTCATGAACTTCACATCACGGTCTGAAACAATGGTTCTGGGCACTCCATGGAGTCGCACAACTTCCCTGAAAAACAAGTCAGCTACATGCGACGCATCGTCGCTCTTATGACAAGGAATAAAATGTGCCATTTTAGAGAACCTATCAACAATAACAAAAACTGAATCCCTCCCCTTAGTTCTTGGCAGCCCCAAAACAAAATCCGTGCTAATGTCTTCCCAAGGAGCATTTGGAATGGGGAGTGGAGTGTACAAACCATGTGGGTTCAGTTTTGACTTAGCCTTGTGACAAGTGGTGCATCGTTGTACCAACCTCTCAACATCACGCCTCATTTTAGGCCAATAGAAGTGATCACTTATCAGCAAGTAAGTCTTTTCTCTCCCAAAGTGGCCCATCAATCCTACCATGTGTGATTCCTGCAACAAAAGCAAACGAATGGACGAATCTGGAACACACAATTTATTAGCTCGAAACAAGAAACCATCATGAAAATGGTACTTGTCCCATCCTTTTCCTTCTTGGCATTTCAAGTATGGTTATGCAAAAACAAGGTCAGTGGCATATAGTTCTTTAATAGCTTCTAATCCTGGAACCTTGACCTCCAATTGATTAAGCAAAACACTCTTTCTAGACAAAGCATCAGCAACAATATTTTCTTTCCCTTTCTTGTACTTGACAATCTAGGAAAAGACTCAATGAACTCAACCCACTTGGCATGCCTACGGTTTAGTTTTGCTTGACCTTTCAAATATTTAAGAGCCTCATGATCAGAATGAATGGTAAATTCTTTTGGCCAAAGGTAATGCTGCCAAGTTTCAAGCACACGGACTAGAGCATATAATTCTTTGTCATAAACAGGATAGTTCAATTGAGCACCGCCTAGTTTCTCACTAAAGTATGCTATGGGTTTTCCTTCTTGCATCAAGACACCACCTATGCCTATCCCACTAGCACACATTCAATCTCAAAAGATTTATTAAAATCAGGCAATGCAAGCAAAGGGGCTGAAGTTAAACATTTCTTTAGCTCTTGAAATGCATTTTCTTGTGACTAACCCCATACAAATTCAACTCCTTTCTTTGTTAGCTCATTCAATGGGGCTGCAATGGTGCTGAAATTCTTCACAAAACGTCAGTAGAAACCAGCCAGGCCATGGAAACTTCTCACTTGGCCCACATTGACAGGAGTTGGCCAATTCTTGATGGCCTCAACCTTGGATTCATCAACCTCTACTCCTTGTCCAGAAACAACAAAACCCAAAAACACAACCTTGTTGGTGCAAAAGGTGCACTTCTCTAGGTTAGCATACAATTTTTCAGTTCCAAGCAACTCCAACACCATTTTGATGTGCTCAACATGCTCTTCCATGGTGTGGCTATATATTAAGATTTCATCAAAGTAAACCACCACAAAATTTCCAATGAAAGCCCTCAATACATGATTCATTAGCTGCATGAAAGTGCTAGGTGCATTTGTTAAACCAAAAGGCATCACTAACCACTCATACAAGCCAAATTTTGTTTTAAAGGCTGTTTTCCATTCATCTCCTTGCTTCATTCTAATCTGATGGTATCCACTACGTAGATCATTTTTAGAGAAAATAACAGCACCACTAAGTTCATCAAGCATATCATCAATCCTAGGTATAGGATGTCGATATCGAATAGTGATGTTGTTAATAGCTCTACAATCAACACACATTCTCCAAGTACCATCTTTCTTTGGAACAAGAATTACAGGGATAGCACAAGGACTAAGACTTTCACGTACATACCCTTTATCAAGTAGTTCTTGCACTTGTCGCTGAATTTTCTTTGTTTCTTCCGGTTTGGTGCGGTATGGTGGCCAGTTTGGAAGTGAAGCTCCCGGAATGAGATCGATTTGATGTTCGATGCCATGAAGTGGAGGCAAACCAGCAGGTATTTCCTCTAGAAAGACATCACTGTAAGCCTGCAAGACATGAGAAACAACACTAGGAAGCAAGGTCATGTCGTTAGTGGAAAGAATTGCATCTTTGTAGAGCAGTACATAATGCATCATGTGAGGGTTGTCTCTCATTTCAGATTTTGTGGCTATCATGACCCTCTTGTTTTTCTCATGCTCTCTAATTTTTCCACTCATATTGGGCTTGTGGCACTCACTCACCGAGTTGTAGATGGCACTAGGATTTTTCTTTTCTTGCTCACTCTCACTCATATTTCTTTGCATGCTTGCTGCTATGATTTGAGTGGGAGTCATGGACAGCAGCTTGACACCTTTCTCTTGCCACTTGAAAGCATATGCATTCTCATATCCACCATGTATAGTATGCCGATCAAATTGCCATGGTCTCCCCAAGTGCAAGTGGCAAACTGTCATGGGCACAACATCACATTCAACAGTGTCGATGTAATCATGTATGCTGAAGGTAACCTTCACATTATATTGCACTTTGACATTTCCACAATCACTAAACCATTGAACATGATAAGGATGAGGGTGCCTTATCAAGTTCAGCCCCAATTTCTCACACATTTCTTTGCTAGCAAGGTTATGGCAGGTACCACTATCAATTATTAGCTTGACCAACTTATTGTTTACCTTGGCTTGGGTCTGAAATAAGTTGGATCTCTATGCTTGTTCTTCATCTTTGAGCTGAACACTTAATGCCTTGGTGACCACAATAGTGTTGCTGGCCTCAAAAGGATATTAATTGTAGCCATCACCTTCATATTCTAGTGCATCACCAAACTTTTCATTTTCAGCAAGAAGCTCACACTCATCTTCACTAGCTGAATCATATTCTCCACCCTCTATGACAATCACTACTCGATTATTAGGACACTCCTTCATGACATGCCCATGGCCTAAGCACTTAAAACATTGAATTCCACTACTCTTGGAGGTAGAACCCACTGGAACATTGGACTTTGCTGGTGTTTCCCTAGCAGATTTCTCCATATTTGGTGATGTGGTAGATTTTTGAGTGGTGGTGGGATGAACATTAGAGCTTGAGCTTGGACCGGATGAAAATATGCCTCGGCCCAAATCAAACCTTGCTGTTTTTGGAGCACTTGAAGATGCCCTTCATCCAAAGGTTGATGTTTTGCTTTGTCTAGCATCCTCTTGTAATTGTCTCTCAGGCTTTTGTGCAATGTGCACAAGTTCCACTACATTGTTGCCCATCTTCAAGTTTTGCAGCTTGTCAAAGAGGACACGTTTATAATGCTTTGGCACAAAAATGCTCTCATCTCCCTCTTCATTTCATCCCAAGATGCCACTAGACGCTATCCATTCTCTTCCCTTTGATTCTGAATTTGTTCCCACCAAATGAGGGCGTATCCATCAAACTCAAGTGCAGCCATATGCACCTTCTTCTCCTCAGAATAATTATGCATACAAAATATCTTTTCAACCTTCAATTCCCAAGTCAAATAAGCATCAGGATCAGATGTACCTTCAAATTTCGGCATGCTGAATTTTAGCTTCCCAAACTTTTCTTCATTGGGCTGATCATTGGCATTATGGAAACGGCATTGGAAATGATCATTGCGATGCAACCTAAATGTATCTTGTCGTTCAGTGTCTTGTGCAGCACCAATTCCATGCCCACGACCTCTTCCTCGCCCAAAGGCATCACCACCTCTTCCTCCTCCATGCCCTAGTTCATGGGCATGAGCTTTGTCTTCCTCTTCTCGCTGCAAACGGGCTGCAAACTCTTCATCGGTCACATCCAGCTCTTCAAGGCGGACACCTGCAGCACCACTTTCCTTCAAGTTCTTCACAACCATCGCAATCATGTTGGCTTGGAGGGTACTCATGTTTTCATTGAGTTGTTTGTTGAAGTCCTTCATCAGCTTCTATAATTGCTCTTGTGTGACATAACTTGGTTGTTCTCCATCATCATCGCTCGGCATGGTTACTGAAAGAAAATAGACCAATTCAAGCTATTAATTTTTTGTGGAAAACACTCAATCTCACCTTCCCTTACCACTGAAGTTCTTATGCGTCCTTGCTTACCTGCGAGCTGCACAACACTTGGTGATAGGAGACACGATCCAAGTGATAGATCAAGCGAAATCAACAATAAAACGGTGCATTTTTTACTATTGGCTTATTTGTGGAGCTAGGGAGGTTATAAATGTGGAATTGGTGAACTTAAACTTCAAGCTATTGTGAAGTTAAGAATCCAATCATGAGAATCAAGGCTAGTTGATGAACTAAAATCAAGAGAATGTATAAAACGTGTTTAGCAGCTCACACACAAAGATCGGGAAACTTGATGCAACCACAGAAACTGAGCTAAACTTGGTTTATGGTTAAAGAAAAAAGCTCAATACTGCACAAGTTATAGAAAGAAGCTAGCTAATTGCTCGTAGGATTGTGGGCTACAAGATTGGCACAAAAGATGACTATGTGAAACTGAACAAAACCAAGTAAGACTCAACAACCAAAATCTTGATTTCAGGGCATGATCTTTCCTTATTTTTTTAAGTTTTTTTTTCTTTGATTTTTTTGTGCTACTGAGATCAGCACACTAGATGGTATTTAAGATAATATTGCTCTCTCAATAATTTTACAATTAAGCCAACTGCAAAGCCCACAAGCAACAACCTATAGCTAGTCTCACTAGGTTCGAAGTTTCCACAAAGGATGGCTCTGGTTCACTACTAATTTTTGTGGATCTCAACTCATATTCAAAGATGTAGCACCTATGATTCTTACAAGTCTTCAAACAAGCTTTCCAACGAGCACAAGAACACCTAAATCAGACTTCGAATGAGGAAGTTACGCTGATTTTTCTGAACTGTGCTCAACTTTCAGATCTGAGCGCAAAAATTTACAGAGACGAAATTTTCATGACCAAGAACACAAGAACAATAGGGGGAACATGATTCTTGGTGGAAAACAAAGGGGGAAAACAGATCAGAGGTAGATAACACAAGGTAACACAAAGATTCAGCAACTAAAACTCGATCTATGGACTAGAACTTAACCAAACTCACTGAAATTTCAGATCGGGATGTAGGAAATGGAAATTTTTGGTATTTTTGTTTAGGATAGCAAAGGTAAAAGGGAAAAGGGTAAAGATCCTACCAAGTAAACCATAGCTCGGAATACCAAGATGATGCGGGGGATTTCCCAATCTTCTCGTCGTAGGATCGATGGAGGGGAAGATAACTTGATCTGTGCAACTTGACGAACCGATGACACTGACAGCTACTCTATGCAGCCACCTGTGACAAATGATTTTGCCCAACCACACACAATGGATCGATGTCTACCTGAACCACAAAGGTAGATACAAGCTCCTGCAAATCACAAAGATACACAAGAACAAGTGGAAGAGAAAACTCCCAATGCTCAAGGCACAACCCTAAGGACAAGAGCACTTAGCTTCTCTATTTTCTGATGCAAATTCATGGTTAGGGTTTCAGGGGGAGTGGAGGTGCTATTTATACTAGGAACATCCCTCCTAATTGGGCTGAATAGGTTGGGTTTTGGCCCAGTTCGATAATAGCTTAGTTCTGGACCAGTGTTCACTAAAATAGGCATAACTCAGACTATAGAGCTCCAAATGATGTGCCGTCAGTTGCATATGAAAGTAGACTTCGCCATCTTTCTATCCATGTATAACACTTGGGTTGGAACCTTCGAGATTGGTACAGAATTCACCAAGAAGTTGAAAGTTAGAATCTGGACAGTAACAGCTCATCTTCAACTTGACTTCTTTGCGCGCTGAGTGGCCTATCCATCGATGGACGATTCTTCAAACCTGAGTACAGGCATTGAACCTCTATTAGGTAGTAAACAATTCTTAGTGATTGCATGCTCATAATCAATAAGGAGTGAGTTCACCTTATGTTGTAGTTGTTGCACTCTTGCCCGAGTCATTGGACCATTGGCTTGTTTAATACTTGGTTTTGTGGTGCAGCGAGGGATGTTCACATCATTGTCTTTTGTGAAGTCCCACTCTTTGTTGACTTGATTTATCACAACTGCTGAGTCGCCGTAGACTAGTAACCTCTTTATTGCTAAAGAATTGGCTAAAATTCTTTCAGGGTTGTTTCTGTCTATTCATTAAGCAAGGGTTGTTTCACATCATTGCCGAATTCTTTCAGGGTTGTTTCTGTCTATTCTGCTAAGCTGTCGCTTAATGCTTGGAATTGAGAGCTATTTTTATTGAAATTCAATGTTCAGAGCCCCAAGTTCCACTGCCCATTTGGATATTCTTCTTGTCACATCTCGGTTGCATAAGATGTCAGATAGTGAAAATTCTGTTATCACTGTAATCTAGTGTTCTTGAAAATAATGCCTTAGTTTCCTTGACGATATGAGGATTGCATAAAGCAGCTTCTGTATGTATGGGTATCTGACTTTTGATTTTGCTAGTACTTCACTGACATAATAAACTGGTCTCTACACTTTGCATACGTGTCCGGGTTCTTCCCTTTCTACTACAACTGCTATGCTGACCACGTTCTTGGTGGCTGAGATGTATAGCAACATGTCTTCTTAGTTGGTGGCACCAGTATGGGTGATGAGGCTAGATAGTGTTTGAGTTTTTGAAAGGCTTCTTCTGCTCTTGTCATCCATTCAAATTTGCCTGTCTTCTTCAATAATTTGAAAAATGGGATGCCTTTTTCTCCTAGGCGGGATATGAATCTATTGAGCGCTGCCATATAGCCCGTTAGCTTCTGGACATCTTTTATTCTCTTTGGTGGTCCCATGTCCATGATGGCTTTGATCTGCTTCGTGCTTGCTTCTATTCCTTGGTTGCTGACTAAGAACCCAAGTAATTGCCCTACCGAAACTCTGAAAACACATTTGTTCGGATTGAGTTACCATCTCCACTTCTTCAGGTTTGTGAATGTCTCTTGTAAATCTTCTATTAGGGCGTCGGGTTCATTTGTTTTGACCACAACATCATCGATGCAGGCTTCTGTGTTTCTTCCAATCTGGTCTCCCAAAGATGTTTGGATTGCTCTTTGGTATGTTGCCCTGTGTTCTTCAAGCCGAAAGGCATTGATATGTAGCAATAGGCTCCAAAAGGTGTTACGAAGGATGTCTTGCTTTGATTTTCTTCTCTGAGTGATATTTGATGATATCCAGAGTAGCAATCTAGGAAAGATAATAATGTTGCTCTAGCTATTGAATCTATCACTTGGTCAATTCTTGGAGGACTATAGGGGGTCCTTGGTGCAATGTCTGTTGAGGTTGGTGTAGTCGATACACATACGCCACTCGTTTGAGTTCTTTTTCTCCACAAGTACTGGTTTTGCCAACCAATCTGGGTTGATTATTTCTCTAATGAATCCAGCTACCAATAGCTTGGTGAGTTCTTTTTTGATTGTTGCTTTTCTATCTGGGGAGAATCTTCATAACTTCTGCTTGATAGGTTTCGAACCTTTGTGTATGTCAATGATGTGCTCAACCAAATCTCTCGGTACTCCTGGCATGTCGGCTGGTTTCCAGGCAAAGATGTCTTTGTTGTCCCTAAGAAATTTGGCAAGTGCAAGTTTCTATTTGGGATCGAGCTTTGCACTGATGGTTGCCGTCTTCTCGAGATCACCAGTCTCCAGGTCTACCTTCTTTATCCTCACATGTGTCGGTGTGGTGAAGCTTTTGTTCGCCTTTTTTGTAGGGATTTCTGTCTCTTGTGGGTTCATTGAAGCTGCTAGTGTAGCGACTTCTCTTGCTACTTATGCGTCTTGTAGACTTTTTGAGATTTGTATTGCTCATACGTCACAATCGTATGCTTTCTAAAGGTCTCCTTGTAGTGATAATACTCCCTTTGTTGTTGGCATCTTGAGTAATAGGTATGGGTAGTGTGGAACCGCCATGTACTTGGTCAGTGTGGGTCGTCCTAAGATTGCAAGGTTCAATGTTGGCCACTTCAAACATGATGAATTCTATTGTGTTTTTCTCCTTGGTGCCAAAGGTGACTGGCAATGTGATCTGTCCCAGGGGTACTATTGCTGTCCCGAGTTCTATGCCATAAAAAGGTGTACTTGTTGGTATCATCATCTTTTTGTAATATATGTTCATCTTCGTCAGTGTTGCTGAGAATATAATATCCAATCCTGCTCCTCTGTCAATTAAGACTTTAGGTACAACAATCTATGGAACTGTGGGTGCTACCACTAGTGGGTAACATCCTACATTGGCTGTGCTTGTCCATTGATCCTCCCTCGAGAAGTTTATTGGGTACTCAGACCAGTCCAAGTATCTTGGGGTCATGGGTTCTGCTTCCATAATGGCTCTGTGTGCCAGTTTTTGTTGCTTCTTGCTCCTTGCCCCGGGTATTCTTGAGAATATCACATAGAGCTGATTTTTGGGTTCTTGAAATTTGCCCTCTACCTTTGTCTCTTCCTTCTTTGGTTCTTCCTCCTTCCTTTCTGGGTTGTTGTAACGTCTTCCTGGTCTTTTATACCAGTTGATGAAGTCGTTACATTCCCTTAGCTTGTGCGATGATCTTGGGTGAATAGGGCATGGCATGTCTTTGAAGTCTGAGTATTGTCTTTCTTTTATTTTGTTTCTCTCTTGTGGTGTCATGCCATTGTAATTGATTCTTTTGTTAGCAACTACCACCATTTTGTCTTGTCTCGGCCTCTTATCATTATTCCTATTGTCATTTCTTCCTCTCCTATCATTGTTGTCCATATTGTCTGGGAACCTTCTTTGGGTTTTTTCTTCTGAGGATATTAGCTTCTCAATAGCCCACTTGAATTCTTCATTCGTTTTTATGCCCTCATTGTTGAAATCCTTGAACTGCCACCTTGCTATGATTTTGTTACCAAGCGTATCAATAACTTCTCTATCTATGATGTCATGCACTTGTGCTCTTGCTTCGTCGAATCTTCTATAGTGTTCCATGAGGGTTTCTCCTGGTTTTTGTGTAATTGCTTGTAGTTCTGCTGCTGTCATTGGGTGTATGATGACTCTAGCAAAGTGATTGCAAAATTCACTTTGTAAGTCGCTCCAATGTCTGATGGATCCTGCTGGTAGTTTGTCGAACCATTGGAGTGGCATTACATCTAGTGCCATTGGAAAAGATAGTGCCTTGAGGTCATCATCTCCCCTAGCCAATTCAATGGATTGAGAGTAAACTCTAAGCCATTGCTTCAGTTCCTCCTTTCTGTTGTATTTTGAATGATTTGATGGTTTGAACTTCTAAGGTAGCTTTAAATCTTGCAGCCTTCCTGGAAAGCATGGAAATCTGTCATAATTGTCTCTTCTTCTATAATTTGGTGATAGTGACCTTCTGTATTGAGATCTGTTTTCTTTGTATTGGGATCTATATTCTGATTTGACATATCCTTCTTCTCTGTTCATCATCGTGCTCTGTTCTGGTCTTCTTTGAGGTGGGTATGGGCGGGTTCTTTTGGTCCTTGGTGGCAGTGGTCGTGAATTTTGATGATTGCTGCCATCCTCCTCTCATTGCTACTCTTTACAGGTCCCAACCTACTGAATATTGACCTTTGGGGTTGATCGCCTTGTTGATTAGCGTTCCCGGGTTGTTTGTTTGATGTACTCCTTTGGCAGGTGGCTTTTCCAGCTCCTGGGCCTTCTTCTGAGTGGCTTCTTTCTCTTTCTACGCTTTCTTTAAAGACTCGAGTTGTTTGGTGAGCTCTTGGATCTTCTCTTGTTTATTGATCTCGGTTTGTTGCTTTTCTTAATTCTTTTTGTTGTAAGCTATGCGATCCACCTTGTATTTGTCCCATGCTTGCTTCTTGCATCTTGCCTTGTTCTTTCTGCTAACTTAGCATCAGTTTCTATTTAGTCTTGCTTGCTTGTGACCTTCACTTTCTCCCTCATCTGTCTTCTCCTCAGGTGTCATATTAGCTTCTGATTCATCTGATGAGCATATGTCTGATGTCTTGGGTGGTACTAAGAGTTGAGTGCCTTCTGCCATGTAAACAGTTCTTCTCTTCTTCATTCTTTTGGTTGCCACGGGTTCTTCATCTTTTGAGTCAATGATCTCTGTGTATAAATAACCGAGTTCTTTCCCTTCCTTAAAAGATAATTCTGCATAGTAGTGACTGTACTACTTCTCTTTAGTAGAAAAAGAACCCGGCTAGTGGACCACGCAGTCCCTTGGGGTTATGGTCATGATCAATCTTTCTTATGCTCCCGTTAGCGTGAAATTTTTCAAGATCTAATCTACTTTTCCTCTCTGCTCTTGATGTTCATGGACTGGACTAATCAGCTTCGTGGAGTTGTTTCTAGTGTTTCCTCCGCGAAACGGGCATTTGCATGGCTTCTTTATGTATTCTTGTATGATTGATGCTGAATTGCGTAGCCCAAATGTAAGTGAATTGGGAATCTTGATGATGGTCTTGGAGTTAGAAATGGCTTTTGACTTCTTCTCCAAATTGGTTTCATAGCCTTCTTTTTCTTCTTCCCAAGTTGGATCCGAAGTCAAAAGTGTTGCTAACTTTTCGATGAGATGGAATTCTTCCATCGGGTCGATCTTGATGTCATCGAGTTCTAGTTCATTGACTAGACGACTCTAGAACTTGCCTTCACCATCAGCTTCATAGACCCAGGACCCAAAGACAAAGGTTGTTCCCATTGAAAAACTCATCTTGAAGGTGTGGTCCGCTGAACTCTCGATGTACAATTCATCAAATGCCCCTAACTGGCGGGCCAGCTGTCGATGTTTTATCACCGATAGCCCACCACCGGGGTACCCAGGAGGGTGTTTTTGTTTAGAGGGACTTAAAAACTGCAGAACTCGATGGTTATGGCAAGAAGTCAAATGGGACAGACAATTTTATACAGGTTCAGGCCCTAGACTAGAAGTTGAGTAATAACCTTTACATTCAATCGGCGTTAGCCTGTTGCTCTGTATTGATGAGTGTAGAGTATTGCGTTCTTCTTACAAGGGATACCCTCAACAACCCTTTATAGGTTGGGACCTGCTGTAAGCTCTGTGTTTCCTAGTCAGATTCTATGATAGAGTCCTAAACTAAGAGTTTCAAACTCTTTCCTATTACAATCCGTCTAGGATATGGAAAATTACATGTCGTGTTACTCCGTGTCTTGCTCTTGTCGGGTGGTGGGACCCTTAGCAGGGCCCACCGCCCTGTATTCCTTATCCATGGGGAACATGTGGTATCCCCTATCGACAGACCTGCAAAGAGAGAGCGGGAGAAAATCAAACATGAAGGGTGAAAGACCAGAGAAGGAACAAAAAGAACCTATGCCAAAGAAGCAGAACACTTACTTCAGAGACTTCTTAAAACTACCCGGCTTCCCCAGGTTGGAAATATAGGAGTTGGAATCTGATCTAACTCCAAACCAATGTCCTGAAGCAGAGGAATAGCCTGAGCCAGTAGAGTGGCAGTGGAACCTGAAGCAGATTTTCGCCTAAGAAGATTAAGAGAAAAGTCAATCAAAGAGAGCATGGAGAATTCAATCAAAGAAATAACAAGCTAAAGAAACAGATACTAACCCACGATGAGTAAGGGGGACATCATCTTCATCCTCAGGCTCATCAAGAACAAGACTCACCCCATCTACAAGAAAAAGCAAAGAAAATCAAAAATAAGACAACAAGGAAGACAGATACATCAAAAAAACAACCCAAGAGTCAACTCACCTACAATTATATTACCTATGATTTGGAGCAAACAAGCAAAAGAAGCGATGCGCGTCCTTACTTGGTCCAGAAGGATCACCACACGCTGTCTGCTTCTGACTGCTAGAAGTAATCATTTCAAGAATCTTTGGATGTGGTCTATATTCAACAAAGGAAACTCTTCCTATTTCCAAGCCAATGATAAAATGGTCATTAGAAAAAATCATGTATTAGAACTGGGAGCAGAAACCTCTCCCACATCAGCATCAACAGTAGTGGCAGGAAGCTCCAACTTGAAGGCCCATCCCATACCCTAAAAATAAAGAAAAGGACACAATCATCAAACTTAGAAAAACAATCCAATCAGTAAGAATGAAAGAAAGCAATAAGAATAAACCTACCTCAGGAGGAGGATTCTTGGAGTGGTACTCCTCAATGGGTGGTGGAAGACAAAGAGCAAAGCTAAGAACCTGCTTAAGCTGCTCCAGCAACTCAACATCTGGCAACTCCTTCCCATCAGCAATATGGGAGGAGTCATCATCTCTCATGTACTCAAAACCATAGTGCTCCCTGTGCATAAGAGGTTGCACTCAGCGATGAAGGAAACTGGACACAATACTGTGACAAGTAAGACCTTGTAGCTTCACAAGAGCAAGGCGATCGAGAAGGGGCTGGATTGCAACCACCTCAGCATCAAAAAGCTTATCCGACATTATTGTGGAATAAGATGAAAGGACAGAAAGGTCAGAAGAAAAGTAGGGATTTGGTTTGGGGAGATAGAACCACTTATCCGCCCAAACCAATTTATCAAAGATTGGGAGATTGAAGATCTTGGTGGACTTGCCCTGCCAAATTTGGACAGAGTAGCAGCCAAAGGAGGGAAGAATGGGCCCATCAGCAAGATTCACATAGAAGAAATGGCAAAAAAGAAGAAGACAAGGAGGCACACTAAGGTACTCCTCACAGAGGTGAGCAAAAGCAGCTAGATAGAGAACCCCGTCAGGGGAAAATGGTAAAGTTGGTGTCGATGGGGGACACCGGATGTTCCTCAAGAAGACAGAATACGGACGAAGGATCAAAGAACCTATCACCGAATTTGAGTAGGGCACGGAGCAACACGACATGAGAATTACCATAACCTAGACGGATTGTAATAAGAAAGAGTACAAAACTCTTAGTTTATGACTCGTTCCTAGAATGCGACAAGGAAACTTAGAACCCGCAACTAGCCTTGCCACATATAAGGCTGCTGAGGGTACCCCTTGTAAACAAATCCCATACACAGACAACACAATCCCTTATCCTCATCAATACAACGCAATAGGCTAAACGCCGACTGGAAGGAAAAGAACTCGCTTGTTTCTCCTCGGACGCCACCGACTCAGAAGATGAAGAACTCGCGGTCAGCAAAAGAAGGTTGAAAAGAAGAACATTTGCATGGCCAATGTTGTTGAACTTCCGGCATCTCCCAAAACGCCAGAAGTACGTTCATCAGATGAGTTAGAAGCTGACGTATCTAAAGAAGAAAGAACTGAGGAAGACGAAAGTGAAGGCCACAAACAATCTAGACTGAATAGAAACCAACGCCGAGCAAGTAGAAAGAACAAGGCAAGGCACAAGAAGCAAGCATGGGCCAAGTACAAGCAGGATCGTGTGGCCTACAACAAGTTGAAGGCAGAAAAGCACGCAGTCGAGTTCGATGAACAAGAGAAGATCAATGAAGTGGCTAAGAAACTCAAATCATTGAAGAAGGCACAAAGAGAAAAAGAAGCTGCCCAAAAGAAGATTCAAGAACCTGAACGACCACCTATTGGGGCACAGCAGAATGAACAACCCGCTATTGCTGATCAACAGGGTGGACAACCCTGAAAGTCAATTTTCACCAGGTTAGCGTCGGAAGGGAGCAGCAACGTGAGAAGCAGAATAGCAAACCATCAGCATTCACGGCCACCACCACCTCAGGGGTCTAAAAGAACCTGACCCTGCCCTCCCCCAAGAAGGCCAGAATGAAGCAAGATGATGAGCGAAGAAGAAGGGTGTGGTGAATCAGAATATAGGTCATAATACAGAGAATGAAGGCCCCAACGCAGGAGATCACCATCGCCAGATTACAACAAGAAGGATAATTATGACATATTCCCACGCTTCACGGGAAGATTACAAGACCTGAAGCTACCCCACAAGTTCAAACTATCGAATCATTCAAAGTACAACTGGAAGGAAGAACCAAAGCAATGGCTCAGAGTCTACTTTCAATTCATCGAGTTAGCTAGAGGAGATGACGACCTCAAAGCACTATTCTTTCCAATGGCACTTGAAGCAATGCCACTGCAGTGGTTTGATAAACTACTCGCAGGATCCATCAGACATTGGAGCAGCTTACAAAGGCGATTCTAGAACCACTTTGCAGGGATTATCATACATCCAATGATGGCAGCAGAGCTACAAGGAATCACACAAAAGCTGGGTGAATCACTAAGAGAGTACTACAGAAGATTTGTCAAAGCAAGAGCACAAGTTCGTGAAATCACGAATAGGGAAGTCATTGACATATTTAGCAATGAGATCATTGCCAGATGGCAGTTCAAGGAATTCAACAGTGAAGACCAAAAAACAAACGAAGAATTCAAGCGAGCTGTTGAAAAGGTCATATCCTCAGAAGAGAAGACAAATAGAAGATTCCCAAGTAGTAGGGACAACAATGATAGAAGATGCAGATATGACAATAGGAACAATGACAAGAGTCCGAGGCAGGACACACAATGGCAGTGGCTAACAAAAGAACCAACACTTACTAGAACTTGACACCTCAAGAAAGAGATAGGATAAAGGAAAGACAACTCGCAAACTTTGAGGACATGAATTGCCCCTTACACCCAAAGGCAGGGCATAAGTTAAGAGACTGCCATGACTTCAATAGCTGATACAGGAGAACCGGGAGATACAATGAAAACCAAGAAAGAAGGGAACAAGAGCCGAAGAAGGAAGAGAAGAAGCCAGAGGGAGAATTTCAAGAACCCTAGAAGCAATTATACGTGATATTTTTAGGAGTACCGGGGGCAAGAAGCAAGCAACAACAGAAGCTGGCACACAGAGCCACCATGGCAGGAGTACCTACAGTTCCAAGATACCTGGATTGGTTAGAATACCTGATCAATTTCATAAGGGAAGATCAATGGACAAGCACTTCAAACGCAGGTTGTTACCCGCTGGTGGTAGCACCCACAATCATAGCGATCATAGTTCCCAAGGTCTTAATCGATGGACGAGCAGGGATTGACATCATATTCACCGCGACATTAAAGAAGATGAGCATAGATTACGAAGGGATGATTACTCCAACAACTACACCGTTCTATGGCATAGTACCTGAAACAGCAGTGGTACCATTGGGCTAAATCACATTGCCAGTCATCAAAGTATAGAACAGAGTTCATCAAGTTTGAGGTGGCAAATTTTGAGTCATGCTACCATGCTATCTTGGGACGACCGGCATTAACCAAGTACATGGCAGCACCACACTACCCGTATCTATTACTCAAGATGCCAACAACCAAGGGGATACTATCACTGCAAGGAGATCTTCAGAAGGCATACGACTGTGACATACAAGCAATTCAAATTATAGAGAAGATATAAGGTGAATAGGGAAGAAGGGAGATTGCCATGATAGCAGCAAAAATGAACCCGCAAGAGACAAAAATCCCTATAAAGAAGGCAAGCAAAAGTTTCACCACGCTGACAGATGTGAAGACAAAGAAGGTAGATCTGGAGACTAGTGATCCCGAGAAGACGGCGACCATCAGTGCAGGACTCACCCCCAAATAGGAACTCGCGCTCACCAAGTTTCTTAGGGACAACAAGGATATCTTTGCCTGGAAACCAGCTGACATGCCAGGAGTCCCGAGAGACTTGGTTGAGCATATCGTTGATGTGAACAAGGGTTCAAGACCCATCAAGCAGAAGCTACACAGATTCACGCCAGACAGAAAAGCAGCCATCAAGAAAGAACTCACAAAGCTAATGGCAGCGGGATTCATTAGAGAGATAATCAACCTGGATTGGTTGGCAAACCCAGTACTCGTGGAGAAAAAGAGCTTAACAGATTGGCATATGTGCATTGACTACACCGAGACCTCAACAAACACTACACCAAGGACCCCTATAGTCCTCCAAGAATCGACCAAGTGATAGACTCAACAGCCGAAGCAACCTTACTCTCTTTTCTAGATTGCTACTCTGGATATCATCAAATATCTCTCAGAAAGGAAGATCAAAGCAAGACATCCTTCGTAACACCGTTCGGAGCATATTGCTACATATCAATGCCTTTCAGCTTAAAGAACATGGGTGCAACCTATCAAAGAGCAATACAAACAACTTTGGGAGTCATGGTCAAGACAAATGAACCCGATGCATTGATAGAAGACCTACAAGAGACATTTACAAACTTGAAGAAGTGGAGATGGAAGCTTAACCCGAACAAATGTGTTTTCGAGGTACCAGCAGGGCAACTACTTGGTTTTCTAGTTAGCAACAGAGGAATAGAAGCAAGCACCAAGCAGATTAAAGCAATCCTAGATATGGAGCCACCAAAGAAAATAAAGGACATCCAGAAGCTGATGGGTTGCATGGCAGCACTCAACAGATTCATATCTCGATTGTGAGAGAAAGGAATCCCATTCTTCAAATTGCTAAAGAAGACAGGCAAATTCGAGTGGACGGAAGAAGCAGACGAAGACTTTCAAAAACTGAAGCACTATCTAGCATCATCGCCTATATTGGTGCCACCTACCAAAAATGAGGACATGTTACTATACATCTCAGCTACAAAGAATGTGGTCAGCACCGCAATTGTGGTAGAATGAGAAGAACACAACCATGTTTACAAGGTGCAGAGACCGGTCTACTGCATCAGTGAAGTACTAACGGAGTCAAAAGTCTGATATCCACACATACGAAAGCTACTCTACATAATTCTCATATCATCAAGGAAGCTGAGACACTACTTTGCACAAGATTACAGTAATCATAGAGTTCTCGCTATCAGACATCTTATGAAATCGGGATTCAACAGGAAGAATATCTAAATGGGCAGTAGAGCTCAGAGCACTAAATCTCGAGTTCTAGTCAAAGAAGGCCATCAAGTCCCAAGTGCTAAGGGACTTCTTAGCCAGTGGACAGAGAAAACTTTGAAAGAACCTGAGCTCATCATAGATCATTGGAAGATGTACTTCGACGGCTCACTCAAGCTAGGAGGCGCCGGAGCAGGGATTCTATTTATATCACTAGAAGGAAAGCAACTAAAGTATGTTCTACAAATTCTATGGCAAGCCACGAACAATGAAGCAGAATATGAAGAACTCATACAGGGGCTAAGAATAGCCCACTCTTTAGCAATAAAGAGGCTACTCGTCCACAACAACTCAGCAGTTGTGATCAACCAAGTCAATAAAGATTGGGACTGTACAAAGGACAACATGGGTGCTTACTGTGCAGAAGTGAGAAAGCTAGACAAAAATTTTCGAGGACTAGAAATTCACCATGTCCTAAGGGACTCAAACTTAGCAGCGGATACCCTGGCCAAGCTAGGGTCTGACAGGGCAAAAGTACCTTTATAGATTTTCATTGAAGAGCTAAGAGAGCCATCCATCAAACAACTCAGAGATGAACACTCACACGAGACAACCAAGGATGACCCAATGGAGATTGATCAAAACCCCTTGACAAGACAAGTCATGGTAATCTATGAAGACTGGATGCAACAGTTCCTAGATTACATCAAAGACAAGACACTACCAGAAGACAAGACACAAGGAACCCAACTGATATGTAGAAGCAAAAACTACATGCTAGTCAGAGACAAGCTATACAGAAGATCAGCCTCATCAGGAGTACTACTCAAGTGCGTACCAAGAGAAAGAGGAATAAACATCATCAATGAGATACACGTGGGTTGCTGTAGCAACCACATGGCTTCAAGAACCCTGGTAGGCAAAGCCTTTAGGATGGGATACTACTAGCCCACGGCAATGAAAGATGCAGAAGAATTCATCAAGAAGTGCAAGAAGTGTCAGATGTTTGCAAGACAACAACACGTTCTAGCACATAACCTGATATGCATACTACCGTCTTGGCCTTTCTCCTACTGGGGATTGGATCAAGTCGAGCCACTGAAGAGATCAGCCAAAGGATTCGAATACGTCTTTGTTGCAATTGACAAGTTCACCAAGAGGATAGAATACAAACCCTTCGTCAAATACAACGTAGAAAAGGGAGTGGAGTTCATACAAAGCATCATGTTCAGATTCGGAATAACCAACAGAATCATCATGGACCTAGGATCACCGTTCATCGCAATGGAGTTTACATTTTGGATAAGAGACTGCGGAATCAACATAGATTTTGCATCTGTCACCCACTCACAAGCCAATGGACAAGTCGATAGAGCAAACAGGTTGATTTTACAAGGACTGAAGCTAAGACTATATGAAGAGCTAGTAGATTATGGAGCAAAGTAGATTGAAGAAATACCAAAAGTAGTTTGGGCACTAAGAACTCAGATCAGCAGATCAACGGGATACTCCACATTTTTCCTTACCTACGGATCAGAAGCAATACTCCTAGTAGATTTAATATGGACATCACTAAAGATAGAACAATATGAAGAAGGAGAAACAGAAGAAACAAGACATCTGGAACTCGATTCACTAGAAGAAGTCAGAGAGTGTGCAATCCTACAAAATGCAAGATATCCACAAGGCCTTAGAAGACACTATGACAAGAGCACACAACCCCAAGCCCTAAAGGGCATTGAGGCAAATGGAGTAGGCTTTGAGAGTTTGGTAGTCATGGCTAACCTACTTGAACTTCAAGAGCCTCTCCCCGATTAGCTTCTTGGTCTTCGTGGAATTGATCAGCGTGTGGTTGGCTGACTACATTGACAAGTCATTGTGTATCGACCACTGGCTTGTTTGCTATTGTGTCACTTTGGTGCTTTGGCACAAATCATCATGCGTTGGGGGTTCATCCGGGTTCTTCAGGCGTTTCAGACAGCGATGTGGCTGCTAGTCCTGTGAACATGGTATTATCCTCCGCTGCCCATTATAGTAATCTTGGATGCGAGTGCTCTTCGATGAACATGTTGTCTAGGTTGTTTCATGCTTGGTTGCATCGAATCTTGGTAGAGGTTTAGTAACCTCAAATTCCACTGGGTTGCTTGCAACCCATTAAATCATTTTCTTTGCTTTCTTTTCCAAATCTATCGGATCTTGTATCCACTTGTACCCTATTGTAATCCCAGTATCTTCTTGATTAGTGTAATAAAAAAGATTATTGTTTATACTCGTCTCCTGCTGATGCCGAGTTGTTTGTTGTCTAGATGTTGTTGTATGTCTGTCTCTCTGCGAATCTGGCTGTATCGAGTTCCTCTATGCTGTGCTATGTGATGTATGAGACTTCCCATGTATCTTGCAAGTTCTTTTCTTGATGCCATGTACTCCTAGCGATGTGGATTTGGTGTTTTTGGGTTCTTTTGTGAAAAATGCTCAAATAGTTGCTGGCTCTTGATCCTTGTTGGGTTCTTTATAACTGTGCTGCTATCTTCGGGTTCTTTACTTCCAGGCTGTCTTTGTGTAAAATAGGAATAAAATCTAAAAATCTTCTGCTTTTTGCCCATTGGGAATATTACCATTGCCATTGTTACTATTGGCAATTTATCTGTTGCGGTAATATCGCAATGGCCATCTTGCGCTTCTGATCGGGCAACCATTGGATCTGGTGGGCCTTGCGGGTCACTTGGTCTTTATAAATATTTGGTCATTTTTCTTCTCCTATATCCTTGAGCCTTTGCCATCCATACGTGAAAAAATCCCCATATCCTCTATTCCTTCACTGCCTTCGCCGCTCGCAAAACCCTAGCTCTCCTGCTCATCTGCTGTGATTTTGCTGCTAATCCGTCTTTTTCTTGGTCTCAATGGCTGGTTCAAGGTCCAAGAGCAAGGCTAGGGCTGCTGAGTAGATGAAGAGCATACCTTGCCTGTTATTGATAATGAAGATTTTCTAAAGATGCGCTCTATGCATAAGGTGTGGCCGGTACCAATGATGACAGCAATGAATTTGGAGCTACTGGTGGAGCATGGCCTACTACAACCAAGGTCGCTCTCTCAGTATGATCTACCTGGTCAACATGTCATCCCTACTCCTTCCCCCAATCACACCATCTTGTTCGTCGCTTTTGTTTATGCCGGTCTCTGCTTTCTCCCTTTTGACTTTCTGCTTGAGTGCCTTCAGTTTTATGGTATTCAACATTTTCAAATCTCCCCTAATGGGGTTCTTTACCTTTCTACTTTTTGTGCACCTTTGCAAGGTGTACCTCGGGTTTGTTCCGAATCTCCTTCTTTTCTAGCACTTCTTTCATCTAAAACTAAATGATAAGAACTCTCCTTATGGTTGTTGCACGATTCAGTGTCGCCAAGGGATGGGTGCTGAGATTTTCACTCTTTCTTTCTTTGCTAAGATGGTTTGGGCTAACAAATGGTTCTATGTCCCCAAACCCTCTTCTTACTTCTCCTCTGATCTTTCTGTTCCTCCGGCCAATTCTGATATTTGGTCACAAAAACTCTCTGAGGTTGAGGTTGTGGCTATCCAGCCACTCCTTACTTGCCTCTGGTATGTGAGAGAGAAAGTTCTTATCGGCCATGGATTGGTAGCTAGGTTCTTTCATCATTTTGTGTAACCTCTTATGAAGAGAGAGCACTTGGGCTTCGAGTACACTAGGATTGAAGATTCTTCTCGAATCAAAGCCATTGTGAAGCTGACTAATGAGGAGTTGGGGTAGCACCTAAAGATGGTTCTTGGATTCATTCCTTGTCTCCCTCCTCGTGTTGAAGAATATCATTCTGACAACCTGCCTCCTGTGGTAAGTTTCCTTCTTACTTTCTCTTATCCAAGTTCTTTTTTCTTCATGTACTGATGCCTTATTGCCTTTATTTTAGGGGTTTGGTCATGACTTTGTGATCACATTTGCTCCTGATGCTGAGGCTGATCCTATTGAAGGTGGAGAGTAGGCGGGTTCTTCAGCTGCTCCCAGAAAATGGTCTGTCTCTCCTGAGCCTGGTTTTTCTTATAGTATCTCTAAGGGCCAGTTTCAATTTGTGCCCTATCAACCTCATCCCAAGATTCTTGAGATGATTCTTGATTCTAGGTGAAGGGAAGTGTCACATGCTATGGTGATAGCTGCTAAGAGGTCACATCCCATGGCTTTGAGTTCTCTTTAGGTCACAGGTAATATCATTGTAGGTGAGCTTGCTTCTGAGTTTTCCTTCTGGTTTCCTTTTTTGCTTTTTCTCACAACTTCTTTGTTCTTGTCTATAGATGGGAGTACTATGCTCCTAGATAAGACTGAGGAAGAGGTGGTGACTCCCCTCGTCCGTAAGAAGTGAGTACTCTTGTGTTCCTTTTTGTTGTTTTCTTTTTACTTGTCAAACATCTCTGATTTTTCTCTTTTCTCTTCTTTAAAGGCGAGAGGAGGGTTTTGGTACCTCTGCTTCTATTTCTCCTCCTCTTGCAGCTATCATGACTTCAACTATCAAGATCTTGCTTCTGTTACTTTGCCCATTGTTCCCATCAAGAGGAACGTGGGTTCTTTCAAACGTCCCCCGAGGTAAGAACTTGCTTTTATTGATTCTCGAGTTCACTCTTGTTTTTACTTCCATATTCTTCATATTTTTTGCCCGCAAGTCTAGTACTACAGATTCTTCTAGTGGTTCGGGCTTGTCTGGTGGATAGGGCACTCACCAAGCCCCCGAGGATGAGCCAAAGGCTCAAGATTCCTTTGCTGGTGAGTGCTTGCAAGTTCTTTGTGTACTTGTTTCTTGAACATTTCTTATTCTAGGATGTTGATTGCCTTCTATTCTGCTTGTAGGTCTTAAGTTGTAGGTTAGCCCTGTGGCTACTGTTGACCCAAGGGTCCTGCGTTGGTTGTGTTGCCGGTGTCCCTCGTAGAGGAACCCGTCGCGGCACATGCCAAGTTGCCATTTCTGGAGCCGGTGACCTCATCGGTCACTGGTGATGCTGGTGCTGGTGGTGGTGGGGGTGTGGGCTTGCCAATGCCTGCTTCCCCATCCCGTGCTCCCTTGGGTCCGGTTGATCCAGAGATGAGTTGCCCTTAGAGCTTGGGGCATTCAAGACTTGTTTTCATGAGTTCATCACCAAGTTTGGTGGCATGGTGAACGTAAGGGTTCTTCTTGCTTTCATTTTGTTGAAGTTCTTCTTGATTTTAGTGGCTTTCTGATTTCTTGTTCTTTGTCTTCTAGTCCCTCTGGCTGGATCAGGACCTTCTCTTTGGTCCTACTGAAGCTGAGGCCACTGTGGCCAGTCTTGCTAGCGTTGAGCTGGTTCGTAAACAACTTGCTTAAATGTAGGCAGAGTTGGTTCGTGAGCGGGACCACATCAAGCTGCCGAGGCCACTCATCAGACTCAACTTGCTGAAGAGTTGCATCATCGGGAGGAGGTAGTGAAGGCTGCCAATGATGAGATTGGGGCCTTAAAAGCCTAAGTTTCTGGTACTATTCTTCTTTCAAGTTGTTTTGCTTTCAAAATTCTACTCCATCGGTTGCTTATTTCTTATTCAACTGCTTGCCTTTGTCGGTCTTGTAGGCTTTGACAGGGAGTGGCATACTTGGCATGAGAGCTCTAAGGCAATGAAGGAGACTCTCAAAAACTCTGAGAATTCTGCCAAGGCAGTAAGAAGATTGCACTCTCGCTGCGAAGATGTTGACTGAAAATTTGCTTTAGCTCATGAGTTTAGGCGTGATGCTGACCTGGATGTTTTTAGGCCCTGAAGACTGTTGAGGAGCTGCAAGGCCAGCTTCATGTGGCTAACACCAGGTTATAGGCGTTGTGGGTGCGATGAGCCACAACTTGTCGTACATTAGCCAGGATGGGGATGAGAGTCTTCATTCCAATGTGATTGCCTATGCTTCCCTCATCCCCTCTCGATTTTCTTCTTTCTTGAAGAATAGTCTTTAGTTGTGTGTGAGCAACATCATGTGCCATGTCCGGGTTCTAGCCCCCACTGCACCGTTGGAGAGGATTGCTGAGTCTGACCTGCCTGAGGATTATCTGAAGCAGGTGAATGATAATGAGGCTGTCCTTGCTCCTCTTGTAGACCATGTGGTAGCTTAGTTGGAGTTGGTTGAAGATCCAGCTGCTCCTGCGCCTTGAGCACATTTTGTAAAAAACTTGTGTAATGGATGCTGCTTCTGGATAATATAAATCTTTCTTTTATTTCTTGATGGTCATAGATTCTTTTTGTGCGAACTATGTTTTGACTTGCTTATCTTGTTGACTCATGAATTGTATTCTTGATTCACAAATTGTTCAGCATGTTGGTAGATTTTTGGATCTTTGCAGGGTGTACCATGAAACCGAATAGCTTTTTAGCGTAAGAGCCTGGTCTAAGCTATAACCCAGATTGACTTGAATTTTCCAGCGCTAGTTTGGGCTCTCCCCGTGCTTCCTAGGCCAGAAGCTTTCTTGTTTTGAACCAAGGCTATGCCTCAGGGTTCGAGTTGAAGGTTGCTTTTAGAATAGGGCTGGTGCCCCAGGATCTAGGCGAGTTGTTTCAGACCTTAAACCAGGGCTGCTGCCCCATGATTTAAGACCGATGCTATAGACTAGGCCTGGTGCCCAGGGTCAAAGCTGACATGCTAGTCCGGGCTCTACCCATGCTCCCTAGCCTTTCCTAAGCTCTAAACCAGGGTTGATGCCCCAGCGTTTTAGGTTGGAAGTTTTGAACTCAAGATCAGAGCTACTGCCCAGGATCTTGAGCCGAAGTTGCTTAGAACAGGTCTGATGACCTAGGATCTAGCGGGTTGTTTTCGGATCCTAAACCAGGGCTGTTGTCCCATGGTTTTAGGCCGTCACTCTGGTCACATGCCAAGGGAGAGGAGGTCACTGCTCTCTACTAGGCCTGATGCCTAGGGTTTAGGCCGACATTTCATGCTTCTAGACTAGGACTGTTGTCCTAGGTTCTAGGATGAAATATGTAAGAACTTATGATATCAGGCAAGTTGTCTGTTAAAGCTCAACCATCTTTATTTCTTCAATGCGGGTTGTTTACAAAGCATTTCCTTCTAGTTGTAGAATCTTCTGAGTTGGCTGATGTGCCATGTGTTTTCCAATAGGACTTCGTCCATTGTCATCAACTACAAAAAATTATGCGAAAATCAGTTAGGGAGGGCCGTTCTAGCCACTTTTGGTACGAAAAAACTTGCAGTTGAATTTTTCGCAATGGACGCACCCAATCATTCCCTTTGACCCAAAACTCATGTATAGCGTGTTTTTGGACTTTCGGTTCTGGTATGAATAATTGTGCAAAAATCGTCCAGGGAGGGCCGTTGTGGCCATTTTTGGTATGAAAATACTTACAGTTGAATTTTTCACAATAGACGCACCCAATCATCACCCGCTTGACCTAAAACGGCGCACCCAATCATCACCTGTTTGACCCAAAAATGTGCGAAAATCAGCCAGGGAGGGCCGTTCTGGCCACTTTCGGTATGAAAATACTTGCGTTTGAATTTTTCACAACGGACGCACCCAATCATCCTCGTTTGACCCAAAAATCATGTTTAGCGCGTTTTTGGAGTTTTGGTTTCGGTACAAAAAATTCTGCTAAAATCTGCCGGCCAAGGCCATTCTGGGCAGTTTTGGTATGATAAAACTTGCAGTTGAAAATTTTCTCAACGGACCCACCCATTATTATCTCCGTTTGACCCAAAACTCATGTTTAACGCATTTTTGGAGTTTTGGTTTCGGTACAAAAAATTGTGCGAAAACGTCCAAGGAGGGCTGTTCTGGCCACTTTTGGTATGAAAATACTTGCATTTGAATTTTTTGCAATGGACGCACCCAATCATCCTCGCTTGACCCAAAACTCATGTTTATTGTGTTTTTAGAGTTTCAGTTCCGGTACGAAAAATTGTGCGAAAATCAGTTAGGGAGGGCCGTTCTGGCCACTTTTGGTACAAAAAACTTGCAGTTGAAAATTTTTGTGACGCACCCATTATCATCCTTGTTCGACCCAAAACTCATGTTTAGTGCATTTTTGGAGTTTCGGTTCCAGTACGGAAAATTTTGCGAAAATAGGCTGGGGTTGGCCGTTGTGGCCACTTTTGGTACGAAAATACTTGCATTTGAATTTTTGCAATGGATGCACCAATGATCCTCGTTTGACCCAAAACTCATGTTTAGCGCGTTTTTGGAGTTTTGGTTTCGGTACGAAAAATTCTATGAAAATCGGCCGGGGAGGGCCGTTCTGGGCAGTTTTGGTATGATAAAACTTGTAGTGGAAAATTTTCACAATGGACCCACCCATTATCATCGCCGTTTGAACCAAAACTCATGTTTAGCGTTGTTGACACCGTTTTTTGGCACGTGTCAATAAGGATCGGAAGACTAAGCTGAATCGGCAAGTGGGCGGTTTTTCTTCAGCGTTGCTTCTGACCTGCCGATACGTGGTTGCTGATGAAGGGCATGTTGATCTAGATTATTGCCGATTGGGCCGGAAAAACTGACAGAGGATCGTTGCCGATGGAAAAGAAAAGCTATTGCCGATGAAATAGGTGGGAGGACTAGAAGGTTGTTGCCGATGCCAGGGATGTGCCGATAAGGATATGACTTCATCGTGACGGGAGCGGACAGAGGATCGGCGACACGAAGCTTGTGATTTTTCATATTGTAGTTTAAGTCCAACTCCTATACAAGTTTTATTTCTTTTTCAAGAAATAGAGTTTGTATAAGGAATTAGTTTATTTCTTCTATTTGAGCTTTACATATTAAATTAGGACTCTTCGATTAGCAGAGTATAAATATATGTCGAAGGGCATTGTAATTGACATCCAAGCATCAAAAAACAAATCTACTTTTTATTTACCTTTACCAGTATTTTACTTTTCGGCGACTTCGCCAAGTGCCTTTTCTTTTTTCAATGAGTTCTTTCAAGAATCGACGGGCTGCATCAACTTGATCTCTGGCGACCTTGCAGGTTCCGCGTCTACCGAGCACGATTCAGGCTTTGACTTCCGGGCGTATCGCTGTCGTCTCGTCTGATCTGTTCAACAGTTATTGAATACCTTCTGAGCTTTGACGTCCGGGCGTATCGCTGTCGTCTCATTCAGATCTTATTCAAATTTATCATCCTTGTCGATTAACAGGTCAAATCGACTGGCACGCTTCGGATATCGATTTCGGGTATTAGCCTGGTGTGTTTGCAGATATAATTTTGCATCAACACATCTTTTGGCACGCCCGGTGGGACCAATTCAACAGATCTATCATGAAGAATCCTACTGATATCAATCCAGAGAACATCATCGAGATATCAGAATCAGATCTCAAGGAGGATCAGAAGCTAGCCATGGAAAAAGCTATCAAGGATTACAGGCAGCTCTGCTTGAAGTCTTTCAGCATGAATAGGGGCGGAGAAGTCATCTAGAAGCAAGATCTGCCGTTGCCTCGTCAGGTAACCTTTGACTCCAACCCTGGTAAACTACAGGAGATGGTTAATTCTGCATTGAATCAAGCTTTGATCAACCACTCCACCGTGCTGTCCAATACTGTTTACAATGCTGTTGTGCAAACATTAAGAGAAGGACAAGCACCAGGTTATGTCAGGCCGGCATATCATCAGCCGGGATCGGCATCTGTCAGTACTCCAACGGCAACTCCAGCCGTTGAGAGTACAGAAGCGCTTACTCCTCCAGTTATATCTGGGCCACCTATCATTGAAGCCACGTCGATAGGATCAGATCTAACGTCTCAGGAGAGGCCTAGTACTCAGTTGAGCACAGATCTATCAGCATCGGCAATATTAGGTCCTTCAGGTCAACACAGTCAAACTACTGCCAATTGGTGGGGATACGGGATGCCTCTAGGTCCATCTACTGCCAACTCTGGACTGCCTCAAGTGCATGATGTAGCAGGGAAGGGTCCAATGACATTGGCTACTCAAATTCAGCCGATGGCTCAAGTATCACACTATTCTACTGCACCTCCTGCTATACAACCATTGTCGATGGGATTCTACGCGCCTCCACAACAGATATCTTATGCGAATCCATTGGCTAATCCTCCATCAGTTCAACAGAGAGTTTCCACTGCAGGATAGCCCATAGTGCCATTCATATCTCAATCTAGGTTATCTGCAATTTAGGGCAATTATGCTGGCTATCATCCACCTATACAAGAGCAACAATTTTTTGCAAACTGTTAGCCATCAGCAAGTCAGGTGCCGATGAGTTATAATCTCAATTGGTCAGGGCAAGCGCCAGTTTAGCAATCTGCTATTCAGCCAAGTTATCAGGCAATGAGGACTCAATAGTATAGTCCACAGGCAGCTTTCCAGGATCAAACATCGGCAAAACAGCCGATGAACTTTACTCCACAAATTGGTGCCGTGAATATGCTGATTCCTCCAAGCCAAGTGCCACAGGGGTATGTAGAAGCATATCAGCCAATGCCTCCAGTAGAGATTCAACCAGTGCATCGGCAAGATCAGGATGCACTCTTGACCGATAAGATTGCAGAAGTAATGAAAGAACAATTTGGGATTCAGCCCAAGATTAATACTTACTCTTATCGGACTCCGTATCCTTCAGCTTATGACTCAATTCCTTTCCCAAATTGGTACAAGGTGCCAGATTTCACTAAGTTTTCTGGGCAAGATGATACGTCAACGATGGAGCACATCAATCGATTCATCATCCAGTGCGGGGAAGCAGCGAACAGGGATGAGCTGAGGATCCATTTATTCTCGTCCTCTTTGTCTGGATCAGCATTCACGTGGTTCATCTCATTACCACCAAACTCCATTCTTACTTGGGCTAACCTAGAGAGACAATTCCATAAATACTTCTTTGCTGGTGTCCATGAGAAGAAGCTTACTGATTTGATGAAATTGAAACAGCGAAGCGATGAATTGGTAGAGAGTTTTGTGCAAAGGGTACGAGACATGAAGAATAGGTGCTATAGCTTAGTGCTTGATGATCGCCAGCTAGCTGGTTTGGCTTTCCAGGGTTTGTTACCGCATCTCAGGGACAAATACGATTCTCAGGAGTTTGAAAGCTTAAGCCATATTGTGCAGAGGATCTCTGATCAAAGTGTTCAAGCTCCAGAACATAGGAAGAGCTGGAACAAGAAGGTGTCCTTTGTAGAAGAGGCAGAGGAATCAGATTCAGATGAAGAACCAACTATCAGCCTGGCTGAGTGGGTGAAGGGTAAAAAGCCTTTATCTTTTCCTTTTGGTCAGAAAGAGCTAGAAAAATTCACGTTTGACATCATGAAGGCCGATAAAATATTTGATCTGCTACTTCAAGAAGGCCAAACAAGCTGTCACCCAATCATGTGATTCCTTCGGCAGAAGAGCTGAAGAAGATGAGGTACTGCAAGTTTCATAATGCAACTTCGCACAGTACCAATGACTTGAAAGTGTTCAGACAGCAGTTGCAATCGGTAATTGAATCTGGGAGGATCAAGTTCGATAACTCTAAAGCTCAGAGGCCGATGAAGATTGATCAACATCCTTTCCCTGCAAACATGGTGGATGCTGTAAATAAAACTAAAGTGTTGACATCAGCAAGCGCTAAAAGGAGAGCATCAGTGGATCCTAGAAATCAAGCAACTGCCGATGACTTGAAAGGAAAAGAGAGAGTTGAAGAAAGCAGTAGTTCCAAAAGATCTCCTAGACCTGCTCCATACAGAATTTAGGTGACCGCTATCGGCATCGGCAAGAGGAGTTGTGTCGGGAAGCGTGGCATCGGCACAAAGATCATTGGAGATGCCCGTTCTTCACTACTGCTGGGAAGAAGGCATTAAATTGCCTACTGTTGATAACTGCCCCGAGTGCAATGGTTATGATCGAGCCGATCGGGCAAAAAGAAGACCGCGCTATGGTAATCAGAGCAGATACGTCAATGAGCCGATCAGGAGAAGAACATCGGTACATGATTGGCTGAGGGGCAGAACCAGTGTACATGAAAGGCTAGGCAAGCGTGATGACTGTTTACCGATGAACCGAGAGGAGCTCAAGGAGATGGCCGATGCAAGAGTCCCTGATGAGGCAGTACTCTGTAGGGATCCTGATATGGACTGCCCAGGTTCAAATACAAAACTGTATCAGCCCGTCTGGAAGACAAAGCTTCCTCAATGGTGCCCTAAAGGTCTAATGAAGACTCAAAAGAGGACGATGCAACATGAACATAAAGAGGAAAATTCTTATGGAGCAAAAACTCAAGTATAACGGCCAAAGCGCAAAAGTGAGGGCCCATCGGTAGATATCAACATGGTTTCTGTATTGCCGATGAAATTCCGAACACTTGCTTATGAAGAAAACAAATAAAGTACTTGTTCAAAAAGAGTGTATCGGTGCTACGTTAATGTGAAAGTTTTACAAATTGCCGATGCATTACTTTGCCGATGAGGAAGAAGGTTTACAAGTTCAACAATGAACGGATAGTTGATATCGCACGCAGGCGAATTTGGTCGGCTTCCTCCAGTGTCTTTGCGTCTTCATCGGCATTGCCTTCAATTGACTTAATCTTCTTCTTAAGCACCAGCGTCTTGAGGACTTGGTTATCCCTTTCTTGCTAGAGAATTGTGATAGCTTCGGGCAGTTGGGCCTTCTCCTGATTTGCTACGTCCAAGGCTCCTTCAATCTTTCTCAGCTCCGCTAGCAGGGCCTCTCTTTTTGCCGATAGTTGAGCAATATTTTCTTCTAGATCTGCACGAGAGGCCTCTAGTTTACCAATGTCTTTGTGCTTCTCATCGGCAAATTGCTTATGCTTCATCATGTCCTCCTGGAGTTTTGCATGAGTGGCTCTATCGGCAATCCGCTGGGCAGCCCTTTGATACTGCAACTGTCGACTCTCCAGATGTGCAGCTTGGAAGAGTGCTTCCTCGACGTTGGTAGGAATATGGCCTCGAATTTCTTTGAAGGTTGCTCTTGCGGAATCAAAGTCCTGCATTAGCAAAGAAGTCCCCTGTTGCAGCAAAGATAATAGCGTCTCCAGCTTTGACTTAATTTTAGATGATAGGGCTCCAAGGGCTGGAGCAGAGCTTTCTTTAGAATCTTCATCGTCAGGAACAATCCCACTGATAGAAAAGGAGAACAGACTGTCAGGGGAATCTTGCTCCTAAAAAGGAAAAGTGACGTCAGCAGAAGAACCTATGTGTTAAAGGTTAGCTAAGGGAGTCAACTTACTTGTTTCAAGGCAATCTCTCGCCTTTGGCTTGAAGAAGCGATCTCAGGTACAATTGCCGATCGCATTTCCTATACCTCGATCGGCTGCTGCTGTGATACCAGCGCCGATGAAGATCCTTGTACGGGTACAATTGCCGATGGAAGAGCAGTTGCCGATCGAGAAGTCTGCACAGCCACAGCAGGCGATATCGGGCGAGGCGAAGATGCCAATGGTGAAATTGGAGACGGTGTAAGTCTTGCCCGCTTTGATTGTGATTCTTCGCCCAATGAAGCCTTACACTTGTGCTGTGAAATATCGGCATCGGATGGCTGGGGGGCATCAGCAATGGATGGCCGAGGAATCGATACACTTGGGATAGTTGTCGATGCAATTACTTGGTGCTGCGAGAGGAACAGATGAGTAAAAGTGCCGATCCAATAATCAAGGTTTAAATAAAGAATACCTCTGGAGAATCATCAAGGATGACGAGGCGTGGAGACGAAGGTGCTACAGGTGGAGATGAGGGGCGAGTTACCGATGAAGATTCCATTGGTGTGGAACTTGCGCCCTAAAATGTGAAATCGATAAGTCATAGCAATCAGCATCTGTGAAAGAAAGTGAGGTGATTACCTGAAATGCCTATGCCGAGGATGCAATCGATTTGGTGCTCTTCCTTGAACGACCACGGCCCATCAAAGTGTCTAGCGAAGGAGCTTTATAGCCGATGATGGATACTAGGGAGATAGGCTGCAGTTGTATGATCTTACCGCTCTTACTCAGTGTTGGAACTAAGTCATCAACCTATTAAAGAAGAGTTAGTTGCCAATGGATTAAAGAAGTTGAAAGAAGTGCAGAGGGTCAAACTTACCGCATCGGCAGGGATGGCGTGATCGAGATCGATGAGATTCCAGTAAAGGTGAGGAGATGCAAAGAATAGCTGTTCTTTCCATTCTTGCTACCATAATTTGAAGGACTCGGTGATGAAAGAAGCCGGTACCCAATCGGTTAGATCAACATTAGAGGTATCGGCATCAGGAAGGAGAGTAACAATCTTGTGCCAGTCCATGCGGTTCGCAATAATCTCTCTTGGTTTAATCACATCGGCAAAGCAGAGGTTAATGGGCAGTTGTCCAAAGGCTAGTTGTCTTGCTGCTGCCGATGGATAGTAGAACTCGTATGTAGGGTTGATATTCTTCCCACTTCCAAATATGTTGACCGGGATGGTGCGAGGGGTGATTATTGCACTAAGAATGTTGGCATCTTTGTTCAAAGCCTCATCGGTAAGGTTAAAGGAAAGAGGGAATCTTGCTTCTTCATCAACATACGGGACCCAGGCCTAAGCTCAGAAGGGATGCCGATGTAGAATCTGTGGAAGAGATTGCAGATCTAAACTCTGTTTGCCTCCACCCCTGGTAATACTGCTAGTGCTTCTCCAAAGTTGATAGGGGGGCGTGTTGCCGATTCGTCGTCCCTGAGTTGATAGTCTTCAGGAAGATTTTGAGGGAATCGCTGGGCAAATAGGTCAATGTGGAAATACTTGTGCATATGGGCGTTCAGCCACATATTGATAAACCACCAAGGGCCTCCCAGGTTGCCAACGGATTTGCCTTGTAGCAGCCTTTGTGACACTTGGTGAAGGAGATGGTAAACTAAGCCAAGGAGATATCGGCCCAGTGGGAGTCTGACGCCGTTAGCCAACAGCTCTGCTACAGGAAGGTGCATATTAGTCGGTCCAACTATTCTGCTGCAGAAGATAAATTTCTCAAGCCACATGTTTAAAAAAGCTGAGAGCTCCCTGTGACTGACTGAGCCGGATCTCTTATATTCGCTGATATAACCAGTCCAGCCACTGATGTTCCTGGTAGTCAGCCGATGCTCAGGTTTTCTTTAGAACAGTGCATTGTCATTGGCAGATGAGATGTCCAAGCCAGTGAGCATATACACATCGGCAAGGGTTGGGGAAGCTGGTCCATGTTTGAAGATGAAGGCATTCAGAGTATCAGACCAAAAATAGGAGGCGGCGATTAACAGTGACTCATTCCTCTCCATATCGACAATAGATAGTCTGATGCACTGTTCTAATTTTTGTTCCGCCCAATACAGCTTCATTGGCCTAGCAACCCTCAAATACCAGTCTTTCCATCCCTTAGTGGTTTTCGGCCAGGATCGAAAGGTATCAGTCCAGAATCCCAAATCAAAATTCTGAACTCTAAAGGGGATTCGATTGGTTTCTGCGTTGATAATGTCGATTGGGTCTGGATTTCCCATTGGACCTAGGCAGACAAATAGATTTTGATGCGTTGGGATAAGAAGATTATTGCAAAGTTCCTGAGATTAAAGATTAAAATAAAGAGGAGTCATGAACCTTGGGGATAAAGAAGAAGATTAACCTTGGGGACGTCGAAGCGGATAGCCATGGCCACGACGAAGATGGAGAAAACAAAGAATACTAATGAAGGTTAGGAATCACCGTCAGTGGCACCGATCGAGTTCGCTGAAGGATCGCCTGTTGATGTCGCCGCTGGAGAGAGAAAAGCTAGGGTTTGAATCGCAGATAAAAAATAGGCCGCGGCGGAGGAGGCATTATATGGGCCTGTTGGTACAGGATTTCCACTACCGCGCGTGCAACTCTCGAGGAGAAGTTCAAGCGGTTTGGGTAATCATGACCTGGAGGAAATTTCGGTGCATAAAGTATTTTATACTCCGAAATTGGGGGGCATGTGTTGACACTGTTTTTTGGCACGTGTCAATAAGGATCGGAAGACTAAGCTGAATCGGCAAGTGGGCGGTTTTTCTTCAGTGTTGCTTCTGACCTGACGATAGGTGGTTGCCGATGAAGGGCATGTTGATCTGGATTATTGTCGATTGGGCTAGAAAAACTGACAGAGGATCGTTGCCGATGGAAAAGAAAAGCTATTGCCGATGAAATAGGCGGGAAGACTAGAAGGTTGTTGCCGATGCCAGGGATGTGCCGATAAGGAGATGACTTCATCGTGACGGGAGCGGACAGAGGATTGGCGACACGAAGCTTGTGATTTTTCGTATTGTAGTTTAAGTCCAACTCCTATACAAGTTTGATTTCTTTTTCAAGAAATAGAGTTCGTATAAGGAATTAGTTTATTTCTTCTATTTGAGCTTTACATATTAAATTAGGACTCTTTGATTAGCAGAGTATAAATATATGTCGAAGGGCATTGTAATTGACATCCAAGCATCAATAAACAAATCTACTTTTTATTTACCTTAACCAGTATTTTACTTTTCGGCGACTGCGCCAAGTACCTTTTCTTTTTTCAACGAGTTCTTTCAAGAATCGACGGGCTGCATCAACTTGATCTCCGGCAACCTTGCAGGTTCCGCGTCTACCGAGCACGATTTAGGCTTCGACTTCTGGGCGTATCGCTGTCGTCTCGTCTGATCTGTTCAACAGTTATCGAATACCTTCTGAGCTTTGACGTCTGGGTGTATCGCTGTCGTCTCGTTCAGATTTTATTCAAATTTATCATCCTTGTCGATTAACAGGTCAAATCGACTGGCACGCTTCGGATATCGATTTCGGGTGTTAGCCCGGTGTGTTTGCAGATATAATTTTGCATCAACAAGTGTGTTTTTGAAGTTTCGGTTTCGGTACGAAAAATTATGTAAAAATCGTCCATGGAGGGCCGTTCTGGCCACTTTTGGTAAAAAAAACTTGCAGTTAAATTTTTCGCAACGGACGCACCCAATCATCACTGTTTGATGCGAAACTCATGTTTAGCGCGTTTTTGGAATTTTGGATCTGATACGAAAAATTGTGCAAAAATCGGCCAGGCAGGGCCGTTCTGGCTACTTTTGGTACAAAAAACTTGCAGTTGAATTTTTCGCAACGGACGCACCCAATCATCCCCCTTTGACCCAAAACTCATGTTTAGCGTATTTTTGTAGTTTTGGTTCCGGTACGAAAAAATGTGCAAAAATCGGTCGGGAAGGGCCATTCTGGCCACTTTTGGTACGAAAATACTTGAATTTCTATTTTTCACACTAGAGACATCCAATCATCACCCGTTTGACTCAAAACTCATGTTTAGCGCGTTTTGTAGTTTTGGTTCTGGTATAAAAAATTGTGCAAAAATCATCCAGGGAGGGCCGTTATGGCCACTTTTGGTACAAAAATACTTGCAGTTGAATTTTTTACAATAGACACACCCAATCATCACCCATTTGACCCAAAACTCATGTTTAGCGTATCTTTGGAGTTTTGGTTCCGGTACGAAAAAATGTGCGAAAATCGGTCGCTGGCCACTTTTGGTACGAAAATACTTGAATTTGAATTTTTCACAATAGACGCACCCAATCATCACCCGTTTGACCCAAAACTCAAGTTTAGAGCGTTTTTGGAGTTTCGGTTCTAGTACAAAACATTATGCGAAAATCAGTTAGGGAGGGCTGTTCTGGCCACTTTTGGTACAAAAAACTTGCAGTTGAATTTTTCGCAACGGACGCACCAAATCATCCTCGTTTGACCCAAAACGCATGTTTATTGTGTTTTTAGAGTTTCAATTTCGGTACATAAAATTGTGCGAAAATTGGCCCGGGAGGGCCGTTCAGTCTAGTTTTGGTATGAGAAAACTTGCAGTTGAATTCTTCGCCACGGACGCACCCAATCATCCCTGTTTGACCCCAAACTCATGTTTTTTGTGTTTTTAGAGTTTCAGTTCCTGTACGAAAAATTGTGCGAAAATTGGCCCGGGAGGGCCGTTCAGGCCAGTTTTGGTATGAAAAAACTTGCAGTTGAAAATTTTCGTGACGCACCCATTATCATCCTCGTTCGACCCAAAACTCATGTTTAGTGCGTTTTTGGAGTTTCGGTTCCAGTACAAAAAATTGTGCGAAAATAGGCCGGGGTTGGCCGTTCTGGCCACTTTTGGTACGAAAATACTTGCATTTGAATTTTTGCAACGGATGCACCCAATGATCCTCGTTTGACCCAAAACTCATGTTTAGCGCGTTTTTGGAGTTTTGGTTTCGGTACGAAAAATTCATCGAAAATCGATCGGGGAGGGCCGTTCTGGGCAGTTTTGGTTTGATAAAACTTGCAGTGGAAAATTTTCAGAATGGACCCACCCATTATCATCGCCGTTTGACCCAAAACTCATGTTTAGCGTGTTTTTGAAGATTCGGTTCCGGTACGAAAAATTGTGTAAAAATCGTCCATGGAGGGCCGTTCTGGCCACTTTTTTACAAAAAACTTGTAGTTAAATTTTTCACAATGGACGCACCGAATCATCCTTGTTTGACGTGAAACTCATGTTTAGCGCGTTTTTGGAATTTCAGTTCCGGTACAAAAAAATGGTGCAAAAATCGGCCAGGGAGGGCCGTTCTGGCCACTTTTGGTAAAAAAACTTGCAGTTGAATTTTTCGCAACGGACGCACCAAATCATCCCCCTTTGACCCAAAACTCATGTTTACCGTATTTTTGGAGTTTTGGTTCTGGTACGAAAAAATTATGCGAAAATCGGGCGGGGAGGGCCATTATGGCCAGTTTTGGTACGAAAATACTTGGATTTGAATTTTTCACACTAGACACACCCGATCATCACCCATTTGACTCAAAACTCATGTTTAGCGCATTTTTGGAGTTTCGGTTCCGGTACAAAAAATTGTGCGAAAATCGTCCAGGGAGGGCCGTTATGGCCACTTTTGGTACAAAAATACTTGCAGTTCAATTTTTCACAATAGACACACCCAATCATCACCCGTTTGACCCAAAACTCATGTTTAGCGTATCTTTGGAGTTTTGGTTCCGGTGCGAAAAAATGTGCGAAAATCGGTCGGGGAGGGCCGTTCTGGCCACTTTTGGTACGAAAATACTTGGATTTGAATTTTTCACAATAGACGCATCCAATCATCACCCGTTTGACCCAAAACTCATGTTTAGAGCGTTTTTGGAATTTCAGTTCCACTACAAAAAATTGTGCGAAAATCAGTTAGGGAGGGCCGTTCGGGCCAGTTTTGGTACAAAAGCTTGCAGTTGAATTTTTCACAACGGACACACCCAATCATCCTCGTTTGACCCAAAACGCATGTTTATTGAGTTTTTAGAGTTTAAATTCCGGTACAAAAAATTGTTCAAAAATTAGCCCGGGAGGGCCGTTCAGTCCAGTTTCGGTATGAAAAAACTTGCAGTTGAATTCTTTGCCACGGACGCACCCAATCATCCCTGTTTGACCCCAAACTCATGTTTAGCGTGTTTTTGGAGTTTCGGTTCTGGTACCAGAAATTGTGCAAAAATCGTCAAGGGAGGGCCGTTATGGCCACTTTTGGTACAAAAATACTTGCAGTTGAATTTTTCGCAACAGACGCACCCAATCATCACCTTTTGACCCAAAACTCATGTTTAGCGCGTTTTTGGAGTTTCGGTTTCGATACAAAAAATTGTGCGAAAATCATCCAGGGAGGGCCGTTATGGCCACTTTTGGTACGAAAATACTTGGATTTGAATTTTTCACAATAGACGCACCCAATCATCACCTGTTTGACCCAAAACGACGCACCCAGTCATCACTTGTTTGACCCAAAACTCATGTTTAGCGTATTTTTCGAGTTTTGGTTTCGGTACGAAAAAATGTGAGAAAATCGGCCGGGGAGGGCCATTCTGGCCACTTTCGGTATGAAAATACTTGCATTTGAATTTTTCACAACGGACGCACCCAATCATCCTCGTTTGACCCAAAACTCATGTTTAGCATATTTTTGGAGTTTCGGTTTTGGTACGAAAAATTCTACAAAAATCGGCCGGGGAGGGCCGTTCTGGGCAGTTTTGGTGAGAAAACTTGCAGTTGAAAATTTTCGCAATGGACCCAGCCATTATCATCTCCATTTGACCCAAAACTCATGTTTAGCGCGTTTTTGGAGTTTCTGTTTAGGTACGAAAAATTGTGCGAAAACGTCCAACGAGGGCCGTTCTGGCCACTTTTGGTATGAAAATACGCATTTGAATTTTTCGCAATGGACGCACCCAATCATCCTCGTTTGACCCAAAACTCATGTTTATTGTGTTTTTAGAGTTTCCGTTCCAGTACAAAAAATTGTGCAAAAATTGGCCCGGGAGGGCCGTTCAGGCTAGTTTTGGTATGAAAAAACTTGCAGTTGAAAATTTTTGCGACGCACCCATTATCATATCCGTTCGACTCAAAACTCATGTTTAGCGCGTTTTAGGAGTTTCGGTTCTAGTACAAAAAATTATGCGAAAATAGGCCGTGGTTATCCGTTCTGACCACTTTTGGTACGAAAATACTTGCATTTGAATTTTTGCAACGGATGCACCCAATCATCCTCGTTTGACCCAAAACTCATGTTTAGCGCGTTTTTGGAGTTTCGGTTTCGATACGAAAAATTCTGCGAAAATCGAACAGGGAGGGCCGTTCTGGCCACTTTTGGCATGAAAAAACTTACAGTTGAATTTTTGCAACAGACGCACCCTATCATTCCCCTTTGACCCAAAACTCATGTATAGCGCATTTTTGGAGTTTTGGTTTTGGTATAAAAAATTATGTGAAAATCGTCCAGGGAGGATCGTTCTGGCCACTTTTGGTACGAAAATACTTGCAGTTAAATTTTTCACAACAGATGCTCCCAATCATCACCTGTTTGACCCAAAACTCATATTTAGCGCATTTTTGGAGTTTTGGTTTCGATACGAAAAAATGTGCGAAAATTGGCCGGGGAGGGCCGTTCTGGCCACTTTCGGTAGGAAAATACTTCTATTTGATTTTTTCACAAAGGACACTCCCAATCATCCCCGTTTGATCTAAAACTCATGTTTAGCGCATTTTTGGAGTTTCGGTTCTGGTACGAAAAATTATGCGAAAATCAGTTGGGAGGGCCGCTCTGGCCAATTTTGGTGCAAAAAAACTTGCAAATGAATTTTTCGCAACAGACGCAACCCATCATCCCCCTTTGACCCAAAACTCATGTATAACACATTTTTGGGGTTTCGGTTTCGGTATGAAAAATCCGACGAAAATCAGTTAGGGAGGGCCGTTCTGGCCACTTTTAGTACGAAAATACTTGCAGTTGAATTATTCACAATAGACGCACCCAATCATCACCCGTTTGACCCAAAATGACGCACCCAATCATCACCTGTTTGTCCCAAAACTCATGTTTAGCTTTTTTTGAGTTTTGGTATTGGTACCAAAAATTGTGCGAAAACATACCCAAGGAGGGCCGTTCTGGCCACTTTTGGTACGAAAATACTTGCATTAGAATTTTTTGCAAAGGACGCACCCAATCATCCTCGTTTGACACAAAACTTATGTTTATTGTGTTTTTAGAGTTTCAGTTCCAGTACGAAAAATTGTGTGAAAATTGGCCCGGGAGGGCCGCTCTGGCCACTTTTGGTATGAAAAACTTGCAGTTGAAAATTTTCGCGTCGCACCCATTATCATATTCGTTCGACCCAAAACTCATGTTTAGTGCATTTTTGGAGTTTTGGTTCCGGTACGAAAAAAATGTGCGAAAATCGGCAAGGGAGGGCCGTTCTGGCTACTTTCGGTACAAAAATACTTTCATTTGAATTTTTGCAACGGATGCACCCAATGATCCTCGTTTGACCCAAAACCCATGTTTAGCGCTTTTTTGGAGTTTCGGTTCTGGTACGAAAAATTGTGCAAAAATCAGTCGGGGAGGTCCGTTCTAGCCATTTTTGGTACGAAAAAACTCGTAGTCGAATTTTTTGCAACAGACGCACCCAATCATCCCCCTTTGACCCAAAACAGATGTATAGCGAGTTTTTGGACTTTCGGTTCTGGTATAAAAAATTGTGTGAAAATCGTCCAGGGATGGTCGTTCTGGCCACTTTTGGTACGAAAATACTTGCAATTGAATTTTTCACAACAGATGCACCCAATCATACCCTGATTGACCCAAAACTCATGTTTAGCACATTTTTGGAGTTTTAGTTTCGGTACAAAAAAAATGTGCAAAATCGTCTGGGGAGGGCCGTTCTGGCCATTTCAGTACGAAAATACTTCTATTTGAATTTTTCACAATGGACGCACCTAAGCATCCCCGTTTGATCCAAAACTCATGTTTAACGCGTTTTTGGTGTTTCGGTTCTGGTACAAAAAATTTTACGAAAATCAGTTGGGGAGGGCCGTTCTATCCACTTTTGGTGCAAAAAAACTTGCAGTTGAATTTTTCGCAACAGACGCACCCAATCATCCCCCTTTGACCCAAAACTCATGTTTAGCGCATTTTTGGAGTTTCGGTTCTGGTACAAAAAATTGTGCGAAAATCGTCCAGGGAGGGCCGTTATGGCCACTTTTGGAACGAAAATACTTGTAGTTGAATTGTTCACAATAGACGCACGCAACCATCGCCTGTTTGAGCCAAAACTCATGTTTAGTGCATTTTTGGAGTTTTGGTTCCGATACGAAAAAATGTACGAAAATCAGCAGGGGAGGCCGTTCTGCCTACTTTTGGTACAAAAATACTTTCATTTGAATTTTTCGCAAAGGACGCACCCAATCATCCCTGTTTGATCCAAAACCCATGTTTAGCGCTTTTTTGGAGTTTCGGTTCTGGTACGAAAAATTGTGCAAAAATCAGTCGGGGAGGGCCGTTCTAGCCACTTTTGGTATGAAAAAACTCGCAGTTGAATTTTTTGCAACAGACGCACCCAATCATCCCCCTTTAACCCAAAACACATGTATAGCGCATTTTTGGACTTTCGGTTCTGGTTTAAAAAATTGTGTGAAAATCGTCCAGGGATGGTCGTTCTGGCCACTTTTGGTACGAAAAATACTTGCAATTGAATTTTTCACAACAGATGCACCCAATCATACCCTAATTGACCCAAAACTCATGTTTAGCACATTTTTGGAGTTTTGGTTTCGGTACGAAAAAATCTGCGAAAACGTCTAGGGAGGGACGTTCTGGCCATTTCGGTACGAAAATACTTGTATTTGAATTTTTCACAAAGGACGCACCTAAGCATCCCCGTTTGATCCAAAACTCATGTTTAACGCGTCTTTGGAGTTTTGGTTCTGGTACGAAAAATTTTGCGAAAATCAGTTGGGGAGGGCCGTTCTGGCCACTTTTGGCGCAAAAAACTTGCCGTTGAATTTTCCCCAACAGACACACCCAATCATCCCCCTTTGACCAAAAACTCATGTTTAGCGCATTTTTAGAGTTTCGGTTCCGGTACAAAAAATTGTGAGAAAATGTTCCAGGGAGGGCCGTTACGGCCACTTTTGGTACGAAAATACTTGCAGTTGAATTTTTAACAATAGACGCACCCAATCATCGCCTGTTTGACCCAAAACTCATGTTTAGTGCATTTTTGGAGTTTTGGTTCCGGTACGAAAAAATGTGCGAAAATCGGCAGGGGAGGGCCGTTCTGGCCACTTTTGGTACAAAAATACTTTCATTTGAATTTTTCGCAAAGGACGCACCCAATCATCCCTGTTTGATCCAAAACCCATGTTTAGCGCGTTTTTGGAGTTTCAGTTCTGGTACGAAAAATTATGTGAAAATCAGTCGGGGAGGGCCGTTCTGGCCACTTTTGGTACGAAAAAACTTGCAGTTGAATTTTTTGCAACAGACACACCCAATCATCCCCCTTTAACCCAAAACTCATGTATAGCGCATTTTTAGAGTTTCAGTTCTGGTATAACAAATTGTGTGAAAATCATCCACGGAGGGTCGTTCTGGCCACTTTTGGTACCAAAATACTTGCAGTTGAATTTGCACAACAGATGCACCCACCTGTTTGACACAAAACTCATGTTTAGCTCGTTTTTGGAGTTTTGGTTTCGGTACGAAAAATTCTGCGAAAATCGGCCGGGGAGGGTCGTTCTGGGTAGTTTTGGTATGATAAAACTTGCAGTTGAATTTTTGGCAACGCACGCACCCAATCATCCCATTTGACCCAAAACTCATGTTTAACGCGTTTTTGGAGTTTCGGTACTCGTATGAAAAATTTTGCGAAAATCAGTTGGGGAGGGCGGTTCTGGCCACTTTTGGTGCAAAAAAACTTGCAGTTGAATTTTTCGCAACAGATCATCCCCCTTTGACCCAAAACTCATGTTTAGCTCATTTTCGGAGTTTTGCTTCCGGTACAAAAAATTGTGCAAAAATCATCCAGGGAGGGCCGTTATGGCAGCTTTTGTTACGAAAATACTTGCAGTTGAATTTTTCACAATAGACGCACCCAATCATCGCCTGTTTGACCAAAACTCATGTTTAGTGCATTTTTGGAGTTTTAGTTCCGGTACGAAAAAATATGCAAAAATAGGCAGGGAGGGCCGTTCTGGCCACTTTCGGTACAAAAATACTTTCATTTGAATTTTTCACAAAGGACACACCCAATCATCCCTGTTGGATCCAAAACCCATGTTTAGCGCATTTTTGGAGTTTCGGTTCTGGTATAAAAAATTATGCGAAAATCAGTCGGGGAGGGCCGTTCTAGCCACTTTCGGTACGAAAAACTTGCAGTTGAATTTTTTGCAGCAGACGCACCCAATCATCCCCCTTCGACCCAAAACTCATGTATAGCGCATTTTTAGACTTTTGGTTCTGGTATAAAAAATTGTGTGAAAATCGTTCAGGGATGGTCGTTCTGGCCACTTTTGGTACGAAAATACTTGCAATTGAATTTTTCACAACAGATGCACCCAATCATACCCTGTTTAACCCAAAACTCATGTTTAGCGCATTTTTGGAGTTTTGGTTTCGGTACGAAAAAATGTGCGAAAATCATCTGGGGAGGGCCGTTCTGGCCACTTTCGGTACGAAAATACTTCTATTTGAATTTTTCACAAAGGACGCACCTAAGCATCCCCGTTTCATCCAAAACTCATGTTTAACGCGTTTTTGGAGTTTTGGTTCTGGTACGAAAAATTTTGCGAAAATCAATTGGGGAGGGCCGTTCTGGCCACATTTGGTGCAAAAAAACTTGCAGTTGAATTTTTCGGAACAGACGCACCCAATCATCCCCCTTTGAACCAAAACTCATGTTTAGCGCATTTTTGGAGTTTTGGTTCCGGTACAAAAATTGTGCGAAAATCGTCTAGGGAGGGCCGTTATGGCCACTTTTGGTACGAAAATACTTGCAGTTGAATTTTTCACAATAGACGTACCCAATCATCGCCTGTTTGACCCAAAACTCATGTTTAGTGCATTTTTGGAGTTTTTGTTTCGGTACAAAAAAATGTGCAAAAATCTGGGAGGGCCGTTCTGGCCACTTTTGGAACGAAAATACTTGGATTTGAATTTTTCGCAAAGGACGCACCCAATCATCCCTGTTTGATCCAAAACCCATGTTTAGCGCGTTTTTGGAGTTTTGGTTCTGGTACGAAGAATGGTGCAAAAATCAGTCGTTGAGGGCCGTTCTGGCCACTTTTGGTTAGAAAAAACAAGTATTTGAATTTTTTGCAACAGACGCTCCCAATCATCCCCCTTTGACCCAAACTCATGTATAGCGCATTTTTGGAGTTTCGGTTCCAGTATAAAAAATTGTGTGAAAATCGTCCAGGTTGGGTCGTTCTAGCCACTTTTGGTACGAAAATACTTGCAGTTCAATTTTTCACAACAGATGCACCCAATCATACCCTATTTGACCCAAAACTCATGTTTAGCACATTTTTGGAGCTTTGGTTTCGGTACGAAAAATTGTGCGAAAATCGTCTGGGGAGGGTCGTTCTGGCCACTTTCAGTACGAAAATACTTCTATTTGAAATTTAAACAAAGGACGCACCTAAGCATCCCCGTTTGATCCAAAACTTATGTTTAACGCGTTTTTGGAGTTTCGGTTCTGGTACGAAAATTTTTGCGAAAATCAGTTGGGGAGGGCCGTTCTGTCCACTTTTGGTGCAAAAAAACTTGCAGTTGAATTTTTTGCAACAGACGCACCCAATCATCCCCCTTTGACCAAAACTCATGTTTAGCGCATTTTTGGAGTTTTGGTTCCGGTACAAAAAATTATGCGAAAATCGTCCAGGGAGGGCTGTTATGGCCACTTTTGGAACGAAAATACTTGTAGTTGAATTTTTCACAGTAGACGCACCCAATCATCGCCTGTTTGACCCAAAACTCTTGTTTAGTGTATTTTTTGAGTTTTGGTTCTGATACGAAAAAAAGTGCAAAAAAAAGCAGAGGAGGGCCGTTCTGGCCACTTTCGGTACAAAAATACTTTTGAATTTTTCGCAAATGACGCACCCAATCATCCCTGTTTGATCCAAAACCCATGTTTAGCGCATTTTTGGAGTTTCGGTTCTGGTACGAAAAATTGTGCAAAAATCAGTCGGGGAGGGCCGTTCTGGCCACTTTAGGTACGAAAAAACTTGTAGTTGAATTTTTTGCAACAGACGCACCCAATCATCCCCCTTTGACCCAAAACTCATGTATAATGCATTTTTAGAGTTTCAGTTCTAGCATAAAAATTGTGTGAAAATCGTCCACGGAGGGTCGTTCTGGCCACTTTTGGTTCAAAAATACTTGCAGTTGAATTTTTCACAACAGGTGCACCCACCTGTTTGACCCAAAACTCATGTTTAGCTTATTTTTGGAGTTTTGGTTTCGGTACGAAAAATTCTGCGAACATCGGCCGAGGAGGGTCGTTCTGGGCAGTTTTGGTATGATAAAACTTGCAGTTGAA
>CM041635.1:14032309-14052187 GCA_023333625.1 Bothriochloa decipiens | reverse complement strand
GAAAAAACTTGTAGTTGAATTTTTCGCAACAGACGTACCAAATCATCCCCCTTTGACCCAAAACTTATGTATAGCGCATTTTTGGAGTTCCGGTTTCGGTATAAAAAATTGTGTGAAAATCGTCCAGGGAGGGTCGTTCTGGCTACTTTTGGTGCGAAAATACTTGCAGTTGAATTTTTCACAACAGATGCACCCAATCATCACCTGTTTGACCCAAAACTCATGTTTTGGCGCATTTTTGGAGTTTTGGTTTCGGTACGAGAAATCAGTTGGGGAGGGCCGTTTTGGCCACTTTTGGTTCGAAAAAACTTGCAGTTGAATTTATGTAGCAGACGCACCCAATCATCCCCTTTGACCCAAAACTCATGGATAGCGTATTTTTGGAGTTTCGGTTACGGTATAAAAAATTGTGTGAAAATCATCCAGGGAGGGTCGTCCTGGCCACTTTTGGTGCCAAAATACTTGCAGTTGAATTTCTCACAACAGATGCACCCACTTGTTTGACCCAAAACTCATGTTTAGCTCGTTTCTGGAGTTTTGGTATGAAAAATTCTGCGAAAATCGGCCGGGGAGGGTCGTTTTGGGCAGTTTTGGTGTGATAAAACTTGCAGCTGAATTTTTCGCAACACACGCACCCAATCATCCCCCTTTGACTCAAAACTCATGTTTAGCGTGTTTTTGGAGTTTCGGTTTCGGTACAAAAAATTGTGCGAAAATTGTCCAGGGAGGGCCGTTCTGGCCACTTTTGGTATGAAAAAACTGGTAGTTGAATTTTTCGCAACAGATATACCCAATCATCCCCCTTTGACCCAAAACTCATGTATAGCGCATTTTTGGAGTTTTGGTTCCGGTATAAAAAATTGTGTGAAAATCGTCCAGGGAGGGTCGTTCTGGCCACTTTTGGTGCGAAAATACTTGCAGTTGAATTTTTCACAACAGATGCACCAATCATCACCTGTTTGACCCAAAACTCATGTTTTGGCGTATTTTTAGAGTTTCGGTTCCGGTGCAAAAAATTGTGCGAAAATCGTCCAGGGAGGGCCGTTATGGCCACTTTTGGTACGAAAATACGTGCAGTTGAATTTTTCACAATAGATGCACCCAATCATCGCCTGTTTGACCCAAAACTCATGTTTAGCGCGTTTTTGGAGTTTGGGATTCGGTACGAAAAAATATGCAAAAATCGGCTGGGGAGGGCCGTTCTGGCCACTTTCGGTACGAAAATACTTTCATTTGAATTTTTCGCAAAGGACACACCCAATCATCCCTGTTTGATCCAAAACCCATGTTTAGCGCGTTTTTAGAGTTCCGGTTCTGGTATGAAAAATTGTGCGAAAATCAGTTGGGGAGGGCCATTATGGCCACTTTTGGTGCAAAAAAACTTGAAGTTGAATTTTTCACAACAGATGCACCCAATCATCACCTGTTTGACCCAAAACTCAAGTTTAGCGCATTTTTGGAGTTTTGGTTTTGGTACGAAAAAATGTGCGAATATCGGCTGGGGCAGGCCGTTCTGGCCACTTTCGGTAAGAAAATACTTCTATTTGAATTTTTCACAAAGGACGCACCCAAGCATCCCCTTTGATCCAAAACTCATGTTTAGCGCGTTTTTGGAGTTTCGGTTCGGGTACGAAAAATTGTGCGAAAATCAGTTGGGGAGGGCCGTTATGGCCACTTTTGGTGCAAAAAAACTTGAAGTTGAATTTTTCGCAACAGACGCACCCAATCATCCCCCTTTGACCCAAAACTCATGTTTAGCGCATTTTTGGAGTTTTGGTTCCGGTATAAAAAATTGTGCGAAAATCATCCAGGGAGGGCCGTTATGGCCACTTTTGGTGCGAAAATACTTGCAGTTGAATTTTTCACAATAGACGCACCCAATCATCGCCTGTTTGACCCAAAACTCATGTTTAGCGCATTTTTGGAGTTTTGGTTTCGGTACAAAAAAATGTGCGAAAATCGGCTAGGGAGGGCCGTCCTGGCCACTTTCGGTATGAAAATACTTTCATTTGAATTTTTCGCAAAGGACGCACCCAATCATCCCTGTTTGATCGAAAACCCATGTTTAGCGCGTTTTTGGAATTTCGGTTATGGTACGAAAAATTGTGTGAAAATCAGTCGAGGAGGGCCGTTCTGGCCACTTTTGGTACGAAAAAACTTGCAGTTGAATTTGTTGCAGCAGATGCACCCAATCATCCCCCTTTGACCCAAAATTCATGTTTAGCGCGTTTTTGGAGTTTCGGTTCTGGTACAAAAAATTATGCGAAAATCAGACGGGGAGGGCCGTTCTGGCCACTTTTAGTAGAAAAAACTTGCAGTTGAATTTTTTGCAGCAGACGCACCCAATCTTCCCCCTTTGACCCAAAACTCATGTTTAGCGCATTTTTTGGAGTTTCGGTTTCAGTACAAAAAATTGTGCAAAATCGTCCAGGGAGGGCCATTATGGCCAGTTTTGGTACGAAAATACTTGCAGTTGAATTTTTCACAATAGACGCACCCAATCATCGCCTGTTTGACCCAAAACGCAAGTTTAGCGCATTTTTGGTGTTTCGGTTTTGGTACAAAAAATGTGCGAAAATCGGCTGGGGAGGGCCGTTCTGGCCACATTCGGTACGAAAATACTTTCATTTGAATTTTTCGAAAAGGATGCACACAATCATCCCTGTTTGATCTATAACCCATGTTTAGCGCGTTTTTGGAGTTTCATTTTGGTACGAAAAATTGTGCGAAAATCAGTTGGGGAGGGCCGTTATAGCCACTTTTGGTGCAAAAATACTTGAAGTTGAATTTTTCGCAACAGACGCACCCAATCATCCCCCTTTGACCCAAAACTCATGTTTAGCGCATTTTTGGAGTTTCGGTTCCGGTATAAAAAATTGTGCGAAAATCATCCAGGGAGGGCCGTTATGGCCACTTTTGGTGCGAAAATACTTGCAGTTGAATTTTTCACAATAGACGCACCCAATCATCGCCTGTTTGACCCAAAACTCATGTTTAGCGCATTTTTGGAGTTTTGGTTTCGGTACAAAAAACTGTGCGAAAATCGGCTAGGGAGGGCCGTCCTGGCCACTTTCGGTATGAAAATACTTTCATTTGAATTTTTCACAAAGGACGCACCCAATCATCCCTGTTTGATCGAAAACCCATGTTTAGCGCGTTTTTTGAATTTCGGTTATGGTACGAAAAATTGTGTGAAAATCAGTCGGGGAGGGCCGTTCTGGCCACTTTTGGTACGAAAAAAATTGCAGTTGAATTTGTTGCAGCAGACGCACCCAATCATCCCCCTTTGACCCAAAATTCATGTTTAGCGCATTTTTGGAGTTTCAGTTCTGGTACAAAAAATTATGCGAAAATCAGACGGGGAGGGCCGTTCTGGCCACTTTTAGTAGAAAAAACTTGCAGTTGAATTTTTTGCAGCAGACGCACCCAATCTTCCCCCTTTGACCCAAAACTCATGTTTAGCACATTTTTAGAGTTTCGGTTTCGGTACAAAAAATTGTGCAAAATCGTCCAGGGAGGGCCATTATGGCCAGTTTTGGTACGAAAATACTTGCAGTTGAATTTTTCACAATAGACGCACCCAATCATCGCCTGTTTGACCCAAAACTCAAGTTTAGCGCATTTTTGGTGTTTCGGTTTTGGTACAAAAAAATGTGCGAAAATCGGCTGGGGAGGGCCGTTATGGCCACATTCGGTACGAAAATACTTTCATTTGAATTTTTCGAAAAGGATGCACACAACCATCCCTGTTTGATCTAAAACCCATGTTTAGCGCGTTTTTGGAGTTTCATTTTGGTACGAAAAATTGTGCGAAAATCAGTTGGGGAGGGCCGTTATGGCCACTTTTGGTGCAAAAAAACTTGAAGTTGAATTTTTCACAACAGATGCACCCAATCATCACCTGTTTGACCCAAAACTCATGTTTAGCATATTTTTGGGGTTTTGGTTTCGGTACAAAAAATGTGCGAAAATCGGCTGGGGCGGGCCGTTCTGGCCACTTTTGGTACGAAAATACTTCTATTTGAATTTTTCACAAAGGACGCACCCAATCATCCCTGTTTGATCCAAAACCCATGTTTATCGCGTTTTTAGAGTTTCGGTTCTGGTACGAAAAATTGTGCGAAAATCAGTTGGGGAGGCCCGTTATGGTCACTTTTGGTGCAAAAAAACATGAAGTTGAATTTTTCGCAACAGACGCACCCAATCATCCCCCTTTGACCCAAAACTCATGTTTAGCGCATTTTTAGAGTTTCGGTTCTGGTATAAAAAATTGTGAAAATCGTCCAGGGAGGGTCGTTATGGCCACATTTGGTATGAAAATACTTGCAGTTAAATTTTTCACAACAGATGCACCGAATCATCACCTATTTGACCCAAAACTCATGTTTAGCGCGAGTTTTGGTTACGATATGAAAAAATGTGTGAAAATCTGCTGGGGAGGGTCGTTCTGGCCACTTTCGGTACGAAAATACTTTCATTGGAATTTTTCGCAAAGAAAGCACCCAATCATCCCTGTTTGATCCAAAACCCATGTTTAGCGCGTTTTTGGAGTTTCGGTTCTGGTACGAAAAATTGTGCGAAATCAGTCGGGGAGGGCCGTTCTGGCCACCTTTGGTAGAAAAAACTTGCAGTTGAATTTTTTGTAGCAGACGCGCCCAATCATCCCCTTTGACCCAAAACTCATGTTTAGCACATTTTTGGAGTTTCAGTTTCGGTACAAAAAATTGTGCAAAAATAGTCTAGGGAGGGCCGTTATGGCCACTTTTGGTACGAAAATACTTGCAGTTGAATTTTTCACAATAGACGCACCCAATCACCGCCTGTTTGACCCAAAACTATTGTTCAGCGCATTTTTGGAGTTTTGGTTTTGGTACAAAAAAATATGCGAAAATCGGCTAGGGACGACCGTTCTGGCCACTTTGGTACGAAAATACTTTTATTTGAATTTTTCGCAAAGGACGCACCCAATCATCCCTGTTTGATCCAAAACCCATGTTTAGCGCGTTTTTGGAGTTTCGGTTCTGGCACGTAAAATTGTGCGAAAATCAGTCGGGCAGTGCCGTTTTGGCCACTTTTGGTACGAAAAAACTTGTAGTTGAATTTTTTGCAACAGACGCACCCAATCATCCCCCTTTGACCCAAAACTCATGTATAGCGCCATTTTGGAGTTTCGGTTCCGGTATAAAAAATTGTGTGAAAATCGTCCAGGGAGGGTCGTTCTAGCCACATTTGGTACGAAAATACATGCAGTTAAATTTTTCACAACAGATGCACCGAATCATCACCTGTTTGACCCAAAATTCATGTTTAGCGCTTTTTTGGAGTTTTGGTTTCGGTACGAAAAAATGTGCGAAAATCGGCTAGGGAGGGCCGTTCTGACCACTTTCGATACGAAAATACTTTCATTTGAATTTTTCGCAAAGGACACACCCAATCATCCCTATTTGATCCAAAACCCATGTTTAGCGCGTTTTTGGAGTTTCGGTTCTGGTATGAAAAATTGTGCGAAATCAGTCGGGGAGGGCCGTTCTGGCCACTTTTGGTAGAAAAAACTTGCAGTTGAATTTTTTGCAGCAGACGCACCCAATGATTCCCCTTTGACCCAAAACTCATGTTTAGCGCATTTTTGGAGTTTCGGTTTTGGTACAAAAAATTGTGCAAAAATCGTCTAGGGAGGGCCGTTATGGCCACTTTTGGTGCGAAAATACTTGCAGTTGAATTTTTCACAATAGACGCACCCAGTCATCGCCTGTTTGACCCAAAACTCATGTTTAGCGCATTTTTGGAGTTGTGGTTTCGGTACGAAAAAATGTGCGAAAATCGGCTAGGGAGGGCCGTTCTGGCCACTTTCGGTACGAAAATACTTTCATTTGAATTTTTCGCAAAGGACGCACCCAATCATCCCTGTTTGATCGAAAACCCATGTTTAGCGCGTTTTTGGAGTTTCGGTTCTGGTACGAAAAATTGTGTGAAAATCAGTCAGGGAGGGCCGTTCTGGCCACTTTTGGTACGAAAAAACTTGCAGTTGAATTTTTTGCAGCAGACGCACCCAATCATCCCCCTTTGACCCAAAATTCATGTTTAGCGTGTTTTTGGAGTTTCGGTTCTGGTACAAAAAATTATGCGAAAATCAGGCGGGGAGGGCCGTTCTGGCCACTTTTGGTAGAAAAAACTTGCAGTTGAATTTTTTGCAGCAGACGCACAAAATCTTCCCCCTTTGACCCAAAACTCATGTTTAGCGCATTTTTAGAGTTTCGGTTCCGGTACAAAAAATTGTGCAAAAATCGTCTAGGGAGGGCCATTATGGCCACTTTTGGTACGAAAATACTTGTAGTTGAATTTTTCACAATAGACGCACCCAATCATCGCCTGTTTGACCCAAAACTCAAGTTTAGCGCATTTTTGGTGTTTCGGTTTTGGTACAAAAAAATATGCGAAAATCGGCTAGGGAGGGCCGTTCTGGCCACATTCGGTACGAAAATACTTTCATTTGAATTTTTCGAAAAGGACGCACCCAATCATCCCTGTTTGATCCAAAACCCATGTTTAGCGTGTTTTTGGAGTTTCGGTTCTGGCATGAAAAATTGTGCGAAAATCAGTTGGGGAGGGCCGTTATGGCCACTTTTGGTGCAAAAAAACTTGAAGTTGAATTTTTCACAACAGATGCACCCAATCATCACCTGTTTGACCCAAAACTCATGTTTAGCACATTTTTGGAGTTTTGGTTTCGGTACGAAAAAATGTGCGAAAATCGGCTGGTGCGGGCCGTTCTGGCCACTTTTGGTACGAAAATACTTCTATTTGAATTTTTCACAAAGGACGCACCCAATCATCCCTGTTTGATCCAAAACCCATGTTTAGCGCATTTTTAGAGTTTCGGTTCTGGTACGAAAAATTGTGCGAAAATCAGTTGGGGAGGCCCGTTATGGCCACTTTTGGTGCTAAAAAACATGAAGTTGAATTTTTCGCAACAGACGCACCCAATCATCCCCCATTGACCCAAAACTCATGTTTAGCGCATTTTTGGAGTTTTGGTTCCGGTATAAAAAATTGTGCAAAAATCGTCGAGGGAGGGCCGTTTTGGCCACTTTTGGTGCAAAGATACTTGCAGTTGAATTTTTCACAATAGACGCACCCAATCATCGCCTGTTTGACCCAAATCTCATGTTTAGCGCGTTTTTGGAGTTTCGGTTCTGGTACGAGAAATTGTGTGAAAATCAGTCGTGGGGGCCGTTCTGGCCACTTTTGGTAGAAAAAACTTGTAGTTGAATTTTTTGTAGTAGACGCACCCAATCATCCCCCTTTGACCCAAAACTCATGTTTAGCGCATTTTTGGAGTTTCGGTTCTGGTACAAAAAATTGTGCAAAAATCGTCTAGGGAGGGCCGTTGTGGCCACTTTTGGTACGAAAATACTTGCAGTTGAATTTTTCACAATAGACGCACCCAATTATCCCTGTTTGATCCAAAACCCATGTTTAGCTGGTTTTTGGAGTTTCGGTTCTGTTACGAAAAATTGTGCGAAAATCAGTGAGGGAGGGCCGTTCTGGCCACTTTTGGTACGAAAAAAACTTGCAGTTGAATTTTTTGCAACAGACGCACCCAATCATCCCCCTTTGACCCAAAACTCATGTATAGCGCGTTTTTGGAGTTTCGGTTCCGGTATAAAAAAATTGTGTGAAAATCGTCCAGGGAGGGTCGTTCTGGCCACTTTTGGTACGAAAATACTTGCAGTTAAATTTTTCACAACAGATGCACCGAATCATCACCTGTTTGACCCAAAACTCATGTTTAGCGCATTTTTGGAGTTTTGGTTTCGGTACGAAAAAATGTGCGAAAATCGGCTGGGGAGGGCCGTTCTGGCCGCTTTCGGTACGAAAATACTTTCATTTGAATTTTTCGCAAAGGACGCACCCAATCATCCCTGTTTGATCTAAAACCCATGTTTAGCGTGTTTTTGGAGTTTCGGTTCTGGTACGAAAAATTATGCGACATCAGTCGGGGAGGGCCGTTCTGGCCACTTTTGGTAGAAAAAACTTGCAGTTGAATTTTTTGCAGCAGACGCACCCAATCATCCCTCTTTGACCCAAAGCTCATGTTTAGCGCATTTTTGGAGTTTCGGTTTCAGTACAAAAAATTATGCAAAAATCGTCCAGGGAGGGCTGTTATGGCCACTTTTGGTACAAAAATACTTGCAGTTGAATTTTTCACAATAGACGCACCCAATCATCGCCTGTATGACCCAAAACTCATGTTTAGCGCATTTTTGGAGTTTTGGTTTGGGTACGAAAAAATATGCGAAAATCGGCTAGGGAGGGCCGTTCTGGCCACTTTCGATATGAAAATACTTTCATTTGAATTTTTCGCAAAGGACGCACCCAATCATCCCTGTTTGATCCAAAACCCATGTTTAGCATGTTTTTGGAGTTTCGGTTGTGGTATGAAAAATTGTGCGAAAATCAGTCGGGGAGGGCCGTTCTGGCCACTTTTAGTACGAAAAAACTTGTAGTTGAATTTTTTGGAACGGACGCACCCAATCATCCCCCTTTGACCCAAAACTCATGTATAGCGCATTTTTGGAGTTTCGGTTCCGGTATAAAAAATTGTGAAAATCGTCCAGGGAGGGTCGTTATGGCCACATTTGGTATGAAAATACTTGCAGTTAAATTTTTCACAACAGATGCACCGAATCATCACCTGTTTGACCCAAAACTCATGTTTAGCGCGAGTTTTGGTTACGGTATGAAAAAATGTGTGAAAATCTGCTGGGGAGGGTCGTTCTGGCCACTTTCGATATGAAAATACTTTCATTTGAATTTTTCGCAAAGAAAGCACCCAATCATCCCTATTTGATCCAAAACCCATGTTTAGCGCGTTTTTGGAGTTTCGGTTCTGGTACGAAAAATTGTGCGAAATCAGTCGGGGAGGGCCATTCTGGCCACTTTTGGTAGAAAAAACATGCAGTTGAATTTTTTGCAGCAGACGCGCCCAATCATCCCCTTTGACCCAAAACTCATGTTTAGCACATTTTTGGAGTTTCGGTTTCGGTACAAAAAATTGTGCAGAAATAGTCTAGGGAGGGCCGTTATGGCCACTTTTGGTACAAAAATACTTGCAGTTGAATTTTTCACAATAGACGCACCCAATCACCGCCTGTATGACCCAAAACTATTGTTCAGGGCATTTTTGGAGTTTTGGTTTTGGTACGAAAAAAATATGCGAAAATCGGCTAGGGAGGACCGTTCTGGCCACTTTCGGTACGAAAATACTTTCATTTGAATTTTTCACAAAGGACGCACCCAATCATCCCTGTTTGATCCAAAACCCATGTTTAGCGCGTTTTTGGAGTTTCGGTTCTGGCACGTAAAATTGTGCGAAAATCAGTCGGGCAGTGCCGTTTTGGCCACTTTTGGTACGAAAAAACTTGTAATTGAATTTTTTGCAACAGACGCACCCAATCATCCCCCTTTGACCCAAAACTCATGTATAGCGCCATTTTGGAGTTTCGGTTTCGGTATAAAAAATTGTGTGAAAATCGTCCAGGGAGGGTCGTTCTAGCCACATTTGGTACGAAAATACATGCAGTTAAATTTTCACAACAGACGCACCCAATCATCGCCTGTTTGACCTAAAATTCATGTTCAGCGCATTTTTGGAGTTTTGGTTTCGGTACGAAAAAATGTGCGAAAATCGGCTGGGGAGGGCCGTTCTGACCACTTTCGATACGAAAATACTTTCATTTGAATTTTTCGCAAAGGACGCACCCAATCATCCCTGTTTGATCCAAAACCCATGTTTAGCGCGTTTTTGGAGTTTCGGTTCTGGTACGAAAAATTGTGCGAAATCAGTAGGGGAGGGCCGTTCTGGCCACTTTTGGTAGAAAAAACTTGCAGTTGAATTTTTTGCAACAGACGCACCCAATCATCCCCCTTTGACCCAAAACTCATGTTTAGCGCATTTTTGGAGTTTCGGTTTCGGTACAAAAAATTGTGTGAACATCGTCCAGCGAGGGTCGTTCTGGCCACTTTTGGTACGAAAATACTTGCAGTTAAATTTTTCACAACAGATGCACCAAATCATCACCTGTTTGACCCAAAACTCATGTTTAGCGCGAGTTTTTGTTTCGGTACGAAAAAATGTGCGAAAATCTGCTGGGGAGGGTCGTTCTGGCCACTTTCGGTATGAAAATACTTTCATTTGAATTTTTCGCATAGGACGCCTCAATCATCCCTGTTTGATCCAAAACCCATGTTTAGCGCGTTTTTGCAGTTTCGTTTCTGGTACGAAAAATTGTGCGAAATCAGTCGGGGAGGGCCGTTCTGGCCACTTTTGGTAGAAAAAACTTGCAGTTGAATTTTTTGCAGCAGACGCACCCAGTCATCCCCTTTGACCCAAAACTCATGTTTAGCGCATTTTTGGAGTTTTGGTTTCGGTACAAAAAATTGTGCAAAAATCATCCAGGGAGGGCCGTTATGGCCACTTTTGGTACGAAAATACTTACATTTGAATTTTTCACTATAGACGCACCAAATCATCGCCTGTTCGACCCAAAACTCATGTTTAGCGCATTTTTGGAGTTTTGGTTTCAGTACAAAAATAATGTGCGAAAATCGGCTAGGGAGGGCCGTTCTGGCCACTTTCGGTACGAAAATACTTTCATTTGAATTTTTCGCAAAGGACGCACCCAATCATCCCTGCTTGATCCAAAACCCATGTTTAGCGCGTTTTTGGAGTTTCGGTTCTGGTACGAAAAATTGTGCGAAAATCAGTCGGGGAGGGCCGTTCTGGCCACTTTTGGTACGAAAAAACATGCAGTTGAATTTTTTGCAACAGACGCACCCAATCATCCCCCTTTGACCCAAAACTCATGTATAGCGCATTTTTGGAGTTTCGGTTCCGGTATAAAAAATTGTGTGAAAATCGGCCAGCGAGGGTCGTTCTGGCCACTTTTGGTACGAAAATACTTGCAGTTAAATTTTTCACAACAGATGCACCAAATCATCACCTGTTTGACCCAAAACTCATGTTTAGCTCGAGTTTTGGTTTCGGTACGAAAAAATATGCGAAAATCTGCTAGGGAGGGTCGTTCTGGCCACTTGCGGTACGAAAATACTTTCATTTGAATTTTTCGCAAAGGACGCCTCAATCATCCCTGTTTGATCCAAAACCCATGTTTAGCGCGTTTTTGGAGTTTCGTTTCTGGTACGAAAAATTGTGCGAAATCAGTCGGGGAGGGCCGTTCTGGCCACTTTTTGTAGAAAAAACTTGCAGTTGAATTTTTTGCAGCAGACGCACCCAATCATCGCCTTTGACCCAAAACTCATGTTTAGCGCATTTTTGGAGTTGTGGTTTCGGTACGAAAAAATGTGCGAAAATCGGCTAGGGAGGGCCGTTCTGGCCACTTTCGGTACGAAAATACTTTCATTTGAATTTTTCGCAAAGGACGCACCCAATCATCCCTGTTTGATCGAAAACCCATGTTTAGCGCGTTTTTGGAGTTTCGGTTCTGGTACGAAAAATTGTGCGAAAATCAGTCGGGGAGGGCCGTTCTGGCCACTTTTGGTACGAAAAAACTTGCAGTTGAATTTTTTGCAACAGACACACCCAATCATCCCCCTTTGACCCAAAACTCATGTATAGCGCATTTTTGGAATTTCGGTTCCGGTATAAAAAATTGTGTGAAAATCATCCACGGAGGGTCGTTCTGGCCACTTTTGGTTTGAAAATACTTGCAGTTCAATTTTCCACAACAGATGCACCCACCTGTTTGACCCAAAACTAATGTTTAGCTCGTTTTTGGAGTTTCGGTTTCGGTACGAAAAATTCTGCGAAAATCGGCCGGGGAGGGTTGTTCTGGGCAGTTTTGTTATGACAAAACTTGCAGTTGAATTTTTGGCAACACAGGCACCCAATCATCCCCCTTTGACCCAAAACTCATGTTTTGCGTGTTTTTGGAGTTTCGGTTCCGGTACAAAAAATTGTGCGAAAATAGTCCAGGGAGGGCCGTTCTGGCCACTTTTGGTATGAAAATACTTGCAGTCGAATTTTTCACAATAGGCGCCCCCAATCATCGCCTGTTTGACCCAAAACTCATGTTTAGCGCATTTTTAGAGTTTTGGTTTCGGTATGAAAAAAAGTGCGAAAATCGGATGGGGAGGTCCGTTCTGGCCACTTTTGGTACGAAAATACTTTTATTTGAATTTCTCGCAAAGGACGCACCCAATCATCCCTGTTTGATCCAAAACCCATGTTTAGCTCGTTTTTGGAGTTTCAGTTCTGGCATGAAAAATTGTGCGAAAATCAGTCTTGGAGGGCCGTTCTGGCCGCTTTGGTACGAAAAAACTTACAGTTGAATTTTTTGCAACAGATGCACCCAATCATCCCCCTTTGACCCAAAACTCATGTATAGCACATTTTTGGACTTTCGGTTCCGGTATAAAAAATTGTGTGAAAATCGTCCAGGGAGGGTCGTTCTAGCCACTTTTGGTACGAAAATACTTGCAGTTCAATTTTTCACAACAGATGCACCCAATCATCACCTGATTGACCCAAAACTCATGTTTAGCGCATGTTTGGTGTTTTGGTTTTGGTATGAAAAAATATGCAAAAATCGGCTGGGGAGGGCCTTTCTGGCCACTTTGGTTCCGAAAATACTTCTATTTGAATTTTTCACAAAGGACGCACCCAAGCATCCCCGTTTGATCCAAAACTCATGTTTAGCGCGTTTTTGGACTTTTGGTTCTGGTACGAAAAATTGTGTGAAAATCAGTTGGGGAGGGCCGTTATGGCCACTTTTGGTGCAAAAAAACTTGCAGTCGAATTTTTTGCAGCAGACGCACCCAATCATCCCCCTTTGACCCAAAACTCATGTTTGGCGCATTTTGGACTTTTGGTTTCGGTACAAACACTACAAGGTTTGCACCCTAATCCAACCACTTGTATTTGCAACAACGTAATTTTAGTTGCAATAGAAGGCTCTATTGCATCATGGACTATAATTGGTTGCAATATGTGTCACTTATTGCATCGTAATTATTGTGTTGTGTTAGTCCTAATCTTTGTTGCAATAGGTGGGTGTTATGGCAACGATTAAACTATGGCTGCAAGTGCATGTAAATATTGCAACAAATAAACTTGCATTATGTTAACAATAAATTTGCGTTGCCATAACATATTATTGTTGCCACCATTCGAACTGTGGTTGCAAGTAGTTTTCCATATCGCCACGAACTAACCATGTTGCCTTAATATTGGCTTGCGTCGCGAAAGGTGGTGCTATATTGCATTGAAGAAAATAGTTTGCTGCATGGCATAATATTTTTGTAGTTAGATCATATAATATTTTTTGAGGAAAAAAACCATATTCTTAATTTAATTATGAAACCACAATTGTAGGCCAACTTAAACCCGAGTAGCAGTTGGGCTTTTGTTTTTGGATTGTTTCTTTTTTCTTTTATTTATGTATTTATTTATATTTCTTTATTACGTTTATTTTTAATTTATTTAGGATGTGTTATTTTTTAACATCTTATCCACTTGTTCCCATTCCACACAGAGTATGTAAATTTTACATACCTATAGTCGTTGTCATGCTTTTATTTTCCATGCCATCATCGCCCCTTTGTACAGTGCTTATAAGAGAGTATGTAATGTTTTACTTGCCAATACCTTGTCCGTAACTTTGTAGAGTTAACTATAGTTAGAAGTCTAGAAGAAACCCACTACTACAAGCATCACTCATACTATTTTTCTTTTTTTAAAAGGAAGAGGGTTGAATAAAATTACTGTCTGATGCAATATGAGAATCTAGAGCAAGTTCGCTCTACAATTTCATAGTTCAGAAATAAGAAGAAAAGTGCACAGGCCAAACTGGAGCGTGCATGCCAATTTGCAAGTTTCACATTCATTGTTCAGAAAAAAGGAAAAGATCACATGATAATCTGAGCATGTTCAGCATGCTAATTTACATGTTTCACAGTTCAGAGCAAATATAACTTGGTTCACATAGCTGATGATGCTAATTTCGAACAAATAGAGATGACATTAACTTGGTTCACACACAGCTAATAGAAGCATTGATCACAAAACTAGGTTGTGGAGCAGCAGCTGCCTTCATAAGCTTCTTTTTAATTGGAGTCTTCTTTTTCTTTGCTGCAGGCTTATTTTTCTTCACCTAGGATGGTCCAACAATGTCTTCATTTCTTTCCCTCCTCTTCCTGTTATAGAAAAAATTTCAAGTTTGTGCACATAGCAATAGTTTTAGAAAAATAAAAACAATAAGAAGGTGCGAACAAGCCTCAACAACATCTCCATCTCGACCTTACTCTGGCAGCTTGCTAAATGCACATTTATACAAAGAATTCATCATCAAGGCTGGTGCCTAAAGAATTGACAGGTGCTACATGTCCATCATCAACATAGGTGTCATCAGTATCATCATCTTCAGCATCAGTTAAGTCTTCATCAGAAGGTTCAGGCACTGGTAGCACATTTTCAATCACAGCTGCATCTCCAATCACCCCTTCCAGGTCAGTCCTCCTCCAAGCTAACAAATCTTCATTCTGGCCTGAAATATTCACGGCTTCCACTCCCACCTCAAGTGAGTCAATATCAAGTTGTCTCTCATTTTCAGTGTCTAGTTGTTCAGGCATAGAAAATAAATTTCTAGGCTTCATTCTTACAACGGTGCTCCACTGTAATTTCTTTGCATTTTTCACATAAAAAACCTGCTCAGCTTGAGTCCCCAGGATGTAAGGATCACTTAGATATCGAAAACGAGTTGTATCAACATCTATAATCCCATATTGATCCCTATGGTACCCTCTGCTCTTGTTCTTACCAGGAGCAGGCACGTCATACCAATCACACTGAAACAGTACGACTTCTTTTTCCCCAGGGAAATCAAGTGTTAATATCTTTTTAATGACACCATACCACACCATACTTGCACAACTATCAGTACCCTTAAATGCAACCCCTGAATTTTGTGTATTCAATTTACTCTCTACAGAAGCCGTTCGACAATAGAAACCATTGATGACAGACCTGTTGAAAACACGAGCATTGTGGTGTGGTCCTCGAGAAAGGGCATATAGCGCATCACTAATCCCCCTTCTTCATAAAGTTCACTCATCTGCAATCAATTTGGAAATAGCAAAATTAATATAGACAGTAGCTATTTTTAGTAAGTATGGAGCTGACAATGTTTCCTACCTTGCGTTCAAACCAACCAATAGATTGCTCCCTATGATGTCTCTCAACGTCATGTGTAGTAATCTCTTTGAGTTTCTTCTTATGCAAACTACATATATGATCAAAACAAAGGTGAAATTTAGAAAAAAAATATTCATGAGTAATATTAAACACACATCAGTTGTAACTTCAACTTACTCAATCCATTTAACAGCCTCATCATAGTTTGTTATTATGTAGTGCCGCATCTTCTTCAACTCTAAACTAGGAATAATCCCAACTTTGCAACCTTTCTTACTGTAGTCAATGGTCTGAAATACACTAAGCCCAGATGGTGGTTCATTTACTGCACTGGTTTCATGACGCTCTGGGCGGTCTAGTTTTGTATCAATATTATCTAGGAATCGAGAACAAAATGTCATGCACTCCTCAGCAATATATCCCTCTGCTATAGAACCTTCAGGTTGTGCTTTGTTCCTCACATATCCTTTCAGCGTACGTAGATACCTCTCCACTGGGTACATCCATCTATAACACACAGGTCCTCCAATTTTAGCCTCCTCAGCTAAATGAACTGGCAAATGCATCATAATATCAAAAAATGCTGGTGGGAATAACATCTCTAGCTGAGATAAAGTCTCTCCAATCAAAGAAGTTAGTTTTTCAAGGTCACTTTCCACCAGTTCCTTGGAACATAATGAACTGAAAAATCTACTTAGCTGAATCAATGGGGTAGCAACATCTTGAGGCAATATGTGGCGAACTACTAGTGGTAGTAGTTTCTGTAATATAACATGATAGTCATGAGTCTTCAGCCCAGAAACCTTACATCCCTTGATGTCCACGCATCTCTTTATATTTGCTGCAACACCATCAGGCATCCTCACTCCTTGTAGGAATTTGCATAACATTTCCTTCTCATCTTTGCCTAAGCTGTACAACGCTGGTGACAAAGTATACTTGCCATTCTCCACCATAGGATGTTGATCCTTCCTAATCCCAAGATTCTGCAAGTCAAGATGAGCCTTCTCACCATCCTTACATTTACCTTCAATGCCAAGCAATGTCCCCAATATGCTCTCACCAATGTTCTTCTCAATGTGCATGACATCCAAATTATGCCTAATAAGCAATTTTTTCCAGTACGGTAGTTGGAAGAACACACTCTTCTTTCTCCAATTGTGCCACCTAGTTTCTTCTTCATGCTGCTTCCTCTTCCTTGTTCCTTGCCCAAATTTTGGTTGCTCAAAACTTTCATATTCCCGCAGAACCTCTTCACCAGTAAGCGGCACTGGAGCCTCCCTTGTTTCTACCTTGTTGTTGAAGCTACTTTTATTCCTGCGCCATCTATGGTTCGGTGGCAGAAAGCGCCGATGACCCAAATAGCAATGCTTGCACCCAAAATTCAACCATAAGTACTCTGTAAACTTGTGACAGTATGGACATGCAAACTTTCCCTTAGTACTCCAACCAGACAGCATGGCATATGCAGGGAAATCATTTATGGTCCATAGTAGAACTGCATGTAAAGTAAAACTTTTCCTAACAGATGCATCATACGTTTTAGCACCTTTTTCCCAAAGATCCTTTAGCTCATTGATCAGTGGCTGCAAATAGACATCAATGTTCATTCCGGGAGATTTGGGCCCTGGTATCAACATTGACATCATCCAATATGATTGCTTTAAACATAACCAGGGAGGCAAGTTATAAGGGATTAAGATGACAGGCCAAGTAGTGTATGCGACATTCAACATCCCAAACGGATTGAAGCCATCAGAGGCAAGTCCTAGCCTTACATTGCGAGGCTCAGATGCAAATTGCTTTTTCATGTCATCCAAATGTTTCCATGCCAACGAGTTAGCAGGGTGACGCATCTTCCCATCACGCACTCGTCCTTCATTATGCCAACGCATAAGAGTTGATGTTGACTCCCTCATAAACAATCTTTTCAGCCGAGGAGTAAGTGGGAAATACCGCAAGATCTTACATGGAAAACGCTTTTATCCACCACCGGTGCTAGAGGACTCAGCATCTTCAGAAGAATCGGTCCCTTTCCACCTAGACTGACCACAGGTTGGACAAGTATCCAAGTCGGCATAATCCCCACGAAACAACACACAATCATTCACACATGCATCAATCTTTTTGTAGTCGAGTCCAAGATCTCGAACAACTTTATGCACTTTTTCCAAGGTGTCTGGTATACCAGGGTGGAGCAGTGCGAACAGATCAAGGATCGACTGTACTCCACTGTTACTAAAACCATGCATGCACTTCATCTGAAAGATCCTAACAATGAAAGAAATCTTTGTAGCCTCCTTGCAGCCTGGATATAGTTCCTTTTGTGCCTCAGTTAATAACTTAAAGAACTGCTTTGCACTCTCATCTGGCTCTTCATCTCCATTACCTGTGAGTTCGCCATGTATAGATCCTCTGATCAGTGCAGAAATCAGTTCTTTGCTAGCAGGCGCATCACCTGTTTCATTGTCATCATAGTCTCCTTCAGCAGGGCTATCCTCCTGAGGACATGCAACTAAATCTTCAGCATTACCTTCTCCTTGGATGAAACTTTCATCGAACCCTCTAAGGACCAAATGACTTCGAACATCTTTTTGATTTCTGTAGGACATGCAACGACAACGAGCACATGGGCATGGAGCAGTTTCTTCTTTAGATGTGCCTCCAAAAATATTTTGAATGAAGTCCTTAAACCCTTTTTGCCATTCAGCAGTATACTTTGCCATGCGCATCCAGCTCCTATCCTCAATCGACATGCTGCTACCTTGCCTCCTGGAAAATAGCCCACCATCTCCTCACGAACCCGACCTTTCCAACAACACCAGCAATATTTTCTGATTTCCCTGCCAGATTCAGCTTGACATTTGCATTAAATCAGTACAGTAAGGTTAAAGTTCCATGTAAAGCAGACATAAAAAATAGCAATGTAGGATACAAATCTAAGCAGTCTGTAGATAGCATTTTCCATTATATTACAAACTGATTACAACACATATATAATAATAAGTACTTTTGCTATGTTTTGTTATTCTACAGGTCAAGGAGGCCAACAAAATATGGTATCACTATGTGCTGGATTATATGTTTTGGTTTCAAAGAATTGTTACTTACGATGGTTACCAAAAGTTCAAACAATATACTAAACATGGAAGACTCTAGTGGTGATGCCTCTATTATTAATCAGGTCATTGCCTTTAACACAAGACTAGAAGGTAATGCTGAACTTTATTAATCTTTGCATAACTGCTTGGATTGTAGGTTAGTGTTGGGCAGTAAATTTAGGGGTTCATGTGACTAATGTTTGCATTGGAGTCACTAGAAGACATGTTAACCACTCTGAATTATTTCAGTGCCAAATCAGGCAATCAGGCAATGACCTAAAATTGAACACATTATTAATTAAACTAAACATCACACTAATTAACAGTAGCAATCAGGCAATGACCTAAAATTGAACACATTCCAATCCCCTAACTCCCAAATCTCACCTTCTTGGCTGGCGCAGTGGAGGACGACCCTTTGGCCCGCTTGCTGCCAGCCACCGGGGTCTTCTTCTTGGCCACGGAGGAGGCTGTCCCTTTGGCCCTCTTGTCGCCAGCAACCGGGATCGTCATCTTGACCGTGGCGGATGCAGCACTGGCGCCCACCTTCCCGTCGATCACCACGGCCTTCAGCCTCGCGCCGCCGAACAATGGGACGACCTTCACCCTCGTGCAGCCGAACTATGGGGATGCGGAGACGCCAAAGAGGACAGGCCAGAGCCTTAGAGGAGATGGGGTTAGGAGATGTGATTGAGATCCAAAAACGGACCAGAGCAAAAGTAGTTGCAAAAACGGACCAGAGCAACATCGGACCAGCAAAAACGGACCAGTCACTCGCGCGGGTACTGTTCATCAAAATTACAGGACTGCCACTCATCGAAAATTATAAATTACTCCCAAATTTATATAGGAACTTAAAAATCTCCAAAAATAAAGTTTGCATAACTTTTCAAGAGCTACACTTTTCATTTAAGAAACATTTTCAAGTTCTGCTTAGATTTGAAATATGAATTCAAATTTAAAAAGAATACAAAAAAGGTCAAAACTCTAGAAACAAACATTTGAAATTACTTTTTATTTTTCTAAACAACTTGAAAATCTTCCAATCTATGAAATGTTTAGATTATCAAACCAAACACTTTTCATAGAGAAAGTTTTCCCAAATTTTGAATAATTTTTGAAATATGAATTTAAATTGAAAAGAGAATAAGTGTTGGAATACTGTATTTTCAAATTTATTCAAAATTATTTTTGGAAACTTGAAAAACTTTGAATACCAATATTGTAGCCCTTATCAAGATCTACAAACTATATTTGGAGATGGGGTCAGGAGATGTGATTGAGATCCAAAAATAGACCAGAGCAAAAGTAGTTGCAAAAACGGACCAGAGCAACATCGGACCAGCAAAAACGGACCAGTCACTCGCGCGGGTACTGTTCATCAAAATTACAGGACTGCCACTCGTCGAAAATTATAAATTACTCCCAAATTTATATAGGAACTTAAAAATCTCCAAAAATAAAGTTTGCATAAGTTTTCAAGAGCTACACTTTTCATTTAAGAAATATTTTCAAATTCTTCCTAGATTTGAAATATGAATTCAAATTTAAAAAGAATACAAAAAA
>CM041635.1:13973664-14032299 GCA_023333625.1 Bothriochloa decipiens | reverse complement strand
TTTTATTTTTCTAAACAACTTGAAAATCTTCCAATCTATGAAATGTTCAGATTATCAAACCAAACACTTTTCATAGAGAAAGTTTTCCCAAATTTTGAATAATTTTTGAAATATGAATTTAAATTGAAAAGGGAATAAGTGTTGGAATACTGTATTTTCAAATTTATTCAAAATTATTTTTGAAAACTTGAAAAACTTTGAATACCAATATTGTACCCCTTATCAAGATCTACAAACTATATTTTGAGAGTATCTCAAAATTCCTTATAGATTTTAAAATATAGGAAAAGGGATAAAACAAGGTTTTGAAAATAGTTTTTAAATAGCAATCAACTCATCATTTCATGTATAAAACAAAGCACCACATAAAAGACGTTATTAAAACATGAATGCATTTATGTCATGATGCTCAATGATTATTCTTAATAATAAACTTGATTATAATTTTAATTGCTTACTAACATCTGGGATGTTACACCCCACAACATTGATATGCCCCAACACATCTTGCACTAGCTAGTTACCCACATCTTGTGTATGTAGTTGAAAGAAGAAACTATGAAAATATATGTGTATTGATATTTTTTATAATTTACTTAATGATATCCTGACAACTATAATATAATTAATAAATATTGGTAATAATATGACAATATTCTATTTAATCCATATTATCAAATACCATGTTTTGCTATTTTCTTTAATTAAGGACCATGAAAATATCTATCGCTAATATCACAATCACTATGTATTTTTTTGACAAAATTTCTTTTTTATTGGAACAACTACTTCGATTTAGCAAAATCATTCAACAAATTATCTTGCCTTCATAGCCTTTCCCACGTAAAATTTTCCCTCTCAATATTTCCCCTCCAAAACATTCATCAGTTGCAAAAGAACCAAAGGCCGCGAAAAATTCCTGCGTGAAAGGCCGCAAAAAATTCCCGCGTGACCAGCCTCCACGGTGGGATTAGTTTTAATCAGTGACCCCACGCATGCGTCCCACCATTCCCATAATCTCAATCAGATCCAAAAAAACCGTGAGGAGAGGATCGGAAGGTCCATTTAGTTTTTCCCTGCCCTCAAGTCCACGCGTGATGGCGCCGTCGCCGCCGGACACCGGGACGCGACATCCCTCCATGGATGTCGCCTCTACAGATCCCAGCAAGAGTGCAACGACGGCGCCTCCATCCAAGCAGAAGATGTTGCCATCTGCCTCACCTCGCGATGGCGCCGGAGAACTCAGGAAACAGCCCGCCAGATCAATGGAACGGCGGCCTCAGCCTATTCAAGCCGTCGTCGAGGATGAAAATGAAGAGGAACACACCGGAACACTAAGGTTTGGCCACTCCAGGTATGCACACGGTGTTATAGTACTGCCGGGTCCTCTAGGGTCTGTGAGTAGTATCGTTGTTTCTGCGGATGGATAGTGCCACGTCGCCGTCGTGGTCTTCAACCCATCAAGCCTCGAGCCGAGACGTTTGCGAATCATTGATCCTGACCCTCTCCCCATCTCTCTAGCGCCATCCATTGATCCTCCCCACTCCCACAGTTCATCTCTCCCGATCTCAGACCCTGTTAGTGCTAAGCACTCCTTTCTTCTATGCAGTAGATTTTTATAGTTTGTTATTTACGCTGATGTAAACTTTATCAGAATGAGTTGTTTTCATGTTTGCTGCTTGCCATGGCAAGAGCTGGTGGCTGCACGCCACGCCCTGCGGCAAGCCAATGGCTAGAAGTAGGAAGCAACAATCTCAAATCCTTCATGAGATGGCCAGTGCGTTATTAAAAAAAGCATGCTTGATATCTATTGTACTTTATATAGCAGCCATTGTGCGTTCTTTGATTTTTTAATTGCCGTATTTATGTAAAATTGAATTCATCTAAACAGTTGTTTTATATATACATGCAGTGCACCAAAGACCAGAGAAATTTGGAAAATACATTTCCATTGCAAGGGGAAGGATCCAGAATATGAGTTTGTCAATGTAGATTTAGATAAAGCTGATGTCACATATTTTAACTTGGCATGTTTTAAAGAACAGCTTGGGTACGAACCTAGGGACTTCATGTACTACAAGATGCATTGTGGCAGGGATGTAGCAAAACTTGAAGCCATGGGTTATACACGAGATGCAGATACAGTGCTACGTAGGAATGAGGCTGAGAAGGAAATCAGGTTGGTACTGTCGAAGGAGGAGGAACATGATGTACATGTCGCCATAACACCGATTAAGCGACCAAGGGAGAAGGGAGACAATGATGACTCAAGTGCACTTGAAGACATCGATGCCTACAAGCTATGGCTAAAAAAGCTGCATTCCAAGAATCCAGACAATGGTAAGTTCGATGATTCACTCATGCAAATAAATTGTTATAACAAAGTGTTGCTCTAACAAGTGGTATTGTATTTTCATCATCATTTGCAGAGTTAAGGGATGCCTTCAGGGATGAAACCATCGAAACTTACAAGGAATGGCTAAGGCATACAGGCCGTCGTCAACACATGTGTAATTAAATATCTTTGTTGATTTAAACATGTGTAGTGTTCTATAAAGAATAAAAGAATAATTGTTAACATGTGCTGATTGGATTCTTTTTGTAGTATCATTATTGGAAGAAAATACAAGTGATGATGACGTAGGGGAGGAAAATGATAGGCCAAGTCATGCTAGGAAACCATTAAATCTAGGAGATGGTATGTGTTGTTCCTTCCATTTTATATTTAGTATTTAAGACTCTTGCTGATCATGATGTTCTATTATTATTTTTTAAAGATAAATTAGGAGAAACTTCCAAAAAACGTGGAAGAGGAGTTGTCAAAGGTCTGGCAGTAACCAACAAGAGAATTAGGAGTCAGACTCAGAAGTTAAAAATCGAATTTAATCGTAATCCTAGGATGGGTGGCCCCATTGGTGAGAACCGTCGGTCATTCGTGGATGAGGTGGTAAAGTATACCAGGCAAAAGGCTCCAGTTATAGGAGTGAAATCATGGAAGGGTGTGCATCCAAAAGTAAAAAATTCAATAGCAAATGACATACTGGTAAGACACTATATTTGTTTTTGATATGTCTTGTTGTCACTTGCTGAAATTTTGCATTATACTTGTCTTTGCATTGGAACAGCTTCTCTGGGACTTACAAGATGTTGAAGAACCTAAAGAAAAGATATGGGCCATTGCTCAGGAGAGGTATAGAGGATGGCGTGCTGCATTTAGTGCTACATACAAGGCTTACCGCACTGATGCTGAAAGATTGAAACATAAGCCTGAAGATTTAGACATTGTTGAGTGGTACTACTTGATCCAGCACTTTGGAAGTGAGAGCTTCCAGGTCTGTAATTTGCATTTAATATATTCTTTAATGTTTACAAATGATCAATTTCAGTGGTTTAATCAAATCATTTATTTGTAAACCATTTATAGAAAAAGAGCATTAAGAACACTGAAAACCGTAAGAAGCAAAAGTCACAGCATGTCATGGGATGCATACCATTTTCCCAAATAAGCTATGATCAGGTAATGTTATGATTTAGAGATCTAGCTATTTTTTACTCTAGTCAATAGCTGATATTACATGTGTTTCCATCTCAGAGAGACCCAACAACTGGCAAGGAGCCTGATGATTTGGAACTTTGGTTGCTTACTCACACCAAGGGCTGGAAGGGCAACGAATGGTCAAACCCGCATACAAAGGAAATATATGTGAGTGCTAAATGAATATATTGTTCTGTCTTTGCAATTGGTTCATGCTTCATAAAATTTTGAGCACTTTCCAAATTTTAATCCTTGTAATAATTATGTTTTGGTTAGGAAAATGCTGGTGTCGAGATTGCTAAGGCAGAATTAGTGAAACCATCTATTAGTGCAGCAGAAGAAAATGAAATTTTCCAGAAATGCTACAAAGAAACCATAGGAACAAAAGCGTACAGGTATCATGGTCGTGGATATATGGCAAAATATCCAACACGAGCGGCTCTTTTGAATGAGAGAGAAGAGAATTTAGCCAGTAGGTCAGCTGCAGCCTTAGAACAGCAAGAGGAGGTTGAGGACTTAAAAAAAAACTTGCAGATGAAGTTGCTGCAAGGGAAAGAGATAGAGAAGAAAGTAACCAACAATTGCAGGAACTTAGAGAAGAATTTCGTTCTCAACTTGCGCTGCTGCAGGTAGTACAAATATACTATATGCTTATCTTTTTAACAAATTTTCCGTAATGTTGATCATCTTTTATATGGTGCAGGCTAACCCAAGAACCACCAGTAGTTCAGAACCTCAAAATAGCACATATGTGGACATCAATAACATCACACCAGGACGTATAGATGATGAAGCACAAGAGGTAATAAAAGTGTAGCATGTCGGCATACAAATTGCATTTATACACATGTGTATTAACACATACTGTTGTTATTTGTGTTACCAGCTTCAGCCAGCAAGCGTGATGACCACAGTAAATGAAGTTGATCCACCTACTCGCACCACAGCTATACCTAATACTACTATAACAAAGAATCTTTTTCCAATAGACAACAACGGCCCACCACCAACAGACTCAAATTCCTTGAAACCAAAAATAAGGCTTGGTGCAAAAACTCGTAGCCAAAAGAAAAAGCTTCAGGTATGAATGCCTATATGAATGTGAATTTTGTTTTCATTTCAATCAAGTTATGTGATGCATATTGGAAATGGTGTTTGAGTCATAGATGCTATGTTGTAAGCACTACAATTGACTTTATTTCATTGCTGAACTATGTTTTTGTACTACATATTACCGAATTTCATTGCATACTGTACATTGGCTAATTATGTTCCTATTATAAAATACAGGAAAACATGGACATCTAAAATTATTATAGTACTATGGAATATGCCAGCGGCGTGTGCTGATGGAGAACATCATGAGATGAACAAGTGAAGAGTTACTTTGAGTGAATGAAGAACAATTTCTTTTTTATTGCAAACATAGTTCAAGATTTGTAATTTGAGAAGACATTTTATTTACAAACATGTTTATTTTGGCTAAGACATTTTTCTAGTTATTGAAGGATTTTATCTCATATGTGTGTTTATGATTGAATTCTTTTCTTTTGGCTATATCTATGCTGCAACAATAAATAATATAAAAATATCAAATGAAATAGGTGTAGCGACAAAGATCACCTCATGGCAATAGGCTGAAATGCATGTTTGACGCAATAAACAATACTGCAACGTTCGATGTGAGATGCCATAAGACTTAGAAGCCACAACAAATGTGTCGTTGCAATACCACTCATGTGCAACCAAAAAAATTTACGTGGCAACAAAGTTTATTGCAATGAAACATTATGCGATGCAATTACAGATATAGCCACAAAAAAAATTCTGTTGTAGAAGATTCTATTGCCATGAAATGCACTATGTGGCAATTAGTTTTATTACAACGAAGGAATGGCGCTGCAATATTGGCACATTGTTGCAACGTAGTGTTTGGTGGCAATATATTCTATTGCCACAACAAGTGTCGTGGCAACAGTTACTAATGCAACGATGCTTTTGGTTGCAATATTTCCTCTTGCAACCATGTTGTGCGTGGCATTTGCTTTTCATGCCCGTTGCGATAGGCATAGTATGGCAACGCATCAAAGTTAAGTTGCAATAACCTAATGCAACATATATAAATTCCACGACTCCCAACGAAATGATCCTCGAAGCATTTCTTACGTATTGCAACCAAAACACCCATATTGCAACTACTTTTGGGCATGGCTTTAGGGTAAAATCCTTGTAGTGAAAAAAATTGTGCAAAAATCATCCAGGGAGGGCCGTTATGGCCACTTTTGGTACAAAAATACTTGCAATTGAATTTTTCACAATAGACGCACCCAATCATCGTCTGTTTGACCCAAAACTCATGTTTAGCGCATTTTTGGAGTTTTGGTTCCAGTACGAAAAAAAAATACGAAAATCGGCCGGGGAGGTCCGTTCTGCCCACTTTCGGTACTAAAATACTTGCATTTGAATTTTTCGCAAAGGACGCACCTAATCATCCCCATTTGATCCAAAACTCATGTTTAGCGTGTTTTTGGAGTTCCGGTTCTGGTACGAAGTGCGAAAATCAATCGGGGAGGGCCGTTCTATTCACTTTTGGTACGAAAAAACTTGCAGTTGAATTTTTTGCAACAGACACACCCAATCATCCCCCTTTGACCCAAAACTCATGTATAGTGCATTTTTGGAGTTTCGGTTGCGGTATAAAAAATTGTGTGAAAATCATCCAGGGAGGGTCGTTCTAGCCACTTTTGGTTCGAAAATACTTGCAGTTGAATTTTTCACAACAGATCCACCCACCTGTTTGACCCAAAACTCATGTTTAGCGCATTTTTGGAGTTTTGGTTTCTGTACGAAAAATGTGCGAAAATCGGCTAGGGAGGGCCGTTCTGGGCACTTTCGGTACGAAAATACTTCTATTTGAATTTTTCACAAAGGATGCACCCAAGCATCCCCGTTAGATCCAAAACTCATGTTTAGCGTGTTTTTGGAGTTTTGGTTCTGGTACGAAAAATTGTGCGAAAATCAGTTGGGGAGGGCCGTTCTAGCCACTTTTGGTGCCAAAAAACTTGCAGATGAATTTTTCGCAACAGACGCACCCAATCATCCCCCTTTGACCCAAAACTCATGTATAGTGCATTTTTGGAGTTTCGGCTTCCATATGAAAAATTGTGCGAAAATAAGTTAGGGAGGGCCGTTCTGGCCACTATTAGTACGAAAATACTTGCAGTTGAATTTTTCACAATATACGCTTCCAATCATCACGCGTTTGACCCAAAACAATGCACCCAATCATCACCTGTTTGACCCAAAACTCATGTTTTGCGCATTTTTGGAGTTTTGGTTTTGGTACAAAAATGTGCGAAAAATCGGCCGGGGAGGGCCGTTCTGGGCAGTTTTGGTAAGATAAAACTTGCAGTTGAAAATTTTCACAATGGACCCACCCATTATCGTCTCCGTTTCACCCAAAACTCATGTTTAGCATCTTTTTGGAGTTTCTGTTCCGGTACCAAAAATTGTGCGAAAACGTCCAAGGAGGGCCGCTCTGGCCACTTTTGGTATGAAAATACTTGCATTTGAATATTTCGCAACGAACGCACCCAATCATTCTCGTTTGACCCAAAACTCATGTTTAGCGTGTTTTTAGAGTTTGAGTTCCGGTATGAAAAATTATGCGAAAATTGGCCTAGGAGGGCCATTCAGGCCAGTTTTGGTATGAAAAAACTTGCAGTAGAAAATTTTCGCGACGCACCCATTATCTTATCCGTTCGACCCGAAGCTCATGTTTAGCGCGTTTTTGGAGTTTCGGTTCCAGTACGAAAAATTGTGCGAAAATAGGCCGGGGTTAGCCGTTCTGGCCATTTTTGGTACGAAAATACTTGCATTTGAATTTTTGCAACGGACGCACACAATCATCCTCGTTTGACCCAAAACTCATGTTTAGCGTGTTTTTGGAGTTTCGGTTTTGGTACGAAAAATTCTGCGAAAATCGGCCGGGGAGGGCCGTTCTAGGCAGTTTTGGTATGATAAAACTTGTAGTTGAATTTTTCGCAACAGACGCACCCAACCATCCCCCTTTGACCCAAAACTCATCTTTAGCGCATTTTTGGAGTTTCAGTTTCGGTACAAAAAATTGTGCAAAAATCGTCCAGGGAGGGCCGTTCTCGCCACTTTTGGTATGAAAAAACTTGTAGTTGAATTTTTCGCAACAGACGCACCCAATCATCCCCTTTGACCCAAAACTCATGTTTAGCGCATTTTTGGAGTTTTGGTTCCGGTACAAAAAAATGTGCAAAAATCGGCCGGGGAGGGCCGTTCTGGCCACTTTTTGTACGAAAATACCTGCATTTGAATTTTTCAGAAAGGATGCACCCAATCATCCCCGTTTGATCCAAAACTCATGTTTAGCGCGTTTTTGGAGTTTCGGTTCTGGTACGAAAAATTGTGCGAAAATCAGTCGGGGTGGGCCGTTCTGGCCACTTTTGGTACGAAAAAACTTGCAGTTGAATTTTTTGCAACAGACCCACCCAATCATCCCCCTTTGACCCAAAACTCATGTATAGCGCATTTTTGGAGTTTCGGTTGCGGTATAAAAAATTGTGTGAAAATCGTCTAGGGAGGGTTGTTCTAGCCACTTTTGGTACGAAAATACTTGTAGTTGAATTTTTCACAACAGATGCACCCAATCATCACTTGTTTGACCCAAAACTCATGTTTACCTCATTTTTGGAGTTTTGGTTTCGTTACAAAAAATGTACGAAAATTGGCTGGGGAGGGCTGTTCTGGCCACTTTCGGTACGAAAATACTTCTATTTGAATTTTTTGCAAAGGACGCACCCAAGCATCCCCGTTTGATCCAAAACTCATGTTTAGAGCGTTTTGGAGTTTCGGTTCTGGTACGAAAATTGTGCAAAAATCAGTTGGGGAGGGCCGTTCTGGCCACTTTTGGTGCAGAAAGACTTGCAGATGAATTTTTCGCAACAGACGCACCCAATCATCCCCCTTTGACCCAGAACTCATGTATAGCACATTTTTGGAGTTTCGGTTTTGGTATGAAAAATTGTGCAAAAATCAGTTAGGGAGGGCCGTTCTGGCCACTTTTAGTACGAAAATACCTGCAGTTGAATTTTTCACAATATACGCATCCAATCATCACCCGTTTGACCCAAAACGATGCACCCAATCGTCACCTGTTTGAACCAAAACTCATGTTTAGCGCATTTTTAGAGTTTTGGTTTTGGTACCAAAAAATGTGCGAAAAATCGGCCGGGGAGGGCCGTTCTGGCCACTTTCGGTACAAAAATACTTGCAGTTGAATTATTCACAATTGACGCACCCAATCATCATTTGTTTGAGCAAAAACGATGCATCCAATCATCATCCGTTTGACCCAAAACTCATGTTTAGCGTATTTTTGGAGTTTTGGTTCCGGTACGAAAAAAATGTGCAAAAATCGACCGGGGAGGTCCGTTCTGGCCACTTTCGGTACTAAAATACTCGCATTTGAATTTTTCACAAAGGACGCACCCAATCATCCCTGTTTGATCCAAAACTCATGTTTAGCGCGTTTTTGGAGTTTCGGTTCTGGTACGAAAAATTGTGCGAAAATCAGTTGGGGAGGGCCGTTCTAGCCACTTTTGGTGTGAAAAAACTTGCAGATGATTTTTTGCAACAGACACACCCAATCATCCCCCTTTGACCTAAAACTCATGTATAGCGCATTTCTGGAGTTTCGGTTTCGGTATGAAAAATTGTGCAAAAATCAGTTAGGGAGGGCCGTTCTGGCAACTTTTAGTATGAAAATACTTGGAGTTGAATTCTTCACAATATATGCACCCAATCATCACTCATTTGACCCAAAATGATGCACTTAATCATAACCTGTTTGACCCAAAACTCATGTTTAGTGCGTTTTTGGAGTTTTGGTTTCGGTAAAAAAAATGTGCGAAAATCGTCAGGGGAAGGCCGTTTTAGCCACTTTCGGTACGAAAATACTTGCATTTGATTTTTTCGCAAAGGACGCACCCAATCATCACCGGTTTGACCCAAAACTCATGTTTGGTGCATTTTTGGAGTTTCAGTTCCAGTACAAAAATTGTGCGAAAATCAGTTATGCAGGGCCCTTCTGGCCACTTTTGGTACGAAAATACTTGCAGTTGAATTTTGCACAATATACGCACTCAATCATCACCCGTTTGACCCAAAATGATGCACCCAATCGTCACCCGTTTCATCCAAAACTCATGTTTAGCGTGTTTTTGGAGTTTTGGTTTCGGTACCAAAAATTGTGCGAAAATTGGCCGGGGAAGGCCGTTCTGGCCACTTTCGGTACAAAATACATGCATTTGAATTTGTCGCAACAGACGCACCCAATCATCCCCGTTTGATCCGAAACTCCTATTCAGAGCGTTTTTAGAGTTTCAATTCCGGTATGAAAAATTGTGTGAAAATCGATTAGGGAGGGCCGTTCTGGGCACTTTTGGTACGAAAAAACTTACAGTTGAATTTTTCACCACGGACGCACCCAACCATCCCCTTTTGACCCCAGACTTATGTTTTGCGCGTTTTTGGAGTTTCAGTTCCGGTATGAAAAGTCGTGCGAAAAACGTCCAAGGAGGGCCGTTCTGGTCACTTTTGGTATAAAAATACTTGCATTTGAATTTTTTGCAACGGTGGCACCCAATCATCCTGGTTTGACCCAAAACTCATGTTTAGCATGTTTTTAGAGTTTCATTTCTGGTATGAAAAATTGTGCGAAAATTGGCCCAGGGGGGCCGTTCAAGCCGGTTTTGGTATGAACAAACTTGCAGTTGAAAATTTTCTCGACGCACCCATTATCATATCCATTCGACCCAAAACTCGTGTTTAGCACATTTTTGGAGTTTCGATTCCAGCACAAAAAATTGTACGAAAATAGGCCGGGGTGGCCACTTTTGGTACGAAAATACTTGCATTTGAATTTTTGCAACAGACGCACCCAATCATCCTTGTTTGACCCAAAGCTCATGTTTAGCGCGTTTTTGGAGTTCTGTTTGCTTTACGAAAAAATGTGCGAAAATTGGCCGAGGAGGGCCGTTCTAGCCACTTTCGGTATGAAAATACTTGCATTTGAATTTTTCGCAACGGACGCACCCAATCATCCCTATTTGATCCAAACTATTATTCTGCGCGTTTTTGGAGTTTCGGTTCCGGTACAAAAAATTGTGCGAAAATCGTCCAGGGAGCGCCGTTATGGCCACTTTTGGTACAAAAATACTTGCAGTTGAATTTTTCACAATAGACGCACCCAATCATCACCTGTTTGTCCCAAAACTCATGTTTAGCGTATTTTTGGAGTTTTGGTTTTGGTACGAAAAAAATGTGTGAAAATCGGTCGGGGAGGGTTGTTCTCGCCACTTTTGGTATGAAAATACTTGCATTTTAATTGTTCACAATGGACGCACCCAATTGTCACCTGTTTCATCCAACACACATGTTTAGCGAATTTTTGGAGTTTTGGTTTCGGTATGAAAAATTGTGCGAAAATCAATTTGGGAGGGCCGTTCTGGTAACTTTTGGTACGAAAAAACTTGTTGTTCAATTTTTCGCAACAGACGCACTCAATCATCCCCGTTTGATCCAAAACTCATGTTTAGCGTGTTTTTGGAGTTTCGGTTCCAGTACAAAAAATTATGCGAAAATTAGTTAGGGAGGGCCTTACTGGCCACTTTTCGTACGAAAATACATGCAGTTGAATTTTTCACAATAGACGCACCCAATCATCACCCGTTTGACCCAAAACGACGCACCCAATCATCACCCGTTTGACCCAAAACTCATGTTTAGCGCATTTTTTGAGTTTTCATTTTGGTACAAAAAAATGTGCGAAAATTGGCCGGGGAGGGCCATTCTAGCCACTTTCGGTACGAAAATACTTGCATTTGAATTTTTTGCAACGGACGCACCCAATCATCCCCATTTGATCCAAAACTATTATTCAGCGCGTTTTTTGAGTTTCGGTTCCGGTACGAAAAATTATGCGAAAATCGATTGGGGAGGGCCGTTCTGGCCACTTTTGGTACGAAAAACCTTACAGTTGAATTTTTCGCCACGGACGCACCCAATCATCCCCGTTTGACCCTAGACCATGTTTTGCGCAACTTTGGTGTTTCGGTTCCAGTACGAAAAATTGTGCGAAAACGTCCATGGAGGGCCATTCTGGCCACTTTTGGTATGAAAATACTTGCATTTGAATTTTTCACCATGGACGCACCCAATGATCCTCATTTGACCCAAAACTCATGTTTATTGTGTTTTTAGAGTCTCAGTTCCGGTACAAAAAATTGTGCGAAAATTGGCCCGGGAGGGCCGTTCAGGCCAGTTTTGGTATGAAAAAACTTGCAGTTGAAAGTTTTTGTGACACACCCATTATCATCCCCGTTCGACCCTTCATGTTTTTGCGTTTTTGGAGTTTCAGTTCCAGTATGAAAAACTGTGCAAAAATAGGCCGAGATTGGCCGTTCTGGCCACTTTCGGTACGAAATAATTGCATTTGAATTTTTGCAACGGACGCACCCTCATCCTGGTTTGACCCAAAACTCATGTTTAGCGCATTTTTGGAGTTTCGGTTCTGGTACAAAAAATTGTGCGAAAATCGTCCAGGGAGCGCCGTTATGGCCACTTTTGGTACGAAAATACTTGCAGTTGAATTTTTCACAATAGACGCTCCCAATCATCAACCGTTTGACCCAAAACTCATGTTTAGCGTATTTTTGGAGTTTTGGTTTCGGTACGAAAAAAATGTGTGAAAATCAGTCGGGGAGGGCCGTTCTAGCCACTTTTGGTATGAAAATACTTGCATTTTAATTGTTCACAATGGACGCACCCAATTGTCACCCGTTTCATCCAAAACTCATGTTTAGCGAAAATCAATTTGGGAGTGCCGTTCTAGTAACTTTTGGTACGAAAAAACTTCTTGTTCAATTTTTCGCAACAGACGCACCCAATCATCCCCGTTTGATCCAAAACCCATGTTTAGCGTGTTTTTGGAATTTCGGTTCCAGTACAAAAAATTGTGCGAAAATCAGTTAGGGAGGGCCGTTCTGGCTACTTTTGGTAAAAAATACTTGCAGTTGAATTTTTCACAATAGACGCACCCAATCATCACCCGTTTGACCCAAAACGACGCACCCAATCATCACCCGCTTGACCCAAAACTCATGTTTAGCGCATTTTTTGAGTTTTCATTTCGGTACGAAAAAAATGTGCGAAAATTGGCCGGGGAGGGCCATTCTAGCCACTTTCGGTACGAAAATACTTGCATTTGAATTTTTTGCAACGGACGCACCCAATCATCCCCATTTGATCCAAAACTATTATTCAGCGCGTTTTTTGAGTTTCGGTTCCGGTATGAAAAATTATGCGAAAATCGATTGGGGAGGGCCGTTCTAGCCACCTTTGGTATGAAAAAACTTACAGTTGAATTTATCGCCCCCAGACCATGTTTTGCGAGTTTTTGGAGTTTCGGTTCCGGTACGAAAAATTGTGCGAAAACGTCTATGGAGGGCCATTCTAGCCACTTTTGGTATGAAAATACTTGCATTTGAATTTATCACCACAGACGCACCCAATCATCCTCGTTTGACCCAAAACTCATGTTTATTGTGTTTTCAGAGTCTCAGTTCTGGTACAAAAATTTGTGCGAAAATTGGCCCGGGAGGGCCGTTCTAGCCAGTTTTGGTACGAAAAAACTTGCAGTTGAAAGTTTTCGCGACACACCCATTATCATCCCATTCGACCCAAAATTCATGTTTATGCATTTTTGGAGTTTCGGTTCCAGTATGAAAAACTGTGCGAAAACAGGCCAGGGTTGGTCATTCTGGCCAGTTTCGGTACGAAATAATTGCATTTGAATTTTTGCAACGGACGCACCCAATCATCCTCGTTTGACCCAAAACTTATGTTTAATGCGTTTTTGGAGTTTCTGTTCTGGAACAAAAAATTGTGTAAAAATCGTCCAGAGAGCGCCGTTATGGCCACTTTTGGTACAAAAATACTTGCAGTTGAATTTTTTACAATAGACGCACCCAATCATCACCCGTTTGACCCAAAACTCAAGTTTAGCGCATTTTTGGAGTTTAGGTCAGGGAGGGCCGTTCTAGCCACTTTTGGTATGAAAATACTTGCCTTTTAATTGTTCACAATGGATGCACCCAATCGTCACCGGTTTCATCCAAAACTCATGTTTAGCGAGTTTTTGGAGTTTTGGTTTCGCTATGAAAAATTATGCGAAAATCAATTTGGCAAGGCCATTCTGGTAACTTTTGGTTAGAAAAAACTTGTTGTTCATTTTTTCGCAACAGACGCACCCAATCATCCCCGTTTGATCCAAAACTCATGTTTAGCGTCTTTTTGGAGTTTCGATTCCGGTACAAAAAATTGCGCGAAAAACAGTTAGGGAGGGCCGTTCTGGCCACTTTTGGTACGAAAATACTTGCAGTTGAATTTTTCACAATAGACGCACCCAATCATCACCCGTTTGACCCAAAACGACGCACCCAATCATCACCCGTTTGACCCAAAACTGATGTATAGCGTGTTTTTGAAGTTTCGGTTCAGGTATGAAAAATTATGTGAAAATCGTCCGGGGAGGGAAGTTCCGGCCACTTTTTGTATGAAAATAATTGCAGTTGAATTTTTCACAATAGACACACCCAATCATCACCCGTTTGACCCAAAACGACGCACCCAATCATCACCTGTTTGACCCAAAACTCATGTTTAGCGCATTTTTTGAGTTTTCGTTTCGGTACGAAAAAATGTGCGAAAATTGGCTGGGGACGGCAGTTCTAGCCACTTTTGGTACGAAAATACTTGCATTTGAATTTTTCGCAACGGACGCACCCAATCATCCCATTTTGATCCAAAACTATTATTCAGCGCATTTTTGGAGTTTCGGTTGCTATACGAAAAATTATGCGAAAATCGATTGGGGAGGGCCGTTCTGGCCACTTTTGGTACGAAAAAACTTACAGTTGAATTTTTCGCCACGGATGCACCCAATAATCCCCGTTTGACCCTAGACCATGTTTTGCACATTTTTAGAGTTACGATTCTGGTACGAAAAATTGTACAAAAACGTCCATGGAGGGCCGTTTTGGCCACTTTTGGTATGAAAATACTTGCATTTGAATTTCTCACCACGGACGCACCCAATCATCCTCGTTTGACCCGAAACTCATGTTTAGCGCGTTTTTGGAGTTTCGGTTCCGGTACAAAAAAAATTGTGCGAAATTCGTCCAGGGAGCCTCGTTATGGCCACTTTGGTACGAAAATACTTGTATTTGAATTTTTCACCACGGACGCACCCAATCATCATCCGTTTGACCCAAAACTCATGTTTATTGTGTTTTTAGAGTCTCTGTTCCGGTACAAAAAATTGTGCAAAAATCGGCCCGGGAGGGCCGTTCAGGCCAGTTTTGGTATGAAAAAACTTGCAGTTGAAAGTTTTCGTGACACACCCATTATCATCCCCGTTCGACCCAAAATTCATGTTTGTGTGTTTTTCAAGTTTCGATTCCAGTATGAAAAACTGTGCAAAAATAGGCCGAGGTTGGCCATTCTGGCCACTTTTTGTGTGAAAATACTTGCATTTTAATTGTTCACAATGGATGCACCCAATCGTCACCCGTTTCATCCAAAACTCATGTTTAGCATGTTTTTGGAGTTTTGGTTTTGGTACGAAAAAATGTGCGAAAATTGGCCAGGGAGGGCCGTTCTGGCCACTTTCGGTACAAAATACTTGCATTTGAATTTTTCGCAACAGACACACCCAATCATCCCCGTTTGACCCAAAACTCCTGTTTAGCGCGTTTTTGGAGTTTCGGTACCAGTACGAAAAATTGTGTGAAAATCGATTAGGGAGGGCCGTTCTGGCCACTTTTGGTACGAAAAAACTTACAGTAGAATTTTTCACCACGGACGCACCTAATCATTCCCGTTTGACCCCAGACTCATGTTTTGCGTGCTCTTGGAGTTTCGGTTCCCGTACGAAAAATTGAGCGAAAACGTCCAAGGTGGGCCGTTCTGGCCAATTTTGGTATCAAAATACTTGCATTTGAATTTTTCGCAACGGTGGCAGCCAATCATCCTCATTTGACCCAAAACTCAACTTTAGCGTGTTTTTAGAGTTTCAGTTCCGATATGAAAAATTATGCGAAAATTGGTCCGGGAGGGCCGTTCAGGCCAGTTTTGGTATGTAAAAACTTGCGGTTGAAAATTTTTGCGACGCACCCATTATCATATCCGTTCCACCCAAAACTCATGTTTAGTGCATTTTTGGAGTTTCGGTTCGAGTACGAAATTGTGCGAAAGTTGGCAGGGGTTGGCCGTTCTGGCCACTTTTGATACGAAAATACATGCATTTGAATTTTGGCAACGTGCGGACCCAATCATCCTCGATTGACCCAATACTCATGTTTAGCGCATTTTTGGAGTTTTGGTTTCGGTACGAAAGAAATGTGTGAAAATCGGTAGGGGAGGGCCGTTCTAGCCACTTTTGGTATGAAAATACTTGCATTTGAATTTTTCATAATAGACGCAACCAATCGTCACCCGTTTGATCCAAAACTCATTTTTAGCGTGTTATTGGAGTTTCGGTTCTAGCATCACGTGTGGAGATCCAAGATATGGGCTCAGTCGTGTTCCAGGCGAAGAACGGCAAGCACCGCGTCCTCCACGGCGTCTACTTCATCCTGGCGCTTCGCAACTTCATCATGTCCCTGGGCCAGCTCGATGAAGCGAACTCAAAGGTGGAGATTGAGCACGGCACCTTGCGTCTCTGGGATCAGCGCAAGCGCCTCCTCGCCAAGGTAAAGCACGCCCGCAACCGCCTTTACATCCTCCATCTTGATGTCGTGTAGCCGGTCTGCCTCGCCGCGTGGAAGGACGACGAGTCCTGGCACTGGCATGAGAGGTTTGGACACCTGCACTTTAACGCTCTGCATCGGCTTGGCAAGGATGCCATGGCACGAGGCATCCCGGTGATCAAGCACGCAGCGCAGGTGTGCGACACCTGCATCACCACCAAGATGCACCGCCTGTCGTTCCCGCAGTAGGCTGCGTACTGCGTTGAGAAACCGTTGGAGCTCGTCCACGATGACTTGTGCGGACCTGTCACGCCGATGACCCCGGGAGGCCGGCGCTACTTCCTCCTCATGGTCGACGATGCCACGCAGTACATGTTCACCGCGCTGCTCGCGACCAAGGACAAGGCTACGCAGGCGGTCAAGAAGATCAAGGCTTAGGCTGAGAAGGAGTCCGGTCGCGACCTCAAGGTGCTGTGGACTGACAATGGTGGCGAGTTCACCTGCTCTGAGCTCGCTGAGCACTTCGCCATGGAGGGAGTCAAGCGCCACTTCTTCGCACCATACTCGCTATAGCAAAATGGCTTTGTGGAGCAGCGGAATCAGACTGTGGTGTCTACTGCGCGGGCTCTGCTCAAGCAGCGCGACATGCTGGCCCGTTTTTAGGGGAGACAGCGGTGACTACAGTTCATCTGCTAAACCGCTCGCCCACCAAGTCACTGCAGGGCATGACACCCTACGAAGCCTGGCATGGAAGTGCGCCGTCCGTGGTGCACCTGCGTGTCTTAGGCTGGGCCGCCTACACGCGTGATCTGAGCCAGCTGCGCAAGCTCGACGACCGTGGCGTCCCAACATCTTCATCGGCTACGCCGAGGGTGCAAAGCATACCGTGTGTTCAACTCGGCGACTGGGCGCATCAAGAGCTCCCACGACGTCATCTTCGACGAGGGGTGCGAGTGGGATTGGACGACACCAGCGGTCGAAACCTCTACAGCGGCTTCAAGCTATTTCACCATTGACTGCTGGCTGAAGTAGAGGAGGCACCCGCACCCGCACCCGCTTCCCCAGCACCATCTTCACCGAGTCCACCCTGCACGCCGTCCTCTACTCCGGGAGAGCATGATGGAGGTGACGCAAGTGTGCCGGAGACTCCCGCTGCGGGCTCTGTTCCGCCAGCCACAGCAGTCAAGATCGGCAATCCGGTGGAGTTTGCTTCGCCGCTGGAGGAAGATGAGGATCGCGTCGATGCCTGGCATGATGACGAGCCCCTGCGCTATCGCACGGTGGCCAACATCATCGGCAATGCTCCTACATCGCCACCACCGCCGCGCCTCTTCACTGAGGTCCATCTGAGTCACGCGGGAGAGCCGGCGAGCTACATCTAGGCCAAGGATGATCCTGCCTGGCGTGCGGCCATGGAGCAGGAGCTTAAGTTCGTGGAGCAGAACCGCACCTGGGAGTTGGTGTCGCTTCCGGCTGGCCACCGGCCCATCACCCTGAAATAGGTGTTCAAGCTTAAGAAGGATGAGCGGGGCGCGGTGTCCAAACATAAGGCGCTTGGTAGCACGCGGATTCCTCCAGCAAGAGGGGATCGACTACGACGACGCCTTTGCACCGGTGGCGCGCATGGAGTCGGTCCGCGTCCTCCTCGCGCTGGCGGCTCAGGAAGGGTGGCCCGTCCACCACATGAATGTGAAGTCCGCCTTCCTCAATGGCGACCTGAAGGAAGAAGTCTATGTGCGCCAGTCGCCGGGATTCGCCATCGTCGGGGAAGAAGACAAAGTGTACCGATTGCGCAAGGCGCTGTACGACCTGTGCCAAGCGCCTCGTGCCTGGAATGCGAAGATGGACGCGACACTCAAGGAGATGGGATTCCAATAGAGTTCTCATGAGGCGGCCATGTACCGACAGGGCAGCGAGCGGGCAGTTCTACTCGTTGGCGTCTACGTCGATGACCTAATCATTACCGGTGCCGATGAGAAGGAACTGACGGCGTTCAAGGCCCAGATGATGAAGGCGTTCGAGATGAGCGACTTTGGGCTGCTGAGCTTCTACCTCGGTGTCGAGGTCCATCAGTCGGCTTCGGGGATCACTCTCAGGCAGACCCAATATGTCGAGCGAATCCTGGAGCTCAGAGGAATGGAGGGCGCCAATCCGGCGGCCACTCCCATGGAAGAACGCTTGAAGCTCAGTTGCTTTAGCACGGTCGAAGCGGTCGATCCTACTCACTACCGACGGCTGATTGGCAGTCTGCGCTACCTGGTCCACACTTGGCTAGACATTGCCTTCGCCGTCGGCTTTGTCAGCAGGTTCATGAAGAAGGCCACCATGGAGCATCTCGCTGCTATGAAGCGTGTCTTAAGGTACATCGCCGGGATGCTGGACTACGGGCTCCACTTCACCAAAGCTCTTGGCAACGCCCGCTTCATTGGCTACTGTGGCAGTGACCTCGGTGGCGACATTGATACAAGCAAAAGCACCACTGGGGTCCTCTTCTTCCTTGGTCAATGTCTGAGTTGGCAGTCCATTAAGAAGAAGGTGGTGGCGCTTTCCAGTTGTGAAGCAGAGTATGTGGCCACCACTACTGCTGCAACTCAAGCCATGTGGCTGTCAAGATTGCTGGCTGAGCTGCTTGGAAGACCAGTGGATGTTGTTGAGCTAAAGGTTGATAGCAAATCTGCATTGGCCTTGGCAAAGTACCCTGTATTCCATGAGCGTAGTAAGCACATCAGGATCAAGTACCACTTCATCCGTAGCTGCTTGGAGGATGGCAGCATCAAGGCAGAGCACATTTCAACTAGTGATCAACTAGCTGACATTCTTACCAAGGCCCTGGGCAAGGCCAAGTTTGAAGAACTCAGGATGAGGATTGGCCTGGAGGTAATTCCAGCTAAGGAGAACAAGACCAAGGGGGAGATATGATAGCAGTTGGTCATGTATCTTCGGTATCAGTCAGTAGTTTGGGACTAAGTTTTGCCCTTTACTTTTTCTGTTTTCAGGAAGGGTAGGTAGAGCTGTCTTGGACTACAAGTTGATCAAGTCCTTGGCAGCTAAAGAAGGTTAGGAGGGGATTAGAGCATCTACCTTTTAGCTTTAGAATATGCTATCGCCTGGGGGTGGCTCACAGCCTATAAGAGTTGGAGTTGGGCAATGATTTGTAAAGACTTCTATTTTTGCAATTTCAATCAAAGAGCCATAGATGGCAAATTGCCCTCTGGGCATTTACCAGATTGTATCTTGTATCCCAACAGTTTTGTCATAGAGATGAGACGAGACAATTCAGCACCTGTTCTATGATTTTAGTTTTGCTCATACAGTTTGGTCCATAACTTTGATGGATTCTGGTCTACCTAAACATGCAAGTGTGTACTAGAAACTCGGATACCCGTTCGTGTGCAAAAACCGATAAAATTTGATTCCTAATAGGAAAAATTTTTTATGATGATGTACCGATCAAAATAACCAACATGCCTTGGTTGCGGTGGCTTCGCTAGGTTATTTTTTTCGGGAGATGGGTGGCAATTTATTCTTCTTATTGATAGTCACTAGGTGTTCTGTCTCTTTGTGGTTGTGTGCCTTATTCAAGCAGAGACCGGAAGAATTTTATCATCTCGATATAATGTTATTGATAACTAATAAAATCTTCTCAATTCCCTATACTAAACTTTTAAGTGAAAGGAAAAAAAAGAAAATATGGTACTTTTAAGTGAAAGGAAAAAGGAAAATATGGTAGAATTGCTGTTACATTCAATGTAGTCTTGGTTATACACATGCTGGATCGAAACATGTATGGACGGAATAAATCGTGCGTGTGCGAATCTAGGTTTGAATATCTAGGACAGTAGGTACAAAATGGTAATATACGTGGTGTCTATGGACTTATTGGTTGAACGTGTACGTATATGCAGGCAACATCGATCCAGCTCACATCTCACCATGCGGTTGGACTGTGGCTCTACTCAATAATACAGCCGTATGGTACTACCTAATAATACCAGTAGTAGAAAAAGTAGCACAACGTGTTTTTCCCCTGTTGGCTCTCTGCTAACGGTTAATTTGAATTTTTACGACAAACCAAGTCTTAAATCCATGTGAAAAATTAATTTAATTCAAAACTTAAAGGATACACTGTCAGGATGTAGAAAGGGATATTCATTTTTCTAGATAACGGAACAAAGTTCCGATAAAAAATCTGTATGAATATATACAGCATGAACTGCAATTCTTTCCTGTTTTTACCTAAAAGAAAAAATGAAACATTTTGTTTCTATGCGTAGGGTTACTGTGTATGGAATTGGAACATCGATCCTAACTTATCTTGAGATGCAAACGAGATCGAGATCCCAAGAATATAAATCAATAGACATAGTACCATGCATTTTGTAATCCCGGAACTTCTGAATGAATGAACCCCAATCAGTCACAAAAAGAACCTGCTAGTTAAACTATAAGATGTGTACCTTCATAAAGAGGAAGAGAGAAATCAAGAATTAATGAATCCAAAATTGTACACAACATCGATCGCTCCTGCAATTTCTGAATTTCACATGCATCATCTGTCCAACTGAAGAACTGCTGCGCACGCACGTACCAGTGTTCATCGATCGGTACCTGCACTGGACGAGCTGGGCTGCATGCTAGCTGCATCCTTTTTTGAAATTAACTAAAAGATCGACGATGCATGCATGAATCCGGCAGTGTGTGAGTGTGTGACGATGCACGCACAGATCTATGGCATAAAAATGGTTTGATGAGCTCATGCAGCGCACACATCAGCGTCGTCGGCGCAGGCAGCGTCCGCCGCACCGTCGGCGAGTTCCAGCGACGCCGGCGCGGCGCCGTCGTAGACGGCCGCCAGTGTCCGGAGGAGCTCGACCCTGGCCCGGAGCCGCACGATGTAGTCGGCCGTGCGGACGAGCAGGGCCCCCGCGGGCGCCTCCTCGCCGCCGGGCACCAGCCGGCGCAGCTCCCGCACCGTCCGGCGCAGCGCCGCGCTGGCCGCGCGCGACGACGGACGCCTCCCTCCGCCTCCGCTGGCGCTCCCGCCGGGCCTCCTCCGCCTCTCCTCCATGACGCTCAGGCAGAGGCAGAGCTAGCCAAGCGAGAGCTGCTGTTCCTACGTGGCGGGCTGGAGAGGGCGAGGCTCAGCCGCGTGGGAATAAATAGGCGGAGGCTGCCTGCCATCACATCGCGTCTCGTCAAGACGTGGCGTGGTCATGTGACGGGCCGGGGAGAGCGTGCTTTCGCGCGAACGTGGAGGAAAAGGGCTCGGTGCCTCGGGGAGAAAAGGCGCCCGCCACCGAGGAAAAAAAGCGCGCCCGCGACGGGGCCGGGGGCGGGCGATGGGATCGAGACAGACATCGAATGGAGTGGACGGACGGCGAGCGGTGGTTCGGCGGTAGCCGGTAGAGTAGGGGGGCGAGCCGGCGAGGGCGCGGCGTGGCCTGGCGGCGGGGCCCGGGCGTGGACGCCACGTCTCGTCTGGTTGCCCTCGCCGCACGTGCCCGACAGCTGTTTCTCTTCTGTTGGCTTCCAGAGTGATCGGATCGCTGCGCTTGCGGTTTCGACGGCGGGCGGCAGTACGTGGCGCGGCGGCACGGGACGGTCGCCGGCTCCCGGCTGGCTGCCGGGATCAGCTGGCCATCGAGGCTAGGCGGCTTGGAGTGTAGTGTCGCCATGGCCAATGGATAACAGCTGCATGCCAGTGCCAGCGAGCTAGTGGCTGCGGATCTTCTGTGATAGTGCTACGTGTAGTAGAACGCTAGTGTCCGCTTCCTTGTCGTGGATATCACATTGGCATCGTTGGAGCGAGCTGCACGCCTGCACCGTCAGTTGGTAAGTGTAGAAGTGGGATACATTCAAGAGAGAGAATCAAACCCTACGGGGATTGGGATGATCCCTCTGATCAAAACGTATGTCCAGATAATGCTTGGATCGGCTACAAATTGACTCAATGATGTCACGGACGCATGTCACATCAATTTAACAAATTTAATTAACTAACAGCGTACATAAATCGAAATAAACAATTGAGAAAAATAAAAAAGTCTAAAAATTTAAGTATGAGATAAGACACAACCCCATCTAACCAATTTTTTAAGTTAATGTACCTCGAGTTGAGAAATAAATAAACTAAATTAAAATTATCATACTTGAAGAGATATGCAACTTTGTAGTTCAAGACTTTGTATTCCAAATCATTTAGATAGCCTAGAAATTCCATTTTAATGTTAATGATATTGAAGTTCCTTTTATTCTTTTGATTTTTTAAAGGACCTAAGGTGGAGAAATAACCTAAATTAAAGTTGCGGCACTCAAAGAGAACTAAAACTTTTTAGTTCATGCTTTTTTGCGTTTAGTATCTCAAATATATATTATCATAACCACTGAAGTGAATACAGAAGAAATTTATGAACCACTAATTCACAACAAAGTGACTTGAGACGCAGTGGTAAGAAAGCAGCAACGAGGCCTGAGGTTAAAAGTTTGATTTCCCGTTGTAGTGCATTTTTTTTTATGCAAAAAACACACATGGCTTGTGACTTTTTATGTTATTTTATTTGTCGTGATTTGCAAATGCTCGAGAACAATTTCTAGAGACGGTTGAGATTCGGCCATTTCTTGAGGTAGGTATAATTTGATTTGCCATGGTCACATGTGTACTTTGTGTGAAAAATCGCACTGGTCGCCTCTGGACTGAGCTACCCATAGAAATGCATTTGTAGAGATGAATTTTCAAGGGCCTCTAAAGCTTGATTTTTAAAGACGGATAGAAATAGATTATCCTCTAGAAATAGGAGTTACAGAGTAAAATCTGATTTTTCTTCAAACATTAATGGATAGAGAAATGACCAAAATAAAAGCTGTAGATATTGAAAATATTAAAAATGTAAGCAATATTTTTTGTTGACAACTTTTTAATTTGAAATTCATCTATGCAAATCAAAGTTACATTTGAATTTCTCATATTTAAAATTCAAAATTTTTAAGCAACTTTGGATGGAAAAATAACTAAAACCAAAGTTATAGATCTCGAAAAGTTAAAAAAATTTGAAGTTGACAACTTTTTTAAAATTTATTTAGAATCTCAAATACTTATTTTAAAATTAGATGCAAATAAACAAGAAAGACGATCAGCCCAATTTGGCCATAAGTCTCCTTTGGATGAAGTGGTTAGGGGAGGAATGCATGAAAACGAGGTTGGAGCCCCCTTGTCATGGAGCACGTGTGTGTCTGCGCGGTGGGATCTCTTGAGGTTTGCTTTTTTTTTTTGTCACGAAGCACATGTGTGGCTGTTTGGTGGGTTCTCTCATGGTTTGATTTTTTTAATTGCTTTGCTTTTTTGGTCCGGGTCTGTGATTTCTAATCGATTCATAGAGGCAGCTCGAAACTACTTCTATGAATTGATATATCTAGTGGTGGCTCCTATTCTCATCCGCCTATAAAGACATAAGAGCTGAGGCGGTTGGGCCAAACTCCTCTATGAAGACATCCAAGTTGTCTCTATAGTTAAAATATACTTAGTAGTGTTCCTGATTTACCATTTCTACCAATAGATCTCTAAATGTTTGGAATTTTATCCATCTCTCTCTATGTCAATTTCTAGAGAATAACGCCAGAGATAGGTAGAAGTTGTAGCTAGAGTAGCCGCCTCTACTAATAAACCATCTACAGTGCTACTACCATGTGAGATGTAAAGATGTCAACATGAACTATAACTAAAGTGGTGCCATTTACAGTGGTACCTATAATTTACTCGTATCTATATTGGCAATCCATGTTAGAAAACCGGGAGCAAAGGAGGTTTCCTAACCGGAAATATTGCCCAGTCCTACACTAGTGTACACTAGTATCATATACATGGAGTAAATCAGAAAAGGAAACATTGATTAGAACCAAAGTTACACTACCATGCATTATCTCGTACGTGAACTATAGGACGACGACCCAGCTTCGTTGAAGCTTCAGTGTAACCAACGTACAGCAGTGATCAACCATACACCAAAGCCGCACAACCTGTATCGAGCACAAAAGCATCAGGTACATACCACGAAAGCAAAGGCGACTTTGAGCTGAAACAGCAAAAGGTGGGGCTAACCTAGCAAGCTAACAATGCGAATTGAAATAAGCTAAGCTACGACGAGAAGGAAGGCATAGATAGCGTGGCGCCATGGACGTCCCCTTGTGCTGCTGGCCGCTTAGCTGTATGTGTGGTAGATGAGACGACGGGCTGGCCGGCCGGGGGGGACCGTGCATTTTCCGGTGCGTGCGCATGCGCGACGTGTACGCGCGCCACGGGTGGGTTCGGATCGCGTCGCACACGTACGCACGTAGACGCTGCGGCCGGCCGGCCGTTGCAGCTAGCTGGAAAACGGGACGGAGCACGCACATGCGAGCACATGCGATGGCTCGATCGTCACAGTATCGGCGTACCCGTCACTCGATCTCCCCGTTGCAATCATGCATATATCAGCTCTGCGACCTCTATGCTATATAGCGCCCATGTATGTATATATCAGTGTCAGTCCCGACTGGCTTCAGTCAGCAACTATCGTGACCTTTCAACGGGTTGATACATGTTCATAGCTGGCTGCTGGACGCGGCCATTTTAATTTGTTCACATATGTCAACACCAATTATTATCAGTTCGTCTCATACATGAATGAAGACGCATGATACTGCATGCCATGTAGAGTACATTGGTGTTGCCTCAAATATAAAGAACAAATATAATTGGGCATGTTTGGTAAAAATTGTTTTGCCTTGCAAGTTGCCTGAAAAATTAATGTTATGTCAGTTTTTTTTAATTTCCCGTGCATGAATAATGAACACTATTACTGTGCGTTTACCAGAATAAATGACTTAGATTATTTTCTTTTATAAGAAATAATGAAAAATTTTATCAAAAAAGAAATAATGAAAAATTAATATTTATAATGGCATATCTCCATATATTTTTTTGAGATATTTATTTTATTACAGTATTAGCTAGAGAGGAGAAAGAGACAAGCAATTCTGCTCATGTAATAGATTTCACAATGAATGAAGAAGATAAAGGTGTCCACTTGATTCGTTAAAGAGAAAAGTGTACTTCTATTTTGTTTTAATTAATTAATATTATGGTTAATGAGATTAATATATCACTATATAGGTTCATTTTCTAGGTTTAACAGGGGATAACCTAAAATAATAGAAATTGTTAGATAAGAATATCAATAAAAACTGTTAGTAATAGAAAGCATGATGACTAAGGTGAACTTGATATATACCAGGCAACGTCTCTCTCCGTCGCTAGGCAGCCATTTTCAAGTGAGGGAAATTGGATAGAACTACTAAATCCATGAAAATGCTACACACACCCGCATGCCCCACTCGGCAATCACCTCTTTGCCGAATGCTTTTTTCTTGGCACTCGGCAAAGATATTTTTTAAAATATATTTTGAGACACTAAATTAACTCAAATGAAAAGGTTTTCTATTACAAAGTTGTATAACTTCTTAAGACCTACAAAGTTTATTTTGGTGATTTCTTCATTTGACAAATTGAAGAGAATGTTGTTCACAAAAAATACATATCTCTTATAAGTTTCATGAAACTAGAAGAGAGACATATAAGATTTGTGAACAATGTTACAATCACCATGTCAGATGAATAAATGACCAAACAACCAAAGTAAACTTAGTAAATCTTGAAAAGTTATAGAATGTTGTAGATGGAAACTTTTCATTTGAGTTCATGTTATCATGCAAACTATGTTTGAATTTTAAAATTTAAAATTTGATTTTTTTCAAACGACCTCGGCTGGAAAAACACCCAAAATAAACTTTGACAACTTTTTCATTTGTTGTAATCTTGTCATGCAAAACTATATTTGAATTTCAATTTTTCTAATAAAAAGGAAAAAATCCTTTATTTGCCATGGGCCCCATAAATGCGCACTCGGCAAACTAAGTCGCCAGCCCACCAAAGGCCCACTAACCCACCCACCCTACTATCTCTCACTCCACTATATAAACAAAAACCTAACCCTAACCCACCCCACTCTCTCCCTCATCCCGCTGGCTCTCCCCATCCCGTCGCCCCTCCCCATCTCTCACCCAGCGGCCTCCTCATCCCTGCTGCCCCTTTCCATCTCCTATACCGGCGGCCTCCCCTTCCCTGACGCCCCTCCCCATCCCTGACGGCCCCATCTCCTATGGCCTCCCCATCCCCAGCGGCCCACGCGCGCGACGGGGCATGGCGGTCAAACGAGGTGCGACGGCCCGCGTGCATGGTGGTGCATGATGAATCGACAACCTCCCTAGCCCTAGCGCGGTGGCTCGACGGCCTCCCCATCCCGGCAGGGGATGGTAGCGCGACGGCCCACGCATGCGGCAGTGCGCGACGGCTCAATGACATCCCCAACCCCGGTGGGGCCACCCCGTCCTGGCGTAGGGGGAGGGGGCCGATGAGGAGCGACGACCCGCATGCGCAGCGGCTCGATGGCCTACCCAACCCCCCGCGCGCGGCCTCCCCATCCCGGTGGGGAGTGGCGGCCCGACGAGGCACGGCTGGGGTGGCGGCCCCTACGCACGGCGGCTCGACGGCGCGACGAGCTGCAGTGGCTAGCGGGGCCGATGTTGTTGGGCTTGATGGGCTGGATGGGCTTGACGGTTTTTCTATGTTTTTATTTTTTCAGAAAATCTTTGCCGAGTGCCCAATAAAAGACACTCGACAAAGGGCCTTTACCATGGAAAATTTCACCGGAGACCCTTTGCTGAGTGCCACACTCGGCAAAGGCTTTGCCGAGTGCAATTGCACTCGGCACAAAGCGCCGGATTCCGGTAGTGGTTGATTCAAAATTCAAGTATGCTGATTGACTGAATGTGTAAGCATTTCCTTTTGTTTTGCATGGCACTTATAGGACAATTTTAATAAAAAACCGAAAGGTCCCTTGGTAGGTTTTGATAATTGAGTGACAATTTTAGGTTAGACTAATAATTTGTTTATGTTGAGATACATAGAGATTAGTCCACATGTGATTAGGTGATGAAGGAGCTCATTGCATATGAGACATGACATGGAGTCATGTGACCAAGATTAAGAAGATCAAGATGAGGCTTGGCTCGATGGACCAGTTGGATGTATGAAGGGCAAGTCAAGGCTTTGAAGCGATGGACTTAGGAGATGGTGAAACTTGAGCAAGACGTGGGGCCGATGGACCGACTCAACGGTGAAGAGCAAGTGAGGTCAAGATCGATGGACCAAGAAGGTTGCATGATGATATGAAGTGGGTCATATTATTTGGTGATCGTGTCGGTGCATGTGTTGCATTGGCACTTTGGAGGAAGATGGTGGAAGTGGAAATGCGCAAGGCAAAGGTATAACCTAGGGCATTTCATTTCATCGGTCATGAAGTGTGTAGAAAAGTTGATGATTGGGTTTAGGATTGATAGCTTTACTATCAAGAGGGGCAAACTTGTTTGCAAATCGGTCATCTAGTGTCACTTGAGCGATCTAACATTGCGACATGCTAGGATCGAGTGGCGTGGTGAGAACAAGAGAAAATCCTTTGTAAAATGATTGTGAAAATGCTAACACACGTGCACATGGTGATGTACACTTGGTGGTGTTGGCACATGTGCAAGGAAAGCGATGTTGAAGTTGATTGTGATCAACTTGATGATGAGTGAAAGGTTTTTCGGTGTTCTTCGAACACTAGGATGAATCTTGGAGTGGAATACTGCTTTAATCTATTGTGATTTGGATCAAGTTGCCATATGGGTTGTGTATCTCTCTAAGTAAGCTTTCCAAAGAGTCTAAGATCATCAAAAATGGAGTTTGGAGCTAAGAGATATGCCCGTTTAAGCGCGGGGTGGTTTGTTGCTCTTTGGTTCGGAGCTAATCATCTTCTTGCTTGTGTAGCAAGAAGTAGAGTACCTTGCTTTGCTTAGTTTGTGTAGCTAAGTGATTTGAGCTCTTGGGTTTAGCTTATGTAGCCTTGTCCTTGAGCATCTAGTGAGCTTATGTTGGCTTTGTACTTTTACTCATTAGATAGAATTGTGTAAGTGCTCCCTTATTTGTTAAAGTACTAGTTGCTTAGGTTTGTGTGACCTTGCAATCTAGAGTTGTTTAGGAGAGATCTAGCTAGATTGTCACCTTTCTTTCTTATTTAGGATCTTTTACAAGGTGTATCTAGAGTCATAGTTAGAGGGGTGAAGTCTTGGTGTAACAAGATTAATGACGGCCCAACGGAATTGAGAAGAAATTGGGCCAACTCAGGCCTAGAAGAGGAGGAGCACCGCAGCAGCAACGTCACGTGGGCCAAGGAGGCCGCACGTGCGCACCAAGGACCAAAGGCGCACAGCCCATTGGCGCCACCACCGTAGTCATCACAACCCGCGTAGATTCGGGTTTAGATCACTTATGGGCTAAGTAATCCCCAGGCTATAAATAAGAAAGCATTGTAATCAAATCAAATCAAGTAAGCATAGGATGTTGCAAGAACTTTTCAGATAACTTACATCAAAACTCTCTCTTTTGGTCTCTTTTAAGCATAGGATGTTGCAAGAACTTTCAATAACTTTTGTTCTAATGGCATCCCACTTACTTTGGGAATTAATTCCCCTCACGTTCTAACACAAAATTTAGTGATTTTTGTTGTTATCCATTAATAAAGAGGGTTGAGAGCAACAAAAGATATATCATCCCAATTCCAATAGGAGGTGGAGCATAAGAGGCAAAAAGAGGCAGAGCCAAAAAATCTAAACAGAAACACATTGGAGGAGATAATAGTAAGCAAACCACGATGATATTAAAAATGTAAGGTCATCAAGCACAGACCATAGTAGTAGCTGACTTAAACTGATTACACAATTTAGAAATAAAAGCCTGCACGCAGGCAGGATGGAAACTTCAGAGAAGATAAAACAAATGCTAGGCATGGGTAGAGCAAGATTAGGCTTGGTCCTTCATTCCTTTTTATCATTGATTTCAGCTTTTAGGATTGCAGCAGAAACGGCCTCAGGCTGGATCTGCACAAAGCCGGTTCCAATCCCAATCACTGCATCCTTGTTGAGATGAGGTGCAACGGCAACTGGGAGAGGATGACCGCCAAAGGCTTGGGGCAGAGGACCTTCTTTTCTTTTCTATTTGCACCAAATTTTGGACTGGCAAGCGTGTAGACAAAAGCTTCTCGAAGACGCTACTACCTGAGATTGGCTAAATGCTAGCGACAGTTGTTTTTAGGGAAATCGGCTATTTTTGGTGTGTATTGGCTAATTGGGATTGGCTATTTTGTAGAGCTTGTGGACTACGTCGACTCCGATCCGGTTTGGCGAATTACGGCGTGTTGATTGCACGGGACTCTACAGGAAGGAAGAGTAGGGCCCAAGTTATCGAGTCTTAGTAATTTTCTTTGTTTATTTCCATATTTATGATTCGTATTGAGTCAGGACACGGTCAAAGCCCCAGGTATAAATATGTACGCCCCGGCATCTATAAATCTATTCAACAATCAATACAACAAACCTTTTGGCTCCGGCCAAAACCCTTAGGAGTAGGAGTAACGTAGATCTCGACGAGTTCTTCATCGATCTAGGCTGCGGCGCAATCTACCAACCTCTAGCTTGCTGTAAGTACCGTCATGACTCGTGTTATCGTTTAATAAGACTGTATTATTTGACCTCTTATTATGTGTTGATATGAGTTAGTTATGGGCTCTATTAGACTTGACAATCTAGTAGATTCAATGAGATACCGATATTGTTTGTTTTGATTCATTTATTTAATTATAACAAAATATTTACCTAATCAAGATTGTAGGTTTGGCTTTATATCTTATTGGATTCGATCTTCTGCTATGCTCCATCTTGTTTAATCATGTCTTGATGATTGGTTCCCTATTTACATTGGCTAGATTCTATCAATCTTGTTTGTCACATGTTGTGCGTTCTAGGGTGTAGATGGTTCTATGAGTAATCTTGATAATCTTTTCTGGGGGCTTTCTTAAGATGGCTGCAATGGCTCTAGTTCGATCTCATCACTAAAGTTATCTAGAATTATACAATGTTGGTTAGCGGGTTTGTCTATAGGATCGACTATGCACCTAGTTCGTTCATCATGTCGGTATCGGCTATTTTAGCCGATTTCCTTGTGTATTGATAGATCCACCATGTATTTACCGGTTTCCTAGCTCACACATGTGCTTTTCTTTAGTATGATGTTGGAGGCATAAAGCAGGATCATTAATCTCTTTTGGAGGGTCTTTTAATGTGGCTGTAGCGGCTGTGACCGATCTTACAACTAGATTTCATGAAGATTCTGACGCTATCGGTTAATGAAACTATTTGTTATTAACAACATTGTATTAAATGTCAAGTCATGTGGATAGGTTAGTTAATTGATAGATTACATGATGTAACCCTTATGTTTGTTGGTAGATTCGGCACGTCTTGATATGATTCTGTATTTGGGTGAGTTGTGCTCGTTTCTATCTTGCTTATCATATCATGCCATGATCAATTGCCCTATCAAGCTATTTACACATGTCAATCTGATGATTTGTTCATGAAGCATGATGGACGTTGACTTTCTAGTCAATGCCCTAGTCAAATCAGTTGTTTAGCTACACATCCTGGAACTGTCTAGAAACAAACCAGCAGGTTTCATAATTTGACTATTTTGTCTCCTTGTGCAATTACAGGGTCAAATTGACTAGCACGCTTTGGACTCGATCGACCGGGTAACTGTTGGTGAAGCCTCATGGATCGGAGCACTGCTCTTGCTCTGGTTCACTTGGCTTGCAAGTGTTGTTGCTGCAGGAGGTCACGTTATTGCGTCAACTCTTTCCTCTTGAGGTTCTTGCCACCTGGGGTGCTGTTCTTGTAACCTTCACTCTTGGAAGCATTCCTCTTGCTCTTGCGAAGGAACCTATCATCAATCTGTTCTTTTGCCTTAACTACCCTACAGTTGATTGGAATGAATCCCTCGCTAGAGATCTCCTTCAGATCATTATCAGACAGGATGGAGTTTGCTCCCCTAATTGATTCCTTGATCTGGGAAGGGAGAAGATAGATCAGACGTGCCAACAAGAGATAGTCGGCAAAATAGATAGGCATAGTGGTATTACTATCAATGTCTAGTAAGTTGAGATAGAGAAAAGGACTAACTGATGGAGATTTAGAAATGAAATTCCGTACCTTCTCAATGATTGGGACCAGGAACTTTCCAAATTCCTCTCTGCTGGGAGGAGGTGGTGGAGGGGAAACAACCCACGAGCAACAACAGACTTGGATGGAGCACAAACAATGACAGACTTGAATTTTGTCTTTTTGGGGGTAGGAGCAGGAGGGTCTGGGACTTCTTTCTCCACAACTGCCAGGACTACTAGCTCAACATTGGCATGATCATCTTCAATAGTGTTGTCAACTTTACAGCGACATTGACTATGTTAGGATTCAGGTTGGGATTGGAAGCTTTAGCAGTGATTGCTTTTGGATCAATTTCAGCAAGGTGCACTCCATGAGCTGCATGATGATCAAAACCTTGACCTGGGTTGTCCACATTCATGTTGTTGGATCCTGCAGGGTTGATATTCTGGTTAGTCGGTGGAACAAGGCCCATCCAGCGTGGAGGTTCCAGAGGCATAAGGTGCAGGGGCCCAGCCAGCACGAAGGCTTCCTCATCAGGAAAGACAACAATGTTTCTTTTCAGGACACAAACAACATCGGTCCATGATCTACCTCTTTCACTTTGACCGAGTTGGGATTTTGGCATCATCATTCAGGTAAACTTTCAAAATCAAATGAGCTAGAATACTAGACGGGTGAACATGAACTAGGATCCCAAAACCAGAAACAGCTTTTGCAATGAGATTTGTGGCCCTAAGATCCTTTGGGAATCCTAACAACATAACCGAGGCCTCATGATCCAAATCAAATGACCTATCATTCTGAGCCTCATCGTGTTTCACAAAGTATAACTGATATTCTTCATCAATCTGGAAGATAGGACCCAGAAACCTTTCCCTCTCTAGTGTTGTGTTGAATCTAACATAAGCATCACCAAGAGCACATGGCTAGATATTGGGAAGTGTAACACCCTGGTGTTAAGCATGATTATCTTGCATATCATGAGCATGATCATCTCATTTGCATAGTCATTTATTTACATGAAATGATAAAATCAAAATGTGCTTACCTTGATTTGAACTAGAGCTATGTGATAGGTTGATTGTTTGGGGTTGAGTGTTAAATGAAGTTTGTAGAGAAAATTATTTGGAGCAAAACTTATTTTGGGGTCATTTCATGAAAAGGCTTGGAAGTGGGTCAAAAATGTCAAAAATAGTTTATAAAAATGATTTTCTTCTAATTTTAAATGGATTTTAAATCCCCATTTTTGAAATTCAAATTCTAGGCAGAATTAGGCTTTGATGTTTAAAATTTAAATGTTCTACTCATCAAAAGGAACATTTCATCTTTTAAAAGTTTTTCAAAATTCAGAGTATTTTGGAAAATATGGGGTTAATCAAGTTCTGCACGAATCTTAGCGCAGTGGGACCCACCTGCCAGTCTCTTCTTCTTCCCTCTCTTCTTCTTCCTCACGACGGTGTCACGGCCGATGCCGGCCAAGCGGCGTCCGTACACCGGGTGACGCCGCTGCCCGCTGTGTGGCCCCCTCATCCGAGAGCCGCTCGCACGCGCCACACGCCCGCACTCGGCCTGGCCCCACCGCTCGCCACTCGTCCTCCGCTCGGCCTCGCTCTGCTCGCATGCGCGCCACACGCTTGTCGATGCCCGACACCGCGCTTCACCTATCCGAGCCCGAGCGTCCGCTTCGAGGTGCCCCGACCGCGTCATTCTCTCCCTCGCTCACTCCTCCGCCACCAGACACTCGCTCGCCCCCTCCTTTCCTCACCAGAGCCCGAGCGCGCCGCGAAGTCTGCCATTGCTTTCGTCGCGAGCTCGCACCACCACCGCACCTCACAGCCTTGACACATTTTGCCCAGAGCTTGTCAGCAACTTCGCCTCGACGCGAGCCACGTCCTGCGCACGATTCCTGCCCTCAAGCCTCAAGGTAGAGGTCGAATCGACCGTTCCCCTTTCACCGGTCATGGCCGCCCGATCGCTGCGCGGTCCACCGTGGCCAGCAACCCCTTTCTCCTTTAATTAGCTTGTGCATCGTGACCGCCTGCTCGAGTAGCGTAGGTTGGTGTAGCTAATGGGACCGATTAGGGTTCGAGTCCGTCGGATTTTGGCCGTCCACCGTTGTGGGTTGCGCCGCTGCTCGCTGGCGTGCAGCGCCGTCGTCGTTTTGGCCGGCATTTCGTCTCTTTGACTAGCTAATCCGAGTTGCCTTGGTCTGCTGGAGCTGGTAGGCTAGTTCTCGCGCCCTGCCGTGGCCCGAGATGGCCGGCGCACCGTCGACCGTCGCTGTCGTCCGCCATCGCGCGTGGCCGCCGGTCAAAACCTCGCTCATAGCTTGCATCTTGTACACCATTGCGTTCGCGCTGACGAGCTGAGCCTTTCAGTAGCCGTAGCTCGGCCGAAGACCTCGCCGAGCCGTCGGCGAGGAATCCCGACGCCGACGACCATTCCCCGTCGCGTGGACCGCGGCCATCATTTGTGTTCTTTGTCGGACTTAAGTGCAAAGTAGCCAGACTCAGCGAGTTTCTTTTTAGGGCTCGGTTGTTTTCCAAAAAGTCCAGCGTTCCCGGTGCAAAACTGTTTTCTTTATCGGTTTTAAAGAAAATGAATTCTAGATTTTTGTAAAAGCTTTGAAAAATCATATCTTTCTCATTTTTAGTCCAAATGAGTTGGTTCAACTTGCAGTATTTTTCTTTTGGGGAGATCTATGCATGAAAAATATGAAATTTGGATTTTGTGATACTTTTCTGTATAGATTTATTTATCTCTATTAATTTCTTTTATCTTAGAAAATGCATAAGTAATTCTCTGTTGCTTAGAAAAATGTGAGACCAAGTTTGTTAGTCTTCTTATGTCATGCTATATCTGTGAAAAATATTGTGAGGCTATGTCCAGAGGAAAGTTTGCTTTGTCTAGTTATGGTGCCTATTTCCATTAGATGATAAATAATTCATAATAAATAATATATAAGGAATTTGTGAATCAAACTTTTTGAAGAATGTTTTTATGTCAATCTAGAGCTAAGAATATTCTGAGATCTGTTGTTTGACATTTTTCTATATACAAAGTATTTTATGCCCAGTGAATTGTGTTGCCTTGTCATTTTTGTGTAGAATAAAGTACTTACTGTTTTGATCTGAAATTTTTATGGTAGTCTACATTAGACATGCTTAAGCTCCTGTAATTTTTATAGAATTTTCTGAATAGTCTAAGGTCATGTTGCAGTTCTACCCTGATTGCTTTTAATAAGTAATAATGCTTTAAAGCTATCATTTCATGTGTGTAAAAATGCTTTTTAGGATATTTGTGATGTGTATAATCTGTATGGGTTTTGGTTCAGTAAAGGGTAGTGTGAAAAGCAATAGTCGTTTATAATTCCTTTTAATGTGTAAGTAAATTATAATGCGAGGCTTGTTTAAGATTTATCGGTAGAAGAGAATGTAGATGACATGTGCTTATCTTATATGTTTCAAATCATATCCTTCATCTTAGCTGAGCATTCACTCACCATCAGCATCAGCATTGTATTTCTACATATGCATGGTATTCATACGCACTATGCATCATACAGGATCGTCAGAGCTCGAAACGGTAGTTCCCGGAGAACCCGAAGAGGAAGGCCAGCAGGAAGCTTTGGTGCGGGAGATAGCAGCAGAAGAGGATCCCGAAGTTGATCTTTCGAAGTGTCCTGACCACCAGCTAAGCTCTTTCCTGAAAGGCAAGCCCCGGAGCATTCTCCCTGTAGTTTGCAAAATATCTAACTTGAGTCTTTTACTTGTTTGATGCATTAAGTTATAGGCGTTGTTTTATACCGTTGCTGCATTATTTATATTCCTTGCCACTGTATATTCTTCAACCCTGTTAGGTTCAGGTACGAATATTTGCTTAGCCCTGCTCTAACTAGATTGGTAGAAGTTGGGTGATTTCCTGTCATCCGTGAGTTATAGGTGGTGACTCAGAATGGTTGAATACATTGTTATCTTGGATAACCATGTGGAGATAATAAATCGAGACCGGGCGGGATTAGTGTTGAGACTGAACTGGAGGTTCGGTGAGATTATCCCGTCTGTGTTGAACTAGGACCCCGTCCGTTGTACGTCCTCAATTCATATTGAATTTATGCCTCACATTTAGCTGGAAGGATGAGTCATTCCGACCGTAAAGCCTAATTTTGATTTGGGCCAGGAGTCGACCTGCTATACGCATCGTATTGGTGAAGATGGGGGACCACAGGTTACGTGGAGAGTAAGTCCGAGCTCAGGGTCGCCCTGAATAAGGCAGCCGGGCGGTTCCTGGATACGATGGTACCTGTTGATCCCGTGCTTTTCCTGAATTGAATGTCGGTGATCTGTAGCTCACCGTGGCTGGTGAGTGTGGTTTGTGTGAGGAATACCCGCCAGCTAGTTAGTAATCGATTATAATCGCCATCATTCCTAGACAGTGAACACTTGACTTGAGCAGCGGCATCGTAGTAAGAACTTGAACAAGAGATGAGATGGTTGAGCTGTTGAGATTGAAAGATATTCAATTGGAATTGGTTACTATTCTTGTTGAATAATTATTACCATGCTTGTTTAGTACAGGTGCTAATTTAGCATGATAAGGTTAATCAGATTAAAATACATTGCTAGAAGGTTCTTATTAATTGTTTCTTTAATACCAGCTTTTCCGTAATTAAATGAGTCAGCTATCCTACTTATACAGCCTTGCATACTCCTTGGAGTCAATTTGTTTTTAGTTTATGACGGGTAAGTCTAGCTGAGTACATTCTCGTACTCAGGGTTTTATTTCCCATGTTTTTGCAGATGGTGAGATGTTTTATGGCTATTGTCAGCACTGCTTCTATCCCGCCTTGGGAGATGACTAGACCTTGGGCATGGTCACTCTTCTCTACTTAATGCTTTTGTTGGATGTTGATCAAGAACCTGGCACTGTATTTGAACTAAGTGTGTGTGTGGATTTGAACTAAATTGCTTTCGCTTTATTTCAAACTTGAACTTGGTTGTAATAACTTTATTCAAACTCCGATGTTTTAAACTATGTGCGAACTACGTACGTTGTGAATGGTGAACGCTAAACTCATTACGATCTTGGTCGTGCTGAAAATGTTTGAAATCCTTCAAGATTTTGGTATGACTACCGGGTTTATTAGGTCTCAATCATGTAGTTTATCGTCCTAATGGCGAATTATGTGCTTGTGCTCTAATAAATTGGTCAGTTCTGTCACAGCTGGCATCGAAGCAGGTTTAGCGTGTTACTGTTCATAAGTATTTAAAATAAAAGAGTTTTTGGTTTGTGAAAATTATTTACAAAAAGTATAGGTGTATATAGGCGTTCAAATCTATGGTTTTGAAAACTAGAGTGTGCCAGTGGTCATATCCTTTATGCCCAATAGGATTCAGTTGGCTTAATTAAGTACTGACTTGGGGAATTGCATCATATTTTCTGTTTTGTCATTGCCTATACAATGACGGAGTCGTATGGGTGCCATTCACATGAGTGGTAATGTATGGATCAAATTGCCTCTACGCCCTGGTAAGTGTGAGTTGTGAGAGCATGATTGGATGCAATGCCAGTCTAGGGGAGTGCTTATTGATGCCAGATTATTCACATGCTGCACACATGTTTATATGAAGGTATCCCATGTTGGGACCGTCTTCTGGCGGTGTCGTCTTCTACGCGACTTGTTGGGTAGTAAGTAATCGGTGTTTTCACCTTGTTCGGAAGGTGCGTGAATTTTTACGTCGAATTGCATTCATATGGGATATGGGCTGGAATGAACTTTCTGCAGGTACACTAACCGTGAATGGTAGAACGAAGTAGTTACGTATAAATGAGAGAACAATGTATGCCACCACGTAGAGCGTTAGATTATTAGTTCATGAGGACGTATGTAACGTGCATGCATCATGGTTAAAATTGCTCATTCATACATTCATGGTTCCTTCCCTTATAAATAAATTATCTCATTTCTTTAAAATTATAAACTTATGGGATATACAACTTTTGGACAGATGCCGAGAACCAAGTAGACTGCTCGCAAGTCCACTGGAGGAGGAGTGCCCCGTGGTCCTTTGGCTGTCCGTGAGTCGGCACCAAGGGAGGTGGACACTTTTCTTGAGGAGCACGCTATGCCTAGCCTTCTTTGGAGGATTCTCTCCAATGCTGGGTACACCGTGGGCATGGAGCCTCACTACTACTGGGACAAGGATGACTTGGTGAACTATGGAGAGGCTCAGGTGGAGGTAGTTGTCCCACCTTTGGACGGTGACCCCCACTGGGTTGGGTGGCGCTGTTTTGGTGCGGGTAGGACTGCCAAGATGGGTGCCATGTTTGCAGCTTTTGACATGGTGGAGCACCTGATGGAGGAGATACCTCACCAGCTTGCCCAGGCTTTTCCTGGAGTGTTCCCCTTTGCTCACCGCCTTTCTAGGTGGCCACATGCTGAGGGAAACCCACTGGAGGCAGGTCCTGAGGAGGCGCAGGTAACAGCACGCTTGCCATGAGTGATATGTTTGTAGTGATGAGGGCCTATGTCAACATGGAGACTAAGGCACTTCATCTGAGTGAGGAGTTCAAGGAGGCTCGAGCTAATGCACGCAAGGAGAAGCGTGAGTTGACACGTGAGCTTCAGCACTCACGAGAGGAGGTAGCCCGTGTGTCTCAGCATCGGGACAAGCTTGTTCTGGAGAGCCAGAAGATGGCTCAGGCTAGGGATGAAGCCTGGTCTGAGTTCCGTCGTCTTAGCATCCGTCAGAAGCAGGTGCTAGAGGACGTGGAGGATGTTCGTGCTTACAATGCTAGTCTTCACGAGGAGGTGCACAGGAAACAGGAAGAGATCCGTCAGTTGAGAGTAGCCTTAGCAGCAGCTAGGAGGTCTTTGGATGGTGCTTCTAGTGAGAGTAGCAACAATGGAGAGTAGCCTTGTTGATGATCGCTCGTCTCTAGTTGTTCTTTTGCGTTCCTGTCGAGTGGTCATGTAACCCTTTTGTACACTATTGAGACTTTGATGTAATGTTGGATCATGGTGTTTGATGTGGTGATATCCGTACAACTTTTAAAAGTCCAGTGTATGTATGCTGGCAAAATGTGGATGTTGTAAGACACTTTGCGATGGTTCGAAGTAATATTAGTAGTGATGTTGTGATGTGAAAATTGGAATTATTGTGCCTCTATTTATTGTGTGAATTTATTTCCCTCGATAAATTCAGTTTGGCATGATTTTTACATTCACCTCTCATTATGACAACATTCACCTAATAAATACTTATTGCTGAAATATGCAGATGCCGGTTACCCGTAGTGGTTCGGGTGCTAATGGCAGTGATGGATCTGAAGAGGGTGCCGATAACACTGCTCGTGGTGTACCGCCCCCACCTCTGACCAATGCGGAGCAGCTGTTTGCTCAATTTTTGGGCAGCCAGCGTAATGTGGAGCAGCTTCTTTGTGAGAGCTTAGCCCATGATGTTCGTCAGGGTCCTCAGCAAAATCAATATAGCAGCTTCAAGGAATTTCAGGACACTAAACCTCCGGTATTTAAGGATGCTCCTGAACCGCTTGAAGCAGATGAATGGCTCAACACCATGGAAGATAAATTTCATCTTCTAAGGTTAACAGAAGAACTGAAAGCGGAGTATGCAGCCCATCAACTTGAGGGACAAGCAGGGACGTGGTGGAAGCAACATCGCACCACCTTTCCGCAGGGTGTTCCTATTACTTGGGACCGCTTTATACGTGCTTTTCGGGGGAATTTCATTCCTCCTAGTTTGATGGCTATGAAGAAGACTGAGTTTCTGTCGCTCACTATGGGAACTCGTAATGTGAAGGAGTATCTGCACGCCTTCAATACCTTGAGTTGGTATGCTCCTGAGTTTGTCAACACTGATGAGAACAAGATAGCTAGTTTCAAGAGAGGCTTGAGTTCCAAGTTGATGAAGACTATGAGCACTTCTACCCGTGTTACTTTCAATGACTTTCTAAATGATTGTATTATGCAAGAAAATAGTAACAACGTTTATGCTGCCGCCAAGAATCGCAAGAGAGCTCATGATGGAGGTGGTTCCTCTCAGGCAAGAGCCCCAACTGCTTTTCGTACGCCGTTTCATCCACCTATGTCTGGTGCGAGATTCAGGCCCCCGCAGCAGAAAAGACATAACCCTTATCCAGCTCAGAACCCATAGAAGCATCACAGAGCATTTAAAGTCCCTGCTCCATAGGGGAAACCAGGACAGAGCAGCTTGACCGGTGCTAACAAGACACCTGTTAATGGACCTTGATACAACTGCAACCAGACAGGGCACTTTGCTCGTTATTGCCCTTTTCCTAAGAAGCAGCAGGCCCCGTACCAAGCTCGTGTGCACAACACCTCAATTGAGGAGATTCTTGCTGGTGAACCAGTGACTGCGGGTATGTTTTCTGTGAATCAAATCCCTGCCACTGTTTTGTTTGATTCTGGATCATCGCATTCTTTCATGAGTCAAGCATTTGCATAGAAGCATGATCAAAAGATACTTGAATTGAGCATTGAATTCAAGGTTAGTTCAGCTGGGGCTGATATAACTACTAAGCAGATAGTTCAGGGTGCAACCCTAGACCTAGATAAGTGGAGGTTTTGGTTGAACTTGATAGTTCTACCTGGCTTAGGAGTGGATGTGATAGTGGGGATGAGTTGGATGAAATTCTGGGGTGCTGTGATCGATACAGGTAATAGGGTGCTATCTATCAGAAATCCTCTTGGGGAGGGTACCTTTCAAGTGCCATTACCCCAAAAGTTTAAGCTGGAGAGCGTATCCTATTCTACTCATGTGACCCCTCTTCCCGAAATTCCTATCATGTGTGAGTTTTCGGATGTTTTTCCTGAAGAGCTTCTGGGTCTTCCACCAGATAGGGATTTGAGTTTCGCATTGAGTTACTACCTGGCATCGCCCCAATTTCTAGGAGGCCATATTGGATGCCGCCAAATGAATTGGCAGAGCTTAAAAATCAGTTGAAGGAATTGTTGGACAAGGGTCTTATTCGTCCTAGTGTGTCGGAATGGGGTTGTCCTGCTATGTTTGTGAAGAAGAAGGACAAATCTCTACGGATGTGCATGGATTATCGTCCACTCAATGCTGTGACCGTTAAGAACAAGTATCCGTTACCCCGTACTGACATTATTTTTGACCAGTTGTCCAAGGCGAAGTGTTTTCCAAGATTGATCTAGGTCTGGTTACCATCAGATCAAGATTAGACCAGAAGATATGCCTAAGACCGCTTTTTCTACCAGATATGGATTGTATGAGTATCTTGTTATGTCCTTTGGCTTAACAAATGCTCCTGCATACTTCATGTATCTGATGAATTCGGTCTTTATGCCAGAGTTAGACAAGTTTATGGTGGTGTTTATTGATGACATCTTGGTGTACTCAAAAAATGAAGAAGATCATGCCGAGCATCTGAGGATTGTTTTAGACAGGCTTAGGGAACATAAGCTGTATGCCAAGTTTAGCAAGTGTGAGTTTTGGCTCAAGAAAGTTCAATTCCTTGGCCATGTTCTATCTGATGAGGGAATCTCAGTAGATCCGAGCAAGGTACAAGAGGTTATGAATTGGGAAGCACCAACTTCTGTGCATGAGGTTCGGAGTTTTCTTGGTCTAGCCGGATATTATCGTCGTTTTATTCCGGATTTCTCGAAGATTGCCAAACCTATGAAAATCTATTGCAGAAAGAGAAGAAGTTTGTCTGGACAGAGGAGTGTGAAACAGCTTTCCGTACCTTGCAGGAATTGTTGACCACTGCTCCTGTTCTTGCGTAACCAGATTTAGGGAAACCTTTTGATGTATATTGCGATGCATCAAAAATAGGCTTAGGATGTGTGCTTATGCAAGAAGGAAGAGTCATAGCATATGCCTCACGCCAGTTAAAGAAGCATGAAGTGAATTATCCAACACATGATTTGGAGCTAGCAGCTGTTGTGCATGCTCTAAAAATCTGGAGGCATTACTTGTTGGGTAACTTCTGCAAAGTCTACACTGATCACAAGAGTCTGAAGTATATCTTTACCCAACTCGAGTTGAACATGAGACAACATCGATGGATGGAGTTTATCAAGGACTTCAATATAGAGATATTGTATCATCCAGGCAAGGCAAACATAGTCGCAGATGCGTTGAGTCGAAAATCACATTGCCATGCTATTCAACCTTTGTTAGCAGATGGTTTTGGCCTCATGCATCCTGTTGTGCTGCGTAACATCCAAATTAGTTGCTCGCTTGAAAGCAAGATCATCGAAGGTCAGAAGACTAACAAGGGTATAGGTCATATCAAGGAAAGGATGTTGAAACAGCCGCTCAAGCATTTTAGAGTGGATGAGAAGGGAATCTTATGGTTTAATGATCGTCTGGTCGTATCAAAAGATAGAGAACTCAGAAATCAAATCATGGATGAAGCTCACTTATCAAAGTTATCTATTCATCCAGGCGGTAGTAAGATGTTTTATGATCTGAAGGTTCGCTATTGGTGGACCAAGATGAGAAAAGAGATTGCAGCTTATGTCGCGCGGTGTGACATCTGTTGTCGCATAAAGGCTGTTCACTTGAAGCCAGCCGGAATGCTTCAACCGTTGCCGATTCCTGAATGGAAATGGGAAGATATCAGTATGGATTTCATTATCGGACTTTCCACCACTCAAAAAGGGCATGACTCAATTTGGATAATCGTTGATCGACTTACCAAGAGTGCGCACTTTATTCCAGTTCGTACCGATTATCGACCGCCTCAATATGCTGATATTTATCTCAGGGAGATCATTCGTTTGCATGGAATTCCCAAGACAATTGTATCTGATCGAGGATCTCAGTTTACTGCTCATTTCTGAGAACACTTGCAGAAGGATTTGGGGACAAAACTGAATCATAGTACCGCTTACCATCCTCAGACTTTAGGTCAAACAGAAAGAGTGAATCAAGTTCTGGAAGATCACTTGAGGGCTTGTGTTTTATCATCCAAGGGTTCATGGGAGAAGTGGTTGCCTTTGGTAGAATTCTCTTATAACAATAGTTACCAAGAGAGTATACAGATGGCTCCTTTTGAGGCACTGTATGGCTGAAAGTGTAGAACGCCTGTGAATTGGGTAGGACCTGGAGAAAGAAGATATTATGGTATTGACTTTGTTAAAGAAGCTGAAGACCAGGTTCGAACAATTCAACAACACATAGCAGCTGCACAATCCTGTCAGAAAAGTTATGCTGACAAGAGAAGAAGACTTCTAACTTTTAATGTTGGTGATTATGTGTATCTGAAGGTCTCTCCTATGAAGAAAGTGCAACATTTTGGTGTTAAAAGAAAACTAGCACCTCGTCGGTCCATATCAGATAGTAGAAAGAAAAGGATTGTGGGCCTATAAGCTCAAATTGCCTGAAGAGATGAGTGCAGTGTTTCCTGTTTTCCATGTATCCCAACTCAAGAAATGTCTGCGTGTTCCAACCGAAGAAGCCATTAAAGTTAAAGACATTAAGCTGAGTTCAAATTTAACTTATGAAGAGAAACCTATGAGACTCCTGGATGTCAAAGACAGAGTGACCAGAAATCGTGTGGTCAGGCAATACAAGGTTTCTTGGAGCAATCATGATGATAGCGATGCCACTTGGGAAACGGAGGACTATCTAAAAGAAGTATATCCCGATTTTCATAAAGAATGGTTAGTCTACTCAAATCTCAGGACAAGATTTCTTTAAGGGGTAAGGGCTATAACACCCTAGTGTTAAGCATGCATTATCTTGCATATCATGAGCATGATCATCTCATTTGCATAGTCATTTATTTACATGAAATGATAAATCAAAATGTGCTTACCTTGATTTGAACTAGAGCTATGTGATAGGTTGATTGTTTGGGGTTAAATGAAGTGTGTAGAGAAAATTATTTGGAGCAAAACTTATTTTGGGGTCATTTCATGAAAAGGCTTGGAAGTGGGTCAAAAATGTCAAAAACAGTTTATAAAAATGATTTTCTTTTAATTTTAAATGGATTTTAAATCCCCATTTTTGAAATTCAAATTCTAGGCAGAATTAGGCTTTGATGTTTAAAAGTGAAATGTTCTACTCATGAAAAGGAACATTTCATCTTTTAAATGTTTTTCAAAATTCAGAGTATTTTGGAAAATATGGGGTTAATCAAGTTCTGCACGAATCTTGGCGCAGTGGGACCCACCTGCCAGTCTCTTCTTCTTCCCTCTCTTCTTCTTCCTCACGACGGTGTCACGGCCGACGCCGGCCACGCGGCGTCCGTACACTGGGCGACGCCGCTACCCGCTGTGTGGCCTCCTCATCCGAGCGTCGCTCGCACGCGCCACACGCCCGCACTCGGCCTGGCCCCACCGCTCGCCACTCGCCCTTGGCTCAGCCCTGCTTTGCTCGCATCACGCCACGTGCTCATCGATGCCCGACGTCGCGCTCCGCCTGTCCGAGCCCGAGCGTCCGCTTCGAGGTGCCCCGACCGCGTCATTCTCTCCCTCGCTCACTCCTCCGCCACCAGACACTCGCTCGCCCTCTCCTTTCCTCACCAGAGCCCGAGCGCGCCACGGAGTCCACCATTGCCACTGCCGCGAGCTCGCACCACCACCGCACCTCACAGCCTTGACACATTTTGCCCAGAACTTGCCAGCAGCTTCGCCTCGACGCGAGCCACGTCCTGCGCATGATTCCTGCCCTCGAGCCCCAAGGTAGAGGTCGAATCGACCATTCCTCTTTCGCCGGTCATGGCCGCCGAACCGCCGCGCGGTCTGCCGTGGCCAGCAACCCCTTTCTCCTTTAATTAGCTTGCGCATCGTGACCACCTGCTCGAGTAGTGTAGGTTGGTGTAGCTAATGGGATTGATTAGGGTTCGAGTCCGTCGGATTTTGGCCGTCCACCGTCATGGGTTGCGCCGCCGCTCACCGGCGTGCAGCGCCGTTGTCGTTTTGGCCAGCATTTTGTCTCTTTGACTAGCTAATCCGAGTCGCCTTGGTCTGCTGGAGCTGGTAGGCTAGTTCTCGCGCCCCGCCGTGGCCCGAGATGGCCGGCGCACCGCCGACCGTCGCCGCCGTCCGCCGTCGCGCGTGGCCGCCGGTCAAAACCTCGCTCATAGCTTGCATCTTGTACACCAATGCGTTCGCAGTGACGAGCTGAGCCTTTCGGTAGCCATAGCTCGGCCGGAGACCTCGCCGTCGACGAGGAATCCCGACGCCGACGACCATTCCCCGCCGCGTGGACCGCGGGCATCATTTGTGTTCTTTGTCGGACTTAAGTGCAAAGTAGCCAGACTCAGTGAGTTTCTTTTTAGGGCTCGGTTGTTTTTTGAAAAGTCCAGGGTTCCCGGTGCAAAACTGTTTTCTTTATCGGTTTTAAAGAAAATGAATTCTAGATTTTTGTAAAAGCTTTGAAAAATCATATCTTCCTCATTTTTAGTCCAAATGAGTTGGTTCAACTTGTAGTATTTTTATTTTGGGGAGATCTATGCATGAAAAATATGAAATGTAGATTTTGTGATACTTTTCTGTATAGATTTATTTATCTCTATTAATTGCTTTTATTTTAGAAAATGCATAAGTAATTCTCTGTTGCTTAGAAAAATGTGAGACCAAGTTCGTTAGTCTTCTTATGTCATGCTCTATGTGTGAAAAATGTTGTGAGGCTATGTCCTGTGGAAAGTTTGCTCTGTCTAGTTATGGTGCCTATTTCCATTAGATGATAAATAATTCATAATAAATAATATATAAGGAAGTTGTGCATAAAACTTTTTGGAGAATATTTTTATGTCAATCTAGAGCTAAGAATGTTCTGAAATCTATTATTTGATATTTTTCTATATACAAAGTATTTTATGTCCAGTGAATTGTGCTGCCTTGTTATTTTTGTATAGAATAAAGTACTTACTGTTTTATACCGTTGTTACATTATTTATATTCCTTGCCACTGTATATTCTTCAACCCTGTTAGGTTCAGGTATGAATATTTGCTTAGCCCTGCTCTAACTAGATTGGTAGAAGTCGGGTGATTTCCTGTCATCCGCGAGTTATAGGTGGTGACTCAGAATGGTTGAATACATTGTTATCTTGGATAACCTTGTGGAGATAATAAATCAAGACCGGGCAGGATTGGTGTTGAGACTGAACTAGAGGTTCGGTGAGGTTATCCCGCCTGTGTCGAACTAGGACCCCGTCCGTTGTACGTCCTCAAGTCATATTGAATTTATGCCTCACATTTAGCTAGAAGGATGAGTCGTTCCGACCGCGAAGCCTAATTTTGATTTGGGCCGGGAGTCGACCTGCTGTACGCATCGTATTGGTGAAGATGGGGGACCACGGGTTACGCGGAGAGTCAGTCCGAGGTCAGGGTCGCCCTGAATAAGGCAGCCGGGCGGTTCCTGGATACGATGGTACCTGTTGATCCCGCGCTTTTCCCGAATTGAATGTCGGTGATCTATAGCTCACCGTGGCTGGTGAGTGTGGTTTGTGTGAGGAATACCCGCCAGCTGGTTAGTAATTGATTATAATCGCCATCGTTCCTGGACAGTGAACACTTGACTTGAGCAGCGGCATCGTAGTAAGAACTTGAACAAGAGATGAGATGGTTGAGCTGTTGAGATTGAAAGCTACTCAACCGAAATTGGTTACTATTCTTGTTGAATAATTATTACCATGCTTGTTTAGTACAGGTGCTAATTTAGCATGATAACGTTAATCAGATTAAAATATATTGCTAGAAGGTTCTTATTAATTGTTTCTTTAATACCAGCTTTTTCGTAATTAAATGAGTCAGCTATCCTACTTATACAGCCTTGCATACTCCTTGGAGTCAATTTATTTTTAGTTTATGATGGGTAAGTCTAGCTGAGTATATTCTCATACTCAGGGTTTTATTTCCCATGTTTTTGCAGATAGTGAGATGTTTTATGGCTATTGTCAGCACTGCTTCTATCCCGCCTTGAGAGATGACTAGACCTTAGGCATGGTCACTCTTCTCTACTTAATGCTTTTGTTGGATGTTGATCAAGACCCTGGCATTGTATTTGAACTAAGTGTGTGTGGATTTGAACTAAACCGCTTTCGCTCTATTTCGAACTTAAACTTGGTTGTAATAACTTTATTCGAACTCCAATGTTTTAAACTATGTGCGAACTACGTACGTTGTGAATGGTGAACGCTAAACTCATTACGATCTTGGTCGTGCTGGAAATGTTTGAAATCCTTCGAGATTTCGGTATGACTACTGGGTTTATTAGGTCTCAATGTAGTTTACCATCCTAATGGTGAATTATGTGCTTGTGCTCTAATAAATTGGTCGGTTGTGTCACAGGAAGTATACCTCGTGTATCTGGAAGAAGGCATGAAGCGCCGACTTAACACGATCAAAATCTAGTTTGCTGACCGGAGGCGTGAACTTGGCGACGACAAGATCTTCATTATGGAGAGAGTTGCATCCTGTCACGTACACTTCCTACCAGAGAGGTGGATGCATGGGGAGCTCTTGAAGGACGAACCCAGGTGGCACTTGGTGTGTAGGGTCAATGGCGAAGTTCGCCATCGGAGTAGTCGAGGATGGCTTTTTGGTGGGTGCAACTATAGCAGATGGCGAGACAGGTGAGGTGGAGGAAGTTGTAGATTGGTCTGGTGAGTTTGCATTTATGTCAGGTGCTCTTGGCTTTCCAACTTCCACCCTAGGTTTGGGCCATAAGTCCCTCTTGATTTTGGCCTTCTTCAAACAGTATCTACCAACGTGTCCATAATCAAAACAAACATGACAACGAATCTGGGATTGGCAATTCGCTTTTGAGTGCCCTTGGGCCAGACACCAGTCACGGCGAGAAAGACGGGCTGATCTAGTAATGGCTGGATGGCCCAACTTTAAATTTGATTTTGAATTCAAAATGGGTATGGCGTTGATGGCCATTAGAGGCGGAACCGAAAAGGCCGGGCCTGCCGCTTGCTGGGATCGACTAGTAGAATGTCTAGATCCAAAAGAACAATGATCATCAGGGGACAGAGGTTGGCGAAAGAGATCATAGTAATTATTTGGAACAACCTCACAAGACTTCCTTCCTAGGGTCCTGGGATTTAGTACGAACTGCATCGGCATAGCTCATAGGAGCTGATTTAGATTTGGATCTAGAAACTTTGGTCCAGGAATCGGCTTCTTCCTTTAACCACAAAGAATAATACCTTTCCCAATTGCGTCCTCCATTTCCCCAAAGGAAGAAATGAGTAGCAAACAGTTTGCAAGCAAAACTCTTTAATTTATAGATCATAATCCCGATAGCTTTGCAAGAAACATCGAAACTAAACAACCACCCGGAGAGGAAAGAGACTCTGAATTCATTAACAATACCACCCGGACACGATTGGAGGATCAAACCAACTGAATCCTCATTGAGACGAATTGCAGATCTCTCAAAACTGGCCACAAGCCGGAAGGAGGTTGGGAGAGAGCTTTCAGGAGAATTGGCCGAGACACCAAAGCGATGGAAGGCCACCTTCTCGAAGTCCACCCCGGATCGAAGCAGAGATCCGAGAGACCAGCCATGTCAATGGCGAGGATCAGAGGGAGTCGACGGCGGGGGAGGAGGCGGTCGTCGGCGGCAACGGTGGAGGAGGCGATAGCGGAGAGGGAGTCTTTGTTTTTTTGTGTAGTTGTTCGGCTGAATGCCTCCTCATGCCTACCTTGCTTAATCAGGCACAGCCCAAGGTTGCACGCCCTGTTGGCATCAGGTTCTATTGTTTGTGCCGTGCGGTACACCAACTCAGCGCAGCTTCGAAGTTGTTGTGCTGCTTGTACGCCTAGCCAAGATTGCCCTGTGACATGATATACAGGAAGAATTTTTCACTGAACTGACTAGCTGTGTGCAACTGAAAACTTGATCGATAGGCAAATAAATTATCAGTATGAGTAAAAACCAGGGAGCACAAATGGTACCAGAATGCGAGACGTCTCTTGTTGGATTGAGACCTGAAAGTTCTTGCCATGGGACCGTGCTTTCTTCGTCGCCTTCCCATTAAAGGCCTCACCGCAAGGTGTATGAATCTTCAGATTCTGTTTCAGAAGCTCAATCCGTACCCTCAACTTTCCTGCATTTCTGAAAGATTAGTGGCCAATCAGATTAGAATTTAGGAACTCTCGAGCACTTGTGCAAAGATTTGCAGCTGCAAAATGCGTACTCCTTCCGTCTCAAATTGTAAGTCCTTTTAAGAATGTTGGAGAGTCAAATCATCTTAAGTTTGACCAAAATTTATATGATAAGATAATAATATTTATGATGTCACCTAAACATCATTAGATTCTTTGTTAAATTATATTTTTATAGTATACTTAGTTGATGTCATTAATCTTTGTAATTCTCTTAGAAATTTTGATGAAACTTTAAATACTTTGAGTTTTTAAGATTTTTGAAATGACTTATAATTTAAGACGGAGGGAGTAAACCAATAAGGAGGTTGTTAAGGGATTCCTGAGACTGCTTGAAGCAAACTTTCCTGAAGGATCTGATGGCCTCAATTGCCCCCTTTAAACTATCCTGCTGCTTGATCACCACGGCCATGTCCTTCATGGCACTGTCCAGACATCTCTAAACTACTGCGAGGCCTGTATAAGGACTGAGCAGTGAGCACTCAATTGAACCGCGCGCGCCTGGCACTGTGGCCGGGCGCCGCGCTGGCACGCACAGAGCGCTCTAGCCGGGCGCCACACACTTGCCAGCGCACTGCACGCCTCCGGCTGGGCGCCTCCCACCGCGCGCACCCGCGCATCCGGCCACAGTGCACCTAGCGCCACCGCCCGATGGCCGCTTGCCAACAAAGCCGCCGACCGCACGCGCGCCTAGGATGACGTTGAGAACCTCTCTACCTGGACTACAGTAACTCGCGTGTCTGAGCACTCATCAGCTCTTAGAAGAAATATTTGGACGCGTCTGGCAGACCCGTGTTAGTAGAAATAATGTTTAATCCTTGTTTAAAATCGTGGGCTATAGAATTAGCGGGAGGTTGACCAAAACGCTACAACGGTGCTATTTCGATGCTATTTGGCGCTATAGCGCGCTAATGAGCATTGCGATAGCTACTTCTAGATGCGATGCTATAGTGATACTATTTTGACGCTATAACATGCTATTTTTATAGTATATTTAATATATACAAGCGTCAATAAAGAGCGTCTACAAGTTAACGAGGGTCTATGATTATTAAATTGTTACAGATGAATTTTCAGAAGACGCGTATCTAATAACACAAGAAACCTTTGTTTTGTACATGCGTCTCTGTGTTAGTTATTATTACAGACGCGTGTTAACCCCACTCATACTAGTGATCCATCCATCGGGTTACTATAGACACGGTTTGGTTAAAGCACAGCTCTAATAGCTTACTACAGAGGTGTTTTAAGTTGTCGTAAGTGGAATGCGTGGTGGATTTGCCTTCTTTTTATGTAGTGTAATATAAATATATAATGTAAACTTAAGCATCATCGAATTAAGATCCATAAGTGACAAAATATTGATTTCTTTGTGGATAATGTTAAAACTGATGCTCTAGGCCTGGTCCATTATGGCCATGTGCGTATATCTGGGGCTCAAAGCCCATAGTCCTGGGCCCAGCCACAATTTCTTATGCTCGCACGCACTTGCATGGCTGCCTAAGATCCTGCATAGTATCAATCATTAATCAAAACCTCAAATTCTTAGTCAATGGATGAGATTAATCTTCTATGTATATAAAAGGTAAGCCTAACCCTAACCTTATAAAGCCATTCACTATCATCAATCCCCTATGTTGAGCGCCACCATCACCATCTCTGGCTCCATCTTATCGCCTCCACCATCCATTGCAAGGGAGGTTGGATGAAAACCAACTTGATTGCAATGCTCCGCGCATCCACGTTCCTCGCACCAGCCACACACCGGATCCAGGGGCTTCACCACCACCTGATCCGTGCATCCGAGAGGACAAGTCACCCTGAGTTGGAAGGTATGAAGTATGCAACTTTTGGAAAACATTTTGTTGACAAGTATAAAATATTGTTTCTAGAAAACAATAACTTAGTCATGGAAAAAAAATCACTCGCTAAGGCTCAGATGTTGTCTGTACGATGATTTGGGGCGTAACAGTTGTAGGCAAAGGACCCCCCACCGAGCCTGGTTCCCAGCTACCATTACCAATCTCTGGCCAGCGGTGGTGGTGGCCTGCTACAACACGCGCCCAACAAGGAACTACTACAGGATCTTCTTCCTCTTCCCACGTCTCCTCCCCGTTTCTTCCAAAATTCTCGATGACATCATTGCTCGATGACAAACAAGAACACTAGGGTCACCACCTGATCTGTGCCTTCTGTGTTAATTTAGATCTAGTGACCCCCACCCTAGATCTAGAGTCGCAAGTGGTCATAAGAAGGCTGGTAGTGTGAGTTTGTTCTATGGGCGTGGTGGGTGGTGGATGAGAAGGAACGACCTCAGTGCATGGTTGTTGTTTCTATGGCGGGCAGGTGCATGGGCATAATATTAACTTAAGCATCAACAAAAGTAAGACCCATCAGTAAAAAAATGATTTCTTTGTGGATCATTTTTTTGCCTGTGGCCAAGATCTTTGCCATGGTAGCTACTAAGATGAAGATCGTTTGGGTCTCAGCAGATTTTTGTCGCCATGAGGCATTCTTGTAAGCTAGTGCTGATGTGTATGTGCCCAAACCAGTGAAGCTTGAGAGTCTCTGATCTATGCTCGAGGTGGTTAGCAAGAAGAACATGAGCGACTAGCACCAACTCATAGCCACAAGAGATGCTGGCAGCTTGCTCATAATATTTGCTTGTGGATTATTCACATTTAATAATATTTTATAGGTAATTTTAGTTATGTTTTGTTGGGGGGGTGAGAATTCTGCAATTTAAGGCAAATTAGGATATTTACTATGATAATTTACCTGTGATCATTTTTTCTAATACCTTCCTCCATGATAGACACGTTTCTATCTCTTTTATTTAGCTCAGCAGCTGCCGTATTGTTTGTTATAGATTTGTAATCTTATTGTTTGAACTAAAAGACTTGATGAGATTTGTTGTTAATTTGTATGGTAAGCTTGCCGGTCCAGTCGTGTTTGCAGGCTTGAAATCAGGTTCAACTGAGCAAGCACACCCTAAAAGGCTGCAACTCGTTAGGACAAGCACCTTGTATGACACTACCTTGCATGCATGCGATGACGTTGAGCTCCACTTTGCCTAGTTGGACGGTCGCTCGTGAGCTAGAAATCCCTCACAAGGAACAACATGTTTCCTTTCTCCCCGTACGTGCAATGCACTTTGCTCCCACTGCTAAGTGCGTGAGTACGTTGGGCACTCGGGCACAATTCTTCCTTTTCCCTTCTTGTGAACCAGCAATCCATCTACAATGCACAAATCCAAAGTTTATGAGTGTCCAAAAATCTCCAAAGAAGAGCAAAACCATAGTTTATGAGTGTCGTCTACAAAAAGAGACAAAATTGACGAAAGTAGTGTGCAATGCACAAAACCATACTTTAGGAGTGTCCTCTACACAAAAATCTCAATTTTAAGAAGCTTTCTGTTAAATATTTATAGTAAACTTATCATTCCAATCATGGTAAAGGGATTGAATTAGGTTAAACCTAGCTAGCGCTGCTTGCAAGGCTGCAACTAGAACTCATTCTGACTTTCACCGAAGGAAAGAAACATAAAACATTGTGCATTCTATCCCGGCCTGGTGCACTATGGCCATGTGCGCTGTATCTCGGGCTCAAAGCCCATAGTCATGGGCCTAGCTAGGCCAAAAATTCTTATGGTCGCACGCACTTGCATGGTTGCATAAGGTCCTATATAGTATCAATCGTTCATCAAAACCTCAAATTCTTAGTCAATGCCATAGATTAATCTTCTATGTATATAAAAGGTAAGCCTAACCCTAATTACTTAGCCATTCACTGTCATCAAATCCCTTTGTCGAGTGCCGCCGCCACCATCATACGCTCCATCTTATCGCCTCCTCACCATCCATTGCAAGGGAGGTTTGATGAAAAGCCAACTTGATTGCAATCCTCCGCGCATCCACGGTCCTCACATCAGCCACACCGGATCTAGTGGCTTCACCACCACCTAATTCGCGCATCCGAGATGACATGTTACCCTTAGTTGGAAGGTATAAAGTATGCAACTTTTGGAAAACACTTTGTTGACAAGTATAAAATATTGTTTCTAGAAAAAAATAACTTAATCGAGGAATAAAACACACTTGCTAAGGCTCACATGTTGTTTGTATGATGATTTGGGGAGTAATAGGCATAGGCAAAGGACCCTCGCCGAGCCTGCTACCCAGCCGCCATTGTCGCTCTATGTCTAGCAATGGTGGTGGATTGCTACAACGCGCGCGTGGCCAACAAGGAACTGTTGCAACGTCTTCTCCCTCTTCCCATGTCTCCTCCTCATCCCTTCTTGAACTCAATTTTCTCGGTGACTTCATTGCTCGACGACGACTAGAACACCATTATCGCCACAAGATTTGTGCCTTCTATGTTTAGATATGGTGTCCCCCACCCTAGATCTAGCGTCACAGTGGTCATAAGAAGGGTGGTAGTGTGAGCTTGTTCTATGGGAGTAGTAGGTGGTGGCCGATAAGGAACAACATCAATGCATGGTGGTTGTTGTTTTGGCAGGCAGGCGATTGGGCATAATGTAAACTTAAGCATTTTATCCCACAAATTCCCAAGATTAGTCTCATATGCCAAATCTGAAGGGGCATCCATCTATGAAATCATGTAGGCTAAGGACCTAGACACAATCTTCATGCTGCCCCTGTTGACTGAAGCTTTTCAAGAATTGGAGGACTTGCAAATCATGATCTAGAATGTGTCATATGATCTGAATGAAGCAGATAAATGGGTCCAAATATGGGGAAATAAATACACTGCGAAGAAATATTACAAACATGCTTTCAATGGAATTGAAGCCCACCCAATCTATAAGGCCATTTGGAAATCTAGGTGCACACCTAGAATTAAATTCTTTATATGGCTCATCCTGGTGGACTGGCTGAACACCAAAGACATGCTGCAGAGAAGACATCTCAATGTGCCAGGTACATAAACTTGTGCTATGTGCAATCTTGGGGAACTGGAAACTATCCAACATCTATTTTTTGACTGTCCATTTGCTAAAGAATGCTGGCAATGAATTGGCATCAGCTGGGATCTTAATCTGGATACTATGGACAGAATCACATATGCGATATCGACCTATAGCATTCCTTGTTTCACCGAGATGGCAATGATTGCATCATGGGAACTATGGAAACTTCGTAATGATAAAGTCTTTTAGTGACATGATCCAGCTCAAGCATTTGGTTTCGAAAGTTTAAGTTTCAGTGTAATCTTCAGTTGATAAGATTTCGGGATGACCGGGTCATCCCTCTATGTTTGGCTAGACTTTTTTAGTTAAAAAGCTCTGTAAGTATTCTTCCTTTTAATTAATGAAAAATGATCATATACTATGGGGACCTCCCCCATAGTCTTTTTCGGTCAAAAAAACAAAAGTAAGACCCAAAAGTGACAAAAACTGATTTCTTGGTGGATCATTGTGCTGGATGTGGCCAAGATCCGTGCCATGGGAGCTACTAAGGTGAAGATCGTTCAGGTCTCAATACCTTTTGGTCGCCATGAGGCATTCATGCAAGTTGGTGCTGATCTGTATGTGCCCAACTCATTGAACTTTGAGACTCATTGATCTATGCTCAATGCGGTCATTAGCAATAAGAACATGAGCGACTAGCACCCGCTCATAGCCACAACAAATGCACGCAGCTTGCTCATAATACTTGCTTGTGGATTATTCACATTTGATGGTCCTTTATAAGTTATTGTAGTTATTTTTGTTGGGGTGAGAACTCTGCAATTTAAGACAATCAGGGATATTTTCTATAATAATTATTTACCGGTGATCACTTTTCTAATACCTTCCTACATGGTAGACATGTTTCTATCTCTTTTATTTAGTTCTTTTGAATTTTCTTTTATTCTCTTACCTCTAGCTCAGTAGCTGCCGAATTGTTTGTTATGGATTTGTAATCTTATTTTTGAACAAAAAGACTTGATGAGATTTGTTGTTAATTTGTATGGTGAGCTTGCTCGTCCAATTGTGTTTGGAGGCTAGAAATTAGGTTCAACTGAGTAGGAACACCCTAAAGGGCCGCGACTCATTTGGACACGCACATTGTATGAAACCATGTTGCATGCATGCGATGATGTTGAGCTACACTTGGCCTAGTTGGACGCTCGCTCATGAGCTAGAAAACCCCCACCAAGAGCAATATGTCTCCTTTCTCCGCATGTGAGATGCACTGCGATCCCACTGCTAAGTGCATGAGCACGTTGGGCACAATTCTTCCTCTTCCCTCATCATGAACCAACAATCCATCTACAATGCACAAATCCATAGTTTATGAGTGTCCTCTACACAAAAAGTGTCCAAAGAACACAAAAACTATAGTTTATGAGTGTTGTCTACACAAAATATCTCCAAAAGAGACCAAATTGACAAAAAGAGTGTGCAATGCACAAAACCATACTTTATGAGTGTCCTGTACACAAAAATCTCAAAAATTTAATAAACTTTCATGTTAAATATTGATACTAAAGTTGTCATTCCAACCATGTTCATGGGATTAAAATAAGCTCAACCTAGCTGGCGCTGCTTGCAATGCTGCAGCTAGAACTCATTTTGACATTCAATGGAGGAAAAGAAACATAAAACATTGTTCATTCTATCCATAGGCCTATATCATTCACGCCGTGTGGTCAAAAACAAAATAGGAAACATTAAACTGCATGCACAGTAGGCCCGTGCTCTCGGCCTGGTCCATTATGGCCATGTGTGCCGTATCCTGGGTTTAAAGCCCATAGTCCTCAGCCTAGGCCACAATTTCTTATGCTCGCACACAGTTTGCATGACTGCATAAGGTCCTATATAGTATCAATCGTTCATCGAAACCTAAAATTGTTAGTCAATGGCACAAATTAGTCTTCTATGTATATAAAAGGTAAGCCTAACCCTAACCTTACTTAGCCATTCACTGTCATCAAACCCCTATGTTGAGTGCCTCCGTCACCATCATCCATCTTATCGCCTCCCCACCATCCATCACAAGGGAAGTCTGATGAAAAACCAACTTGATTGCAATTCTCCACACATCCACGGTCCTGATATCAGCCACACCGGATCCTGTGGCTTCACCACCACATAATCCGCACATCTGAGATGACAAGTCACGCTGAGTTGGAAGGTATAAAGTATGCAACTTTTGGAAAACACTTTGTTGACAACTATAAAATATTGTTTCTATAAAAGAAGAACTAAATCGAGGAATAAAAAACACTCGCTAAGGCTCACATGCTGTCTGTATGATGATTTGGTGTGTAACAGCCATAGGCAAATGACCCCCATAGAGCCTGCTACCTAGCCGCCGTTGCCGTGCTCCGTCTAGTGGTGGTGGTGGCCTGCTACAATGCGCGCCCAACAAGGAACTACTATAGCATCTTCTCCCTCTTCGCATGTATCCTCCCCTTATCTTCCTGAACTCAATTTTCTCGGTGACTTCATTGGTCGATGATGGACTAGAACACCAGGGTCACCACAAGATTAGTGCCTTCTATCTTTAGATCTGGTGACCCCCACCCTATATCTAGTGTCACATGTGGTCATAAGAAGGGTGGTAGTGCGCGCTTGTTCTATAGGCGTGGTAGGTGATGGCCAACAAGGAACGTCCTCAGTGCATGGTGTTTGTTGGTGTGGCAGCCAAGCGCTTGGGCATAATGTAAACTTAATCATTAACAAAAGTAAGAACCATAAGTGACTAAAAATTGATTTCTTGGTGGATCACTGAGCTACTTGTAGCCAAGATCTGTGCTATGGGAGCTACTGAGGTGAAGATCATTTGGGTCTCCGCAGCTTTTGGTCGCCATGAGGTATTCATGCAAGCTGGTGCTGATGCGTATGTGCCCAAACCAGTGAAGCTTGAGACTCTCCGATCTATGCTTTAGGGGGTCATTAGCAAGAAGAACATGCCAGCTTGTATCCACAAGAGATGTAGTCATCTTGCTCATAATATTTGCTTGTGGATTTTTCACATTTGATGATCTTTTATAGGTTATTTAAGTTATGTTTTGTTAGGGTGAGAACTCTGCAATTTAAGACAAATTGTGATATTTTCTATGATAATTTACCCATGATCACTTTTCTAACACCTTCCTCCATGGTAGACATGTTTCTATCTCTTTTATTAGTTCTTTTGCATTTCTTTTATTCTCTTACCTCTAGCTTAGTAGTTGCCGGATTGTTTGTTATAGATTTTTAATATTATTGTTTGAACAAAAAGACTCAGTGAGATTTGTTGTTAATTTGTATAGTAAGCTTGCCGGTCTAGTCGTGTTTGCAGGCCTGAAATTAGGTTCAACTGAGCAGGCACACCCTAAAAGGATGCACCTCGCTCGGACACGCACCTTGTATGACAACACGTTGGATGCATGTGATGATGTTGAGCATCACTTGGCCTAGTTGGACGCTCGCACATGAGATAGAAAACCCCCACTAAGAGCAATATGTCTCCTTTCTCCCCTGACGTACGATGCAGTCAGCTCCCACTCCTAAGTGCATGAGCACGTTGGGCACATGGGAACAGTTCTTCCTTTTCCCTTCTCGCGAACTAGCAATCCATCTACATACAATGCATGCACAAATCCAAAGTTTATGAGTGTTCTCTACACAAAAAATCTTCAAAGAAGACAAAAAAATCTCCAAAAGAGATCAAATGACAAAAAGAGTGTGCAATGCACAAAGCCATACTTTATGAGTGTCCTCTACACAAAAATCTCAAAATTTAAGAAGATTTCACGTTAAACATTGATAGTAAACTTGCCGTTCCAATCGTGTTCATGGGATTGAATCAGGCTCAACCTAGCTGGCGCTACTTGTAAGGCTGCAACTAGAACTCATTTTGACGTTCAACAGAGGAAGAGAAACATATAACATTGTTCATTCTATCCATTATGATTAGGCCTATATTGTTCAACCCATATGGTCAAAAACAAAATGGGAAATATTAAAACTTTGTAGCAGGGCTGTGCTCTCTGCCTGGCCCATTATGGCCATGTGCACTATATCTCAGGCTTGAAACCCACGGTCATGGGCCTAGGCCATAGTTTCTTATGCTCGCACGCACTTGCATGGCTGCCTAATGTCCTATATAGTATCAATCATTCATCAAAACCTCAAATATCTTAGTCAATGGCTTAGATTAATCTTCTATGTATATAAAAGCTAAGTGTAACCCTAACCTTACTTAGCCATTCAATATCATCAACAAACCATTGTGTTGAGCGTTGCCGTCACCATGTCTTGCACTCCATCTTATCGCCTCCCCACCATCCATCGCAAGGGATGTTTGATGAAAAACCAACTCGATTATTGCAATTCTCTGTGCATCCATGGTCCTTGCATTAGCCACACCAGATCTAGTGGCTTCACCACCACCTGATCCACGCATCCAAGAGGACAAGTCACCCAGAGTTGGAAGGTATGAAGTATGCAACTTTTAAAAAACTTTGTTGAAAAATATAAAATATTGTTTCTAGAGAAGAAGAAATAAGAACACTCTCTGAGGCTCTCGTGTTGTATGTATGATGATTTAGGGGCATAACAACCATAGGCAAAGGACCCCCACCAACCCTGCTACCCAGCCGCCGTTGCCGCTCTCCATCTAGCGGTGGTGGCGGCTTGCTACAACGCACGCCCAACATGGAACTACTGTAGCATCTTCTCCCTCTTCCCACGTCTCCTCCCGTTCTCTTCCTGAACTCAATTTTCTCGGTGACATCATTGCTCGCGATGAACTAGAAGACTAGGGTAACCACAAGATCTATGCCTTCTGTGTTTAGATTTGGTGACCCCTGCCATAGATCTAGCATTGCAGGTGGTCATAATTAGGGTGGTAGTGTGTGCTTATTCTATGGGCGTGGTGTTGAATATGTTCCAAATTCAGTTACACAATATAATGGCCGGACTTCTGATGGAGCGAAGCGAAGTCCCGTTGCCGGGAGGCTTGGGCCGGAGTTAGGGTTCCACTGTGCCTGATTCATTCATTCTCTT
>CM041635.1:13927331-13973654 GCA_023333625.1 Bothriochloa decipiens | reverse complement strand
TTGGGCCGGAGTTAGGGTTCCACTGTGCCTGATTCATTCATTCTCTTATAGCCGTCGCACGGTGTTTGTAACCTGACTCTTGATAATAGTGAGGAGTGTTTGCTGGCTGGCACCCGTGGTTTTTTCCCTTCATATTGGAGGGGTTTTCCACGTTAAATCTTGTGTCTTGCTATGATTTGATCTTGTGTTCTTTGTGATTTACTGCCGTCATTCACAACAAGTGGTATCAGAGCTTTAGTTGCAGATCATGACGACGTCGATGAAGTTTGATCTACCGCTGGATTACAAGACTCGGTTCTCACTATGGCAAGTCAAGATATGAGCCATCCTGGCGCAGAAGGATGATTATGATGAGGCGCTGGAGGGCTTGGGGAAGAAACTGAAGGCTGAGTGGACTCCTGAGGAAATCAGGAGGGATCGTAAGGCTATGTCTTTAATTCAACTCCATCTTCATAATGATATTTTGCAAGAGGTGCTGCAGAGCTCTGGTTGAAACTAGAATCCATCTATATGTCCAAGGATCTGACCAGTAAGATGCATATGAAGATGAAGTTATTCACTCTCAAGATGAAGGAGGGTGATTCGGTGATGAGCCATTTATATGCCTTCAAGGAGATCGTGGCCAACCTTGTGTCGATGGAGGTTAAATATAATGATGAGGACTTAGGTCTTTTACTATTATGTTCACTGCCGAATTTGTATGCGCATTTCCATGGCACCATATTGTTAAGTTGTGATGAACTAACCCTTGCGGAAGTTGTTGAGGCACTTCATTCAAGGGAGAAGATGAAAGGCATGGTGCAGCTCAATGGATCGTCCTCCTCCAAGGGCAGATCTGAACATAGATCCTCCAATGATAGCAACGGTCATGACAAGAGCTACGATGGCAGAGGCCGTTCCAAGTCCAAGTTGCCTAAAAAGTTCTGTAAGTATTGCAAGAATAAAAATCATTTTATTGAGGATTGTCTGAAACTTAAGAATAAGGAGAAGAGAAAAGGCAATCATGATGGTAATGCTTCCATTGTTTCTGGTGCTGAATATTCTAATTTTGGAGATTGTCTGGTAGTTTTTGCTGGCTATGTTTCTGGTCATGATGAATGGATACTTGATTCTGCATGTTCATTTCATATTTGCACTAACAGAAATTGGTTTAGTTCATACAAGCCTGTGCAAAAAGGAGATGTTGTGCGGATGGGAGACGACAACCCATATGACATTGTGGGGATCAGCTCTGTTCAGATCAAGGCACATGATGGCATGACATGCACGCTGAAGAATGTGAGGTACATACCAGGGATGTCCAAAAATCTCATCTCGCTCAGCACGCTTGATGCAGAAGGTTTTCATTATTCTGGTTTAGATGGCATTCTAAAGGTATCAAAAGGTTCTCTTGTTTGTTTGAAAGGTGATCTCAATTCTGCAAAGTTGTATGTCCTTAGAGGAAGTACTTTACATGGTTCTATTTGGGCTGCTGCTGTCATTACTAATGCTGAACCTAGTAAGACTAACCTTTGGTATATGCGTTTAGGACATATGAGTTAACTTGGTATGGCAGAATTAATGAAGAGAGACTTGCTGGATGGCTGCACTTTGAGTAACATAAAGTTTTGTGAGCATTGTATTTTTGGGGAGCATGAAAGAGTAAAATTAAACACCTCGGTTCATACCACCAAAGGTACTCTTGATTATGTACATGCTGATTTATGGGGTCCTTCCCGTAAGCCTTCTCTTGGTGGTGCTTGTTACATGCTTACAATTATTGATGATTACTCTAGAAGAGTTTGGCCTTATTTTCTGAAAAATAAAGATAATACCTTTGCTGCTTTTAAAGATTGGAAAGTTATGATAGAAAGGTAAAACAAAAAAAGTGAAATTGCTTCGTACTGATAATGGTGGAGAGTTTTGTTTGGATGCTTTTAATGATTATTGCAGGATTGAAGGCATTGTTAGGCATCACACCATACCACACACTCCACAGCAAAATGGTGTGGTCGAGCGTATGAACAGAACCATCATTTCAAAGCTCGTTGCATGCTGTCCAATGCTAGGATGAGCAAGCATTTTTGGGCTGAAGCAGCTAACACCGCATGTTACTTGATAAATAGGTCGCCTTCTATTCCACTTAATAAGAAAACTTCCATTGAGATATGGTCTGGTACACCTGCAGATTATTCATAGTTGAAAGTTTTTGGCTGCACTACTTATGCTCATGTTGATAATGGAAAATTAGAGCCTAAAGCTATTAAATGTCTGTTTCTTCATTATGGTTCGGGAGTTAAAGGATATAGATTATGGAATCCCAAAACTAAAAGACCTTCATGAGTAGGAGTGTTGTTTTCAATGAATCTATGATGTTTAATGACAGTTTGACCTCAGATCATGTTCCAAATAATTCTGAAAGAGAGTTGTAGTATACAAGTGTGCAGGTGGAGCATGTGGATGATGAGGCAGGTGTGCAGGTGGAGCCAGTTGATATTCATGATGATGAAGTTGCTGATGATGATACTCATGATGATGTTCAGCAGCACTCACCTCCTATTTTGTAGTCAGAGGAGGAATTACCTATTGCTCATCACAGGTCAAAAAGGAGTTGCCCGTCTTATTGAAGAATGTAATTTGAATTATTATACTTTGAGTTGTGCTGAACAGGTGGAGAATACTCATGAGCTAGCAACTTATGATGAAGCCATTGATTGTGGTGATCGTGAGAAGTGGATTTCAGCTATGTATGAGGAGATGCAGTCTCTTGAGAAGAATAGCACATGGGAGGTTGTTCCTTTGCCTAAGAAGAAGAAGACCATCCGCTGCAAGTGGATCTTCAAGAGAAAGGAGGGTTTAAATCCAAGTGAGCCTCCAAAGTTTAAGGCAAGGTTAGTAACAAAAGGCTACAATCAGATTCCCGATATTGACTACAATGATGTGTTCTCTCCAGTGGTAAAGCATAGTTCCATTCATACTTCTCTTAGTATTATTGCTTCACATGATCTTGAGCTTGAGCAGTTAGATGTGAAGACTGTGTTTTTGCATGGAGAGCTTGAGGAGGACATTTACATGGACTAGCCAGAAGGGTTCATAGTGCCTGGCATGGAGAAGTTTGTTTGTAAGTTGAAGAGATCCTTGTATGGTTTGAAGCAGTCCCCTCGTCAGTGGAACAAGAGGTATTCATTTATGTTGTTGCATAATTTTATGAGGTCTAAATATGATAGCTGTGTTTACATCAAGCACGTTAATGGATCACCTATATACTTGTTGTTGTATGTTGATGATATTCTGATTGCTGCCAAGAGTAAGGATGAAATCACTAAATTGAAGAAATTGTTGAGTAGTGAGTTTGACATGAAAGATCTTGGTGCTGCTAAGAAAATTCTCAGTATGGAAATTACTAGTGACATAAAAGCTGGTTTGCTATTTCTTAGTTAGCATAATTATATTAAGAAAGTTCTTCAGCGTTTCAATATGCATAATGCAAAGCCTGTTAGTACTCCTATTGCACCATATTTTAAATTATCAGCTGCATAGTGTCCTAGTACAGATGCTGATATTGAATACATGTCAAGAGTTCCTTATTATAGTGCTATTGGGTCTTTGATGTATGCCATGGTTTGCTCTTGTCTAGATTTGTCATATGCTATGAGTTTGGTTAGTAGATATATGTCTAATCCTGGTAAAGAACATTGGAGGGCAGTTCAGTGGATTTTCAAGTACCTCAGAGGGACAGCAGAATCTTGTTTGAAGTTTGGCAGAACTTAGAAGGGACTTATTGGTTATGTGGATTCAGATTATGCTGCTGATTTGGACAAGTGCAGGTCTCTCACTGGTTATTTGTTTATAGTTGGCAGTTGTGCTATGAGTTGGAGGGCTACATTAGAGTCTGTTGTTGCTTTGTCTACTACTGAAGCAGAGTACATGGCTGTTTCTGAGGCATGCACAGAATTAATTTGGATAAAAGGTTTGTACGCTGTGCTGTGAGGTGTTGATTCTTGCATTAATTTATTTTGTGACAGTCAAAGTGCCATTTACCTTACCAAAGATCAGATGTTCCATGAGAGGACTAAACATATTGACATCAAGTATCATTTTGTTCGTGATGTGATCAAGGATGGTAAGTTAAAGGTATGCAAGATTAGTACTCATGATAATCCTGCTGATATGATGACTAAACCTGTTCCTGTTGCTAAGTTTGAGCTGTGCTCAAGCTTAGTTGGTTTAGTGGATTAGCCTAAGAGGCTATTTGGTGCTAGTGGTATTTTCTTTGTTATGTTCAGGATGAAGGTGTTGATTTATGCTACAAGATAAATTTGTCTCAAGGTGGAGTTTGTTGAATATGTTCCAAATTCAGTTGCATAATATAATGGCCGAACTTTTGACGGAGCGAAGCGGAGGCCCGTCGCTGGGAGGCTTGGGCCAGAGTTAGGGTTCCACCATGCCTGATTCATTCATTCTCTTGTAGCCGCCGCACGGCGTTTGTAACCCGACTCTTGATAATAGTGAGGAGTGTTTGCTGAGTGGCGCCCGTGGTTTTTCCCCTTCGCATTGGAGGGGTTTTCCACGTTAAATCTTGTGTCTCGCTATGATTTGATCTTGTGTTCTTTTTGATTTACCGCCGTCATTCACAACACGTGGTAGGCGTGGTGGCTGACAAGGAATGACCTTAGTACATGATGGTTATAGTTGTGGCGGGAAGGCGCTTGGGCATAATGTAAAGGTTATTGTAGTGACATGAAGATTTTTTTGTCTCAATAGCTTTTGGTTGCCATGAGGCATTCATGCAAGCTGGTGCAAACCAATGAAGCTTGAGACATCAATAGCCAACTAATATGGGAGTTATTAATTCAAAATTCAAGTATGCTTGGACTAAATGTGTGAGCATTACCTTTTGTTTTTGGTGAGACAACAAATTATGTGTACACATGTAAGCGACTATGTATTTGGTTTAGGGAGTGGCTCCATGCCAAATCATGCAAACCTTGTCCAAGCCTAAACACAATATTTGGTCTGTTGCACGGATTCGACTCGCTCATCACCACTTGTCGCATTTGTCAGGTGAACACTGACATCGTGATTTTTTGCCAAAGGCACACCAAACGTAATAAAAAGGTATTTTGCAGCTTAGGGAGCTGGGTAAATGGACCTTTATACCTTGCAATTTGTTGGTTGTGAGTCAAGCAGTCATTGTGGTAGTTCATTGTGGGGTGGCCGGTCGGAGGACGCTGCCGTGTGGTCTTGCTTCAGGGCATGTGCGTCACGCCGCCTTTGTCAAAAGGATGATAGCAGGTGAGCAGACCCTCATCGCTACCTCGTGGAGTAGGATGGAGTGGACGCAAGCTTAGCAGACACAGTCAAGTTGAGAAGAGACCTGTGGTTTCCACACAGGGCACAAGGCAGGGAGTGATAGCGAATAGAATGTGGGAAACACACGATGTATTACTCAGAGACAAGAGTTGTGTACATATAGGCACGATGGGGAGCCAGGTACGACAGGCCCATAGGCCGTGACACGTTTACAATCTAACACTCCCCCGCAGTCAGAACTAGGAGCACCGCGTACATTCAGACTGGACCTAAACTCGATGAAGATGGATGTCGGGAGCCACTTGGTGAAGATGTTGGAATACTGTGAAGTTGTAGGAACATGTAGAACTCAAACTTCTCCAAGGGTGACGTGGTCACGAATGAAGTGTAGATCAATCTCCACATGCTTGGTCCGCTAATGCTGAACGGGGTTGGTGGATAAATAAACGACACTTACATTGTCACAATACACAACTGTAGCTCGACGAAGAGGGCAATGGAGTTCAAGAAGAAGCTATCATAACCAGCATGCCTCCACAACCCCATTGGCAAAAGCGTGATACTTAGCCTTAGCACTGGATCTGGAGATAGTTTCCTGACACTTTGAGGACCAAGAAACCAAGTTGTCACCCAAAAACACGTCGTAACCAGAGGTGGAATGACGAGTCTCAGGGCAACCGGCCCAATCAGCATTGGAGTGGACAGTGAGATCAACAGGCGAGGTCCAGTGGAGGAGAAAACCAAGCTCTAAAGTCCCCTAGATGTAGCGCATGATGCAGTTCATGGCGGCAAGGTGAGGCTCTAGTGGATCATGCATATATAAGTAGACCTGCTGAACTGCATAAGAGATATCAGGCCGGGTGAATGTGAGATACTGAAGTGCACCAGTGATACTGCGATAGTGTGTTGGATCAGCCACAAGAGCACCATCAGCAGATTACTTGGCATGAGTATCAACAGATGTGCTACACGGCTTGCAGTCATGCATACCAGCACGGTCCAAAATATCCAGCATATATTGCTTCTGAGAGAGAACAACTCATCAACTTGATGATCAACTAAAACACCTAGGAAATGATGGAGAGCACCCATATCAGTCATAGAGAATTCCCGCTACAGAGCTGCTATGATGCGCTAAAGAAAACTCTATGATGAGGCAGTGAGAACAATATCGTCCACATAGAGAAGCAAGAAAGTTGTGTCAGTGCCGTGACGGTATGTGAAGAGTGACAAGTCAGCTTTGGCCTACACAAAACCGAGGGATGTGATGTAAGTAGCAAAGTGACTGCACCACGCGTGGGGAGCTTGCTTCAATCCATACAGTGACTTGTTCAATTTGCACACATGATCAGGGCAGAAGGAATCAACAAACCTGGATGGCTGCTAATAGTACACAGTCTCGGTCAAAATCCCATGAAGAAATGCGTTCTTGACGTGCAACTGATGAATGGGCCAATAACGGGACAGAGCATGTGTAAGCACATGTACTGTAGTGGCTTGATGACTGGACTGAAAGTCTCTTCATAATCAATTCTAGGATGCTGAGTAAAGCTTCTGAGAACCGACCTAGCCTTATAACGATCAAGAGAGCCATCAGACAAAAACTTGTGATGATAAACCCATTTATCGGTGTCAACATTCACACCGGGTGGATGGGGAACCAGAGTCCAAGTGTCGTTGGCCAGAGGGCATCAAACTCTGCCTGCATCGCTGCTCACCAGGAGGATCAGTGAGAGCGGACCGGAAAGTCCTCAGCAAAGGCGAGAGCGTCGCTGCGTGTAGGTTGAGGCGATCGACTGGTTGAGTGAAACCGGACTTGCCTCAAGTCCGCATGCCATGATCATTGACCACGGGGTCAATAGTCTGATGGCACATGGAGATGGTGTGGCCTCCTTTGCGATGATGTGTCAGCAGGGGCAGCAGAGGGTGCTGAACCAGGAGCTGAGCTGGGCGGTGGTGAGCTGCCAGCACTTAGCTGGCCGTGCACCAAGTTGGACGGCTGGAGCGAGCAGGCTGGCTGTGGTGAGCCACCAGCGGCTGGTGAGCCATCGGCACCTGGCCCTGTCATGCCGCCCTGGCTGGAGCCATGCTCGACAGCAAGCAAAGCGGAAGAGTCATCATCATTCAAAAAATCAAGAGTGGCAGGATCTGAAGGGGAGGTCAACATCTCAGAGAAAGGAAATAGGGATTCACCAAACACCACATGATGAGAGATGATGATCCGGTTGGAGTGTAAGTCAAGACATCGATAACCCTTGTGATCGGAAGAATAGCCAAGGAAGACACAAAGAGATGAACGAGGAGACAATTTATGTGGAGCAGTGGAGGATAAGTTGGGATAACTGGCACAACCAAAAACACGAAGATGTGTGTAGGTGGGATGGGTGCCATGAAGAGCAAAAAAATGGTGTTAGGTTGCCAAGGGTCTTGGTGGGGTGACGGTTGAGAAGATATGTGGCAGTATGGAGGGAGTTAGCCCAATAGACCAGAGGGATGCAAGCCTAAAATAGGAGTGAGCACACAATATTATTAATCGTGCGAAGAGCACACTCAGCTTTACTATTTTGCTGGGAAGTGTAAGGCCACGACATGCAAAGGATGGCACCATGGGAGAGGAAGAACGTGTAGGAAGAGGAGTGATCAAACTTTCGACCATTGTTGCACTGCACGGCCTTCATGGGAGTACCAAACCGTGTATGCATGTAGGCAAAAAAGTTAGAGATGGTGGCAAAGGTGTCGGATTTAAGGCGAAGCGGAAATGTCCAAGCATAGTGTGAAAAATCATTAATAATCACGAGATAATATTTGTAACCGGACACGTTAACAATGGGAGATGTCCAAAGATCACAATGTATTAAATCAAATCTGTTGACAGCAACTAGACAACCCAAAAGGAAGGTGAACATGATGCCCTAACTGACAAGCATGACATATGTGTTCATATTTTGGTTTATTACATGAAATAACCTGGGTGCTAATAAGCTTGGACAAAGCTTTAGCGCCAAGATGACTGAGACGACAATGCCATAAGGTGGAAGTGGGAGTGGCAGCAAGGACAGGTGTGCTGGCGCTGGTGGGTGGGAAGAACGGGTATAAATCACCTGTATTACACTTGGTGATCACGCTCCGTGTTTGTAGGCCCTTCATAGAAAGGCCAAAAGGATCAAACTCGATTGAACAATTGTTATCAATGGTAAACTGATGAACTGAAATTGAGTTGTTAATAATGCTAGGGGACACTAAGACATTATTTAGAACAAGAGAATGATGCGGAGTAGGAAACGAGAATGAACCAGTGGAGGTAATGGGCAAAATGTTAGGCACCATTACCGACAATAATAGAGGAAGGACTAGACAAGGAGGGTGAGCAAGGAGACAAGAGCATACCAGGGTGGGTGGTCATATGAGAACTAGCACCAGAGTCAGCATACCACTCAGTGGGGTTCAGCGGTGGTGTTAGCGTCATCGTGTTGTAGTTGTTAATAAGTGACGCTTGATCCCAGGACCCTCCGGCCATGGTAGTCCATGTCGCGCCACCAGTCGACAAGGAGCTCGAAGAGGAGCCTGGCACCATGCTGCCATAGCCAAAGCCAGGGGGTGGCGGCTAGTAGTAGCCCCCTGGTACGGCACCATGTGGAGTGCAGGTTGGTGCTGGTCGACGGGCACATAGGGAGGGTGCATCATGGGGCCAGGGAGGCCACCGAAGCCATGCGGCCACAGCTGGACGGTGCCGGACCAAGGATTTAGGGCCGAATGCGTCCCAGCCTGACTGTTGGCCAACTTAGAGCCAGTGTTGGTGTCATTGTCGCCGTTGCCGCTGTGACCACGATGGCAGCGACGAGATCCACCGTTGCCACCTGAGCCACTGGCCGAGATGCTGTTGCCGTCGCCTAATCTAGCGTTGGCGATCGGACAAGGCTGGGACGATGGTTTCGCCACGAGTAGCACCTGGTCATCGGCGCAGGGGCCAGAGGGGTGTCGTCATTGACATTGTTGACATCGATCTCCTCAAGGAGTAGTAGTGTGCTGCCTCCACAAAGGTGGGGAAGGGCCGTTGCATCTTCAAGTTCGACATCATGTGCCGGAACTTCCCGTTCAAGCCGCGGAGGAGGGTGAGGATGAGTTGTCGGTCATTGATCGAATCACCGAAGTCATTGAGGGAGGTGGCCATCATTTCGAGCCGGTTGCAGTAGTCTGTGACATTGAGGTCTCCCTGCTCGAAGGCACAGAACTCGGCTTCCAACAGCAGGACACAGAACTCGGCTTCCAACAGCAGGGCGTGAGACTCATGCTACCCAAGGAATTCATCCTCAAGGTAGATCAAGGAATTCATCCTCAAGGTAGATCCAGGCGTCGTGGGCAGCAGGTTCGTAGAGCATCAACTACTGCTGGAGGTCGCTGGAGACAATGCAGTAGATCCATGTAAGGATGCAGCAATCCATGGTCGCCCAAGCCGAACGATCGGGGTAGGAGTCATTGGAGAGGACATGATCCTTCAAGTTGTACTTGCCGAGGACCACCAGGAACAGGGAGCGCCAGCAGCCATAGTTGTTGGCTGGTTTCTCCATGGTCACAGGGACGAGGATCTTGATGTTGAGGACGGCGATCACTTGGGTGTGAAGGGTAGCGTTGGCCGTCTCCTTGGCAGTGCGGGCCCTGTTGAGGGCCTCACGGGCCTCTTCTTCTTGGCACTTCTCCGCGGCAGTGGTGTCTCCCATGGATGGGAGCCCGGCGATCGGAGGACTGACGGTAGGGAGGAAGGAGGTGCCCAGCGAGATAGTCTTGGCAGTAGGTGAGTGTAGGGGCCGGCAATGGGATCTACGGTGGCCTAGGGTTTTGCGGTGTAGCCGGCAATGGTTCAGTGGTGGCTAGGATTTTGCGGAAGTGACATGGCCGCAGGAGCAGAACTGGTCTGTGATACCATGATGATAGCGAATACAATGTGGGGAATATAGGATGTATTACTCAGAGACAAGAGTTGTGTACATATAGGCACGATGGGGAGCCAGGTACGGCAGGCCCATGGGTCATGACACGTTTACAATCTAACAGGGAGCACGAGCACTAATGTCGATTCCTGTCATTCTCGGTCCAAAAAGTTTAAAATAATGGATGTAGTGTGGGAACAAAACCATGTTTTTGTAAATCCTAATGTCAAGTCTAGACAAAAAATCTCAAAAGAAGATGAAATTGATGAATAGAGTGTGCAATGCATAGAACCATACTTATGAGTTGCAATTGCAATGCACAAATACTTTATGACAAACTTGTAGTACGGTTTTGTAGTGTGCAATTGCAATGCACAATTTGTCATTTAATCTTATTAACGGGCTTGAATTAGGCTAAGCTGAGTAGGCGTACCCTACAAGGCTGCCGCAACTCATTTGGACATGCACTGGATGAAAAAATACCTAAAATGTTACTCATTCTGTCCATTTTCATTAGTCCTATTATTGTTTAGCCCACATGCTCACAACAATGGAAAACATAATAAGTAGCAGGCCAGTGCTCTCGGCCTGGTCTAGGCTGCACACACTTACAAGACTTGCCTAAGGGCACATCCAGTATCATTCTTTCATCTTGATCAGACAATCGCATACGCTTGAACTTGAACAAAACGAAAAGCCTCAGAAACCCTAGCTCATTTCCCCTCTCCCATCTGTGATTCGTGCAACTACGGCTGAGAGTTGAGGGAAGATCTTGCGCGAGCTCTAGCGAGCACCCGATGCCAGAGAAGCGGTGCTGGCATGGCCCCCTTTATTAGAGAACATATGCTGGTTAATTCATTTTTTGTATTACGTCATAGTAACAAAAAACATGTCGCTTATATGAGCTTGTGAACCATTTTAGTTAATTTTTATGGTACTCTTTTGATTGCCTAGTAATATAATGTAAATTTAATAAGCATCATCAAAAGTAAAACTCATAATTGACAAAAATTTGATTTCTTGGTGGATCATTTGGTAGGCTCTGGCCAAGATCCGTGCCATGGGAGCTATTGAGGTGATGAAGATCGTTGGGGTCTCAACCGATTTCAATGGCTAGGAGGCATTCATGCAAGCTGGTGCTGATGTGTATGTGCCCAGACCAGTGAAGCCTGAGACCCTTCAGTCTATACTGGAGGTGGTTATTAGCAAGAAGAACATGAGCGGCTAGCATCAGCTTGTAGCAACAAGGGATGTAGGAATCTAGCTCATAACATTTGCTTGTGGATTATTTACAATTCATGATTAATTATAGGTTATTGTACTTAATCTTTGTTGGGGTGAGAACTCCGCAAGTTGTAATAGTTTAAGACAAATTTAGATATTTTCTATGATAATTTACCTGAAATCACTTTCCACACACCTTCCTCTTCCATAGACATTTATATTTCTTTTCCTTAGTTTTTTTGCTTATTCTTTTATTCCCTTACCTCCTCGGTAGCTGATAGATTGTTTTTTAGAGATTGTAATCTTATTGATTGAATAGAAAGGTTTGATGAGCTTTGCTATTAATATATGGACCGTTAGCTTGCCTATCTTGTCATGTTCATGGGCTTGAAATCTGCTTCAGCTAAGTTGGCACTCCTTGCAAGGCTAGAACTCGTTCGGACATGTGTCTTGTTTGACGCCACATTGCATGCATACAATACCATTGAGCTCCACTAGGCTTCTATTTGGACGCTCGCTCGTGCGCTATAAGACCCCTGTTGTGTGCAAGATCTTTCCTTTCTCCCCCCGCATGCACTGCTTGCTATGCTCCCATTGCTGAGTGCGTGAGCATGTTGGGCACTTGGGCACAGTTCTTCCTTTGCCTTTCTCGTGAACTACCAATCCATCTGCAATGCACAAAACCATATTTATGAGTGTACTCTGCACAAAAATCTCAAAAGATGAACAAATCAACAAAAAGAGTGTGCAATGCACAAAACCATAATTTATGAGCGTCCTCTGCACAAAAATCTCAAAGATTTATGTAGCTTTCACGTTAAATATTGAGAGTAAACTTGTCGCTCCAACTGTGTTCATGGCTTGAATCTGGCTGAACCGAGCAGGCGCGCCCAACTAGGCTGCAACTAGAACTCACTTGGAGATGCGCCTGATGAAAAAAATATAAAACATTATTCATTTTGTCAATAATCATTAGGCTTGTTGTCGATACCCTGGAAGCGGGTACCCCAGACCCCTGGCTTACCAAACTAAAACCCCGCAAAATCAGCATCTTGACCCCTCCGATAACCTCCCGCGCTAACGTACGAAGGCCCATAGGCTGAGACGTATCGGACTGGCCCGCGAACGAACAACGACGGCCCAAAACCAAAGCCTGCTCGAGAGGCTACCGAACGGACTAGTACTGTATAACCGAGAGGTTACCGAACGGACTAGTATTGTCCACCCGAGAGGATACCGAATGGACTAGTACTGTATACGCGAGGGTACGATTCGAGCGACCCCTCGAGGATGTAACTTCGCCCAGCGAACGAGCCTCCCCTCGAGGACAGAACTTCGCCCGGGCGAATGGGTAGCCCTCGAGGACAGTGCACCCCTCGGCCACCAACTCCCCCGTACGGACCCGAGCGCATTTAATGCGATCTATCTACCCCCGCCTAACCGCATGGCCACAGTTACGGTAACAGTTACAGGCATGGCGGTCAAATCCGCTTTTACCGCCCATACCCCAGAATCCTGCAAGTCATATTACGCTGTTGCGCCATACCGAGCGCTGTGCCACGACCCGCACCGCCTCGAGACGTATAAACTAACGTGTTTTTCGTGTTTTCCGGGATTCGGTCTTATCCAGCGAAGCTCGACCTCCTCGGCACGACCCCCTCGGCTCCGGCCAAGACCCTCGACCGTCGCCCCTCGACTTCACCGAGCGAGCCCTCGAGCCGAACTTCAACAACTCCCGATGCGACGGCTGCAGGGCCTCCCATACTGACGTACGTCACTATAGCGGCACCGACATGATCGGCCTCAACGACGTACGACGTCAGCGTCATGCGAACTCGAAATACATGTACACCTGTGCCCCTCCTTCATCTATAAAAGGAGGCGCCAGGACGTTAGAGAAAGGGACGGGACTCAAAACTGAGAGAATCTAGAGCATAGAAACATTAAGGCTTTAGATCACAGAGCGACACCGTGAGCCTGTGCAAGGTCGAGAGCAAGGCGTCCGAACGCCCCAACTCCACCTCACACTCCTCACCCCAGCTTGTATTTTCCCCTGTACTAGCACTTCAGTGCAAGATAACACGAATCATCCTCCCCCCGCTGGACGTAGGGCCTTCTTTGCCCGAACCAGGATAAATTATTGTGTCCTTCTTGCATCACCCACCGGATTAGGGAGCACGCGAATACAATATTACTCATTGGTGTTAACCCCTCGAGGGTCAGAACACCGACAGTTGGCACGCCAGGTAGGGGAGCCGCGTGTCACTAACGATTTCCCGCCATTTTTCCGGATGGGTGATTTCGTTTCACCACTTCCGCACGGTACGGTGATCTGTTTCAGGAGCCTGGAGTTCATGACCCTCGGCCAGGGCTACAACATGACCCTGCTCTTGATCAGTGACCCGAACGGAGGTCGTGGTATGCCCCCACGTTCATGGGGAGCCACTCACCAGTCTCATGACCATGCTTCCACATCCAGAAGGAGGCACGGTCGGCGCCGTCATCGCCGTCAACCCGAGTCGAGAAGGGTCCCCGCCGCTTTCTCCACGCCCCTGACCGGAGATGAGAAACCTCTTGTTGAGGGAGTATCTGACCCGAGTTTAGAGGCAGAGGGCAAACCGGCAGGATCCTGGCACAACCCTGACTCCGCTCTCACCGTGCGCGACGAAACCCCCGCTCGATCAAGCTCGCTTCCGCACGGGCTATTCGAGCGCCGTCGGTGGCCTTCGTCCGACTTCAACAATCCCACAACGACGATTACGACAGCGACCCACTCCAACAAGAGCGCATTAGAGGACCACCCAGGCACCCTTCTCCACACGATGACGAACGTGGGGACTGTCACACTGGGCTCCGAGGGTTTGGCCTTCTCAAGAGCACACGGTCCCCGGAGGTACACCGTCGGCACACTCCGACGGCGGCTGCAGGAGGAGGCGCGGGGGCAATTCCCCGTCTTCTACTGTGGCGACCCTGACTCTGACTCTGATCATTGGGATCCTACCCGTGAGTGCCTCCACATCGATGGTGGCGTCGACTCCGATCAGGAAACCGTCGATCCAGCGGCCGCGACGTCTACCGCCGTGGCGAGAGACGCTCTCCCCAGAGCAGAGGACCAACAACCAGATGCACCCCAAGAAGCGTGCCCTCGTCCTAGCGAGTGGGACGCGCAGATGGCACAGATTCGGGAGTTGCAGGCGAAGCTCGCCGAAGAGCAGGAACGCTTGCGCTTACTCGAGCTGACCCTCGAGCGAGAGCGGCGACCGCTCGGCGGTAGAGCCCGGGCCAGGGCCCGAGAAGTCAACCGGCAGATCATCGAGGAAGGAGCACCCGAGCAACCCGTCCACCATTATCCCCGAGCAAGCCAGAACGTTGTTGCGGCGGCTATGCTCCTTCGCAATATGCCCGCACCGTCCAACTCGCAAGCTCGGCGAATACAACACGAGGTCGAGGATCTCCTCGAAGTTGCTGCTGTCCAACAAGCCGAGAGCTCAGCCTCGAGGTGTCGAGGAGCTGCCTCCGAGCCACAGGTCGAGCCCTCCCAGCCCGAGAGGGAGGGCTCGGTCGATCAGGGGCCGGCCCCCCGACAGAAGAAGAACCCGGCCCGAGAGCCTATCAACGATGACCGCGCTCCCCGCGACGCGCGCCTCGACATTATCGAGAACCGCAGACGCAAACACGGGGATGCCGAGGATCGAGGGTACAGCGCCCATCGTGGAGGGCGTTATGACAGCGAAGAAGACCAACAGGCCCCAGAGCCATCGGGCCCCCGGGTCTTCAGCAGGAGGATCCGCTGCGCCCAGCTTCCCGACAAGTTTCGACCCCCCACGAGCCTCGTCAAATATAACGGCGAAACCAATCCCGAGCTCTGGCTAGCCGACTTTCGGTTGGCTTGTCAGGCGAGCGAGGCGCGTGACGATCATGCCATCATACGTCACCTTCCCCTGTTCCTGTCCGACATCGCGCGTAGGTGGCTCGAGGAGCTTCCCCCCGACCAGATTCGCACTTGGACCGACCTTGTCCGTATCTTCGAGGGGAATTTCAAAGGTACCTACGTGCGTCCCGGAAACTCCTGGGAACTGCGCAACTGCAAGCAGAAGCCAGGGGAGTCTCTCCGCAACTTTGCTCGACGATTCTCCAAGCTCCGCACCGAGCTGCCCCGCATCTTTGAACTTGACGTCGTTCTAGCGTTTGTTGTGGGTACAACCTGCAAGGACCTAGTTCGTGAGTTAGGGCGTAACCGCCCGACACCGTTGACGAGCTCATGGATGTGGTCGCCAACTACGCGGCTGGCGAAGACTCCGTCGGCGCCTTCTTCAGCGACGTGAAGGACAAGGGAAAAACGTCGGTAGCTGACAACGCCAGAGGCTCGAGCAAAGGATCGAAGAGAAACAACAAGAAGAAGAAAAATCAACAAGGCAAGCGTGAGGCTGCAGATGATGATCTCGTCGCTGCAACCGAACGCAAAAGACCTCGAGGTCCCCCCGCGCCCCCCGAGGACGCCATCTTTGACAAAATGCTCGAGGAGCCCTGTCCTTATCACAAGGACGGGGCAAGACACAAGCTTAAGGACTGCCGCATGCTTCGAAGGCACTTCGAGCAAGTGGGCGTGAAGAAAGGTGACGACAAGAAAGACCAAGGCGGCGGTGAGGGAGACGACGGGGAAGACGGAAAATTCCCCGAAGTCTATGACTGCTACATGATCTACGGGGGCCCCTCGACCCAGCTCATGCCCCGACAGCGTAAGCGGGAGTGTCGAGAGGTCTTCTCCGCTCGTGTCGCGACGCCTCACTACCTCGACTGGTCTGATGCGCCCATCACGTTCGACCGCGATGACCATCCAGATCGAGTCCCCAACCCCGGGGCCTATCCGCTCGTCGTCGACCCGATCATCATCAACACCGGCCTCTCGAAGGTCCTCATGGACGGCGGCAGCAGCCTAAATGTCATCTACCTCGAGACACTCGACCTCCTGGGAGTCAGGAGGCACCAACTCCGACCCAGTGCCGGGGGGTTCCATGGCGTCGTGCCAGGGAAGAAGGCTTTCCCCGTCGGCCGTATCGAACTCCCTGTCTGTTTTGGCACCCCTGCCAACTTCAGGAAAGAGACCCTCACCTTCGAGGTGGTCGGGTTTCACGGAACGTATCACGCCATCATCGGCCAACCGGGCTACGCGCAGTTCATGGTGATCCCGAACTATACCTACCTCAAGCTCAAGATGCCAGGACCCAAAGGCGTCATCACCGTCGCCTCCTCCTACAAGCACGCGTATGACTGCGATGTCAAATGCGTCGAATATGGGGAGGCCGTCGAGCAAAATGCTATGATAGCCGCGACCCTCGAGCACCTCGCCGACGAGATGCCAGATCCCAAGCGACACGCCGGCAACTTCGAGCCAGCACAAGACACCAAGAAAGTCCCCCTTGACCCGAGCTGCCCATGCGAGAAGGTGCTAACGATCAGTGCCGACCTCAAGGACAAATAGGAAGCCATGCTCGTCGACTTTCTCCACGTGAACGCCAATATGTTTGCGTGGAGTCCTTCGGATATGCCGGGCATACCGAGGGAAGTCGCCGAGCATGCCTTGGAAATCCGGGCCGGGTCCAGACCGGTGAAGCAACGCCTGCGCCGCTTCGGCGAGGAGAAGCGCAGGATCATCGGCGAGGAGGTACACAAGCTTTTGGCGGCTGGATTCATCAAGGAAGTTCATCACCCCGAATGGTTAACTAATCCCGTGCTAGTTAAGAAAAAGAATGGAAAGATGCGGATGTGTATTGACTATACTAGTTTAAACAAAGCATGTCCCAAAGTTCCATTTCCTTTACCACGCATTGATCAAATTGTCGACTCTACCGCAGGGTGTGAAACCCTCTCGTTCCTCGATGCTTACTCCGGCTACCACCAAATTAAGATGAAAGAGTCCGACCAGCTCGCGACTTCCTTCATCACACCTTTTGGCATGTACTGCTACGTGACAATGCCCTTCGGCCTCCGAAACGCCGGGGCAACGTATCAGCGGTGTATGCTTCATGTCTTCGGCGAACACATAGGCGACACGGTCGAAGCCTACGTCGATGACATCGTGGTCAAGTCCAAAAGAGCGGACATCCTCATCCGAGACCTCGAAATCGCGTTCGGGTGCCTTCAAGCCAAAAACATAAAACTCAATCCTGAGAAATGTGTTTTCAGAGTGCCTCGGGGCATGCTCCTTGGATACATCGTCTCCCAACATGGGATCGAGGCCAACCCCGAGAAGGTGGCGGCCATCACACGAATGGGGCCGATTCGGGATCTCAAGGGCGTGCAGAGGGTCACGGGCTGTCTCGCGGCCCTCAGCCGCTTCATCTCACGTTTAGGGGAGAAGGCCATGCCTCTGTACCGTCTCTTGAAAAAATCCGAGCGATTCACGTGGACCACGGAGGCCAAGGGGGCCCTCGACGAACTCAAAGCCAAGCTGACATCCACTCCGATCCTCGTCCCTCCTCGACCAGCAACGTCGACTGAACCGCCTGAGCCCCTCCTCCTCTATGTCGCCGCAACCACCCAGGTGGTCAGCGCGGCCATAGTGGTGGAGAGGCAAGAGGAAGGACGCGCCTTGCCAGTCTAGCGGCCGGTTTATTTCATCAGCGAAGTGCTTTTGGAAACGAAAATCCGTTACCCATAGGTGCAGAAGCTGCTCTACGCCATCGTCCTTACGCGTCGCAAGCTCCAACACTACTTCCTCAGCCACCCGGTTACTGTGGTATCCTCGTTCCCCTTGGGGGAGATCATCCATAACCGTGAGGCCGCTGGAAGGATTGCCAAGTGGTCGGTCGAGCTAATGGGCGAGACCATCACCTACGCACCACGGAAGGCCATCAAGTCTCAAGTGCTGGCGGATTTCATCGCCGAGTGGACCGACACTCAGTTGCCACCAGTCCAAATTCAAGCCGAGCTATGGACGATGTACTTCGACGGGTCGCTCATGAAGACAGGAGCAGGCGCGGGCTTGCTCTTCATTTCACCCCTCGGAGTCCACATGTGTTACATCATTCGGATCCACTTTGCCGCTTCTAACAACGTCGTGGATTATGAGGCACTTGTCGCCGGATTACGAATCACCCTGTTGATGCAAAATTATATCTGCAAACACACCGGGCTAATACCCGAAATCGATATCCGGAGCGTGCCAGTCGATTTGACCTGTTAATTGACAAGGACGATAGATTTGAATAAAACCTGAACGAGACGACAGCGATACGCCCGGACGTCAAAGCTCAGATGATACTCGATAACTGTTGAACAGATCAGACGAGACGACAGCGATACGCCCGGACGTCAAAGCCTGAATCTTGCTCGGTAAAAGCGGAACCTGCAAGGCCGCCGGAGATCAAGTTGATGCAGCCCGTCGACTCTTGAAAGAACTCGTTGAAAAGGAAAAAGTACTGATGACGAAGTCGCCGAAAAGTAGATTGCTTGAAAAGTAGATAAAAATAGTAGGTTTGTTGTATTGATGATTGTTCTTTTCATTGTCTTTCGGTACATATTTATACCCTGGTACTATGAGTCCTAAACAGACACGACAAAGTATTACCTAAACAAGTCTTATCTCTAAGGAATAAAAAATAACGACTCGTACCAAGGTCGGACTCAAAAATAAACTAATAAAATAATGGCATAAATATCGCCAGTTCCCTTATCCATTGCTTTACGATGAAAACTCTACCGGCATGCTCTTCATCCCTGTAGATTCCATCGGCAACTCATCAATAATGGCTCAGACCTGCTTTCCATGTCCTTCAGCTCCGCTTTCCATCGGCAACCATGCCTAAATCTCTATCGGCAATAGCCCTCTGGCTTCATCGGCAATGTACGAGATCAACATGTCCTTTATCGGCACTCATCCATTGGCAACTCAGAATCAACACTGGAGAAGAACCACTCCCTTGCCGATCAGCACAGTTTTCGGTCCATATTGACACGTGTCAAAAAACGGTGTCAACACATGCCCCCAATTTCGGAATATAGAATACTTTATGCGCCGAAATTTCCTCCAGGTCATAATTGCCCAAACCGTTTGAACTTCTCCTCGAGAGTTGCATGCGTGGTAGTGGAGATCCTGTACCAACAGGCTCATATAGTGCTTCCTCCGCCACGGCCCATTTTTCATCTGTGATTCAAACCCTAGCTTTTCCCTCTCCGGCGGCGACATCAACAGGCGATTCTTCGACGAACTCGATCATCGGTGCTCTTGACGGTGACCCTTAGCCTCCAGTTAGCATTCTTTGCCTTTTCCATCTCCATCGCGGCCATGGCTATTCATTTCGACGTCCCCAAGGTTAGTTTTTTCCTTTTGCCTACCCTCTGACATTTCATTTCTCCTTCTCTGCGCAGTTCATGACTCTTCCTTGTTCCCAATCTTTTAATCTCAGGAGCTTTACAATAATCTTCTTATCCCAACGCATCAGAATCACTTCATCTGCCTAGGCCCAATGGGAAATCCAGACCCAACCGACATTATAACCGCAGAAACCAATCGAATCCCCTTCAGAACTCAGAATTTTGACTTGGGACTCTGGACCGATACCTTCCGTTCTTGGCCAAAAACCACCAAGGGATGGAAAGATTGGTATCTGAGGGTCGCTAGGCCAATGGAGCTGTATTGGGCAGAACGCAAATTAGAACAGTGCATCAGAATATCCATTGCCGATATGGAGAGGAACGAGTCTTTATTGATTGCCGCCTCCTATTTCTGGTCGGATACCCTGAATGCCTTTATCTTTAGACATGGGCCAGCTTCTCCTACTCTTGCAGATGTGTACATGCTTACTAGCTTGGACATTTCTTCTGCCGATGACAACTCACTGTTCCAACGGAAATCCGAGCATCGGCTGACCACCAGAAACATTGGCGGCTGGACTGGCTATATCAATGAGTATAAGAAATCTGGTTCAGTCAATCACAGGGAACACTCAGCCTTTTTGAATATGTGGCTTGAGAAGTTTATTTTCTGCGATAGAACAGTCGGACCGACCAACATGCACCTCCCTGCAGCAGAACTGTTGGCTAGCGGCGTCAAGCTCCCCCTGGGCCGATACCTTCTTGGCTCAGCCTACCATCTCCTCCACCAAGTGTCACAAAGGCTACTGCAAGGTAAATCCATCGACAACCTGGGGGGTCCCTGGTGGTTCATTAACATGTGGTTGAATGCCCACATGCACAAATATTTCCATGTCGACCTGTTTGCTCAGCAGTTCCCTCGAAGTCTTCCTGAAGACTATCAACTTGGGGAAGAAGAATCAGCAACGCGCCCCCCCATCAATTTTGGAGAAGCAGTGGCAGTGCTACCAGGTGCAGAGGCGAACAAAGTCCAGATCGGCAATCTTTTCCACAGCCTCTACGTCGGCATCCCCTCTGAGCTTCGGGCATGGGTCCCGTATGTTGATGAAGCAACAAGATTCCCTCTTTCCTTTAATCTTACCGATGAGGCCCTGAACCAGGACGTCGACATCCTAAGGGCAATAATCACCCCTCGTGCTATCCCGGTAAACATTTTTGGAAGCGGGAAGAATATCAATCCCACCTATGAGTTCTACTATCCATCGACAGTAGCAAGACAACTAGCTTTTGGACAATTGCCCATCAACTTATGTTTTGCCGATGTGATTAAACCAAGAGAGACCATCGCGAGCCGTGTGGATTGGCACAGAGTTGTTACTCTCCTTCCTAATGTCGATATCTCAAATGCCAATCTTACTGACTGGGTACCGGCTTCTTTTGTCACCGAATCCTTCAAATTATGGTGGCAAGAATGGAAGGAACAACTATTTTTCGCCTCTCCTCATTTTTACTGGAACTCTATTGATCCTGATCACGTCATCCCTGCCGATGCAGTAAGTCTAACCCTCTGCACTCCTTTCAACTCCTCCTTAATCCATCGGCAACTAACCCTTTCTTTAACAGGTTGATGACCCGGTCCCAACATTGAGTAAGAGTGGCAAGGTCATACGGCTGCAGCCGATTTCTCCAGTATCCATCATCGGCCACAAGGCTCCCTCGTTAGATGCTCTAGTGGGCCGCGGTCGTACCAAGAAGGGTACCAAATCGGTCATATTTTTGGCACAGTCATCTCAGGTAACTACCTCCCTTTCTTTTGCCGATGTCGATTGCTGTGACTTACCGATTCCATATTTCAGGGCGCGAGTTCTACACTTCTAGAGTCTTCATCGGCAACTCGTCCCCCATCACCCGTCAACGCACCTTCAGATGTCATCCTTGTCGACTCTCCAGAGGTATGTTTCTCCAATTTTAACCCGATTTCAACTATTATAATTAGCACTAATTACTCCATTTACTTGTAGCAACAAGTGGACATATCTGTAGCTGTTTCAGCCGATCCAAAACCACAGTCCTCTGGTGCCGATGCCCCCCAGTCATCTGGATTTGAGGAACCACAGCCTAAGCGCAAAGCTTCATCTTACGTAGTCCTTCAATCAAAACGATCCAAAATTGCATCGGCACTTTCCACAGTTCCAGCACCATCTCTTCAGTCAACACCGCCGGATGTGCCAGCACCAGGACCACCAACAGCACCTCAAGAAACACTTGCCGATATAGCCACAGACTTGCCACCACTCAGCCCTGCCAGAACTGATCCATCGGCAAGCATTGCTGAGGACATATTGCAAGCTGCCTCCTCCAGCCAAATGCAAGAAATCGCCTTGAAGCAAGTAAGTTAACCATTATTCTGCAATATTCCTTCTCCTGTAACTGACTAATCCCCTCGTAGGAACAAGACTCTCCAAACAGCCTATTCTCTTTTACTGTCAACATTCCTGACGATGAAGAAGAAGAAAGTTCTGCGCTTGCCTTAGGAACTGTATCAGCTGAGGTCAGAACCAAATTAGAAACATTATTATCTTTGTTGCATCAAGATACACCTCAACTGGTCCAAGATTCAGACTCCACAAGAGCAATCTTCAAAGCGATTCATGGCCAAGTCCCCGACAATATTGAAGAAATCCTTTTTCATGCCGCCCACCTTGAGAGCCGACAACTCCAATACCAAAAAGCCGCTCGACGAATTGCCGATAGAGCCGCTCAATCAAAACTTAAAGAAGAAATATTACAATTCAAGCAGGCCGCCGAAGAAAAGCACAGAAGCATGAGCAACTTAGAGGCTTCGGGCGCCGATCTTGAAAAGAAAATTACTGATCTATCGGCAAAGAGAACAGCTTTACTGGCCGAGCTGAAAGAGGTGGAAGCAGCCCTGAACCAAGCCGTACAGGAGAAAGACAACCTGTCCAACACTTTAAAAATTCTTCAAAAGGACAGAGACAATCAAGCCTGTATGGCGCTGACGCTGAGGAGGAAGCTTAAACCGATAGAGGACACTGCCGATGCGGACGTCAGGGAAGTGGAAGAAGCCGACCAGATTCACCTGCGTGCGATAACCGCTATTCAATCCTTCCTTAGTTTGTAGACTTCACTCATCGGTTTTGTCAAGTTATCGGCAATCTGAACTTTGTCAATTGACTGTGAATGTAATATAATGCCGATATCTTTATTTCTGTATTTATGCATCCGTCCAAATACTGGGGTAGTATTTCTTTAAATATTTCCCATTTAATGCTCTGGGAAATATAACTCCTTCGAGGGTTTCTAAGATGTATGCGTTACCAGGAGCCAACTGATTTATCCGATAAGGACCTTCCCAATTAGGGGACCACTTGCCGAATTTCAAACTCTTAGTCCCAATCGGCAAAACCAATTTCCAGACTAAATCTCCATTTGCAAATTCTTTTACTTTCACCTTTCTATCATACCACCTAGCAACCCTCTCTTTATTTTCTTCGACGCTAATTAAGGCCTTTAGCCGATGACCTGCTAAATCTTCTAATTCATCTCTCATAAGCATGTCATACTCATCGGCTGTCAAGCGATCCTGAGAAAATACACGCCTAGAACCAGTCTTAATTTCCCAAGGTAAAACTGCATCATACCCATATACCAATTGATATGGTGAGACCTTAATTGCACCATGACACGCCATCCGATATGACCATAAAGCTTCATTTAAAAGAGCATGCCACCTCCTAGGATTTTCCTCAACTTTCCGTTTAATAAGCTTGATTATTCCTTTATTAGATGCTTCAGCCTGACCGTTAGCTTGCGCATAATAAGGAGAGGAATTTAGAACTTTAATTCCCATACCGATGGCAAAATTATCAAATTCTCCTGATGTGAACATAGTTCCTTGATCGGTAATAATAGTCTGAGGAATACCAAATCGGTAAACAATATGTTCTTTCACAAAATCAATCATATTTGCCGATGACACTTTCTTTAAAGGAATTGCTTCAACCCACTTTGTGAAATAATTGGTAGCAACGAGTATGAATTTATGTCCTTTACTCGACGGTGGGTAGATCTGACCGATGAGATCAATAGCCCATCCTCTAAACGGCCAAGGTTTGATTATAGGATTCATTGCCGATGCAGGTGCTCTTTGAATATTACCAAATTTCTGACATGACTGACACCCTTTGAAATATTTAAAACAATCTTCGAGAATTGTCGGCCAATAGTACCCGTTCCTCCTAATCATCCATTTCATTTTAAATGCCGATTGATGTGCCCCACACACTCCTTCATGAATCTCACCCATTAAACTCTTCGATTCCTCTTTACTAAGGCATTTGAGTAAAACCCCATCCAAAGTGTGATAATATAATTCAGTATCAAGGAGCACATACTTGGTAGCTTGAAACCTTATACGTCTCTCCACTTTCCTAGACGGATTTTTTAAGTAATCGGCAATATCCCTTCTCCAGTCATCGGCATCAATTACCGATGTCAACACTTCTCGGATCAGTTGATATCCCGAAGCATGCTGTGCTAGCCGATTAGCTTCTTCATTGTGCAGTCTGGGAATGTGTTCAAGTCAAAAATCTTTAAACTCCTTTAATATTTGCAGGCACCTCCCATGATAAGTAATCAAGACATCACTTCGGCATTCATATGTTCCAATCAACTGATTAATGAATAGCATGGAATCCCCAAAGACTTCAACTGTATCGGCACGAATTTCTCTGAGCAATTCTAACCCTTTCAGTAAAGCTTGATATTCAGCCTGATTATTTGTTGAAGTGCTAGCAATCGGCAATGAAAATTCATATTTCTTTCCTCGAGGCGAGATTAATACAATACCGATTCCTGCTCCTCCACCACAAGTAGATCCATCAAAGAAAAGTGTCCATGGAGCAATCTCAGCATAATTTATCACACCGCAATGTTGAGCAACAAAATCGGCCATTACCTGTCCTTTAACCGCTTTAGCCGATTCATGACGCAAATCAAATTCTGATAATGCTAAGATCCACTTGCCGATTCTTCCTTTCAAAATTGGCATTGACAACATATGCTTAACCACATCGTCTTTGCATATGACAGTGCATTCAGCCGATAACAAATAATGCCTTAATTTTGTGCAAGAGAAATATAAACACAAACATAATTTCTCAATGGCCGAATACCTGGTCTCAGCGTCTATCAGTCTTCTGCTCAAATAATATATCACACGTTCTTCCCCTTCAAACTCTTGAATTAATGCTGATCCGATAACATTATCATCGGCAGACAAATACAGCTTGAAAGGTTTCTCGTGTTGAGGCGGCACCAATACTGGAGGATTTACCAAATATTTTTTAATTTCTTCTAAAGCTAATTGCTGCTCTGTTCCCCATACAAATTCCTGATCGGCTTTTAATTTTAATAAAGGACTGAAGGCTTTGATCTTTCCTGACAGATTAGATATAAATCTTCGAATAAAATTAATCTTGCTGATCAAGGATTGCAACTCAGTCTTATCGGCAGGAGCAACAACTTTATTAATTGCATCAATCGATTTCCTGCTGATTTCAACACCTCTTTGATGTACCATGAAGCCTAAGAATTGACCTGCCGATACACCAAATGCACATTTAATAGGATTCATCTTTAAACCATGCTTTCTGGTGCACTCCAAGATTTTTCGCAGATTAGCCGGATGACTCTCAAAACCTTCAGATTTGACCACCACATCATCTATGTAGATTTCAACCAATGTGCCGATGTATTTATTGAAGATAAAATTCATAGCCCTTTGATAGGTAGCACCGGCATTTTTCAAGCCGAAGGTCATGACGATCCATTCGAATAAACCCACATGACCTGGACACCTAAAAGCAGTCTTAGAAATATCCTCTTCAGCCATGAAAATTTGGTTATAACCGGCATTACCATCCATGAAGCTGATGATCCGGTGTCCAGCTGCAGCATCAATCAATAAATCGGCAACAGGCATTGGATAGCCATCCATCGGTGTGGCTTTATTAAGATTCCTGAAATCAATACACACACGAAGTTTTCCATTTTTCTTATAAACAGGAACCACGTTAGAAATCCATTCGGCATATCGACATTGCCGAATAAAGCCAGCTTCAATTAACCTTGTGATTTCGGCTTTAATATCAGGTAACACTTTAGGATTACATCGGCGTGCGGGCTGTTGATAAGGCCGAAATCCTGACTTAATAGGCAACCGATGTTCAACTATTGACCGATCTAATCCAGGCATTTCTGTATAATCCCAAGCAAAACAGTCCTTATATTCCCTCAAAATATCAATCATTTGCTGTTTACATTGAGAATCTAACTTAGCACTAATAAAAGTTGGTCTCGGCCTGTCACCGTTACCAATATCTATTTCCACTAAATTATCAGCCGATGTGAACCCATGACCAAGCTTTCCACCATCGGCAAACTGATCCATTAAAATTCATCTTTAGAACCGACTGCTTGGATCGGTGTGAGCTCATAATCGGCAACCCTGAGAAATTCCGTATCCCATGCTTCTCCCGATATGCACTTTGTTCGTTCATAAGTCTCAGAATCAGCCGATGCGATTATATAAGAAGAATCACCAGGGATAATTTCAATCTTGTCTCCAATCCACTGTATGAGGCATTGATGCATCGTAGAAGGAACACAACAGTTGGCATGAATCCAATCCCTTCCTAGGAGCAGATTATAGTTACCTTTGCCGTTAACGATAAAGAAGGTGGTAGGCAAAGTCTTGCTGCCGATAGTCAACTCAACACATAATGCCCCTTTAGCCGGAGACACATTGCCTTCAAAATCTTTAAGCATCATATCCGTCTTGGTTAAATCTTGGTTTCCTTTTCCAAGTCTTCGGAACATAACATACGGCATGATATTAATTGCCGCTCCTCCATCTATGAGTATTTTTGACACTGGCTGTCCATCAATCTTGCCTTTAACAAACAGAGCTTTGAGGTGTTGCCTCTCATCATCGGTGGGCTTTTCAAACACAGCCATCATTGGATCCAGAGTTAGTTGAGCTGCTTCATCGGCAAAAACTGCTTGTTCCTTGTCACCTGGGGCCAAGAACTCCATCGGCAACATGAAGACCATGTTAACATCTGCCGATGGACTCTCACCCTTACGTTTTGGTTGCCATACTTGAGTTGTTGCCTTTGGGATGCTTTCTCTTGGGCACTGTAAGTCTTCTTGACGCATACGCTATTCCCTTCTTTTTTGAGTTTTTGTCAATCCTTCAGGGCACCATTGGGGCAGCTTTGTTTTCCAAACAGGCTGATAATGCTTTGTGTTCTGCTCATGGAGGCCTATGTTTGGATCCCGGCAGAATATCCCTTCATCAGGAACCCTTTCGTTAGCCATCTCTTCAAGCCTTGCATGACTCTTTGGAAAATAATCAATATACCTGCCTAGCCTGTCATGCACGCTAACTCTGCCCCCCAGCCGATCAAATGCTGACACCTTTTCTTTGATCGGCGTATTGATGCATACCCCTCGATTACTAGAGTGATGTTTTCTCTCTACCCGATCATTTAGATAGTAACCATTACATTCAGGGCAGGTATCGGCAGTGGGCAATTTAATGCCTTCTTCCCAGCAATGAATGAAAAACGGACAATTCCAGTGATCTTTATGTCGACGTAACTCCTCCTGTTGGTGTCGATACCGATCCTCACACTGTTGCCGATACCTGACACCATATGGAGCAGGCCTCAGAGGTCTTCTGGAGCTACTACCTTCATTAACAATTCTTTTCTCTTTAGCGCCATCGGCAGGTTTCTTTCCCTTCACGTCCTCAACAGTTATTTGGTTCTTAGGGTCTACCGATGCATTTCTTCTAGCAGTCTCCGATGTTAACACTTTGGTTTTGCCTTTAGCCTCCACCATATTTGTAGGGAACGGATGTTGATCAATTTTCATCGGCTTCTGAGCTTCTGAATTATCAAACTTGATTTTCCCAGATTCGATAGCCGACTACAACTGTTGCCTAAACACCTTGCAATCATTGGTACTGTGCGAGGTAGCATTATGCCATTTGCAGTACCTAATCTTTTTCAACTCTTCTGCCGATGGAATCACATGATGAGGAGACAGCTTAATTTGACCCTCTTGGAGTAAAAGATCAAATATCCTATCGGCTTTGGTGATATCAAATAGAAACTTTTCTGGCTCTTTCTGACCGAAAGGACATGATATCGGCTTCTTATTCTTTACCCACTCAGCCAAACCGATAATTGGTTCATCATCAGAGTCTGAATCTTCTGCTTCTTCTACAAAGGACACCTTTTTATTCCAATTCTTCCTGGGTTCAAAAACCCTAGTGTCCTGATCAGAAATCCTTTGCACAATATGACTCAAACTTTCAAACTCTTGTGACCCATATTTTTCTCTGATATGTGGTAGTAACCCTTGAAGAGCTAAATCGGCTAACTGCCGATCATCAAGCACTAAGTTGTAGCATTTATTCTTCACATCTCTTAGCCTATGTACAAAACTTTCTACTGACTCATCACTGCGTTGCCTCAATTTTGTCAAATCAGTCAGCTTCTTTTCATGTACCCTAGCAAAGAAGAATTTGTGAAATTGCTTTTCTAGATCGGCCCATGTAATAACAGAATTAGGTGGTAACGAAATAAACCACGCAAAAGCCGATCCAGACAATGATGAGGAAAATAACCGAACCCTTAATTCATCCCTGTTAGCTGCTTCTCCGCACTGGATGATGAATCGGTTGATGTGCTCCATTGTTGACGTATCATCTTGCCCAGAAAACTTAGTGAAATCTGGCACCTTGTACCGATTCGGGAAAGGAATCGAGTCATAAGATGAAGGGTACGGAGTCCGATAAGAGTAAGTATTGACCTTGGGCTGAATCCCAAATTGCTCTTTCATCACTTCTGCAATCCTATCGGTCAAGAGTGCATCATGATCTTGCCGATGCACTGGCTGGATCTCTACTGGAGGCGTTGGCTGATATGCTTCTACATACCCCTGTGGCACTTGGCTTGGATAAATCGGCATATTCGCGGTGTCAACCTGCGGAGTAAAGTTCATCGTCTGTTTTACCGACGCTTGCTCCTGGACAGTTGTCTGTGGACTATACCGCTGAGTCCCTATTGCTTGATGGCTTGGTTGAATAGCAGATTGCTGGGTTGGCACTTGCCCCGACCAATTGAGACTGTAACTCATCGGCACCTGGCTTGCTGATGGCTGATAGCTTGTAGACAATTGATGCTCTTGTATAGACGGATGATAGCCAGCATAATTGCCCTGAATTGCAGGTAACCCAGACTGAGATATGAATGGTACCACGGGCTGCTCTGTAGTGGAAGCTCTCTGTTGAACTGGTGGAGGATTAGTCAATGGATTCGCATAAAATATCTGTTGCGGAGGTGCGTAGAATCCCATTGACAATGGCTGTATAGCAGGAGGTACAGTAGAATAATACGGCGCTTGAGCCACCGGCCGAATTGGAGTAACTGATGTCATTGGACCCTTCCCTGCTACATCATGCACTTGAGGCGGTCCAGAATTGGCAGTAGATGGACCTGGAGGCATACCGTATCCCCACCAATTGGCAGCAGTTTGATTATGTTGACCTGAAGGACCTGACATTGCCGATGCCGATAGATCTGTGCTCAACTGAGTACTAGGCTTTTCCTGAGACGTTAGATCTGATCCTATCGGCGTGGCGCCAGCGATGGATGGTCCTGATATAGCTGAAAGAGTAGGCGCTTCTATACTCTCAACGGCTGGAGTTGCCGATGGAGTACTGGTAGATGCCGATCCTGGCTGATGATATGCTGGCCCGACATACCCTGGTGCTTGTCCGTCCCTTAACGTTTGTACAACAGCATTGTAGATAGTATTGGACAGCACGGTTGAGTGGTTGATCAAAGCTTGATTTAATGCAGAATTAACCATCTCCTGTAATTTGCCAGGGTTGGAGTCAAAGGTTACCTGTCGAGGCAGCGGCAGATCTTGCTTCTGGATAACTTCTCCTCCCCTGTTCATGCTGAAAGACTTCAAGCAGAGCTGCCTGTAATCCTCCATAGCTTTTTCCATGGCTTGCTTCTGATCCTCCTTGAGATCTGATTCTGATATCTCGATGATGTTCTCTGGAGTGATATCGGTAGTATTCCTCATGATAAATCTGTTGACTTGATCCCACCAGGTGTGCCAAAAGATGTGTTGATGCAAAATTATATCTGCAAACACACCGGGCTAATACCCGAAATCGATATCCGAAGCGTGCCAGTCGATTTGACCTGTTAATCGACAAGGACGATAGATTTGAATAAAACCTGAACGAGACGACAGCGATACGCCCGGACGTCAAAGCTTAGATGATACTCGATAACTGTTGAACAGATCAGACGAGACGACAGCGATACGCCCAGACGTCAAAGCCTGAATCTTGCTTGGTAAAAGCGGAACCTGCAAGGCCGCCGGAGATCAAGTTGATGCAGCCCGTCGACTCTTGAAAGAACTCGTTGAAAAGGAAAAAGTACTGATGACGAAGTCGCCGAAAAGTAGATTGCTTGAAAAGTAGATAAAAATAGTAGGTTTGTTGTATTGATGATTGTTCTTTTCATTGTCTTTCGGTACATATTTATACCCTGGTACTATGAGTCCTAAACAGACACGACAAAGTATTACCTAAACAAGTCTTATCTCTAAGGAATAAAAAATAACGACTCGTACCAAGGTCGGACTCAAAAATAAACTAATAAAATAATGGCATAAATATCGCCAGTTCCCTTATCCATTGCTTTACGATGAAAACTCTACCGGCATGCTCTTCATCCCTGTAGATTCCATCGGCAACTCATCAATAACGGCTCAGACCTGCTTTCCATGTCCTTTAGCTCCGCTTTCCATCGGCAACCATGCCTAAATCTCTATCGGCAACAGCCCTCTGGCTTCATCGGCAATGTACGAGATCAACATGTCCTTTATCGGCACTCATCCATCGGCAACTCAGAATCAACACTGGAGAAGAACCACTCCCTTGCCGATCAGCACAGTTTTCGGTCCATATTGACACGTGTCAAAAAACGGTGTCAACACGCCCTTGAACTCGGGGTCCGACGCCTTGACGTTCGAGGCGACTCGCAGCTAATCATCGACCAAGTGATGAAGGCCTCGAGCTGCCACGACGCCAAGATGGAAGCATACTGCAATGAAGTGCGCAAGTTGGAAGACAAATTCCACGGCCTCGAGCTTAGTCATATCGCTCGACGATACAACGAAGCCGCGGATGAGCTCGCGAAAATAGCATCGACTCGAGGTACGGTCCCTCCGGACGTGTTCTTGAGGGACCTCTTTGAGCCCTCCATCGATTTGGGCTCGGGGGCTTGCTCTACGCCCTCGAAGCTCCACCCCATGACCTCGATCAGGGCCCCCTCGATCGGGGCCTAGGTTATGGAGATCCAGGAGACATCTCCTCCGTCGAACCCGCCATCAGATTGGCGAGCCCCTTTACTCAACTACCTCATTCGGGGAGAACTTCCGGAGGACCGGACCGAAGCTCGATGGATCGCACGACGGGCCAAGTCCTTCGTCATCTACGGTGACGGCAAGGAACTCTACAGGCGAAGCCCCTCGGGCGTTCTTCAGCGCTGCATTACCATCGAGGAAGGCAGGAGGCTCCTCGAGGACATACACTCGGGAGCCTGCGGCCACCACGCAGCACCAAGGACCCTCGTAGGCAATGCCTTTCGACAGGGTTTCTACTGGCCGACCGCCGTTTTCGACGCCATGAACATCGTCCGCTCGTGCAAAGGGTGTTAATTCTACGCTAAGCAGACGCACCTCCCAGCTCATGCCCTACAAATGATCCCCATCACCTGGCCGTTTGCGGTCTGGGGGCTCGATCTTGTGGGGCCTCTCAAGAGGATGACCAAAGGGTACACGCACCTGCTCGTTGCCATCGATAAGTTTACCAAATGGATCGAGGCCTGGCCCATCAGCAACATCCGCTCCGAACGGGCGGTCGAGTTCTTCACCGACATCATCCATCGCTTCGGGGTCCCGAACGTCATCATCACTAACAACGGCACGCAGTTCACTGGCAAGAAGTTCTTGGATTTCTGCGATCGCCATCACATCCGTGTGAATTGGTCCGCGGTTGCACATCCTCGAACTAACGGCCAGGTCGAGCGCGCCAATGGCATGATTTTGCAGGGCCTCAAGCCAAGGATCCTCAAATGCCTCGGCAAGCATGGAAAAAAATGGGCCACGGAGTTGCCATCGGTCCTATGGAGCTTAAGGACAACACCTAGTCGAGCCACGGGGTTCACCCCATTCTTCTTGGTCTATGGGTCCGAGGCCGTCCTCCCCACTGACCTCGAGTATGGTTCCCCTCGACTAAAGGCGTACAACGAGCAAACCAACAAAGAAGCCCTCGCAAACGCCGTCGACCAGGTCGAGGAGGCTCGAGACATGGCGCTACTTCACTCCACGAGGTACCAGCAAAAACTTCGATGCTACCACGACAAGCACGTGCGCCCGAGGGACCTCCAAGTTGGAGACCTCGTCCTACGTCGACGACAGAGCAACAAAGGACGCCACAAGCTGACGCCACCATGGGAAGGTCCATACGCCGTAGCTGAGGTGCTAAAGCCCGGGACGTACAAGCTTGCTAACGACAAAGGCGAAATCCTCACCAACGCGTGGAACATCGAACAGCTACGTCGTTTCTACCCTTAGGGCACCAGTGCCCTTGTACATTCTCGCATGTCTTGTACATTTCCGCATGACAAATATAAGGACTACTTTCGATTATAAGTTCAAACTTGTTATTGTACATGCAAGAGGTAGCCTCGACCCTGTCTCACTAGAGTCGAGCCTCCCTCGGGGGCTAACGGGGGGGAACCCCCTAAGTTCCTAAAAATACGAATGATTTTTTCGCACGCCTCCCTTTTCGCTTCCCAACTAAGTTGACAACACCTCGGACTCCCTAGGGGTCGAGGGCTGTCGAGCCGGAGCTCTCCTACGCCTCCGAGCTACGGTACCTCCACTCGCTCCCCCCCTCGAGGGATACGAGTTCACGTCGAACGCTCAGTCAGAAAGCAAAAGTGAGGCGAGCAAAACTCGAGCGCTTCTTCTTTCTCACACCTTGATACGCTTCGCGACTAAGTAGAAAACGCCTCGAAATCCCTTGGGGTCGAGGGCTATCGAGCCAGAGCTCTCCTACGCCTCCGGGCTACGGTACCTCCACTCGCTCCCCCCTCGAGGGATACGAGCTTGCGTCAAAAACTTAGTCAAAAAAGCAAAGTCTAGGTGAGAAGAAAGCAGAAAAGGTTCAAAAGTAAAAGGACACATCACATTACGATAGATGTATCAACGTCCAAAAAGGGCTCTCGAAGCCACAATTGAATATAAGTTACAAAAAACTAATTCATTACATGGGTACCCTCGCCCAGTCTTGCCCTACAGGCTTGCCCCGTCGCCGCCCTCCTCGACATGGTACCCTCCATCCACCGGGGGGAGGACTTCATCCTCGAATAACTTCACCAGCTCTCCCCCCGGCCTCTCGGCGTCGTTGATGAGCCCTCGGCAGCGCTCCTCATTCTCGGTGTCGGTCTTCGAGATGTCAGGAACAAAGCCTTGGGCCACCATGTTCATGTCAAAAACGAAGCCGGAGGAGACCACTGCAAGCGCCCGCTTCACGCCAGTGTGAAGCGCCTCCCGCACGCGATCGCGAAGGGTGGCGTCGAGGTAGTAGATCCGGTCCACGAGCGTGGCACCCGGGATGTCTTCTTCGGCACCCTCGACGGGCCCGACCTCCCAGAGGGCGCAGAGCCCATCGAGGGCAACCCAGAGCCGACCAAGAAGCGCCCCCTCCGTCGCAAGGCTCTCCTGCAGCGCCTTGGCGGCGGTCTGGGTTGCAAGCAGCTCAGACTCGATGCCTGAAACACAAAGCAAGAATTAGATAAACCATATGGAAAGAACAAAGATCAAAAACCCTTTGAGGAACTCACCAGCACAGCGAGTCTCGAGGGCGTTGCGATCCCCCAGCACGCCGTCGCGCTCCCCCCGAGCCTCGTCCCGCTCCCGCTGGGCCTCTTTGAAGGCTCGGGTCACCTCCGTCTTCTCGAAGCGGAGGGTCTCGAGGGCGCCACCAGCTAGGATGATGGCCTGCTCCTTGTCCTTGAGGGTGGCCTTCATTACCCCGAGCTGGGTTTCCAGGCCGGCGGCACGGCTCTTCTCCTCCTGGACCAAGGCGGAGAGGGCGTTGCGCGTGGCGTAGACTTCAGCGAAGCTGGCCTCGAGCGAGCAGATGCGCTCCACGGAGCTCTGAGCCTCCGCCATGAGCAGCTCAACGCGCTCCTGGGCTCAGACGCTCTCGACCCTGGCCCTCTCCGATTCAGCCTTTGCCGCGTCAGCCTCCTCCCTAGCACGCTCGAGCTCCCCCTCGAGGCGGGCGGCTTCCCCTCGAGCGGCGTTGGAGTCCGCCCTCGCCCGGGCGGCCTCCTCTTTGGCCTTGGTGGCCTCCTCCCTCGTCTGCTTCAGCTCCTCCTCGATCTCGGCCACCCTGCTCTGCGCAGAGCGACCGGCCTCGGGTTGGCGAAGCACTTCCTCCCGGCTGTTGTGCATTTCGTGGAGGAAGACTGACTTGGAGTAGGACCGCCTCCGCGCCACCTGGGGACAGGAAATCGAGGGTTAAGGCATCCCATACAAAAAAACTACAGACGGCTTAATACTGTGACTCGCCGTGAGGTTCCGGTCAAGGCCTTCGGCGAGCTCGACGCCCAGCTTCAGCAAGTGCCACAGCCACGCCCGGGACCGCTCGGCCTCCTCCCAGCACTCGACCTCCGCCGGATCGTTCATCTCAATCCCTGGAGCGCTGGAATCGCCGAGTTCCCGGAGCACGATGCACTCCTTGCCCCAATGCGGAAGGACCATCTTGACCTTGGCTCGCGCCAAGGACTCGATCTCCTCCACCACATCGCCCGGAACACCGTAGCCCACGGCCAACTCCCCCGGGATGCGAAACTCTGACGTGGCGCGGGCACTCCTCAGCCCGGGGTCGGACGTCGACCTCCTCAGCACGCCGACAGCCGCCGTCTCCTCCGGCTGCTCCGTCGATGGTTGCGGCGCCTAATCCGGTGCTGTTTCCGGCGTCGTCGGAGGCAGCAGAGGTGTGGAGGCCATCGCTTCACCCAACCCCACGACTTGTAGCGCCGGTGGGACCACCGTCGGCGCGTCTTCCGCCGGGCTCGGTACCGAGGCATCCTCCGGTTGTACCCCCGGCAGCCGCGGGATCGTCGACGCCTTCGACGCCGTTTCTTGTTCGGCCAGCAACTCATCCAAAGTAATCACGGACACCCATTGTTTGGGCAGTCCGGAAGTCGCTTCCACCTCCGACGACTTGGGCGGTTGCTGCGCCGGCGGGTCCAGCAGCGCCACGTCCCTCGACGGCGTCTGTTGCGCCTGCTGATGCTGGGGCTGGCCCCCAGTTTTCTCCTCCTCCTGCTGCGGCCATGGCAGCTCCGCTTCTTGCAGGGCCCCCTGCTCCTGCTCCCTCCGGACCTCGAGCTCGCGTAGCCCCGCCGGCCAGGGCCGCCGCTCTCCCGTTGAGGGGGGAAGGGTCGAGGTCTCCTCACCCTCGAGGTCCATGACGACGACCTCCTCTCCCGGCTCATGGCCCTCGGGGGCTCCCACCTTGGGTGCGGGGATCGAAGCCTCTGGACCACCAGGAACGGAAGCCCCCGACATCGGGGCGCCGCCTCCTGGTGCCGGGTCGAGCTCGAGGGCCGCAGGCGGTAACATCAAGGAGGCACTCCCTCCCTCATGCATCCTCCCAGGCACGGAGTTGCCACCCGCCGTGGCCCCCGGGACGCTCGACCCTGTAGCAGGAGTGGAACCCGTCAGCCTACCACGCGCCATAGCACCAAGGGCTGAGGAGAACCACTTGGCTTCCCACGGGGCCAAGGGCCTCGACGACGCACCTGTAGCCGGGGCCTCCATCTTCGTGGCTGCATCCATCTTGAGCCACTTAGCGGGCGCGAGAGACGCCTCCTCGATCTGGCGCTTGGGCCTGAATGGAAAGCAGAACGGCAAAAAGTTCATTGAAGCACACAAAGAAGACGTAACAAAAAGAAAATGATTCAACAGCACTTACCCGAAGGGTATAGAGGCCTTTCGGGTACCCCTCGAACTGCCTGCAGATTTCGAGACCCCTTCCGAAGCTGAGCTCTTTGCAGGGCTGGGGCTGCTCGGGGCCATCAGTGGGGTCGCCGCGCTTCCCTGCTTCGACGGGGCCTCCTGGGCACGCCTCTGCTCTGCGCGCGTCGACGACCGGGACTGGGTCTCCCGGATCGAAGTGGGTGGGCTCCCACCTTGAGTACGACGCAAGGGGGGTGATCCCCCTCGAGGCGAGGCCTTGGCCCCCTTTTTCCACGTCGGCGCTCCGAGGCCGACGCCGCCAGCTGAGGGGCGCGCTGCTCCGCCACCTCCTCCTGCACGAAGGGGCGGTCAGCATGGGAGGATTCCGACAGGATGCGATCGAGGCGCCCCTCCACCCCCTCGACGTCATCACTGTCATCATCATCATCTTCATCTCCATTAGAGGGAGACTCCTCCTCCGGGAGCCCGTCGCGCCTCTGCTCAGCGCGGCGCTTCGCGAGCCTTTCGCGCTCTCGGAGCTTCTTAGCTTTCTTTTTCTCCTCCTCGTCCTTACTCCGCTTCTCTTGCTGGGCGGTGAAGCGTCTTACCTGACGATCGGGAGCGTCCTCCCTCAGTGGAGGCCTCGATCTCCGGTAGTCGATTCTCCCCTGCGCAAAGACGTTTAGTCACAGGGACATGAGAAAGGGGAGGAGGGGGGAGAACTCGAAGGGCACGAGCCGGGGCACTCACCAGGTCAAGGCAACCCTCCTCCGGCCGCATGGGGAGGCGGTTGACGTCTTCCACCCTGAACGAACCAGACACCATTCCCTTTACCCGCGCGATGACTTCCGAGGCGGACGGCCTCTCGCCGGACATCCGGCACCTCCTGAGAAGCTCGGGCGCCGCCGAGGGGAGCATCTCGTCCAACCGCAACGGGCGCTCCATCAGAGGGAGCACCCGTTGACTGTGAAAGGCCAAGGCGACCATCCCCGCCGTCAGGCCCGCTTCTCAAAGGGTCCTCATCGCGACGATGAGGGGGTGAAGTCGACGCTGAAGGTCTCCCGCGACACCGAACGGCCAATTGTATGGACGCTCAGCGATGAGCTGCCCGGTGTACGGTGGGAGATAGCCGCCGTCGTTGCGAAGATAGAACCACTTCTCGTCCCACCGGGAGTGGTTGGACGCCAACCCGGTGGGGATGTACTCGCGTGGCTCCTTCGACCTCCCGGTCTTCAACGCGAAGTTGAGGCACCCCGCTCTGACGATTCGCCTTACTCCGGCCGACACCGGGGAGGCGAACCACTCCCCCTTGTAGAGGTGGAGCCATAGCTCCCAATGTGGCTCCATTCCGAGATAGCCCTCGCAGACGGCCGCGAAGATGGCAGCATTGGAGATGGCGTTGGGGGAGAAATGGTGGAGCTTGACGCCATAGTAGTTCGTCAGCCCCTGCATGAACTCGCTTGGGGGAACGCCGAACCCGTGCCGATGGAACTTGAGGAAGCTCACCACATACCCCTTTGACGAATTTGGCTCATCGTGGTCCCTGGGTGGCGCAATCCACTCCGGCCGATTCGAATCCGTGACGGGGCGGAGAAGTCCTTCTCTCACCAGCTCGGTCAGCCTCTGCCACGTCACGGTTGACGGGCGCCAGGGCTCGGCGGGCTGGAGGACTGGGGCCATGGTGGCGGCGGCAGCACAGATCTGCTCGGTGGGCGCGCCAGCGGCAACAACAGCACGAATCTCCTTGGTAGACGGTCGACCAGGAAGGTTCCCAATCGCGACTTCTCGCTCTAAGTTTTTATCCTCACGCGCGTAGGAAAGCAGGAGCTCAGCAGAATGGCAAAGGTGGGAGCGAACGCCTGTCCCCCTCTGTTTTTATACTCGGGAAGAGCAATGGCGGAGCCCGGCGGCAGGGAAAAGGTAACTTCCCGCAATTAATGCATTTACCTGACCGTTCCCCCCTCGACCCTCGACCGGACGCACGCGTCACACCTCTGACAGAGAGCTGTTGCTCGGGCCCACCATGATCACACCGCTAAGCCCTTCTCCTCAAAAGGCGTGCCCAACGGTAAGAAAAAAGAACCGTCACTCGCTAACGGAGTTTTCTACATAAGGTAAAATGCACCTCGAAGTCTCGAGGGAGCGAAGGCCGGCCCTCGAGTGAGGGCTTAATGGCCGCCCTTGAGCACCGCAAAAGAGCGGGCCCTGACCCCGCCTCGAAGTCTCGAGGGAGCGAAGGCTGGCCCTCGAGTGAGGGCTTAACGGCCGCCGTCGAGCACCGCAAAAGAGCGGGCCCCGACCCCGCCTTGAAGTCTCGAGGGAGCGAAGGCCGGTTCTCGAGTGAGGGCTTAACGACCACCCTTGAGCACCGCAAAAGAGCAGGCCCCGATCCCGCCTCAAAGTCTCGAGGGAGCGAAGGCCGGTCCTTGTGTGAGGGCTTAACGGCCACCCTTGAGCACCGCAAAAGAGCGGGCTCTGACCCCGCCTCGAAGTCTCGAGGGAGGGAAGGCCGGTCCTCGTGTGAGGGCTTAACGGCCACCCTCGAGCACCGCAAAAGAACGGGCTCCGACCCCGCCTCGAAGTCTCGAGGGAGCGAAGGCCGGTCCTCGTGTGAGGGCTTAACGGCCGCCCTCGAGCACCGCAAAAGAACGGGCTCCGACCCTGCCTCGAAGTCTCGAGGGAGCGAAGGCCGGTCCTCGTGTGAGGGCTTAACGGCTGCCCTTGAGCACCGCAAAAGAGCGGGCTCTGACCCCACCACGAAGTCTTGAGGGAGCGAAGGCCGGTCCTCGAGTGAGGGCTTAACAGCCACCCTTGAGCACCACAAAAGAGCGGGCTCCGACCCCGCCTCGAACTCTTGAGGGTGCGAAGGCCGGTCCTCGAGTGAGGGCTCAACGGCCGCCCCTGTGCGCCGAAAGAGAATGGTTGCTCGTCGACGGAGATTTCCAATAAAGGAGAAAACGGGCTCTGACCCTACCTCAATGTCTCGAGGGAGCAAAGGCCGGTCCTCGAGTGAGGGCTTAACGGCCGCCCTTGAGCACCAAAATCGGGCTCCGGCCCTAAGTCTCGAAGGAGCAAAGGCTGACCCCACGAACAAGGTTCGACAGCCGCCCTCGAGCACCCGAGTCAGGGGTGACCAAGGGGGAGCCAACACGAGGCCCTGCTCGAGAACGAACTCTCGAGACCCCTTTGGACGCATCCAAGGCGAAACGCTACGGACTTTATGGAATCCCCCCGAAGGGAGGCATCGAGCCGCCGAGACCTATCGAATGGAATCAGAATCCGTAGGACCATTGCATTTTGCTTTAATGAGACCGCCTCCAGGCCTTCTGCCGACCTCTATCGAATGAGGAATGGGCTCTTGCTTGGATTTTCCCATTACCAGCTCACTGAGAACTTCGCGGCTCGCCCTATCGGGGGTAGTCCGATGCTTCTCGCCTCACATCCGATCGAAAGGACTCGTGAGAAGAATGCCGAGGCCAGCAACGCCCCAGCCGCACGAGGCTCGGGGGCTCGCCAGTGTCCGGCGCCCCTCGACGAAAAAGGGTCAAAAAATCCCCCGGGGGCTCCCCTCGGTAAAACGCTATGACTCCAGTTCAGGCCTATACCCGACTGGACGAGCACCCTTTAACTAAATATAAATAAAGCCCTCACAGGAGTCTTTCGACTCCTACGAGGCCTCGGGGGCTACCCCCGCGGGGGTCGCTCGCGCGCCCCCTGCGAAAAAATCCAAATCACGTCTCATTCCTAAATTCCTGACCCCCTCCGCGAGTGTCATCACTCGCGCAGGGGCTCGGGGGCTACTGTCGATACCCTGGAAACGGGTACCCTAGACCCCTGGCTTACCAAACGAAAACCCCGCAAAATCAGCATCTTGACCCCTCCGATAACCTCCCGTGCTAACGTACGAAGGCCCATAGGCTGAGACGTATCGGACTGGCCCACGAACGAACAACGACGGCCTAAAACCAAAGCCTGCTCGAGAGGCTACCGAACGGACTAGTACTGTATAACCGAGAGGTTACCGAATGGACTAGTATTGTCCGCCCGAGAGGATATCGAATGGACTAGTACTGTATACGTGAGGGTATGATTCGAGCGACCCCTCGAGGACGTAACTTCGCCCAGCGAACGAGCCTCCCCTCGAGGACGGAACTTCGCCCGGGCGAATGGGTAGCCCTCGAGGACAGTGCACCCCTCGGCCACCAACTCCCCCGTATGGACCCGAGCGCATTTAATGCGATCTATCTACCCCCGCCTAACCGCATGGCCACAGTTACGGTAATAGTTACAGGCGTGGCGGTCAAATCCGCTTTTACCGCCCATACCCCGGAATCCCGCAAGTCATATTACGCTGTTGCGCCATACCGAGCGCTGTGCCACGACCCGCACCGCCTCGAGACGTATAAACTAACGTGTTTTCCATGTTTTCCTAGATTCGGTCTTATCCAGTGAAGCTCGACCTCCTCGGCACGACCCCCTCGGCTCTGGCCAAGACCCTCGACCGTCGCCCCTCGACTTCACCGAGCAAGCCCTTGAGCCGAACTTCAACAACTCCCGACGCGACGGCTGCAGGGCCTCTCATACCGACGTACGTCACTACAGTGGCACCGACATGATCGGCCTCAACGACGTATGACGTCAGCGTCATGCGAACTCAAAATACATGTACACCTGTGCCCCTCCTTCGTCTATAAAAGGAGGCGCCAGGACGTTAGAGAAAGGGACGGGACTCAAAACCGAGAGAATCTAGAGCATAGAAACATTAAGGCTTTAGATCACAGAGCGACACCGTGAGCCTGTGCAAGGTCGAGAGCAAGGCGTCCGAACGCCCCAACTCCACCTCACACTCCTCACCCCAGCTTGTATTTTCCCCTGTACTAGCACTTCGGTGCAAGATAACACGAATCATCCTCCCCCCGCTGGACGTAGGGCCTTCTTTGCCCGAACCAGGATAAATTATTGTGTCCTTCTTGCATCACCCACCGGATTAGGGAGCACGCGAATACAATATTACTCGTTGGTGTTAACCCCTCGAGGGTCAGAACACCGACACTTGTATTGTTCAACTTCTGTGCTCAAAACCAAATGGGGAATATTAAAACTGAGCAGCATGTCATTGCTCTCGGCCTGGTCCATTATGGCCATGCACGATGTATCTCGGGCTCTAAGCCCAAAGTTCTAGGGCTAGGCTGTAATGCTTATACTCAAACACACACTTGCATGCCTAGCTAAAGTCCTGTCTAGTATCAATAGTTCAGCCTGATCAGATGGACACAACATTTGGCTTTGGAACAAAATGGGAAACGTTAGAAATCCTAGCTCACCTTATCATCTCTCACACATGATTCAAGTGACAGCTGCCAGGAGCTAAGGGAAAATCAAACACGTGCGGCCTCAACGAGCGCACGGCTATAGAAGAAGTGGTGCCGGTGTGGTCACCTTCATCAGAGCATATATGCCTAGATGATTGAGCCCTAAGATTACTTTTCCAACTTGTTCCTCTTCGGAACATAGTTTGTTATTTAGTTCTTTTGCCTTTTCTTTTATTCTCTTACCTCTAGATTAATTAGCATGTGATGTATTGTTTGTTAGAAATTGTATTGTTTCAATTGAAAGATATGATGAGCTTCAAGGCTAAATAAGGATGGTAAGCTTGCTAATCCAGTTGTGTTTGTGGTCCTGAAATCATTTTGCACATTGTGACCAAGATCCGTGCCATGGGAGCTACTGAGGTGAAGATTGTTGGGGTCTCAATAGATTCTGGTGGCCAACAGGCATTCATGGAAGCTGGTGCTGATGTGTATGTGCTGAAACCTATGAAGCTTGAGACACTCAGGTCTATGTTGGAGGTGGTCATTAGCAAGAAGAACTTGAGCGGCAAGCATCAGCTCATAGCAACAAGAGATGCAGCCAGCTAGCTCATAATATTTTATTGTGGATTATTCACATTGATGATTTGTTGTAGGTTATTTTAATTATGCTTTGTTGGGGTGAGCACTCTTCAAGTTGTAATATTTTAAGACAAATTTGGATATCTTCTATGATAATTTACGTGGAATCACTTTCCACACACACCTTCCTCTTCGGTAGACATATTTCTATCTCTTTTATTTAGTTGTTTTGCCTTTTCTTGTATTCCCTTACCTCTAACTCAGCAATTGATGGATTATTTTTAGACTATAATCTTATTATTTGAATAGAATGATTTGATGAGCTTCGGTGTTAATATGGACGCGTAGCTTGCCTATCTTGTCATGTTCGTGGCCCTAAAATCAGGTTCTATGGAGCGGGCACTCCCCGCAAGGCTACAACTCATTCGGCATGTGTCTTGTCTAATGCCATGTTGCATGCATGCGACATGGTTCAGCTCCACTAGGCCTAGTTGGTGCTCGCTCATGTGCTAGAAAACCCCTGTTGAGTGCAAGAACTCACCTTTCTCCCCCCGCATGCACTGTTTGCTCTACTCCCATTGCTGAATGCATGAGCGTGTTGAACACTTGGGCATAGTTCTTCCTTTCCCCTTCTTGTGAACTACCAATCAATCTGCACTACACAAAACCATAGTTTATGAGTGTACTCCACAAAAAAATCTCAAAAGATGAACAAATCAACAAAAAGAGTGTGCAATACACAAAACCATACCTTATGAGTGTCCTTTACAAAAAAATCTCAAAAAGTTAAGGAGGTTTTAGGTTAAATATGTTGGGTTATGAGGGTGCTACGCTAGCCAGAAAAAAAACTTTTCTGCCTCATAAACCAGGATGTACTGCTAGTTACAGGTTACGGGATTACCACTAGACGCGCAGGTGCAGCGGAAGATGACTCGATGTAGTTGTACGCGTCGCAGCAGGTAGTGTAGTTCCGTGGTCATCTGTCATGTCAATCCCCTCGCGCGGTTCGTCCTAGTGCTCTAGATGCAGCACCTCCAAGGAATCCCACACATGCAGGGAAGAAGCAATGCACCTCCGGACTACTAGGTCCGCGAGGAGCAGAAGGCACGAGCATGGGGAGGGCGATGGTGGCTGTTCAAGGCATGTAAAAAACCTTGGTCATGCCCCTTCCCCTTGCTTATATAGGCGTCCCCAATGAGCTCACGAGTTGAAGGCCCATTAGTAACCCTAAGCCTTGTCTAATTCGGGTCCAACCTGAATTAGGCTTCCAGCCCCTTAAGCGTGCGACCCTGTGGGTTCACGCACACATTGACATGGGCCGAGTACTTCTACTCGCCCAATAGTTAACAGCAGCCTCTAGCAAGGCGTGACAACTCCTATGTGCACGCAAAGATCATATCAGATGAACCACTATGACCACATACAAGTTATTCCCTTTGCCACTCGATATATGGTTCAACTTGTGGGTTAACACTTAACCCAAGCACGGCCATGCATTTGTTGATCCAATCACTTGAGTGATCCAGTGATATATCTCTCGCGTAGAGAGGGGAAAATTCCATCTTGATTGTCTATGTCTCATAGCATGCTTCCCGACAACCCGAAGACCACCTTTATAACTACCCAATTACGGAGCAGCGTTTGATAGTCCCTAAGTAGGTTGTTTCACATCTTGAGTACATACCACAATCTCAGGTCTAAGGACATAACGTATATGACATGAATAGAGACTTTTTCATGTCGGGTCAGTCCAGCCTACATGTCTCACATGTGCCCACATTATTAGTTTAACATCTCCATGTCCATGACTTATGAAACATAGCCATCAACTAATACATGTGCTGGTCTAATATTCAAGTGTGTTCTCACAAGAATGCCGATCAGGGACAACTTTAGAATAAACATTCAAGTAATTGAGTTTCACAAACAATTCACATAATTGCCAATCAACACAAGTTGTCTATAATGGATATTCAACGAACACTTAATGCATGTCATAGATACAACTGGAATATCATCATCTCTATGATTAACTCTAGGGCATATTCCCAACAGTCTCCCACTTGCACTAGAGTTAATCTCTAAGATGTCTAATCTCCATAGACTTCATGTGCGCCTCATGCTTAGGCTGTGGAAGAGCCTTTGTCAAAGGATCTGCTACATTCAAATCCGTATGTATTTTGCACAATTTGATCTCTTCTCATTTCACAAACTCTCGAATGAGATGAAACTTTCGAAGTACATGTTTGTTCTTCTGGTGATCCCTAGGCTGCTTAGCCTGTACAATCACCCTATTGTTATCACAATATAAATTCGATGGGCCCGACGCATTCAAAAACACACCAAGTTCAATGAGGAACCTCCTCAACCAAACACCTTCCTTTGCAGCGCCAGAAGCTGTAATGTACTCGGCTTCTGCTGTATGATCAGACACTGTCTCCTGCTTAGAACTTTTCTAGCTAACTGCACCACCATTTATTGTGAACAGAAAACCTGATTGAGATAGTGAATCATCCCCATTGGTTTGGAAGCTAGCATTGGTGTAACCATTTACAACAAGCTCCTCCTCACCTCCATAGATTAGGAACACATCCTTAGTCCTTCATAAGTACTTAAGAATGTTTTAACCAACGTCCAGTGACTCTCACCAATATTGGCTTGATACCTGCTCGCAACACTTAGAGCATAGGCTACATCTGGATGAGTACATATCATGGCATACATGATGGAACCAACTGCCGAAGCATATGAAACCTTGCTCATGCGCTTGCGCTCAGCATCTGTGGAAGGACACTTCTTATCACTGTAGCACACACCATGTGACACAGGCAAGAACCCTTTCTTGGACTGTTCCATGTTGAACCTCTTCAACATCTTATCAATGTAAGTATCCTGGCTTAATCCTATCATCCTTCTCGACCTATCTCTATAGATCCTTCATAGAAAAACTATTATTCAGTGAAGTCTTTATAGATTGCAACATAGGAATGCCGTTCCTGATCAGTAATATGTCATCCACATACAAGATCAGAAACACAATAGCGCTCCCACTTTCCTTCTTGTAAACACAAGGTTCTTCTTCATTCTGACGGAAGCCAAACCCTTTGATGACCTCATCAAAACGAAGATTCTAACTCCGAGATGCTTGCTTTAACCCATAAATAGATTTCTTAAGCTTGCATATCTTTCTAGCATTATTAAGATCAATAAAACCTTCGGGCTATATCATATACACGTCCTCTTCTAAATACCCATTTAGAAAGGCTGTTTTAACATCCATCTGCCATATCTCATAATCAAAATATGCAGCAATTGCTAGAATGATCTGGATAGATTTAAGTATCACTACCGACGAGAATGTCTCGTCATAGTCAACCCCTTGAACTTGCCAAAAACCCTTTGCGACAAGCCAAGCTTTATAGACATGAACATTTCCATCCATATCCTTCTTCTTCTTGAAGATCCATTTGCACTCAATGGGTCTAACCCCATCAGGCCGGTCAACCAAGTTCCAAACTTGATTGTCTCCCATGGAATCTATCTCGGATCTCATGGCACTTTGCCATTTCTCGAAATCTGGATCCATCATAGCTTCCGCATAATCCATAGGTTCGTCATCATCTAACAATAACAAATCCCCACGCAATGCATGAAGTCTGTCTGATCTTCGTGGTTGTGGTGGTGTGTCCACTGCCACGGGTGTCTCAACTTGCTCATCTACATTAGCATCACTCGTAGAGTCAGTCCCTACTGGCTCATTTTGAACTTCTTCAAGATACACCTTTTGTCTATTCTTTTCTCTTTTGAGAAACTCTTTCTCTAAGAAAACACTATTTTGAGTAACAAACACTTTGCCCTCTGACCGGTTAGAGACATAATACCCTAAAGTTTCCTTTGGATATCCCACGAAAAAGCACTTGTCCAATTTGGGTGTTAGTTTATCTGATATAAGTCATTTGACATAAACTCTACAACCCCAAATTTTCAGAAAAGACAAACTGGGACTCTTACCAGTCCACATCTCATATGGTGTCTTAACTATGGACTTAGATGGAACCCTATTCAATGTGAAAGCGGGTGTTTCTAGAGCGTATCCCCAAAACGATAAAGGTAGGTCTGACTGGCTCATCATAGACCGAACCATGTCCAACAAGGTCCGATTATGTCACTCAGACACGCCATTTCTCTGAGGCATTTTGGGTGGCGTAAGCTATGGAACAGTTCCACAACTCTCAAATATAACTATAAAGGAGAATATATGGTGCATCTTGTCTATATTTGTTCAAATCTAAAATCTCCTTTTGCCACGCAAACAAATGATTAGTTAAAGGGCTGCAATATAAATAATCATGTCATGTCAAGATCCACAATTTTTGTTATAAAGAAACAGGTAAAATTTCAAGAAGGGGAGCAATGTTGGCTACAACCTAGAACTTGTCCTCCAACTACACTCAAACCGAGGACGGTTTGTTGTCAAGAAGGGGAGAATGATGAGGACATGAAACCCTCAGATACGACCA
>CM041635.1:13775530-13922331 GCA_023333625.1 Bothriochloa decipiens | reverse complement strand
GTGGAACCAAGTGAGTTGCACCAAAAGTCACTATGCGAATGTAGAACTGGGGTCACCTTATCAATGGTCGTATCTGAGGGTTTCATGTCCTCGTCAACTCTTAAGATGATTGCTAAACTCGTGACTTAGATATTCGCCTCCACGATTAGATCGCAAGGCCTTGATCTTCTTGCCACATTGATTCTCTACTTTATTCTAAAATTCTTTGAACTTTTCAAATGTTTCAGACTTATGCTTCATTAGGTAGACATATCCATATCTACTAAAGTCATCAGTAAAAGTTATGAAGTATTGAAATCCTCCTCTAGCTGTCGTGCTCATTGGTCCACATACATTAGTATGTACAAGTTTCAACAAGTCAGACGCCCTCTCAGGAAATCCTTTGAATGGCGCCTTGGTCATCTTGCCTAGCAGGCAAGCCTCACATGTCTCGTATGATTCAAAATCAAACAAAGTTAGAAGACCATCATCATGGAGCCTCTTCATGCGATTCTCACTTATATGACCCAAGCGACAATGCCACATATAGGTGGGACTTAACTTATTAAGCCGAGGCCATTTAGCACTAACATTACAGATAGGTGCATCATCAAGATTTAAAATAAATAACCCATTCACAATAGATGCAAAAGCCACAAACATGTCATTCTTGGAGATCACACAACCATTGTCTTTACTCGCAAAAGAATAACCATCCTTCATCAAACATGAAGGTGATATAATGTTTCAACTTAAGCTAGGAACATGATAACAATTATTCAATTCCATGATAAATCCTCATGGCAGGTGAAGTTGCATTGTCCTGACGTTCAACGCAGCAACTATTGCATTGTTGCCCACGCGGAAGTCAACCTCTCCCTTTTCCATGCTTCTACTTCTTATCATTCCCTGCATCGTATTGCAAATATGAGCAACCAATCCGGTATCAAATACCCAGGAATTGATATAGGAGTTAGCGAGAAAAATGTTCATAACATGAACAACAAGGGTACAAGTAGCATAATACCTTTACCGCCGCCATCCTTCTCTAAGGACGCCAAGTACTCCTTGCAATTCCTTTTCCAGTGACCTTTCCCCTTACAATAAAAGCAATTAGAATTTGCAGATGGTCCAGCCTTAGCAGCAGATGGGTTTGGCTTGGAGATCTCATCTTTAGCCTTGCCCTTCTTCTTTCCCTTCCTCTTGAATCGAGGTCTGTTCTGGACCGCCAACACTTGGCTACTGCCGGCACCTTTCATGATGTCGGCTTCTGCAGTTTTCAGCATACCACACAGTTCACTCAAGCCTCTCTCTGCCCCATGCATATGGTAGTTCGAGATGAAGTTTCCATAGCCGGGTGGAAGAGACGAGAGGATAAAATTAGTAGCCAACCCTTGGCCAATTGGGAAGCCCAGCTTCTCCAACCTTTGAGTGTAACCAACCATCTTGATTATGTGTGGTCCTACTGTTGCGCCCTCTGCAAGCTTGGTTTCCACAAGCGCCTTAGAGACATTGAACCTTTTAGTCCTGGCCTGCATGCAAAACATCTCCTCAAGCACCACGATCATATCGTTCGCTGAGTGATTGTTATCAAACTGCATCTGCAGATCAGATTCCATGGAAGCAAGCATAAGGCAACTCACTTCAGATCAGCATCGCATGCTTTCCTATAAACGATTCTTTCAGCAGCAGGTGTATTTTCTTCAGGCTCATCTAGTAATGGGGTGTCTAGAATATCTTCCTTTTTCTCAGCCCTGAGAACAATTCTCAGGTTTCAGACCCAATCCGCATAATTTGTTCCATTCAACTTATCTTTCTCAAGAATTATACGCAAAGAAAATGGTTGATTGCGAGCGGCCATCTACAACAGAAGTAATGCAAAATACTAAGACAATGTATCCATGAAGGAGTAAATTATATCAAATAGAATATACTCCCACTAAAATCAATATCCCTCAATTGATACTTAGTGATTCAAGACCCACAACTAACAAGTCAACTAGTGAGCTTTAGCATCACCGCTAGAAGACATGGTAGATCGGTAAGCAACACCTTGCGAATCACATCTCATATGACTCTTGTTGTTGGGCTAGCATCCCTATGTCGATCACTCAACCTTTCCATGCTTCAAGATCCCTAACCGTTAGGATGACCTTGTTCAAGTAACCAAATCTTCTTGCAGTAAGTATCCGATACGAACCTGCGTAGTCGAGGAAAACCAGTGGCACCCTAATTTCATAGACCCACCACCGATTGTACAAGACTTATGATAGTGCAAGGTTTGGGGAAGCATTCAACTTAAACATTGCTGAGGGATCATTCTACTTCACTATCGCACTCATGTAGACAAAACATAATAGCATGTGAAAGTAGAACAAATAATGAGAATCACATTCACACATAGTGACATGGTATGGCCCTTTAATGAATGGTGATCTATATCTCCATCATCTTGCCCATCATGGTGATCTCCATCTCCACGATCCATGTGTGCCATCCTTCTTGTGATAAGTCCTCCAAGAACTATCTCGTCGCAAGCTATACTAATTACATAGTCACGTAATCATAAGATGGCACGCAGGCCAATACATCAAATGGCAACACATATGGCTCTAGCCGTGTTGCTTACATGACACGCAGGCCATGAAAAATTACATACATACACATGGGCCATACCAATCACATCATACCCTGCAAAAACAAGTTAGGCGTAGAACGATTCTATGCACTATGACAGGTAGCAACGGCGGTCCCTCTATTTTCACTAGATCAATCCCATTGATCTATGCCCAACATGTATGGTCTTACGTGTATCACTTAACTCAGGTGGCGGATTAAACCGACCGGTATGAGTATATCATTACACGGCCATGCATCAAGAGCACGAAAATAGATTGAGTTTCCATCTACAACCCCATTACACAAATTGACCTAATCAAACAGTGCAACCAAGACTAGCAGATTGCATCTACTAACTCTGCATATCATCTATATGCCATAATCCGAACCTATAACGAATAGCTATGGCACTGATACCACTGTTGGGTTATGAGGGTGCTACGCTAGACAGAAAATAAAACTTTTCTACCTCATAAACCAGGATGTACTTCTAGTTACAGGTTATGGGATTACCACTAGACGCGCAGGTACAGTGGAAGACGACTCGATGTAGTCATACACATTGCAGCAGGCAGTGCAGTTGCGTGGTCGTCTATCACGTCAATCCCCTTGCGCAATTTGTCCCAGTGCTCCAGATGCAGCACCTCTGAGGAATCCCACACGTGCAGGGAAGAAGCAATGCGCCTCCGGACTGCTAGGTCCACGAGGAGCAAAAGGCACGAGCGTGGGGAGGGTAACAGCTGTTGTTCAAGGCGTGTAAAAAACCTTGGCCGCACCCCTTCCCCTTGCTTATATAGGCGTCCCCAATGAGCTCATGAGTTGGAGGCCCATTAATAACCCTAAGCCTTGTCTAATTCGGGTCCAACCCGAATTAGGCTTCCAGCCCCTTAAGCGTGCGACCATATGGGTTCACGCACACATTGACATGGGCCGAGTACTCCTACTCGCCCAATAGTTGATAGCGGCCTCTAGCAAGGCGTGACAATTCCTATGTGCACACAAAGATCATATCAGATGAACCACTACGACCATATACAAGTTATTCCCTTTGCCACTCGATATATGGTTCAACTCATGGGTTAACACTTAACCCAAGCACGGCCATGCATTTGTTGATCCAATCACTTGAGTGATCCAGTTGTATCTCTCTCATGTAGAGAGGGGCAAATTCCATCTTGATTGTCTATGTCTCATAGCATGCTTTCCGACCACCCGAAGACCACCTTTATAACTACCCAGTTATGGAGCAGCGTTTGATAGTCCCTAAGTAGGCCATTTCACATCTTGAGTACATACCATAATCTCAGGTCTAAGGACATAACACATATGACATGAATAGAGACTTTTTCATGTCGGGTCAGTCCAGCCTACATGTCTCACATGTGCCCACATTATTAGTTTAACATCTCCATATCCATGACTTGTGAAACATAGCCATCAACTAATACATGTGCTGGTCTAATATTCGAGTGTATTCTCACAAGAATACCGACCAGGGATAACTTTAGAATAACCATTCAAGTAATTGAGTTTCACAAACAATTCACATAATTGCCAATCAACACAAGTTGTCTATAATGGATATTCAATGAACACTTAATTCATGTCATAGATACAACTGGAATATCATCATCTCTATGATTACCTCTAGGGCATATTCCCAACAAAATATTGATAGCAAACTTGTTCCAATCGTGTTCATGGGCTTGAGTCTGGCTCAACTAAGTGGGCATGCCATACAAGGCTGCAATTAGAACTCATTTCGAGATGCACCAGAGGAAAAACATAAAATGTTATTCATTTTGTCCATTATCGTTAGTCCTACATTGTTTAGCTGGTATGCTGAAAAGCAAAAAGGAAAACATTAAAACTAAGCAGCGATAGTGACCGCCAGCAGGGCTATCCATGTCTTGGATATGTATTGTGTTAGATGAGGAGAACAAGAGAGGGATTATGAGAAAGGGGAATGACACACATAGAATTAGATGAGGAAGGGACAATTACCTTAAATAGACATTGTCACACCCCCTGCATGTGGATAAGAGAGAGGGATCTCAATGGGGGTCCGATGCTTAGGATGATCCAAGTAGTAGAAAAATGAATTCATGGCTGTAGGTGCTTTCCATTTTGGTGGACAAGGAGGGATAATGATGAACCCGTAGTTTTCCAAGATATATTTATGCATTAGATACACATGAAAATATATCATTTTCTTCATAAGTATCTCATGTTTTGATTGTTAGGTATTTTGTTTCTAACATTCTTTTTCATGCATTTAAAAATATATATGCAATCAGACACTTTACTATTATTCAACTATAATATCTTATTGCTTAGTTTGTAATTTGCAATGTAGATTAGCTTAAAGTTTCTTTATTCCTTCAATGTTTTGCAACCACATTATAAGGTAGTAAAATTCAAAGCCTTGTAGTTACATAATCTCTGTCAAAGATTTATACTTGAACTCAAATAAAAGCAATAAGGTATATGTGTTACCATGTTTAGTTTTTTAATTTTAGTGCCACCATAATTTTGATATGATTGTATCTTTTATGTGAATGTCTTTTTAGAAATTTACTGCCATCATTAATGATATAAGATTTATTCATATACAATGTTCTAACAATGATTCAACCACTTTTTGTATGATGGTTTCCTTTTTGCAGATTATGCACAGGTTTAATTGGGATAACACCGAGACTTCAAAAAAGGTACACTAATAGATATGTTAATCTATTGTAGTCTAGAAAGTTCATGGAACATAGACTAAATACCTACTTTTTTGATCTTTTTAAGTTTGTCAAGAATCATGTATTATCATCTTATAGTCCTTGGTAACTTCATTTGCCATTGTTCAAAGTTTTGTTTATTAATATATCACTAAGAATAGTGGAATCCACATGTTACCATGTAAAATCCCCATATTTCTCTCCATTTTTACTTTATTTTTATATAGTGTTTCTCTCCATTTTGACTTTGGTTGTTATATAGTCATGTAGTGTGGCATGATTGTCCCCTTGGTTGTTGAAGACACACCACCATTACTGTATCTCCTACCCACACACTACTTGCCCATTAAATTTGAAATGTCTCCTCTAGTGATCTACTTAATGCCATTCATCTTCTCTTACATCAAAAAGTCCATCTTTGGCTCCTTGATGTATTCGTGATCCCACGTGTAACCAAAACTAGTGGTTTCTCATGGGTTTAGAGCCATTTAAAGTGTTCCCATGATAAATATGTTATACAAATTTCTTGTAAATGTTTACTTCACATATGTATTATTTATGTTTGTGGTATTGCAAGTAGCTCTCATGTGTAATCCATAGAAAACCATATCCCGTTATTGGTTTCTTTTGATTTGATAGCTCAAGACGCCAACCACTAAAGTACATTTCATTGATAATGATGGATCATGGACAAGAAACAGTGATAATGGTAGTGATTATGATGGCTACGATAATGATGATGATTCTGATTATCATGTCTTTGATGATTCTGATTACATGATGACAATGATAACTATAATGAATATGATACATGTGATGAGGATGATAATTCTGATGATGGTAATGATACCTTATGTGCTTTATGTGATGATGGAGGAAAGTTAATAAGGTATGTCAACTTTGATACCTTATTTAGGTGAACAAAGATTAATCATTTTTGTATTTTAATCCATTCTATAAGATATGTGTAGAGTGATGGGGGCCCTTTTTGGCCCCTCCTCTCTCCACTTTGTCGAATAACATCATCCCAATCTTAAAGAATTAGTTAGATAAATACAAGCATGTCAAAACTTAATGTTATGACAACAAAAAAATAGTATACACAAGTTTCACGACTAAGAAAAAATGAATATTGACTCAACCATATTATTAGATCTTGTTTATTGAAAAACTAAAGTAATTGTTTTTTGAATAACAACAATTGTGACATCTTATTTTCTAAACCATTTGTGTTAATACCTAATAAAGATAGTGATAAAAAATATATACATTATAGAGTCATATCTTGCTTATATTTGACGTTTCTAATATGATACATGAAGTGTAGCCAAAAAGATTTATTCCATGGGATAATTATTTTCTCCAATGGTTTGCAAATCCTCCTAATCATAACCAAATGTGATTAACTAAATTTATTTGGTTGTACCTTTGCTTACTACAATTTATCTAATCTAGCTGTGTAGGCTAATGCAAGAGATCCTTCCATCCTAGAAAGAAAGATGGCAAAGAATCTAAATGTAAAACTCTTGGTTACACTTCTACACAATTAAAGGTAACTTTTCTTGCTACTTCACTATCCTCCTGGTTTGAATTGGTGACATGTTCCTTTTAAAATTTATAGAAAATGGCTTCTTTTCTATGCAAGAATTGTGAATATGAGCAACACCAATGTTTGAAATGTGGAGAGCTTGAGCCATCAGCAGAACCAAATGCTAAGGTTTACAACAATTGTAACCTACAAATTAAGAAGGATGTTGCTTACATCTAGTTTACAACAATGTCTCATTTTTCTTATTTTTGTTCTAATGCGCTGAGATTGAGACTATTGAGAAGATGTTTATTTGAAGATAATACTTGCTTTCTAGCCATTAACGATGGTGCTTGCTTTGCCTTTTCTATTTTTAGACCCATTTTTATGTCTATATTTTAGCATGGTTCATCCTTCTATTAGAGTGATTAACTTTTTTCTAGGATGAAAATCAATATAGCAAACTCTTATCAAATTTTAATCAAGAAATGATTATGTAATTTTGTCTTGCTATTGTATCCCCCCTATCATCTTTAGATTTGTTACATGCATTCCCATAGTTGTTTAATTTGTTATATGCATTCTCATAGGTATTTTAAGTGTAATAATCCAACTTGTGGGCGGTTCTACCACCCCAAATGTGTTGCAAAATTAGTAAAGCCTGATGACTCTAATGGTGATGGATCTTGTAGATTGGAAAAATGAATTATGGAGGGAATGGCATTTACCAACCCCATGCATTGTTGCTTTGATTGTGGAAGAATGGAGAACATAACCCAAAGAGCAATGCAATTTGCTATGTGTAGACATTGTCCAAAATCGTATCACATAGGATGTTTTCCAAGGTACCACAAAGCATATGGATTATTATTTGTATGCAGTTTTTTTTGTATATTTGATTATTGTCATGATATCTAGTGGCATTTCTTAGGGACATATCATTTGAAACAAAGGACAAGAATATCGAACAACGTGCTTGGAATCTTCGTGGAATTGTTATCATTTATTGTTTGTAAGTTCATTATTGATTCGTCTCCTTGTGTTTCTTCACACAATCTCAGAATAATCTAACTTTTGTTGAAATCACTCAGGGACCACAAAATATGTAGGGCAACTGGAAATGCTAAAATGGTCCATATAAAGTTCCCACGAACTCCAAAGACGATCAAAGTCCAAGATCTTGCTAAACAGAAAGTCAAAATGGACATCCAACGAAAAAGAAGTGTTGTTCAATGTCTAGTGAAATCCATAAAGGCATTGAACAAGTACCTAGAACAAAATTTGAGCACACCGAAGACTCACTAGAGCATATGGTTCTCAAACCTGCAGAACCATCTATCACAAGAGCTACTAATCAAAGTAGCAAAATAGCTCTAAAATGGCAGAAAAAGCAACCTAGATCATCATTGTCATTTGTTATGAGACCTGGAATGCTATCATCTGATGTGGGTGGCAAAACAAAAAAGAGGTGAATCACCATCCTCATGGTCATAGTAATTTTTAAATTCATTTCCTAGAAAATATGCAAATAATTATTTAGCTATAGAAGACAATAAAAGGTACCGATTAGTATGCTATTTGCTACAATAAGTATTTTCATATAATAAAAGTGAACTTCTAATTTCCTTTCTACTTCATTTTTACTTCTTTTTCTTTCTAATCACTAATTCTACCACAATGCCTATATGCTTCATAGATCCTCATAAGGATTTCTTTTTTGTTTCTCCATATCAGGAAAACAAGTAGACCAAACAAGGAAAGAACCTCAAGGAAATCCTATAATAATTCTAATAAGAAATGTGTTGAACCTCCTATTTAGGTACCTAAATCAAGGCTAATATCCTATAATTGTCCATATATTGTGGTAATTTGGTTGGTTCTTCATATGGTGATTGCTTTGTACATTTAGCATAGTTGATGCATTATTTATATATTACAGTGGTAACATAATATGTTAAATAGACGCTTAAAAATAGCATGTACAATAATTTGAGTCTAAAGAATTTGGGAGATGGTAAAAGTAGAGCATCTTAACCATTAACCTTTTTCTAATTAATGATTAACTTTTTTTCTTGTAAGCTTTTGGCATGTTTCTGTAATCCTATAATTCATAATTAAGCATCCAAAAAAATTTTAGTGTTATCTATGTTTTTTATGGTAGTACCACTATCGATGTGAATGTAGTTTGTAGTAAAATGATGTATTGTAGTCCTATTTCAAAACATGGTATCAATCTGCTCTCAGTATGAGAGTTTTTTTAATGGATTAGTTGCTCTCAGTATGAGAGTTGTTTTAAAAAAATCCTAAGACTAGACTAGCAAATATGCTCTCAGTATGAGAGTTGTTTTTATGGATTAGTTGCTCTCTTAAGATGCAAAGGTAGATATGGGAATAGATCATGCATTACCCCAAGTGTGTTGTATGCACCTAACATTTATGTGTTAGTTTTATGTAATTAGAAATATGATCTTTATACTATGTCATGCCTTAGAATTCTATATCCTAATGAATTAAGTTCAAAAGATAAATTGCATGCACTTCATACTTGCACTAAACATAGCTATAAATATCAGTAAATGTGGGCATGTGTCAACTATATGCTAATTATGGCCACATTCCCAACTTCACATCTTATTATGAAATAACATGATAATTGTGGCAGTAGGACAACTTGTTGAAGGATCCCCCTATGTATAAGGATATTAAACTAGATAATGTGATTGACAAAATTCCAAAGAACAGAGATGGCGGGAAACAAAAATCATCAATGCATTTAGGAGAAGAAGATGGTGCTACAAATGCACACACTTTCCATGGAAGTAATGAGAACATTGATGTGTCAAGCAAGCTCTTTATGGATTTAAATGCTAAATTGGATGGCAATAAATTAGAATCAAGAGTAGAGATTGACATGCATCTAGGAGAAAATGTAGATATGCATGACTCTATAATAGGAAGAGATAAAAATCTCTTAGTGGAGGACAATCAAATGTGCCAAAACATCTGTGAACAAGAATCAATTTCAGTTAAAAGAAGGACTGCTAGCATTGGAAACACTAAATCTAGTGGTAGCAATGGTGGATTTGCACCGTATCATGTTGGTGATGACACTCAAGAAAAGTTGCACCATGTTCCTCGTGTGGGTGACATGGTCATTACAAATGGAATACATACTCAGACACAATATGCTTGTGATGAAGACCAAGGAGGTAATGTGGGGGCATGCTTTCCAGGATGACCCATCTCAATGCAATGTTAGTCCTAAAGAGATGTGCATAGATACTTGAAGTGACAAATCAAGAAAGACAACAAAACTCAAGGAAAGGGCAGCTAATGGAAACAAAAAAGACTTGATGGTACCAAAAGATGCAGTCACATTAAAGATGGAAAAGAAGCACATTGTGATCATAGTAGTCATTGATGCCTTTCAGACCACACAGAACAAGATTATTAGGATCACAACTTCAGAAATACTATGCTCGGTGGTCCTCAGTGCAATGATGAGAACAAAGCAGTTGGGGTTTCTAAAGAAAAATCATCTAACCCACTCATGGGTATAAGTTCTCAGATGGAACAACGGAACCACTCACCAAACGGGCAAATGATCTACTATGACAGGTACTAGCAGCATCATCCAACCAACAACTAACATAGGTATGAACAAAAAGATGTTGTTAACTATACTAGCAATGGCAATTATTGTCCATAGAATCATGTCATGTCCCTATGCGGCCAGAGTTTGATTTTAATCGAAGGCATCCCTATTCTTACCAAAGAGAATTTCAACATGATATTACTGATCACACAATCCCTATTTTCACCCTAGAAGTCCTGGATATTTAATTAGTGGATGGCATAGTTCCCATTATTATCCAGGAAGACCATTGCATGTGATGCACAAAATGCAAACAATTTCATGTGTGTTGGATACAATGCAAGGGGCATTGCACCTACTACTATACATCCTCCTCTTCAACTCAACAACAATTTTTGTTGTTGGATACAATGAAAGGGGCATTGCACCTACTACTATATGTGCTCCTCTTCAACTCAACAATACTGGTTCATATCAACCTCACACCCATGTTAGAATGCAAGGACATGGAGCAACATATGTTGAGTATAACAGAGAATAAGGTTTCAGATCACATTATACACTCAGCATAGGATCTCATCCTCAAGCTAGAAGCTTAGTTACGGACAAATATGCTCCTAAGCTCAAGCAAACAAACAATCAGGTTCACCCCTGATAGCATCATGGTCTGTTGGGTAGCCTTTCTCTACAATAGTTGTATCTCATTGTCACAAGTTACTATGATATTACTATTGTGTGAACAACTGCTATCGGAAAGTAGTTTGGCTTAAGAGCTAAGTGCTCTCTCACCTTATTACACCTTTCCTAATATTCTGAAAGGAAAGAAAGAAATAAATGAGGATTACATGAATATCTGGACAAAGAAAAAACCTCGTGAACCTAGTCTGAGTAGTTAGCCAGCATATGTCTCTGAAGGTGAAGTGCTAATATATATGGTAATGTAAGGTCACCATAGGGAATTCCTCCCTTGTGATGTTTTGTATGATTTAAGAGTTATGTGAGTCTTAGAGCTCCATATCTAAGAAATATCTTAAATGGGTTATTCTAGGAAGCTATGTTATAAAGATGATGTGTTTCTTGAAAATTTGACCCTCTATATTTTGATACTTCTATTGATGTGTAGTGGTCCATGTCGGAATTGACCCTATATGTAGAGTGCTTTTGAGTATTAAGTGGATTTGTAAGAAATGGTTTGCTTGATTTATTAACACCTGGCTATATCTTAGTAATCTAGTTGAGTGTATTGTTGATGTTATTTATTCAACAATCATATCATACTTTTAGTTCATTTAGAAGTCAAACTCTATATGCTTAAATGCATGATACTCCAAATTGTATGGGCATAGAGGTTTAGAGATTTATCAATGGTTGTGTCATGTGCTCTAATTCATTTTGGGGTCGAACTTGATACTATGCCTAAACACTCTGCCCTAATTCATGGGCATGGGGGAGAGTGAAATAGACCTCAAGGCATAACATATTCCAATTTAGTTTGGTGTACCTCAATGTCATGTGCACTCATCATCATGGGCTCTAACTCACATACTGTTGCAACATGTGCACAATTTTTTGTCTCGACAGAGCTGACTCATCACTTGTTATCAAACGATTCTCAATATGACTAACTCAGTCCACTAGTGGAGATTTGACCTTCCATGAAGAAATTCCTTATGATGATTTTGTTATGGTCACCGAAGAGTGGTTTTCGTGACGTTTTGGTCGCTTTGGTCATTGAACTGTATGACAATTTTGTTTTTCATGACATATTCTAAAAAGGTCACAGGAATCATCACGGAAAGCCTGACGAAATCATCACAGAGGTGTTCATGGCACTGTTCATCGCTGGATTGTGACGTTTTCATGGATATCCTTGAGTTGTGACCAACACACTTCGTCACTAAAACCCACGCCGCTCCATTTGGCTATAAGAGCCGGCACCATTTGCCTGCGGGAGAGCCGCCTTCACTCATACTTCCATCCGCCATTAGCACACATCACTAGTCATGGGACCCGCTCATCACTCAGCCGGACGCTTCCCCATCCGACGTTATGGGACCCGCCGTTACTCATCCGTTCCGAATGGGCGCTGTTCTACCACACTTCACCAACCAACCTGTGGGACCTGCCTGCCAGGGGAACCTTGAGGCCACCACCCTTCGACGACTGACATGTGGGACCCATCTAAGACCGTTTTCTATCCGACGTGTGGGATCAGCATGTTAGTTAGATGGGACCCGCCACAGGAGACCCAATATTATTAATGTGGGGACAACCTTCGACGACTGGCATGTGGGACCCGCCTAGGACCGTTCTCCATCCGACGTGTGGGATCAGCATGTCAGTTAGATGGGACCTGCCATAAGGGACCCATCTCTGTTCATGTGGAGTCAACCTTTTTGACTGAGATGTGGGACCTGTCTAGGACCGTTTCCATCGAACGTGTGGGACCATCACGATTGACATGTCGGAACTCATTTGGGACTGTTTCCATCAGACGTGTGGGACCAGAGCGTCAGTTAGATGGGACCCTCCACAGGGCACCAACCCTGTTCACGTGGGGCCACCCTTCTTCGATCAACCTATGGGACCGTGTGGCACCCTTCACCAGCCGAGGTGTGGGACCAGAATGTTAGTTACCAGGGACTCGCAACTGAGGACCCATCTCTGTTCACGTGGGACCACCCTTCTCTGACCGACATGTGGGACCACCCTTCTCCGGCTGATGTTGAATTCCCCAAAAACATTGAGTTCTCTAGGATTCAAACCAGGGACCTGGCATTAATACATGAAGGTCTTTGCCATTACACTAAGCAGCTATTTGTGTTCTCGTCCCCTTGGAGCCTTTATATAATGTAAGTAAATTTTTTGTTCTCTTATATCTTATATCAATATATGGGATATATTATATCCCCTGAAAGTGGAAAAGAATCTACCCGTTGGACTTGCGGCGAAGACGGAGGCGGCAGTGGAGGATCCCCGATGTGCTGTGGTGGCTCCGGTGTTCCATTTGGAGGCAGGCGGCGGGGCATTGCCGGTGGAGCATGGCGGCATTGGCGTCCGTGTCGCTTGTGTGCCGGCGGCAGAGGCGTCAGATCCGATCCACGTCACTTGTGTGCTGTGGTGGAGGCATCAGATCTGATTCATAGGTCTCTTTCTCCCCTTTTTACTGTTCGTTTCTTCATTTCTGTTTTGCCTCAACATGGATATACTACAGGACTTGGGGATTTCGCTTAGATATATCACCTTTGATGCATACCTCAATATCCCCTAATTTTAGATAGATACGGGACGAGGAATGGTTCTAGTAGTCCCTGTAGCACATGGCTATTGGATTTGTTAGGAGACAGCAAATCAGTGCCACTAATCTTTAAGCTGCATTTGTTGCTACACATGCTGGAGATTCGAGATGAAACCAAGCTATGCTCTGTTCCACGGCCATAGGCGAGGGGTTTTCCGCAGCTGGGCTAACTGACAAGACCAAGTTCATGGGTTCTTTGGTGCTTCATATAAAAGTATAACTCCTATGAAGATGCAGTTGCTGCCTTTAACTCAAGAGAAAACAACCCAAATCCACCCTTGGCTTCTGATGATGACATCTGTCTTCAAAACCCAATACCTGCTCCACCCTCTTTCTCCTTCAAAATTGTTGTAATAGTCATCCTGGTTATCTATGTGTGTAACATATGGAAGAAGCTGAGCTCGTGTACTGACTGTTAGTGTGATTGTTAGACTCGATTTAGCTGAATTTGTAATGGTATTGTAAGTGTGATGGTTAGACTTGATTTTCCCAAAATTGTAATGGTTACAGCTCCATTAACTACTATCCTAGTTTTTGTTATATATATGTGCTGCTATTATAAATTTTGACAAGCCGTACCATGGAAAATGTTAATGGATGTTAAAGCTTCTTTTCTTCGGATATACGTGCGCAATAGCATTTCGACCCCATGGTTTCCTGATCTGTTCTGCATAATGATGCGGCGAGATTTGCTTCTCGCTGCAATATGGGAGCTAGCAGGTAAGCGAATGATGTTTTGCATCGGTGCATACTGATTGATATGACAATCATAACTAACAAACCCATTATTATTTGTCCTACGAGGTCAATAATGTAGCGGTTGGACTTTCTATGTTAGCAGATATGAACTGCTAGGAGCCAACACTTGGGACATGGGATAGTCCGGCCATTTCTTTTTCATGTACCATGGGAAAGTCTAGCACTATCTGTTTTGTGTACCATGGGACAGTCCCTAAATGGGCCAAGTGATAATTGGGCCGTCCCCACTCATAAGAGACAGTCATCCACCATAGTACGTCTGACCCTCGACTGTTCTTGTTGCTTTACTTGCTTATTAGGACAATCTGATAGTTCCTCGTTTGTGGAGCACCGAAAAGTCCTTCATGTGTGCCATAGTTGAGCCATCTTTGTAGGGACAAGAGTATACTCTCAAGAGAAGGGAAAGTCCTTTGGTATCACGTTTCTGCAGTGGTGGGCAGTCAATCGTAAATGGGCCAACTGATAATTGGGCCGTACACCAGCGCACACCACTCTACAATAGCCGCCGTGCACGCACCCCTCTGCTACACTGCTGCTCCAAACCCTACAATGCTGCTCGCTACCGTACAGCACCGCACACCACTCCACATCGCCGGTTCCACGAGAAAACAACGACCAAGGCTGGAGACACAGAGACGAAGAAGCCCTCATTGAAGCCGCCATGGTCGGAAGGCAAGCATCCCATCCTTCTCTTCATTTGCTTTGTTCCTTAGGAGTTTGCATTAGGGATTCAGATTTGATTTGGAGAAACGCAGCGTGGATTTGCCAATGTGGTGGTGGTGGTGGTGGTGTGTGGGTGGGTGGGTGGGTGGTTAGAGGGGGGCTGTGTTGGCCTCCCCCCACCCCACCAACTTTTTCCACATCACTCACTCATGGGGACATCCTCAAACACACATTTGTCAACAGTAATCTTGAAAATGTGTAGGACATAAACAATTCTTGCTTAAAATTTGTTGGGCTTGACCATGATACTTGATACCAAATATAATTGATCTATAATTCATTTGGATGGTTGTGAATATGTTGATGTTTCCAAATTGATTGGTCATATATGGTGTATCCAAAATGTTTGCTGTGTACTATATACCATGGTACTTTGTCATGAAGTTCTAAGCATGGAGTCAAGTGTTGTAGCTTGCTTTCTAATTTCTTATTTGTTTTCATCAATGGTGGTAGCTTTGATGAGACAAAGTATCCCATGGACTTGGCTCGAGTCCCTAAAAGGATATTTGATTGAGACGTATCTACTTTGTATGAGAAGTAGTACAACAAGCAGCTAAGTAATTCTCTATCAGAATACTTTCACACAAGCAAACAGTTTAAGCTATTTCGAGGAGGCTTAGATAAGAGACCTATGTACGGAGAGCATAGGTGTGCGAATTGGGAGCGAGTGTTGTTACTGCATTTGAGGCCATGGGTTTGAAGGATATGATGGGGATGAAGCAAGACTAGAATGACTTGGTAATCAGACAGTTCTATGCCACACTAGAAATTAGGGAAGAGGAGGAGAAGCTCATCTGGATGACCGACACTAGGATTTTGGTGGCATCTTTCTCTGATCTTGCAAGCGCTTGCAGATTGGATTACCAAGCAATGAAGCATGGGGCTATAATAGTTGATCTTCCTTATTTGTCGATTAAGGAGGAAGATAGCCTTTACTATGATACAACTAAGAATGGTGATGGTGGAATTTTGAGTAGGATGCCAATGTTATTTGGCAGCTTGTGAGGTGGACATTCATGGCTGACCATGAAAATGATACTGAATATGATGATGTTCTACCTTGTATGGCCGACGAGACAATAATGGCCGTGCTAAAACATAAAAGACTAAATATTATTGATTGGTTGGTTAATCAGATGGTGGATATCAGGGTGGACCCGAACAAGCCTCTGATCTTCTAGCCTTACATCATGGCTTTGGTGCTGCTCAAGCTGCCCAGTTTCAAAGGTCGCTGGATAGCACACACCACAGCTATAGTGTCTTCATCAACCATAAGTTGTAGATCTGGCAGAGGAATCCATCATCTGAAACCTATGTGTCATCAGATGAGGAAGTTAGCTTGTAAAAAAGGGAGTCATTCTTGTTTATTGTACTAAATTGTTTCAAATTATTAGCTTTGTTTGTATGAACTTGATGTATTGATGATCATATATTCCCTTCCATTTAAGTCATAGATGTCGATACTCTATCATATGAAATTAGTAGTCACTTAAACCAGTAAAGGACATAGTAACAAGCATCACACTAAAACGAGGATAAACTATAGAGGGTACTGCCAGACATGGCCAAATGTACAGGGTCAGACTTTCTTATGTGCGCACTGCATTTGAACATCAATGTCTCCTCCGTTCTGCATTAGGATGCAGCGAGAATGGCTGCTCGCTACAAGGTGGGAGCCTGAAGGTATTCAATTGATGCAATGATATCGGTTTCCCAACAGACTGATTGCTACGACATTTATAATAGATAAACCTTCACACTTTGTCCAATGAGATCAAATATGCAGCGGTCAGACTTTCTTGTGTTCACAGTCAAATTCAAGTGCTTGGTCTCACCCATGAAGCTATAGATCAAGGTGAGACTTGTTGAGATGGACCCCTAGCAGCGTACGGTTTATAACAAACTTGTAATAAGAATAACCAGGGTATTACAAAGTTCAATAGAAGATCACGTGCATAGGCATTATAACAGCAACTTAAACTATTCAACATCACAATTGTATCCAGTGAGCATGTCCTGACAAAAAAAATACTGCGGATCTTGCGGCGGTGACCTTGATTGGTCACGATGAAGATGAGTACCAGTATGGTCCGCCGGTGGATCCGTGCCAACGTGCTGGTGAGGCGTACCTGCGTAGACCACTAGCTTGTCAAACACACCCCACTACTACACTGCCGTGTTCAATAATAATTGGGTTAGATCCCCTAAAAGTGGAAAAATATCTACCCGTTGGACTTTTAGCAGCGGAGTCAGAGGCAGCGGGGGTGCGGCAAAGGATCCCCTTTGTGCTGTGGTGGATCCGACGTCCATCTCAAGGCAGGTCGCAGGGCACCATGGCGGCACTTGTTGCTGCTAATGCCAATAGCGCCGGTCCTAAGTATTTTTAGACTTGGAACGAACAAAAAAATTTAGAACTGTTATATGACCATAATAATACTACAATCAAAACTGACAAACCCATTATGTTTTGTCCTATGAGTTCAATTATGTAGCGGTTGGACGTTTTGGCATTCGCAGACACTGCCAGGAGCCAAGACTTGGGACTTGCGGGATCAAGAGATAGGACAGTCCATCCATTTCTCTTTCGTGTAGCATAGGAAAGTCCAGCCATATCTCTTTTGTGTACCATGGGATAGTCCTTATATGACATGGACTGTAGAATAGGAGATGTAATCCCTTCCAACCTCTTTTAGTACAGTCCACATGTGGTTAATGATGGTAACATTAACAGAGCATAATATATTCCATATGTTCCTCTGTTCTTGAATTCACTAGAGGAGGAGGATTTGGTGCCACTGGCACGTTACCCTCCACGCCTATGGAAATGGAATCATCCAACCGATCGGTACCAAGATGATCTGGGCTACTTGACGAAAGATGCCACTTCGTCAGACTCCGGTGACGATCTTGGTGACTCGATAGAAATCATCACCTGGTCAGACTCGGACTACGAGTAGGGTGGCAAGACACACGACAGCGGGGGCAGCGGCGTCGATCGAAAGGTGCAGTTCGGGCTTTAGTAGTAGAAGTGCAATGGCAGGAGCAATTGTAGTGTGTACTTTTGGTCTATTTTGTAATGCCCTCATGTACCTAGGATGGTTAGACTTAATTTAGCTGACTTGTATATGTCTATGTGCCTCTACTCTTAACTTGGATGACCTATTACTAACATGGAAATTGTTAATTGTTGTTAACTTTGCATTTTGGTACAAGCTGTTGACTTCGCTGATGGATCTTTGTTGGATTATTTGGTACTTCAGTGGTCTTATTGCATAGGACGCACGCCGAGGCCTATTGCACAATTGGTCCTATGAGATCAAATATGCAACGGTTGAACTTTCTTGCCTGCTCAGTATGTATAACGTGTGAGAGGTGTCTGGCTGAGTCAGATATACAATGGTTGGAGTGTGCTGTAAGCCTTGTTCCTAGCTACAAGCTAAGATCCAGAAGGTGGGCAAATTTGGTTTTCTTAGCTGTCCGGCATGGAAGAAACACAATCATTGCATATGACATGGACAGCAGAAAAGCTCATGCCATGTCTACTAGACTCTTTCGGTATAGTACACGTAAGATTAAAGAAGACTTCGATCATAGAGCACACTATCTTCCATATGTTCCCTTGTTCTCGGATTCACTAAAGGAGTTTGTGACATTGCCGCTCTACCCACGCCTATGGAGGTGGAAACCTCAAGATGATGGTGATGTGGGCAACTCGACAGATAACCCCACCTCGTTAGACTCGGACTAGGTGGTGGGTGGTGAGACAGACAATGGCGGGGGCAGTAGCGTTGACTGATGTGAATGTGCCTGTCGCGGCAATGCGTACCACCATGAGTGCATCATGGATTGGTTGAGCAGCCATTTGTCTATAGCGCATCCTATAAGATCAAATATACGTGGGCAATAGCATTTCAATAGCATGGCTTCTCGATCCGTTGTGTGTTATGATGCGGTGAGATTTGCTCCTCACTGCAAGGTGGGAGCCAGCAGCTCGGCGGTTGATGCAATGTATGGGTGCATATTGTCCAGCCATTTATCTTTTGTGTACCAGAGGAAAGTCTGACCATATCTCTTTTGTGTATCATGGGACAGTCTTCAAATAGGCCGTGTGATAATTGGGTCGACCCCGCTCCTGAGGGTCCTCCTCGTGTGCAACATGTTGACCTATATATTGGATATATCTCACCTAAAAATAGGAAAATATCTCCCCATTGGACTTGCACTGGTTGGGCGGCGGAGCTAGAGGTGGCAGCAGAGGATCCCCGGTGTGCTGTGCTGGCTCCGACGTCCATTTGGAGGCAGGCGGTGAGGCTTTCCCGATGGGGCGTGGCGGCATTGGCGTCCATGTCGCTTGTGTGCGCAGAGGCGTCAAATCCAATCCGTAGGTCTCCTTTCTCCCCTTCTTACTATTTATTTCTTCATTTGGGTTTTGCCTCATCATGGATCTACTACAGGACTTGGGGATTTCGCTTAGAATTTGTAATGGTATTGTTAGTGTGATGGTTAAACTTGATTTAGCCAAAATGAGCTCATACCATGGAAATTGTTAATGGTTGTTAAAGTTGCATTTTGGTATGAGTCGTGGACTTAACTAATTGATCTTTGCTGCATTATTTTCTACTTCCATGATCTCAATACCTATTATGTTGTGTTGTTTAGCTATAAGCTTAATTTGAATGGCATTCTAGGTGTGATGGTTGAACTTGATTTTAGCCAAAATTGTATTGGACTAATGGTTACAGCCACATTAATTGCTAATCTAGTTTGAGTTGTATATATATCTATGTGCTGCTAAATTTGGATGAGCTCGTAACATGGAAATTATTAATGGTTGTTAAAGTTGCATTTCAGTATAAGTTGTGGACTTCACTGATGGATCTTTCTTGGATTATTTTCTTCTTCATTCAGTGATCGCATTACATAGGGAGCCGAGGCCTATTGCACCCTGACGAGATGGAGCAGGCCCCAACAAGAGGATGGTCTCACTTGCCTCCCTCCCAGATGAGGTCGTTCTCAAGATCCTCCACCGCCACCCTGGCCCCTCCCTGTTTCGCTGCAAATTGGTCTATCAAGACTGGGAATGCCTCATCAACAAGCTCGACTGGTAGGTGCAGTTGGGTCTTTAGCAGTAGAAGTGCAACGGTGGGTACAATTGAAATGGACTTTTGGTATATTATGAAATGACCTCATGTACCTAGAAAAATACTATAAATCAATATAATGTTGTTCAAACTATGTTTATGTGCTTTTTATTATTTTGGGAATGTTCTTTTGAAGGGGCAAAGCATATATGGCAGGAGGGAGTGTAGTCGGATAACCACAGTTTCAAATCTTGCTTCGGTGTGCTCCCTTGCATTTTATGTCATATACATCATTACTCTTTGCTATAGAGTTAATTAGTCACGCAAACTACTAAATGACATAGTAACAAGCATCACAGGAAAAAGAGGATAAACTATGGAGAATACTTTCAGAAGCGGTCGATTTATAGGGGCTGGATTTTCTTATGCGTAATAGCATGACTGTCGTTTGCAGTAAAACTCAACAGCTACGTCCCATCCTTGATGCACTCGATCGACATGGGTGTCTCGGCCAACAACATAGTATCTATTGATTGGGAGGGGTGAAAACATGGAGAACGGATGTTATCCTCTTTTTTCCTCTCTTGTCGACATGGAGGACAGAATTTCTTATGCACAATAGCATGAATTTCTTATGCACAATAGCATTTCAATACCAATGCCTCCTTCGTTATGCATTAGGATGTGGCGAGGTACGTCCTCACTACAAGATGTGAGCTAGAAGGTGGGCAATTCATGCATTGCTATTGGTTTCATAGCAGATTGATTGGTACGACATTCATTATAGACCACCCTTCATAATTTGTCCTACGAGATCAAACATTCAATGGCCGGACATTCTTGCGTCCATAGCCATGTCTTAAACATGATGCTCTAGATCGAGGCGAAACTTGTTTAGATAACTCCTGGCTACCAACGGTTCGCAACAAACAGGTGAAAAGAACTGTTGCCTTTGATAAGACTTGCTGAACTTGCTCTTTGAAATAAGTACACCGAAAATGCCTATCATGACCAAATATTATATTCAATAAAATATCACGTGTGATAATTGGGTCATCGCCACTCCTAAGGGTCCTCCTTGTGTGGAACATGTTAACCTATAATATTAGATATATATATCCCCTAAAAATGGGAAAAATATCAACCCATCGCGTACAAGCTTTGGTTGCAGTCGCAGTAGGTGCGACGAAGAGGACCGCGTCGCATACAAGCTTTGGTTGCAGTCGCAGTAGAAGAAGCCAACGGCAAAACTCCATCAATCGAGGTCGCGCCCCCAACCTCACCAGCTCCTAATCCGAGTTCGCCGGCCATCAACCACAAAATCCACAGCAATGTGCTGCATCCTTGAAACAAAAGGAGGTCAACAAGGTCGCCGTCAGACAATGGAATAGACTCACTAGCCTCGTACTACAGACAAGGGGATACTACAAGCAAAACTGACAAACCCATTATGTTTTGTCCTACGAGTTCAATTATGTAGCGATCGGACTTTCTGGCGTTCGTAGAAATGAACTGCGATGCAGTGGCGGAGCCAGGAATTATATATAGGGGGTCGTACAATCAAATGCGCATAGTCTACTACAAAATTTCAATAATTAATGATGTATGTTGTGGCAAATTTGTGATGAAAAATACAATTATAGGCATAAATGATTAAGGGAATGTTGATGCTAATTAACTCTAATTGTTAACCGTCAATTGATCCAGGATAAGGCCTTAATTGAAAGATAAAGTAAGGAAGTAGAGATTTATTCTAGTGAGTTCCATGAGTTGTGTTGCTCTCACTTGTTTTGCAGGATATTTGATAATTCATCATAAAAGTATCTCATGTAAGGAATCTAAGCACACCATTGTGAAGAGCTTGTCAAGACAATCAAAACGGACATATCACTTGACATATTTGGAGCTCCGGAGAGAAAGTCCTCGGTGGTTACGACTCGGAAGACTCTAGAAGGCCCCAGAAATCATCATCATCACAAGACCAGGGACTAAACCGATAGAATCCCATAGCTCTGTGAAATAATATTTTCTAGTGATTTATCCAGAAGATCGAAAAGGAAAGAATCCATCCACGACATGACTCATTGCGCAATCGGATCGAAAAGAGGCACTAGAAGGACGTAGAAGACACCAGAAGGCATGAGAATGAAGCGGAAGCCCGGCGGCTGCTAGGTGGGGCCAGTCAGTTAGAGGCCGTCAGGACGGTTAGCCTAGCTCCCCTGCCAACTGGGCCCTCCTTTGTGTGACGGCCTCTAACCAACCTCTATAGCGTATCTCGACCATTGTTTCAAGTCAGTTTGATCCAAGGGCCATGGTTCATCCCACCAGACTATATAAGCATGGGCAGACCCCCCTGGAAGAGGCATCTGTCATCATAATCATTATTCAGTTTAGGGTTGTCCCTCGAAAGGATAACCTAGAGCATCCACCATCTAGGGCATAGCTAGAACATAAGAATAGGAAGTAGAGGAGGCAAGCAACGCTTGGGCTCCAGATCTAGTCATAAGGAGGCTTGGTAATATCTTGTAACTCTCTTATATTCAACAGAGTTAATCTATTTGTGTTTCTAATTCATTGTGTTTATCTTCTAGTTCATCTACTTGTTCTTCGTGTTCATCTAGTTCATCGTCTAATTGTCTAGTTCATTGTCTAGTTCATTGTGTTCTTATTCTAGTTCTTGTTTATGTTCATGTTCGTGTTCATCCTCACCATGACTTGTTATAATAATAGATTTATAATTATAATGTTCATTGCCTATGTTGGTTATATGTCTAGTTTAGTTGGAGTAGTTTGGTGTTTATGCTCTTGTTCGTAGAGCGCTTATCCTGAAGTACAAGGGGTGGGTGGTAGAATTAATGTAGGTATGGTGCCTAGGTTAAGTCTATCTACAAGTGCCCCCTATGTTTTAGGCCATGTGATAGATCGCGAAGGTGACAGCTTCGTTGAGTCCTCTGTAGTCCACTCCCCGAATGTAGGATTGTGTAAGGCCTATAGTTGTGAGGTGACATCTTGCTATGTTCATGACCCACCTTGGCAATGTCTCTTGAGTATGGATATGAGATTATTTTAACCATGATAGCTAGATGTAATTGCACTAATTGATGTAGCTCAATGACCTATAGTTATAATCAACCCTAGGAGTTATGTATCTTTATTTTCTAGTTCTTTCTAGAATCATGCCCAAGAAGGAAAATGCTCGGTGGAACCTCCTTTGGACATTGTTGAATTATTATCCTTATTTATTATTATTATGATATGATCCCTGTTTTGAGAAGATCTTGTAGACCCCTTATCACAAGTGTAAGTTATAGTTGTATTCTCAATACCTCCATTATGCCTTCCTAGTGGTGAATTATAAATAACGATACCTGGAACTTTCCTAGGTGAAATGCTACAACAGGAGTATTTATCTGTGCCCTTGCGGATAACATTTTATATCATTTTATGTGCACTGCTAATTATAAATACAATCACATTTCTTACATCGTGTTAGGGATGACAACTTAACTTAAGAGGTGTAAGGAATGCCAATAGGGAACTAACATGCTTCTAAATTGCATCGAAGTCATCAATAAGTTGATCGGTCGTAAGCTCCACTGCAATTTGATACGCAAGCCCAGATCTCGCTCTACATTCAGCACACTATTTTCCTGCACAATTTAATCACTGAACCTTAGATGATAGCCAATCAGGCATTAGCTCTAATTCTCTAAACCAATGGACACAAAATTAGAATCGAACTGAATAGAGAACATACCTGCTAGTTGCTGCCTTGTTGCCTAGATGTGCACATCTGCACGTGCTATGGTTGTGCGGCCTACAGATCAAACACCATCACACCGGCTGGATACACGGAGACGGAGGTCAGGAGGCGCCTGTCCCTTGCTGCTGCCTTTTGGGCCGGACAGTGGTGCGGCCAAAAGCCTAGAAGGGTGTGGCGGCACCAGCGGCAGTGTGACACGCAAGATCGTGAATGAAAACTAAATTGCGATCGATGCGGATCGCACTCGGCGGCTTGGCCTTCGCACTCGTGTTAGACAGTTCAGCTTTCTGTGTATACGTGTACATGGTCTTGGGCTGCACAGAACTATTTGTTTTTTCACCAAACATTGGGTGGGGCCATGGCCCCTGCCTCCGCCACTGCTGCGATGAAACAAGACTTGGGACTAACAAGACAATCCGATCATTTCTCTTTTGTGTGCCATGGGAAAGTCCGGCCACATCTCTTTTGTGTACCATGGGACAGTCCTTAAATGGGTCATGTGATAACTGGGTCATCCCTGTCATTCTCCTAGTGTGGAACATGTTTGGACTTGTGGTACTGGCGACACATGGTTGAGCAGCAGTTGCTTATGGCTTTTGATTGAAACTTGTTACATATATTACCAGGAAAAGGTAACAAATCAGTGCGACACATCTTTATATATCTAATAGAAACTTGTTACATATATTACCATGAAAAGAAAGTTGCATGCATGAGTCAGGGCTTCATTGTACTTGTTCATGCTTCTCTATCAACAGACTCGCGGTCATCACTCTCTTCATTAACTTGAAAGCCATGGTTGAGCAACAGGTGCTTATGGCTTCTTCTTACCTCATCATCATCATCTGAAGATAGATGCACAGCATGATCTATGGCTTCATTCCACATCTAGTTTTTTCTTTACGGCCTGGCCGGCAGGCAGGGCATCGACTGATCCTCTTACTGTTGTTGTCGACGAAGAGTAACCTCCTCCTCCAGCCCAAACAGGAGACTGAGTGAGGTGGAGATCAAAGTCATGCTCCTTTTGTAGGATTTCGCTAATCTTGTACAACACGAAGGCGTACGTGCATGCATACTTGATCTTCTCATTCGATAGTCTGGCCGATCCCAGTCTTTGGAACGAAGAGAAATACTACCTTTTTCCATGTCCACACCAAGCAAGACTCGGACAAAAATCTTGAGGCTTCTAACTTTGCTCCACTCACCTCAGATTACGAAGGGCGCCATGGCCTGTAGTTCCACTGCCTTGGAGAGTTCGATGTTGTGGTGGTGCCTCAGCCGATCCATGTCGCCAGCGATTCCTGCACCGATAAAAACGTGTTGCTTGCCTACAAGGAACGTCTTGAGGTCATCTGGGATGGTACCAACGACGGCCACCTGGAAGAGAAGGCACTGCTTGTCAATGCATATTTGTAAGAGGGCCATCCTATCCTCCTTCTCAAGGCATTCCTCGTCTAAACTGATGATAAGCGGCTTGTCACGGCGGACATCTCAAAGAAAGCGCTCGACTATCTGGGGCTTTGATGTCACCGTAACCAGGACCTCGTTATAGCTGACCATGACGGTCTTTTCTTCATCCGAGAAGCAAGAATGGAAGCCGACGGATCCACTGTTGTCCATGGACGATCTAGAATGAGTGGGCACGCAGGAACGGATGTGGTAGCAAGATGAAGTCCATGAAGCGTGAGAAGGATGAACTTGTTCGGATGGAATGGTACTAGTATAGCATGAAATGTGCGTACACGATGAAGACTGGCGACAGAGGCAGAGGTTAATATACAAGATACGAAGGAACCATCTAGATGTGTGAATGCCAATGGATCGGCGTGCTGAGATGCTAGTAGCAAAAGAGGAGGAAGGCGATGGATCGAGAACACTAGCCAACCCAGACAAGAGGCGAGTAGTCACAACAGTTAATCTCCAGTCACTTCCTTCTTGTAAACTTGATATTTGTTCGGTCTTGCTTGTGTACTATGTATAATGTGTGAGGTTGTCCTCCTCCATGAAATATACAATGGTCGGACTTTCTTACGTGTGTTGTATGTACAACTGCCTCTGGCAAACGAACTAGCTACATAGCAGTCTAGCATCGCTGTGTATGTGGTTCAGTTTCCAGCCCTGTGTGTTGTACTCGTGCTTTTGATGTGTCAGTGTAGAGTATTTTTTGAGTACACATTCCCCATGTACAAATCAATGCAAGTATTCACTGTGGAGCCAAATGAAAGAATTTGCAAACACAACAAAGATGACACCCTAGTTTAGCTGCAAATTAAACTTGCCACCATCTGTCCTAGACAAAATTAGCCACATCGCCACCCCGGTGTGCATTGGAAAATTGAGAGAATACAGCTGCACGGTCATCAAGTTCTGCTGCATTGGGTTTTGAGCCCGGGAGCAAGAATACAAGGAACAGGACACCTTTTTTTACTTTTGGACACCATGTTTGACCATTCATCTTATTCGCAAAATTTATGTTATTTATAGAATAATAAGCAAATCATCAACGATGGTCTTTGTGTGACGAAGGGAGTACTATATAAACTCTAGCAACTAATGGCTCGATCTATCTCTAGGCCAAATTATTCCTTGTTCATCATTTCCTGCAATGGACTGTCAGCAACTCTAGAAAGGCCATACTAAACCCTTGGTAGCATCACCATTGGTGGTGGCATCGTCATCGATGCAGTTGGTCATGCTGCATGATCCACCAGAATACGAAGTGCTCGCGACGATCACTGAGTTTGTGCAATGCGAGAACGTGTGCATCTCAGTTCTCGCCGTGAGCGGCTGGGTGAAGAGTGCTACTATACCACCACGGCGAGGGGCGGTGTCCTCTCCACACGCGTTGGCACAAGCGACATCATGGGCGTGGAGGCTCGGTCGCCACAAGCTGATATCGCTATCCGGGACAGTTGTTATTCCTCCTATGGCGGCCACACCACCGTTCTTCCTGGTGTGGCTGGTGGAATCAGAGACTGCTTCAAACCATGCGGGCGAAGTGGTGGGATTGATGGCAGTGGAAAGGCTGGTGGTTGTAGCCCTCACCATTCCTATTGACTGCTGCCGCATGCACCTGTTGCCGGCAGTGGGAGTGCACTTCGACGAGAGCTGGATGCGGTCTAGATTTGGACCATTTGCTTCATCCCCAACTGGTGGCTCCAGCGGTGCAGGCACCAGCGGACAACGGGCCCAGACGCAGGGCATTCATAGGCCACTCCAACGCTAGCTGTGCTGGCATTCATGAATCGCACTTAGTGATGCATTGTTCTTGTTTCTCCATCTTAAGTTCCTCCATCATACTATATTCTTATTTCTCCATCTTATGTTTTTTGATCTTACTATGTTCTTGTTCCTCCAACTCGTGTGGCTGTTATCATGAATGTATCAGTTATATCTTTCTTTTCTGCTCATGCACCATATCTAGTGTTGTTTCCCCCTCAAATTAGAGCCCACAATGAACAAATTTTTAAAAGCAGGACACTAAAGTTGAGCGATAAGCCTCGACTGTTAGAAATCCTGCCCACCCGCATTGCAGCTTCAATGACGGCTTCTTCATCTCCGCGTCTCCGGCTTTAGATTGATTGCTATGACATTCAAAATAGACAACCCTTCACATTTTATCCTACGAGATCAAATATGCAGCAGTCAGACTTTATTGCGTCTGCCTCTTGAGATGAACTCCTCTCTGCCAACGGTTGACAACAAACATATAAAAAGACATGTCCTAACAATATCAAGAAGACATGTCCTAACAATAAACATAACTATTATTACATCGATTTGGTGACCAAGCTAGATTAAAAGGTTAGCCATGTTGACAACTTTAAGAAGACCTACACAAAGCTGACCCTAATCTCTGGTCATAGATAATGCATAACCGCCAGGCATAAGAATTGTCCTCTCGTCTGATATATTCAAAAATTTGTTCAAAATATTATTTCATTTGTTGTGACTTGCTTTATTAACAAAAGATCTTCGAGCATGACCTAAATTTGACTATGTTTACTAATATTTTTGTAATAATAAGAGTGGTCAAACTTCATGACAAAAATTCAAACGAACTATTCGTTTGGTCATTTTTGGCTGGCTGATTCTGCCTGATGCTGATTTGTTGTGAAAGGAAAACATTGCTAGATCTATAAGCACTGATAAGACCAAATGAACAGGTACAGCGAACAGATTTTCCTGAGTTCGCAGTAGTAAATTTCAACAGCCGTCTACTAGTCCATTCGAACACGCCTTCTGTGGTACTCTGTCCCACAAATAATACCCGTTTCGTTTCCCGAGGAGTCAAACTTTTAAAGTTTGACCAAATAATGGCATTTTTTATAATACAACTGGGCATACTTAAGGTACTAAAATGTGTTACTATGCTAAAATTGCATTCTTTTTCGGACGGAGGAAGTAATAAGTATCAACAAGCCTCGCCTCTATCTAATGCAGAACTGCATTTGACTGGGAACTCTAGGACATCCGGCCACTATGTCTCTGATCTTGTCTAGACGGTCCTACGCGTTGTCATCTTTCAGTGTCATGGCAATCAGTACGTCTACCCGTCGACTATTGTTGTTGCTTGGATTTGGGTGAAATATATTGTTTACCTATAACAACCACATCAGTTAATCAAGTCTGAAGCGTGTCATGTTGGTCAAAAGCTCTTTTTTCATGATTCCTATTCTGTCCCATTTTCCTGCTGCATTCACTTCAATCTCACCAAATGCACAAGGTCTAATATGAAAGGGGCCGCCATGGCTTGCCGCATACTACACAGTTCAATCTAGTCCAACGTCCGTAATGGTAAATTTGATCGGTGGACGTGTAACTCTTGTGCTAAGCTAGTCTGATCATAGTAAATCCAACTGAGCTGGACTCACCTTCAGTCTTTCCCTTGACTGGCATGACTGCTTGGATTCGAGTGAATTTAACTCACAAAAAGACCTATCACTACCACACTAGGCATTCATGTCTCGTGTGCCAAATCTCCTTTTCTCGAATCACCTCATGTGTCCAGATTTCCTGACGCATATATTAATGGGCTCGGAAGAAAGTCCGACATTGGGCACATTTGTTCTTGTCGGACAATTAGGAGTACAGAACTCTTCCTATTTTCGAGTCGGTCACAACATTTGTATTAGTAGTAGTGATGAGTGGCTTTGATCTATTTGTAACCCAACTATTCTTATTTTTATGTACATGCAAGAACTCACCTTATAAAACTTAATTCATTCCATAAAACTTTTATCATATCTCTCTTCATTAATACTATGCAACATCAGCTTAACTAGTTATCATGAAACTCACCTTGAAACCCCATTTAAACTAGCCTAGGTGGCCATTTCTCGACGCCTTGCCTCTGCTCCCTTGCCATATCTCTCTTGTGCAAGGATGGAGCATCTAAATTGAACAATTGATTGCAATGGCGGATCTAGTTTTTTTGCCCATGATTTTTGTTTCATTTTTCTTTGACATGCACAAGAGCCATGAGCGCAACATGAATATATATCTTTTATAAATCTAATCCCCACTATGAGTTCTATCTTAACATACAAGACATCCTCATCATCTCCCACTAACTATCTACACCATCTTCCACTAATATCCATGTTCTGCTACAAACTTTCAACCTCTTGATACAAGCTATTCACATCATGTCCACATCATGATCAAATATCCACCCAGAGGGGACTAGAGTAGAATGCGACAACATTGCTGCTCCCAATGCATTATATTCTAGAAAAAGCGCGCTATGCGCACGATGGGGGACGTCTCATTTTTTTCATAAATGAATTTATAACCTATTACAAATCATAGGTCAGGTTTTTTTATCTAACCAATTGTTAGCAGTAGACTTGTAGAGCTGATTTTCCTTGTTTCATCATTCCTTGATTGATGAGTTCAGAAATGCAGAACATTGTCTTATGTTTTTGACATATATCTTTGAAACTTTGATGACTATATACATGATACATATAGTTCAATAAAGATCTACATCTAGAAAATAAATTCAAGAGGCAGCTAACAAGCCAAATCTAATGAAATTATATTCTCGTTCAAATTTTCGTCGCTTCTTCTCTCTTTGAATCAAACCATTTTTTGCCATGTGGTTCTAATACTAGATAAAAAATAAACAAAAAAGATCTAAAAAGGTGGATCTCCCTCTCCATCAAGAGTAATGAACTGGGTTCTGGTTCCGATACAGTACATAAAAACTGAATTAACCAAACTTGCCTGATGTTGAGGCAATCAAGAAAGCTATATAAGTGAATTAATTTTGCTAAATGATATCAATTAAATGGTATATCAATACTATAAATTGGATATAGCAATAAATAAATCAATAAAATTCTTTAATTTTAGATAATTCTATCTAAAATAAAAGAATACACCCTTCTAAAACGAGCATTCCTACGCAAACCAATACGCACTTTGTTTCGTGGATCTATTTTTGCTAGATGTTGTCATATTTTATTATCTCACAAAAACGGTGTTTTAAGTATGGAGTTGCTTTAAGAGATGCAAAATTAGGTTAAAAGTATTGGGGTGTGAAGTACAACTCCTCTTAGCCCATCTTTTTGCCATAGATCCAAACACCGAGTAAAGTTTAGCTACAAAAGTTTAGAGGCTAACCTTTTGCTATGACAAATGGATCCAAACACCTAAATAAATATAGGGTATATTATCCGTAAACTATAGACTTTCTTTATGAATGGAGTAAAACTATAGACTTTTTTATGAATGAAGTATTTATTTATTTTTTTCAAGAAGATTGAAAGTTTGAAACGCCGGCTGATAAAGAAAGAGACAACCCGCCCCACCTCGGAGTTCGGACGGCACGTCTCTCTCCAGTCTCCACCAGCGGACTGGACCCACTCAGGCACTCACGCAGCCAGCTTTCCCCATCCCCAGACCGGCAGACACCGAGCAACCTCTCCGCCTTCCGCCATGGCTTCCTCTCCCCGCCACCTCTTCCTCCTCCTTCCCCTGCCCCTCCTCTTCCTCTTCCCGCTGCTCGCCGCGGCCGAACCCGTCCTCGAGGATGGTTACACGGTCACCACCTTCGCCGACTTCAACCCGCTGCCGGCCTCCGGGCCGCGCCCCTATGCGGTCCTCCCGCGGCCCCGCGCCGGCGACCTTGTACTCCTCGACTCCGCCGGATCCGCGCTCTACACCCTCTCCCTGTCCTCCTCCCCAGGCGAGCCGCGCAGGCTAGCGGGGGGCAAGCGGGGCTCCGGATTCGATGACGGCGCGCCCGGCGACGCCGCCTTCGACCGCCCGCGCAGCGTCGCCGTCGATGCCGCGGACAACGTCTACGTCGCCGACCGCCTCCACGGCACCGTCCGCAAGGTCGCGCCCTCCGGTGAGCGAGCCCTCCCGCCCCCTTTGTTCCCCTGCTAGCGGTTGCTTGGCGCGGTCGTCAGTTAGGGTTTAGGGTTTGGTGGATGTGATTGTGAATTTGTGATGCGGGGAGTGTGAGTGAGTAGGTGATCGGGACCTTTGGAGTGCGGTTACTAGTGGCTCATACGACGCATTTATGTCACCCTTGGAATGTTTTGACAACGCCTCTGCATCGCTTTCGAAGTAAGGTTCATGTCGTTAGATTGAAATTTTGCTCACTTGTTCTCACTCCAAAGCTGAGATGGTAGTTTTTTTTTACTTATCTACAAATAATTTATAGATAGGATATATATGTTGAATTTCATGTTTTTGTCCTTAAATTATACTGACTTACTGAGATACTAAATTGGTAAATTCACCAAAGATTGGTTCAGAGCAGAGCACTCCAAACCATTGTGTGTTTGACCCCTAAAACATTCAACTTTCTAATCTCACTGGATGCCAAGCTAAGGGCCTAAGACAATGATATTCTACCACTTGGTTTTTGGTTTTTGCCATTTCCTACCCACTCATGACTCTGAAATACCTGTTTTTAGTGGTGCCATGCAGTGTTAACCTTGCCCAACAATTTAACTACTTGGAAAGAAAAGATACTCTATATTTATATTTTGGCCAAATGGCATCACCTTGTGTCCTGATTTCTTGCTACAAATTTGTCATTGCCAGGTTATACTACTACAATTGCCGGAGGCCTCTCATCAGGATCTGGTCACAGGGATGGACTGGCACAGAATGCTACTTTCTCGCCAGATTTTGAGCTTGTTTATGTCCCCAAAATTTGTGCCCTGTTAGTAGCTGACAGAGGAAATCGAATGGTTAGACAAATCGATCTAAAGCCAGAAGATTGTGCATATGAAAAACAGTCAGGTAAAATGCTGAATGGACCTTCAACTTGCTTTAGCTTAATACTGCTGCATAGGTACTGTACCATAGTAACTTATGTTTAGTGCTTAACTTATTGTGTTTTACTATGGCCACCTTTGTGGTACCAATGTCTTCCAATTTGCAAATTTCACGCATAGCCTGAGATTATTTGTGCACAAAGGCTGGCAAAATTTGCTGATTGTTCCAGTGTATGGAAGTAGCTTTTCTTGATAATATCTATTCTGCCTTATCTGGATATGCTTCAGGGTTTTGCCCCATCATTTAACTTATATTTCAGATACTTTATAATTAGTTTCTACTAACTGCTTGTGGCATTCAGCGAGGATCACTTGATTTTTCCTTGTCTCATCATATTTCTGAGCTCAAAATCTTTTCATCTACAGTCTGTTAGCAATGCCTGACAGTGTTTTACTTAGAGTAGTGATAGTGATATATGATGTTATGTGGACCTACCAGCTCCATGTTTGCTGGAGAAATCGTAAGCATATGCTACAGTGAATAGCCTATGTGCTTGCTAACGGTTTGTTATAAAAACTGTGACAATATCACACTGCTGATGTTCAGCTTATGAATCTGCAGGCTTGGGAACTACATCAGTGTCGGTCATTGCAATATTGTGTGCATTGCTCGGTTTAATCATCGGGTTCTTAGTTCGTCATTTTTACCCTGTCAATGTGAGTATGCTTCTGCTTTAATTCTTAACTCAGAGGAGATGAATACATGCACAAATTAAGACAGTGCAATCTGAAACATATAGGCAGGAAGTCTCCATCAACCACTTTTTCAGCAGGATACAGAAGCAATTCCTGAGGACACAGAGGAAGGCAACTCTGATCAGCTTCTGCGACATAAAAAGCGCAGTTGCTAGCTCCATGGCCTACGCCCTCCTGCTTAGACTGATCAGACTTGGTTGTGGCTATCTAACTGTGGTGTTCCCTAGTGTTAGGTTACAGCAAGAAGTTCCCCTTAGGCCTTCTCGTTGTCGTCCCAAGACTAGCACTGCTCCTAACATCGGCCCTAACAACAAAGCTCCCCTTCCTCCTACTGGGCAACTGGGGGATCTGATAAGCTTTGCTGGAGACTCCGTTGATAAGGAGGGTAGTGGTAATGCCAATTGTCAGGAGAGTAAGGTGCCATCCTATGATGGTGACTTGATGGGGCTTCTCTACACCCCACCAGACAGTGTTAAGAAAATTGATCACATGATCGAGACCAACCTATCGGGCTTTTCAAGCCATGAGTAACATGGTAGATTAATTGTTCGTGGTTGTAGTGTAAGCAGGAGGGTGCATGGAGACAAATAAGTTTGCCTGAGCTTGTCATCATCTGTCTTTGAGCGTGTATGTGTCGCCTAGTGGCTGAATAAATGTGTACTTCATCAGCACCAGCGTTTTCCTTGTAAATAGGTAAAAGAACTTCGTGTATCACGTGTTACTATATTCTGTGGTCATGGCATGTAATGTACCCTGGGCCCTGTGGGTTTGTATCGAGTTTATGTTACTCTGAACTGCTGCTCTGAATGTTCCCAATTTCTGAAGAAGCCTCGCTGAAGGCTGTATGAAAATATTTGGGGTCTTGGCCCTTCCAGGTTGTGGGCTTCGTTCGGCTGCACTTGGAGGAAATTGTGGCCGGATGGCTGCCAAATCAGCCTCCGCGACTCCGCCCCTGATCGTGGCCCTCGACCTCGATATCATGTGCCCAACTGCCATTGGTGTTGATCGATCCCTCCGTGTCTCTGTTAGAACGTGATTCACCTCCATTAAATTCACCTGCTTGATTGCATGTTTTCAGTATTTTGGGCTTGCTTGGTTTGCCTTGCCCCAAAACATGCCGTGCAAAAGATTTAGCAAGGAAAAGTTGCATCAAATAGTTTTGCTAGATTTGAAAATAAAAGGTTGGCAAGTTTTGATCCAAATGACAACCAAAATCGAATAGGCAGTGTAAGTTCCAAAAGTATCTACATATACTGGCGATTTTCACAATAGATCTTGTAATTTAATGGTGAGACCGTATTATGTACTTCATACTTGTGCAGGTAGAGCAACATAATAAAAGCCACCGGACTCCGGACGTGGTGGTGGCTCGGTCAAGATCATGTGCGCCGCGGCCACATGGTTACATGACGTGTTTGGCAAACCGTAGGAAAGTATATTGTATATGCAGCCGACCTGCATTTTATGTTAGGATTCAGTACTACATTACAACTTCGGATTTCAGAAAGCTGATGTTGAATCGGTAATCAATCGAGTTCCAGATCGCACCTCCAAAGTTGTGAGTAGTATTATCCTATCGCGTCACTGTAAGGGAACTGCAAAGCTCTGAAGAATGCTCCTATCTTAAGGGAATACAGCTTTGCTTCACTTGCACTGACAGACAGCTTCACTTGCACTGACAGACTTAGCTAACTGGACGCCAAAGATCTTAAGTCCTCAAGTGGCCATTTGTCAACCAATGAACGTCCTCATTATAAACATCCACTCATTAAATATTATACTCCCTCCATTTCAAATTATAAGAGTTTGATTTTCTATATACATAATTTTGCAAAAAAAAGCCAATGATTTGGAACAGAGAGTATACGAAATCACAGTTGACAATAAAAGTCATACGTGTCCGTTCAAATATGTTCTGGCACATTTACACGTCCATAAGTGCACAGAAAGCATATCTCTGAATTATATAGGCAGCACAAGAACAGAACAGTATGCAACGGCACCAAGCATGTAAAAAGCTCTGCTACTAGTCAAAATACAAATGACAAGTCTGCTATAGTAAACATGGATAAGCTAAACAAGGAACATTGCAGGCTCATGAAGTAATGCGTTTATATATCATCAATGTGTGCCCAAAAGTCACATAAGTTCCACATAAATTCTTATGTGACGATATCAATCATTTCAAGTCCTTGAAGAATCATTCTCAGTAACCTTTGTATTCACATTTTGTGTATTGATTGAAAGAGAACACCGCGGTGAAGCGAAGCAAGTGCTAACTGTGCTACTAACCTTTTTTTTGTTTAATCTATCTATTGACAGAAAATAACTGAAACTACATTCTGTTGCCTATCGGATTAGCAGGGTTTGGAAGGGAGAAGGTACTGAATGGTGAATAGTTACAACAGTTTTGGCGGAGGAGGCCCAGAGAGATCAGGCTGGCTATGTTTGAGCTTTTGGACCCAATGAGCAAGCCAGTTCTTGTGATCGTGAGTCTCCAGCTGGCAGATCGAGCTTGGCATATTGTCGAGTGTGCCATCTCTGTCAAGAACACTCTTAAACTTCTCCAGTATCTGAACTATTTGAGAGAAGTCAGGCCTCTTCTCCGGATGTGAGGCCCAACATTGCTCAATTAGAAGCCGTACTGGTGCTGGGCAGCTACTAGGAATGGCCGGCCTCACATTCTGAAAATTAGAAAAGTATGTTCATCATTTACATTTTCCAAAAAAAAAAGCAACACTATTGCAGAGTCATCATGAGACAAAAATGTCAAAGCACTTCTGAAACTTCCCCGCGGAAAAAAAAAAGTATCAAAATGTTCTTTGCTTAGCAACCCAATCTCTTAATTTTGAACAAGTCAATCAATATATATACCATGAAGGGAAGGAAATGGGCATCAGGTTATTACCTTGTCAAAAACAGCAAAAGCTGCTTGAAATGGGTTCAGCGAATCATATGGTATCGTCCCAGAAAACATTTCCCATAAGATAAGGCCAAAACTGTAGACATCGACTTTTCGGCCATACGGTTTGTGCTTCATCATCTCTGGAGCCATCCATCTAAATGTCCCAGTGTCATTTGCCAGAGGGTCACAGTACTCTTCTTCACAAGCTATTCCAAAATCAACAATCTTTGCACAAAATTCCTCATCGAATATGATGTTCTCTGGCTTCACATCACGATGGACAACTCGCTGTGAGTGAATGTATGACATGCCGCGTGCGATATCCAAGCTAATTGAGATGATCTTGCCCAGAGGAAGAGCTTTGTGATCCAGCTTGTGCAAAAACGATCTCAGAGAACCGCCAGAAAGGAATTCGGTGATGACACAGAATACTGGTGGACTGCTGCATGCTCCAACCAGCTACAAGGAAAAAAAATGTGAATGGAGTGAGAAGGAGACTCATAAAAGCAATTCATGATCTTTAACTACGATAAAGATGGGCTTTCGTTTCCTGAATTTTCTGAACAGGAGGACTACACGTGTAGTGCCCATGTGATAGGTAATCCTAAAAGTGCAGCTACTAATTAATAGTACTCCCACCAATTTTCTTAGTTTGACGTTGGTTAGTTGAAATTTAAACCAACCAGCATCCTACAAATGAGAGGTAGTACACTAGTAGGGATTCCCAAGTTTCCAGCTCAGCTGGAAGAAAGGTTATATTAATTCAATGCAAGTAAAAGTCATAATCCTAAATTTGTTCGTTCAAAATAATCCAAAAGTTCATTTCAGGTTCAAGCTTTCCTCTGGCTATGCAATTTGTAGCCTGTACCAATGTACCAATTGTGAACAGAAGGAAAAAAAAAAAACTTCATAGACATCAATTCAATAATTTCTTGATAGTTGGCCATATAATCATGAATGCATCTAACTGAACACAAATTTCAGCAAAGTAACTAGGGAACCTCATCAAGCACGTAATAAGATAATGTGACACTCCAGGCTGTTCCACAAGCAGTACTGTAGAATGATGCCAGCATAATAATTCTCATAAACAAAAGATATCACAAAACAAAATGGAAAGTCATCAGTTACCTTGATGACATTTGGATGATTGAGGCGTGACAGAGTGGCGACCTCCGTGTGGAACTGCTTCTCAAGCTGAGCAGCCAGCTCCGCATCTTCCTCATCGTCAGGCTGCCTGATGAACTTGACAGCAACAGGCTGCTCCTTGTAGATTCCGTGGAACAGCCGGCTGTGAGCCCCGGACGCGAACCTGTGCCCAATGAGCAGCTGGGAGCGATCGACGGACCACTTCTCGAGCACCTCCAGCGCAGAAACCTTGGTCCTCCCGTTGGCATGATGGCCCTCCTTCCCCCTGTGCTTGAGCTTGCCCGGCGCCCTCACCATCGCCACCGGCGCTGCTGCTGCTGGCGGAGCACACCCATTCAGGTCCAGCGAAGACGCGGCTCTCCGGGGCGGTGGCGGCGTGGAGAACCTCTTGGTGGCCGATTTCGCCTCCTGAAACACCTCGGGCACGTGGCGCGACGGGAGCGGCGACACCGCCCTCTGCGTAGTTTTCGTCTTGGGCGACTCGCCGAGCACGCTCAGCGACGAGCTCCGCGTGAGGGCGGCCGCGGCGGCGGGGTCATCGCCGCCGGGCGCTGTTGTTTTCTTCCGCGGGAACGGAGCGGGGCTGGAACACGCTCGCTGCAGCTTCAGGCTCTGCTCGTCGGGGTGGAAGGAGAACTCGAGCGGTCCGTCCTCCGCGGCGCTCTGAACCGCGGGCTGTTGTTCTTCCCGAGGCACGGCCACGCTGAGGTTGCCGCAGCTTCCCTTCTTCCCGTTCGCAGTTGCAGCCTTGGCATCATCGTCCTTCTGCCTCGCCGGTGCCTGCTGCGCCGACGTGCGATTGCCACCGGCTGCCGCCTTGTCGTGCTGCACCCCCGGCTTGGCGTCCGTGTCCTTGGGCCTGTCGGGCTGTGCGCAGAGGTGCGAGCTCCTCGTCGTCGGGATCGGAATCGGAACGGAGGAGGTGGAGAACCTCGTGGTGGTCCCTGGCTCCATGTTGAGGCCGTGGAGCTTGAACCCGGACGAGGCGCCCTTCTGCCTGAGCGCGGCGCCGCGGTTGAACTGCTCGACGAAGGCGCCGAACTGCTCCCTCCCGGAGTTGGAGCGCACGACGGAGTGCGAGAAGCGCGTCCGCCGCACCCACGAGTAGTCCTCGTCGTCCATCTATCTCCTCCGACTGGGGACGGTGTCAACGCGCGCGGATCGGTGGCTTGGTGGGGACCTGGTCCCGGATCAGAGAAATCTGGAGGAGAGGAATCCGGATCCTAGCACATCCCACAGGTGATTAAACAACCGCCACATTTGGTGTCGCTGATCCCTTTCAGTTGTTGATTGAAGAAGAAGGACCTCGAACCGAATCTCTGCTGCCCCGATCGATCGCGCTGCGGATTCAATGGGCCGGCTGTTCCTCCGCCTGAATGGAACCAATTGGAAAGCAGAGATGAATACGCTTGATTGATCAACAAGAAAGAAATAAATAAACAAGGAAACGTAGATGAATTCTTGTTTGAAATAAAAGTCACCAGAAGAAAAACGTTTCCACTGGTCAAAATCCACGAGGTACGTCCACGAACAGAGGATCGAAGAGCCAAGGAAAAACAGAGACGTGCGGGAAGCATCATCATCACCACCGTATTATGATGTGAATGAAAACAGAGAAAGGTCAAGAAAAAGCAGGGCGGTACGGGGTTAGCGCGAGATACGCGAATCTGCCGAAAGCATGACGCGGAGCCGGAATTCAAATCCCATGACACACCCCCATGACGACGCGACGCGACGCAACGCAACGCAAACGTGACCAACCCGTCGCCCAAAATCCAAAGAAGATCGAGAGCGAGAGGCGTACCCGATCGGAAGGAGCGGACGATGCGAGCCGCGTGCGTGCGGGCGGGCGGGCGGGCGCGGGCAGCCAGCCAGGCACGAAGGAGGGAGGGACGTGGGTGTGTGCGCAGGCAGGCGAGGCCGGCCGTGGCGCCAATAAAGCCGGCCGAGGGAAGGAAGGAGGGACGACGGCGGATCCGAAGGTGCGCGCGCGCGGGGAAGGGAAGGAAGGCGGGCGACAACGCGTGGGGCCGGCCGCCGGAAGGAAACCTGGGGAAGTGGAGGAGTTGGCGCCGCGCGGGGGAGGTCGAAGGAAGGAGGAGGAGGAGAATGTTGCGACGGAGGCCCCCGAACGGCTTTATTTGCTTTGCTTTGGCGAGCGAATCCAGCAGCTTCGTCGCCCGGGGGAGGGAGGGAGGGAGGGAGGCGTCCGCGTCGCCGTCTCCCGGCTTTGTGCGTGCGCCGCTGTGGCCTGACGTGACATGTGGTGCGAGGAGGAAGGACGCATCTGTTTTTCTCTCTTCGTAATTTTATAAAAAAAAATGTATTTATTGTTTTAAAAATTAATAACTCTTACCCTATGCGAGGAGGAGTAGTACTTATTACCGAGTTTACATGCGTAGACGCGTAACTGAACGGGATCCATCATCACTAACTAATTCAACGATTATTTTGAGGTCAATTATTGGCGACGACTTTTGGGATTAATTAAGAGAAGTACGTATGGGTATGTGCACCTCGTGCATGCGAAGACCAAGCGCAGGAGTAGTATCCGCCTAGGGCGAGTGCCCGCGACCCCATTGGTAGGCACGGTCAATGCATGGCCTATCCTATTCCGGTAGTAGGAGGATCTGCTTTATTTGCTGCCAGATTTTTGGAGGTCATCAAAGGTCGTGGGAACGAACACAGCAGGCCAAAGCACCTCCTTGCAGTTGCAGGTGTTCTCCAGATATTTCTGCGTTCAACCGGGATGTGATGCGATACATGATACACATCCACAGTTCACGAATTTGAGATACTCCGTTTTAAAATATACTCCCCCCCCACGTTTCCAAAGAGGTTGTTTTTGGACATTGATTGACACGATATCTATAAACAATTTTGACCACTGTTTTCTTACGTAAAATATTTATGAAATATTGTTACTATATACTTTATATGAAACTATACATTTTAAGCCAAATCTACTTACATCATTTTTGTATTTTCAAAACTCGATCTAAAATAATATATTATAATCAAATTCTAAAATGTTTTACTTAAAACATCCTCAAAACCACTTCCTTTATAGAAACTATATTTTTTATTATAAACATAGACATAATATCATTGGTTGATCTAGAGATTTTCTAGAGCCTAAAACGAATATAACAAAATATCATAGCAATTCATTATATGGCATAGAAATTGATTGTTCTGCAACTTGCTAAAAATTCTTCAAAGCAAACACTACTATGTCTATGCCCGTTGCTTATCTTCATTTAAGTTTATTTGAGTCCCGGGGCACATTCCCTATTATTAACCAAGAAACACCTCATTCCCGTAAATATAAATTTATGTTTTGTTCTACAGCACGTGGCTAAAGCCTAAACGTTGATCAATATCTCTCTTTTTTTAAGGAGATAAACTCTGCTTTTAGAAAGCCTGAACGTTGATCAATATCTCTCTCTTTTTTTAAGGAGATAAACTCTGCTTTTAGAAAGCCTAAACGTTGATCAATATCTCTTTTTTTTTTTGAAGGAGACAAACTCTGCTTTTAGAAAGCCTAAACGTTTATCAATGTCTCTCTTTTTTAAAGGAGATAAATTCTATTTTTAAGAAACAATGCCGCCGGTATATTACTAGGGCCTAGGGGGCGGGGGGGTACTAGTTTGAAAGAAACGAACAAACGATAGTCCTATTACAGGCTCAAATATCAAAGCATCAGTAGGTATCATCGCACTCAGCCCCTGAAACCCTTCTCTAGTTTATGATTTCGTCTTTCACTTGCAGCAGACGGATCATGTCTCCCACCTTTAGCGGTTAGCCCCTCACCTAAATTTAGGGTGGTTTTGTCAGTTTTTAGCCAAACACTATAATTAAATTGAACTAAATGGATTTTAGCAAACTAGTCACCAAATTGTGACTACAAGGGACTAAACCTCGTCTTTTTTCACTTTGGAGACAAGCACCCTGACTAAAAGGCCTCTTTTAGTCTCTCTCAGTTATCCAAACCAAAGACCCGGTGACTAAAGTTTCATCCTTGGTTTAGGTGACTAAAGTTTACTTGAAGAAACCAAGCTTTGGAAAACCTTTTCTCAATAGCCATCTTAGTTCATCGAACTCCATATCACCCTAGAGAATCCTGCAAGCATAAACATAGTTAATTTTTTGGGTAAGGACCCTTGCCCTGAAGCCAATCCTCAGCAAACTCCTTGAAAGATTTTGAAACAGTTTGCCAATTAAAAACTTCCCTCATAATACTCCAAACCAATCTAACCAATACACATTCAAAAAAGACATGATCAAAATATTCTGATTTGCCACATACAGTGCGGTCACTATTTACCTTCCAACCTCTCTTAATCAAGCTCTGGCTGACTTGAAGTTTATTGTTAAAAGTTTGGTAGAGAAAGAAATTGATTTTGAAGGGTACTTTGCATTTCCTAATAATACCAGCCACCCTACAGGTAGTACATCTATTAGTTAAGAATCTATATAGGGATTTAGTCGAGAACTTATTGTTTTCTCTAAAGCTCAGATAGCAGTATCAACAACATCCTTGTCTAAAGTAATATGCTGAAGTTCATCATATAGGACTCTTTCAAACTCTCCCACAGAAAGAGATCTTTTAAAATCTAGTATGTACCAGTCTCCATCCACCCAACATTCCTTTACACTACAATTAGGATCCCTCACCATCTTATATAGGTCATCAAAAGCAATCTTCAGAGGCACATTTTGCAACCAACAATCTTACCAAAACCTGCAGTTAATCTCATCCCCAACTCTAAAGGTAGCCGCCCAATCAAACAAATGCTTCACTTTATTCAGCCCTTGCCAAAATTGAGACAACCCTTTGACTTTGGAAGAGAAGAAGTTAGTTCCATCCATATATTTGATCTATTAAGAATCTGAAACCATAGAGCATCAGGCTCCTGGAATATTTTCCAGATCCATTTCACCCATAAGCATTCCAAGACCCCCTAGTCTTTAGGTCTACTCACCATCTCCCATTTAGCCACGTAGCAAGTATATTTTTCCCCTATTTCTAATCAGTCATGCATCGTAGTACATGTCACACTTAAACACCCGGTTATGAAATGAAATGAAAACAAACAAAAGGAACAGTTAAATCAATCCTAGCCAGTGGAGAAACGTTTCAGAGTTTTTGTGGAAACCAAAATTGATTAATGAATGGAAGGCATATCTTTAATCTATATCCCCCTTGTAAAAAGATCCGCAAAACAAAAAGGTACAGTGTTGTTTAGAAACTGAAACAAGCAGTTTACGAAACTACCTCCGTGCTACTAAGACCAAAAGCTAATAGAAGAACGCTCCTTCACATTTTGAAACTAATAACTGTAGTTAATGCATGTTTCCCCTTGCTCTATACCCCGAATTACAATGCTTTGGAAGATGAAACTGACTGTATCATGTCATTCAGTAGGTTATGGATGGTTATTTCACAATATTGCTACAGCTGCGTTCACCACTGTTCCTTTTTCTCGAGATTGTGCCTTGGCATGTTTTCATTAAACAGAAGTAGAGAGCTTTTGTTACAAATTGTTAAGTTATGATAATCCTAAAGTCACTGGAGCCCACAACTTAGACCTATCACTAAGCTCGCACGTGGTTGTATTACACAAGACACATCACACGTTCACCACTGTTCTGGTGTGACGATTTCCTAGCAAATTAACCGAAGTGATAATATGTGTCCTTTTACACAATTGATAGAATTCTTATGGCTGGTTGATCCTATGGAGTTTTTATTACTTGAGAGATTGTGTGTTTAGTGGACCTCCAGTACTACAGCAAAACTGAAACTGACTTCTCCGAGTACTACAGCAAAACTATTTCTATATTTTTTTTAAAAAAAAAGGTAAACTACAAGTTAATGAAGCAACTGTTTTTTAATTCATGGTTCATCGATTTTAGCTTCTCCATGGACTGTAATAAGAAACCATAGCGGTAAAGGTCAGTGAATAACGACAAATGGCGACAAATGGTGTTACTTTCTACAAGGAAGAAATCCCTTTTAAACATGCATGCCAATAGAATGTGAGGGATAAAATCATGTGTTTGAAAGTGTCAGCCCTTATGATGGACTACTAGAACTTGGAGTTTTGGACAAAAAGAAATACACAGAGACATTGGATATCAAAACCACGTACAGCTCTTTTTTTTAATTCAAAATATACCTTATCTATATTCAAATTAACCAGCTCTTTTGTCTGAATCGAATTGGTTGCCTTCACTAGTGTGTATTCAGATTCAGGCTTGTCCAGTCCAGCTTATCTATGTTCAGTTTTTTTTAAGACATCACCGGAGGAGTGAGAGCCCACCTGAATAGTTTTTCATTGATACCGGACAAGCCGGAGGATGGAGGGTGCCAGGCACCTAATACATGAGTGACCCTTGAAGGTCATAGATGTACAGGAGAGGGAGAGTGGAGAATTACAGCACTTGACACAACAAAGACGATGACCACGACAACAACAGCAACACCAACAACACCACCAAAACAACACTTAAACAAACTCAAGGATAAGTGAAACGACCTTGATTTCCGCGAAGGGAAATCCACAGTGTCAGAGTGTAATATGACCATTTAAATCACATTACCCGATAACAGTTGAACTCCATAATCCATACATCGAACAAAAGAGTGCAAATTAGAGGGAGTTACAATAACTTATTACATCGCCACTGGGCGAAATCAGAGTTCATGCAGCATAACAGTAAAAACTTGAGGTGCGGAAGCTTTCATCTTCTCTCCAACTTGAGCGTAGACACGAAACCCTCAATCGCTGTACTCCCCAGATGAGTACTCACTCTTTGAACCTAAAACCAAATTTTCAGTACGATTTGTACTGGCCACATTCCCATCCTATGCATTGCTTTGTGAAAGTGAATGCAAAATAAGGATATCTCAAAAGGGACCTATAAGGCTGGGGTTTTCCTAAGCATTATTCGAGTATATAAAAAGTAATAAAACATTCAGTGTTAAACACATTCCCATCCCCATCATCCATCTCTTTCCATGTCAGTAGCATTATCCCAACTCCTCCAACACCATCTCAGACTCAAGTCGACAAGCCGACTCCCTCTCGGCTTGCCTCAGCGCCCCACAGCCCTCAACCTGGCTCACGGCCGGAAATTACACTCAGGAGGAAGGTAGAACACTCCACTCACTAGTCCGGTGCATGCGAAACATAGGAAAGGTCCATAGCCGAAGATTCGGCATATGTATCGATCGATCAACCATACACTCTGCAGAGGTTTCACTAATCCACTAGATAACCATCATCGATGCATGCGCGCACCTAGGCAGATTCCGGGCGCCTACTGCCATAGGCGATGCCACTCTACCATCCAGCACTGGATCACTGCAACTGTGAAGAGAGCATGTATCCGCTCCCGTGGAGGATGCCATGCCATGTACCCACTCCCGAAGGGGGTGCCATGATCGTCTCGGTAGGGTGTTAGCTCCATCCCATGCATATACCTTCCTATCACTTCTCGCCTAGCAGTAGTGGCATTGACCTATCCAGCGGTTCGGCCGTCTCCCCCCATGGAGAGCGAGTGGAAAGCAAGAGATTCCTAGGTCCGGATACCAGCGCAACAGTTCCTAGATTTGACCAAACCGGGATATCTTCATCAGGGTTTATCTTTAACGTGCTACCACAGCACCTTCATCCCGGGCTCCACCTCTCAGAGGATCACACCCAAGGACCACCATCACATCTCAGTTAGCCCGCCACAGGCTCCTCTCATGGAAATGTCCAGAACCATTTCCTGGCAAGACTTGCTCCAAAAGCTCGTCGTAGATCCTGGCTCGATCGACTCAACCCTCACCCTACTCCCTGCCGTAAACTCCACCCAAAACCCGGATACCACATCATCAGCTCACATACCCATCTGAATCATCAACTCACACATCCAGCCTGGCACCCTCCAGGCCTTTCCCGGGTTCATCACGTCGCATCAAAATGTAAGCGAGTGAAGTATAGAAATTTAAATATAGCAGATAAGCAAGTGGCTATCATAACAGCGGGTAAGCAGGTGAAAGTTTACAACAAGATAAGGCTCATCAAATAAATAATCTATCATGCAGTCCTAGCACAGGCATAGCATTATAGCAACTTGAATTTAAAGCACTAGCCATACTATAATTGCCATGCGTAATGGGATCTACGAGGTTGGATGGTGTGTGGCACCTTCACTGACGTAGCTGTCGGACTTCTCCTGGTAGTCACTGTCGTCAGACTTGTCCTCGCTCGAGCTTGTAACGAGATTTAACGGTCGCGGAAGCGACCCCTATAGATTAGCACAAGGAACGATTGCAAAATAGAAGATCCAAATGCACTCAAACATAGCCTAGATAGATGGGGCTCGATTTATAGAAAATTTGGATATGTGGATAACATTTTTCGAAGCTCGTATGAATTAGTTATGAATTTTCAGAGATTTAACCATTTTCTGAAAAAGAAAAAGGGCTCGAGGGTATGGTCTCGAGGGTACGGTCTCGAGGGGTATGGTCTCGAGGGGTATGGTCTCGAGGGTACGGTCTCAAGGGGTATGCTCGAGGACGGAAAACAGATTACAGAGTAGACGGATTCAAGGGTAGGCTCGAAGACAGAAAACTGCTCTGCTTCCACAGCGGTGCTCGGCCGGTGACGGCGGGGTTAATCATCTGGCGAGGGGCTGCTCCAGGACTTCGCTAACTCGTGCATCGTCTTCGGGTCGTCAAGGCGGACACGAAGGTGGTCATCAAGTCGGGAGCTTGGTTCCGGCGACGTGCTTTACGGCGGACAGCGGCTCGAGGGTGACGGTGCTCGAGGTGTCGAACTCGAGGGTCGACGCATCGAGGTGTCGACTCGAGGGTCGGTTCGAGCGCGTGATCCGTCTCAGACGAGATCGGCTCGAGCGCGGGGTTCCTCCTCGGCGATCGGCGGCGGGGAAACCCTCGATTCCTGGTGCCATAATGGATCTCCGACGCCATTAACCCGCCCATCGGTTTCGGGACTTCACGACGGTCATGTTGATGGGCTTCAGGGCGGCAGCTTTGCTTCTGGTGACGAGCTCTATGGCGGACAGCGGCTCGGTGGCGACGGCGCTCGATGTACACTTCACACCGAGTCACTCCAGCTCCAATTGGTGGCGTAGATGGGCGATTGGAGTCACGCAGCACCTGCCCGAGGTGCCGGCGGTGACCAAAACACACGGCGGAGTCCGCGCGGGCAGCAACTCCCACGGCGGAGCCCCGACAGGTCCTCGGTGCACGGCAACGGCACTCCGAGAGGGTCCATGGCCTCCATCTCCTTGTCCAATCGATGCAGCACGTCACGGCGGAGCTTCCCGGCTTCTTCTTGCTCCTCGAGGTGGTCGGAGGTGGCAGGAAACGACGGTGAACGGCGGCGCTCTGGAGCGGCAACGCACTGACACGTCGACGGCAAGGTGGTTCGGGTCGGTGCTCTGGCGAGGCAAACGCGGAGCTAGGGTGTGCACGGAGTCCGTCTCATCAAGGCGGCGCGGATCCGGGGTCAATGGAGGGCAGAGCTCAACGGAGAGGTGGCTGGGTTCGCCGTGGCGGCGCTCGGTGCGTGGCGGCGGGCAAGCCGGTGCTCCGGTCCGGCATCCTCCCGATGTCGTGGTCCAAGGGGGCTTGGCTGGCCTCGTGCGTGTGCACGGGTGTGTCCAGTGAGGTCGGTAGCGACCTAGGCCTACGCGCTCACGGCGGAGCGCCATGGCCAGCAGCACGGCGGAGGTCGAGAAGATGGCTTGGCGGAAGCGCTCACCGACGTGGTCGGGGATGAAGGCGCGGTACAAGTCCAAGCGGTTCCGGCTCGCGGTACTGCTCCTCCTTCCTGTTCCCAACGCAACAACAGCGGCTCCGGGTCGGCGGCGACGGTCTTCTTCTCCAACTCCGGCGGTGGCTTCTTCTCCTTCCCCGACTCCTTTCTTCCCCCTTCCTCCACCTCTTCTCTAATTGAGGCTGGCAAGATGGAATTGAGCTCCACCAGAGCGGTGGCGGCGGCCTGGGAACCCTAGGGTGCCGGGATGCTTGCTTTATAGGGCGGACGCGGAGGTAGGTGGCCGGCGGACGGCCGATCACGGCTTCGGCTTGATCAAGCGGCCAAGGGATGTCCAGGTCAGCAGCTGAGGCTCGATCTGGGTCCATGGAGCAGCGAGGGAGGGCTAGGCAGTGCTGGGTGTCAAATCTCTTTACGACGGCAGCGTTCCACCGCGGCAGCAGCGCAGGTGCGCGCGGAGAATCTCGCCTGCGGCCGTAGGCACTTTACGCAGGCTGGTCGGTCCAGGTGGTTTGCGGGCGCGCGTCGATGCGGGGTGACACGGGATCGAGCGGTCGGGGCGGGTTGCTTAGGGGCGACGCCGGGGAACAGTGCTGACGCGAGCGCGCGCGGCCGGTCGGGTGACCTCAGCGGGCGCGATGACATGTGGGTCCCGCTGCGGGACCCCATCGTCAGCGGCTGCGGCGGCTCGGTGCGGCGCGCGGACGCGCGCGGCTCTTGCTGGGCCGTCGGCCTGGTTGGGCCGCGCAGCGTGCGGTCGCGCGAGCGAGCGCGGGCAGGCGAGTGCGGCTGGGCCGCCTTGCTAGGCTGGCCGCGCAGCGCGCGGTCACGCGGGCGAGCGCAGGCGCGCGTGCGGGCTGGGCGGGCTGGGCTGCTCGGGCCGGTTTCCTTTTCCTTTTCTTTTTCCTTTTCCTTTTCCTTTTTTATTTTCAAATACATTTCTATATATACTTATATATATACATATATATGTGGTATGCTAAATTTGTGCAACAAAATAGTAAGCATACATGGCCCAAATAATGCTAGGGTATTATTCCCTTAATATTTATTTATCAAAATAAATATTATGTTGCCATTTTTAATAATCATCACATAAACCAAATAAGAATCCAACTCACTCTTTTAATGCAACATGATGATTGAACTATTGAAACATTAAAACAAAACTATTGCAACATTAAAATGTAACATGTGAACATAGAGCATTGTTATGAGATGTTAATTAATTTGCAACATTTGAATGCCATGCATGACATGCTAGGGTTGATGCATATATAAGGGGGTAGATGATGACATGTTGCACCACATCATTCAGGGTTTTGTCGAAAAATTTTTTGTAGTTCGGATTTTTTGGTTGTTACAATAAGCGTGGTCCCTTGCCGAAAGACGCCAGCAGAACGTTGATTTGCGTCTCCACCGAACAACATACTCGCCGTTTTCACCATGCTCATTGCGCCCTCCACCACTTCTCATAGCTACGCCGATCCACTGCCGCCCTCCATCTGAGGACCACTCCATGCAGCAGGATAGGGACTAAGAGTGGCGATGAACACGCAAGCCCCGGATCGTCGGATACGACAACCTCCCTTTGAACTGATGATGACATCCTCCAGCACATCTAGGCCCACGTACCATCATCCAACGCCATCCACGAGGAGGAACCCTTGGAGGGGAATGACGGCAGCGGTGGAAACACCACCCGGCAATTGATATTCTGACACCACCAAAGAGAGCGCCGACGAAGAAGAGGCGCCAGAGAAGGACACTCGGCGAGCGTCCGCGACAACCAACCACCAGGACCAAAACTCAACCAAGAGGGACCAACAATAATATGGGGGAGAGCAAACAGAGAGAGCAGGAGGCCGCGGCGAGAGGAGGCTACAATTCTAGGGTGAAGAGACTACATCGACGCCTCCAAGGAGGTAAACGGCGCTCGGTGGCGTCGCCATCGATCGCACAACTAGGTCGTGCATAGCTTTTGCCTAAGATCCTCAACCCTGCAAACTGTAACCCACCTCCACCATCTCAGAACCAAATTGGCAAGCACAGTCATGGCAACACCCCACATGCCATGGCCCTCGTGCAGAGCTTCGACTTACCCCATGAGGCAGATCATGCCCCATCGACCAGGACCGGCCGAGAAGAGCAGCACAAAAAGCAAGCCGAAGGTTGTTTGCACTTGGACAGGGGCGAAGTGGACGTGGTTGAACTCCGTGGGCAGATCCCGGCCGACAGGTGCAGCTCGTCGCTGAAGGAGCGCGTGAGCCGCAGGGCCGCACCAGGCACACGACCCCTTCGCAGATCATCTGGAGGCCAACCAGGAGGCCCGACAAGCTGCGGCCACGAAGCCCGGTCCGTGCCAACCGCCGGCAGCCTCGGGTGCCAGGCCGCGCGTCTGGAGAGTGCGGAGGGAAACCACCGGCGGCACGTCGCGGCGCCCACGTGAGCACCTGCCCCGGGTCCGGACGGAGGAGAGCTGGAGGCCGTTCCCCCGACCCGCGAACCATGGCCACGGGAGGCACGCGGCCACGCCAACGTGCCCGCCTCGTGCTGCCCCGTTTGCTCGCTACGCGCCGGATCTGGAGCCAGAGGGCCGGGATCTGGAGCGTGGGGGTCACCACCGGCCAGCCTTGCTCACAGAAATTCAAACTCAACAATGGAAGAGGAGGGGAGGAGGAAAGGAGAGGAGGGATTGCTGCGGAGGGAGATGGCCGCTGGCGGGAGGGCTCGGTCGGCGGCGGGGCGACGCGAGGGAGAGAAGGCTCCTTCTCTATGTTCAGTTACATGTAGAAGCTCCTATGCGTGGTTGCACAGGGTTATAATCATCACAAACAAAGGAATTAATATTTGCCTTCGATGTTAGTGGTAGCACATGTTTCATCTCTAAGTCGAGTAGCTACATATTTTATCGCTAAGTCAAATAGCAATGCTTAGAAAAGCTACCATGCTATCAGAGGCAGTAGAAAAATACAATTGACAATATTATAAAGGTAGCAGCCAATTTACTGTTGAACGGCTCGCTTTCACACTGCAGACCTCTAGCAACAGCCCCCCCACCCCCCCCCCCCCCCCCCCATCAAAATTGCCTACACACACATTTCCGCTGTTCATGTAATGGTGACGACTCATGCCAGCTACACTAGAATTCTGGATTAACACACCCTCCTAGAATGAACCATTGAGAGACAGAAGACGGTGGAATTTACATGCTTCGCAGCTAATAATTTCGGGTAACTAACTGGTGGTGCCTAGTCCATGTAATCTAGGACGTCTCTGAAGGTCACACGCCCATGGCTGGCATTGACGTCCTCCCGCTGCGATGAGATGCGGGTTACATTCCTCAGCAATCTGATTACTTCACTGGTGTCATCCACATAATACTTCGCTTTGCTGGGCTTCTGACCAACTGAACAGGCAAACACCTCTGGTACTGTGGGTGATAAGACATCGTTGGAGGTCATACCGTTGATACTTTCAAACATGTCCTCATCAGATCTGTCATTGCCGATGCACATCAGGAAATCCGCTGCCTTCCCGTTGTTGGCCAGTGTGTGAATCAGCTTGTTGACAGCAAGACCCTTGCTAACTCCCTGCATGAGTGAAGTTGGTTAGTGCATGTAACCAATAGGGAAGTGGAATGATGCTATTTATGACATCAAAGGGAATACACCTGTGGTTTCACTTCTACAATATAATGACCGCACTTTACAACAACAGGCTCATTTGATAGCACCCTCTCAAGATGGTCCTGTAGCTCCTTTGCTTGGAAGGAACCAAAGTCATGGTCTGCGTCCAAATAGTGCCATACTAGAGCACTTTCCTTTGACTCGATTGAAGATCCATCTGTTGTCTCTGTGTATACCTGCATGATAGGTTCAGCAATGTGCTTCCATTCTTGCTGCGGACTTGAATAGCTGGACTCCCATGCCGCTTCCTTGCTCCATCTGAAAACACATACATAGTTCATCACAACCAGCGAAAAGGATACAAAGGTATGTGTCTGTGTAAACAATAATGAGAGAGCTTTTGACTGGCATACCTGATAAAATAGCCATGTTCTGCAGCTACACCAAGCTTCTCACATGGAGAAAACCACTCGTCAAGGGAGTCACGTCCTCGTCCACTTACTATAAATACAACGTTCTTCGGATCATTGCATAAGGTGTGAAGAATGGAAACGACTTCTTCACTTGGAGCTTTGTTGATTGATGACTGGGCCACAAGTGTGCCATCGTAATCAAGAAATATTGCTCTTCTAGAAGCCTTGTTATAAGAAGAAACAAAGTGCTCTGAAGACAGCTTTCTGAAGCCAGGAGAAAGAGCAATAACTCTAAAATTCAGACCAAACCCAATAGCCCAACACCTTCGGCTGTAATGATCTTTGCATGCTCTTTCCAGATCTTGAGCAAAGCTGCGTGCCCAGTAAGCAACATCATGAGTACTGACGTAGCGATAATGCTTTTCATGCCGCAGCCGTTTCTCAGACTCAGTTAAATCAGTTGCACGGCACAACGCATCTGCCACATCATCAACACTCCAAGGATTTACCCTGAAAGCACCACTAAGAGATGGGGAGCACCCCACAAACTCCGAAACAATAAGTGTGCTTGTGTGATGGGTGTCTTTGTCAAGACCTCTAAGTTTATCAATCTCCTCATTTCCCTGTCGGCAAACAGTATACTCATACGGTACTAAGTTCATGCCATCCCTCACAGCATTTACAATACAACAATCAGACGCAGCATAAAATGCAATCTTTTCATAAAATGGTATGCGCTGATCAATTAGGACGACAGGCTTGTAACTTGAAGAACCATACTTTGTATTAATCCTTTCAGCCACAGATACAGCTTCTGTAATAGCTTCTTGCACATCCTTCCCTGTGCTTCTTGCTGGATTGATGATTTGTACAAGGACAACCTTCTCTCTAAGCTTTGGGTTTCTGTCCAGAAGAAGCTCCAGTCCAAGCAATTTCAGACTTATTCCTTTGAAGATGTCCATGTCATCTACACCTAACATGAGTGTCTTGCCCTTATACCTTTGTTCAATTTCTTGAACCTTACTAATTGTTGCAGGCAACTTTAAGACAGATTCAAGCCGACCAACATGGACACCCACGGAAAGGATCTTCAGACTCACTGTTCGGCCAAAATACTCAATTCCAATGTAACCACGTTTTGACTCATAATGCAGGCCCAGCAATCTACTACAGCAAGATAGGAAGTGGCGAGCATAGTCAAATGTTTGCAAACCAATGAGATCAGCATTAAGCAGTGACTTGAGGATTTCATCCCTTACAGGCAGAGTCCTGTAGATTTCTGAGGAGGGAAAAGGGCTGTGAAGAAAGAAACCAATCTTTAGTCGGTGTAACCTCTTCCTCAAGAATGTAGGGAGAAGCATGAGATGATAATCATGAACCCAAACACAATCATCATCTGTATTGATTGCTTCCATAACTTTATCAGCAAAAAGTTTGTTGGCTCGGACATAGGCTTGAAACAGGTTGCGATCAAATAGCTCACCCTTGTCTAGGCAAATCGGAAGCATATAATGAAAAAGTGGCCATAATTGTTGTTTGCAGAAGCCATGATAGAACTGCTGCTGCAGGTCAGATGGGAGAAAAGTCGGTATGCATCGATATTCTCTTAGAAGCTTCTGTGCAACTTGATCCTGCTCACTGAGGTCTACCTGAACTTTCAAACTGCCCACATACACAGCATCAGTCTCATTTGAAAAACCATCTTTAAGTTGCATGAGTAGTGCATCATGATCCAATGAGAAGGACAGCTTCCCAGCTTCATCTCTTGTACAGTTCAGAGGAAGGAAGTTGGCAACAATTATTTTCCTCTCGGTAAAAGAGGCTGAACCAACTGAATCACCATCACTTATTGTATCCCAATCAGAATCAGATATAATGCCAGGAGAAGTTACAACATGAGGAAGAGACTTAACAGGTTGTCGAAAGTCAAATCCATATCCAGAGGTCATGTCTAGCAGATTTGAATATGATTTTGAAACCATGGTTCCAGTGTCCTTGTCTCAGGCTAACTTGTTGAGGCTTTTGTATCAAAGCAGATAGCACTGTACGGAATGAATTCCTGTGAAAGAATAAACAGAGTACTTCAGCCAACCTTGATGTCAAATGCATTTTTGGTACACTATCGAAGATAATGCATTAATCTTGGAACACTCATAATATACCTACTATAAACAACCATATAAAAGGAGAAATGGATATATGTCATGTCAAGTCATTGATGAAGAATCCAGTTTCGTGGAAGTGTATCTTTGCAATAATCTTATCAAATAATTAGCTTATGATGTATATAAATATAATAACGCAAAATTGGCCACTACATTGTCACAAATTGGAATAGTTTAATTACATACACTGAGTGGACTGAATAAGTTCATCTATTCTTGCATTAGGAATCTGAACTCAGAAGCGAGTAAAAATATGGATAATATCGAGACAGAAGCTTAGGTGATAAAAGACAGACTGCACAGAGTACAAAAAAACCAGTTGATTGTATTGACAAGGAGAAGGAATAAACCACTTCATATCAAACACAGTACACTTCATTCCAGCACAACAGTGTCATCTAGAAAAGAGGTGATAGGCAAGCAACTGTTCTACACCTTTGCAGGAACCTTATTGAGGTGAGAAAAAAGGATGCTTTTCTACAAATACAAAGATCTTGAAAACAAGTCCTCAAGTCCAGCTCATCCCATCTCCAAAGATCCAAAACACAAGCATATTTACTTCGGTTGAGGCCCACAATATCCATTCCAAAAGGAACTAATCAAACAACAGGATGGTCCACGCGCCCTTCCACGAAAACATAAGAATGGAAATACCAGGACCACCACTACAGTTCCACTACCACACTCCATCAGCATGATGCAACCACTCCCTCAGTTCAGTCCTACCCCGTTCTTATCAACCACAATAAACTCTGCAGCCTCCAGACAGTACTTGGCATCCCAATCCAGAGGGGTCCAGGATCCATTATGCTAAGCACAGCTTGCTAATTTCGAGCAATTTATATATAAAAACAAATCAACTTTGCATCCAGCAGCGCCAAAGCTTACACTTGTAATAACAACTCCATAGCTGATCTGCAGAAGTGTACTAACCACTTGGCACGGCAGCTATTTGGGGCGAAATCTTGGGCTTTATGGTCACAATCAGTGAATCAGACAGATCACACTGTGACCTTGAAAAATAGAATGTTCTAACCAGTGGGGAAAAATGCTGATGGCTATAGGTATACAGTACATGGCTATAGTAAATCACCTTTTCTGGATATCCATCTCTAGAAAAGTAGAAATGCAGAGGAAGAATAATACACATCTGGCATGCAAAAATCTCAACGAAAATAGCAAATAACGTGCCCAAAGATGAAACTGAATGTCTGAATCTAAACCGATAGTTGATTTACTAGGTGAAACGAACAGAGTAACGGCGAAAGAACACATAAAATTGATCAACCTGAAACTAAATAGCACGGTGCGCATACAGATAGAACAATGTAACAGCGAATACCAACAGACCCAAGTCACTTGTAAGGGAATGCTGCAACTACAGATCAGAATGTTTACGGCAAAAGAGTGAATGGGAATGTAAGATTGGAAAGTTCTGAAGAAGATTGCAAAAGCAGCAGCAAATTTGTTTTATCAGACGAAAAAAAAAATCCCTTTTCACATTAGATTTCATTTGAAACGAACGATAGCCAAAACCAAATCATCCTCCTAAACAAGACGAGACAGGGAAGCAGATTGCGGCCACGTGCGACGAACGAAACAAAAAAAAATCGACAAAATCCCTAAACCAAAACCGCCGCTGCATACAAAACTATGGATGGCAGGATGGGGGAGGTCAAAACTTCCCAAGATAGAACTTTCCGCGGCTCTGCGCCGCCACAACCCACCGGAAACCCAAAACGCGAATGAAAGCACGGAGCAAACCGGTGCTCACCCAGATCAAACGTGACGCGCTCGCCGTTCGCCGCCCTTCCCTGCCTCCTTACTTCCTCCTCTCCTGCGCGGCTGCGCCTCCGCTTCGGCACCGAATTCTTGGTGCACCGGCGTGTTCTCTGCTCCAGTTTCTCGCCTGGCCGCTTGCTTGCTTCTCTCGCTCTCCTATGAGAACACTAGACCGACCGGAGTCGGGAGAGAGGGACGGAGACGGGGACAGGGGCGCGGTCGCAAGAAATGCGAGTCGAGACGGACGGGAAGGGGGAGAAATTGCTCTGCGCCTCGTTTTTTTAGGCAAAGGTTTTTGAAGGGGGTGACTCGTGCCCTCAGGGCTTTGCCGGATTTACCCTTTGTGCCATCATCAAGGATAAGATTGCCTTTTGGCTGTTTATTTTATTCCCAGTATATACAACGGTCCACAGGCAGAATTGACCATTAACTTTGGCTGTTTTTTTATTTTTAACAAGTCAAAATATGGACAAGTTTGGTACCAAAAATTTTAGGAATACCTTTAAAAAAATTCGCAAGACAAGATCTTGGTTATCTTACCAAATATAGATAACCTTAAGAACAGTCTGAGTGGAAATTTTAGCGTTGCATCAAATAAAATACAATAAAACTTGAATAAAAACTGCTCTCTGTGCATAGTTTGGTAAACATTTAATTCTTTTTTTGACTCATTGCAAGTTAAATGTGGATGAAATACATTGATATGGCTTACGACGAGTTCATGTGTCTCTTGAGAGAAAAAGGAGTTTGTCCTCACGTGAAATTCTATCCGCCACGGTCTACATTAAAAATGCCCTTATATTGTCTGCATCATGGATCCAACCAAAAATTGCTTCGAGGATAAGCGAGAACCGAACGTGCTAGCTATAGCTTAACCTCGGTTGGTCAAGATTGGGTAGTAATAACTTTGCTTTCATGCTAATATCTGATCTTTTGGATAATTAAGTAGCACGGACCGGTAGGTGCATTGTTTATCTTATCCCCCGTTGGTACGGGGTTATCTAGTTGGACACTGCATGCTCTAGTATACAAATGAGAAGAAATCCTAGACGGGACACACTACTACAGAACTTCCGAACCCCCTCCGTGACGGACTCTTTTTTTTGCCCGCTGCGGTAAATCGTAGGATTTACCGTGGCGGGCATTTTTAATTTACCGTAGCGAGCAACTTAAGATGCCCGGGACGGAAAATATTTTTTCCGTCCCGGACATCTTAAGTTGTCCGCTACAGTAAATCGATTTACCGCAGCGGGTAACCTAAAAGGCCCGTCACGGAAAAAACTTGAGGCCCAATTGGCCCACTACCGGCCCGATAACTGCCTTCATATATAACCCAGCACTTAGGGTTTCTCTTTCACTCCCTCTCACCTTTCAGCGCCGGCCGCTCTCCCTCAGACGTCGCCTCCCTCACCTCTCTCTCCAGTCTCCACCGCACCCTCACCTCTCTCTCTCCACCGCATCCCTCTCTCTCTCGGCTGCTCTCCCTCTCTCTCTCGCATGGAGAGCATGGTACCATGCGCCAGAAATAGCCATGGCGAGAGGGAGAGGCGCTCCTCCCTCGATCCGGCCAAAAATAGCTAGGCACCACGCGCACTGTGGTGGTGGAGAGCGGCATGTGGAGCGTATTAGCGCAGATGGAGGCGTAGAGAAGCTAGCATCCATGAGGTATGCTCCATTGCCGGCCATGCTCCGTTCATCCTGTCTCCTTCTCTTCCTCACCCGTCCCTCTCTCTGCAGTTCCCAGCGGCGGATCAAGTGGTGGCGCTGTCGAGGAGGCAGGATCTGCGGCGAGCGCCTCCATCCCCTTCTCCATCGGGCGGATCCAGGCGGTGGCGGCTCGGCGGAGTCCCCGGCGGCGGATCTAGCGGTGGCGCGACGGGCTAGAGCTGCGGCAGTTCCTGGTGACGGCGGCGGTAGGATCCACTGGGGCCCCAACTCCTGTGAAGATCCGGCGATTGTGGACGAGCACGCGGCGGATCAAGCATCCATGGTGGAGGATCGAGCACGGCGCCCAGTTCCACGGCTTCAGCGGCGCACGGCGGGCCCGAGCGGCGGATCTAGGGTTTGCAGTGGGCTCGCCGACAGGCTTCAGAATGGGCTCGGCGGTGGGCCTATGGATTTTTTTTGTTTTTTTTCTACAGATTAACCGCAGCGGGCATTGTAACGAGCCCACTGCGGTAAATCAATTTACCACAGCGGGTGGTGGCCACGATTAACCGTGACCTTTCATCCGTGGCGGACACCTTTGCCCACTGCGGAAAAGGCAAAGTGACCGCCACGGAAGTTCAATACAGTAGTAGTGACAGTGACAGCTACTGAAACATATTTGACCAAACAGCACGGCAAAACGGATTGGGAAAGAATACATTATTTCAAAGAGGCTCAAAACTTGTGATACCACGGTGAAGAATACATTATCTTAAAATCACTAAGGCTATATGTATTTTTTAAAAATAAAATCAAAAGTGCGCGCAATGATTAAATTGCTGCTTGAATGAAAACAAGTTAATAAGTAACATGAGTGAATTACGAGGCACAAAATCAACAGGATCAAATGATGTTCTCGCGCGCAATAAAATGGTCAAAATGCGCAACACACTACAAGTGTCTAGCTACAATACACATGATGGGAATTGGGCACTGCCAAGGACGTAGCCAGCGGGGGGCTATCAGTGCTCAAGCCCCACTATGGCTGGTTGCTCCACTAAGCCCCCCTAAGCCCTATCTAAAAATTTTCACCATTGTAACCTTGAGATAAAGGTGTTTCACGTCTAATACATGTTTAGCCCTGTCTAATATTTTTTCTAGATTCGTCGCTGGGCACTGCTCCGAATGTTATCCAATGTTAGCCACTGAAGTGTGTACGCATTGCACGCAACAAGAGAGGCAATTTCGCTAGAATCCATCCATGCATCTTTTCAGCTGGCAGAGAAAGAAAAAGGCTCGAGATCTTTTTTTTAAGCGAAAAAGGCTCAAGATCTTTACCCGTCTCGCTGCGCCGACGGTCAGTTTAACTAATGGGCATTGGTCGATAAGATGAGGATGCGACGATTAAACTAGCCTAATCGTGTGCCCACATGGTAAAAAGACTTTTTTGCATTGCATGCCAACTACTAGTGCGTGCGGCGTGCACGGCATTGGTGCATATATACAAGCATATCCCCACCGTCGCCCCACCACATCCACATCCAAACCCAATTGTCTAACCAATCCTCATCCATAATAAACCATTACTTTTATACTACTTAGAAGAGTGATAGTGGCAAAGAGGAACTCACTCCATCAAATCATCAAAACTGGTAATAATAAAATAAAACAAGACCACGAGAGTTGTTTTTGGCAAGTGGAGGAGGAGGAGTACATACGCTTTCTCCTACTTACTCCGTTCCATAAATAAAAAAATATTTTTGATTTTTACGATTTTTATTTGACCATTCGTCTTATTTAAAAGTTTTAATATATATTACTTATTTTATTATGACTTACTTTATAATTATATGTATTTTTATAATAATTTATATATTTTATTGTTTATATAAAAAATTTAAATAAAACGAATGGTCAAACAATAATTATAAAAGTTAAAAATATTTTTTTATTTATGGAACGGAGGAGCACTGTGTATATACGTATATTCCATCGAGGGAGTATATACGCATCCCATTTCTGTGACAGTGGCAGGCTGCCGTAAATAATATGGAAAACCCGGGGCTCTGTGGTTAAGCGTGAGTGGATAGCTTTAGACTATCTCCAACAATGGAGACCTAAAATGAAGACTCCATCTATGATTTAGCTCCCGTACAGTAGAAGGCCCACCTACCTAAAAATCCCCTTCTCCAAGAGCTGCCCCAGAATAGCACGCAAAACAGTCGCGCCGCTGGATCCGGCCGCTCGCCGCCGCGTACCTGGCACGGACCCGCTTCTCCCCGGTGGCCGTGCCCCGCTCCTCGTCTGCCGCGGTGGGCATGCGGGAGCTCGTTCGAGTGCACCTGCCTTGGCTGACGCAAACGACGAGCGGGAGGCATTCATCCATCCGGTCGCGCGGGCGTCCGTCGCACGGCAATACAGCGGCGTTGAAGATGTTCCTACGGGCACCATGAACCAGCAGCTCCACTGCAGCTCCCAAGCAAGGTGAGCGCCATGAACCAGCAGCTCCACTGCAGCTTCGTGTCCACCAGCAACATGTTCCTATGGGCGTGCTTCCCCGTCCCCATGCTGCGGCCCGACGAGCAGTCCGACCTCCTCTCGCAGCTCGCCGGCGTCGTCGATGTCGCGGACGCCTTCTGCTTCCACTGGTGGGTACCGGGACGCCATGGCCGCGCCTCCTCGGCAGGCGGTCCTTGGCGGCGCAGACCGGCCGGTGAGATCCAGGGGACCTTCCTTGGCGGAGCTTCTAGATGCGCTTGCGAGCTGCCTTCGAGCGGTGCTCCTTGTCGCAGGCCCGCCATGGTCTCGCCGGCAGCTCCCCGTCACGGTCCTGCCTAGCCGCGCCGCCGGCTCCTCGTCACGGGCCCACAATCGTCGACAACGCAAGTTTGGGTCGAGGAGAGAGAGCAACGCAATTTTGAGTTCCCTCTCTCTTGCATTCGCAAAATCGGTGCCCCGTTGCCTTCTCCGTTGGAGGCCGGTTTTTGCTGTAACATTTCGAGGTACGGGGAGTGTTCTGGGTTCTTTATTGGAGACAGCCTTAGTTAATAAAGCTGCGGGCCCGTATCAAAGCGCTCCAGCTCAGCTTCGTCTCCCTGCACGCGCCGGACGCCACCCCTATGTCGCTGACACGCGGATCGCGGGCCCGCGAGTCAAAGTAAGCTGGCTTGCTGCCGGTGCGCATCGGGTTTGACTAATTACAGCTGGAGCACGCCGCCTGTCCGGCCCTGTCGTGTCTTTTCGAGAAGGCGCGGGGCCGTGTCTGCGATTAAGGGGGTTTCCCGCGTGATTAGTACGGCGATTAGAGGGTAAAACCGGGATTAGCGGCGGTGGTTTTGTTTAATCGATCGAATTGAAAGCTGTGGGCGCGGTGGCGGGGCCGGGCTCTCGTGGCGCGTGACGCGACTGCCCGACCACGCGACGTCCGAGCTGGCACCCGCCGGGTGGATGGATAAGGCCTGGCATTTTACGGCCTGCCCCCCCATGGGTACTGGGATTTTGAATTTGGACCCTCGCCTCACCTCCACCTGCGCCGCGGCGGTCCCACCGGGAGAGCGTGAGACGGACAGACGGTGCCGCAGCCAAGGCACGGTCTTCCAGAACGAGGCCGGGCCCCCGCAGCTGCCTGCGGCAGACTAGTAGTAAGTGGGCCTCGTCCTTAGGGCTCCCGTAGGCCTGTCCGCCTGTCTGTCCGGCCAGGCATGGGGCGGTGTCCCACCGGCTCGGCGGCGGTGCGTTCGCTGTGGCCGCCGTAGTATTACTGCAGCTGCTGGCCGCTGTACGGGCACACGATCTGGGAAAATCTCGTGGCACGATCGAGTCGAGTCGAGGAATAAAAAGCACGCAACGTTACGCGGACGCGCCTACCCCCTCCGTCCACACGTAACTTGTCTTTTTTTTTTTACTTTAAAACATCATATTTTATCGTTTATCTTATTTAAATTTTTTATATAATTTATAAAATAAATAAATTATTATTAGGATATCTTTAATTAATAAATAAGTCATATTAAAGTAAATAATGTTTATATAAAAATTTTAAATAAAACGAACGGTAAAACATGCCGCGCCGGTCAAGGGAACCGCGGCCCGCCCATTAACTGCATTGATTATTTTCATCTTTTGCACATTTCGCGAATCTCTGCTGCCGTGCGCTCGAGTGGCTGATGATCGATCGCATGACTGTCGGTAACGAACGACCGTCCGTCCGGTGACACTTGTCGGCTGTGATCGGTCAGGCGGTGGCTGCTGATGGCTACTGCTGCTGCGTGCCATTGCCATTGCCATGGTCGTAGAGCAGTCAGCAGTGGTAGCCCAGGTTTGTTGCCGGAGAGCGAATCGCCAACAGGGTCAACCAACAAAGAACCAACCGGCCCCGATGATGCTTGCCGACAACGTAACGGGAATGCTCATCCTTCCTCGCGCAATGCAACCGTCAACAATGGAGTCTAGAGATTTCAGACGTACTCTACGTGATCGCTTTGATGGCTCAACACCGAGGTCCAGTAGAGCAATTCCGATAACCGCGAGGCTCGTTTCGCAAATCCTCCACCACAGCCACGGACACGTAAAACCTGATGGCCCACAGCCCGTCGCCCTGTCCGCGGCCGTCTGATGCCATCACTGCGACGACGGACAGCGAGCGATACGAGATGCGAGGTGACGAGCACCAAAAAGATATGAAAAAAAATTGAAGGTATGGGGGCCACGCAACGCTTCGAGTCGCCGCGTTGTACGGCGCTGCCTCGGTGACCGAAAGCGCTGGGCCCCGCACGGAGCGTGGGCAGCCGGGGCGCCGGCGTTATCCGAACCGTCACGACTCGCAACTCGCGAGGCGAGCGCGCGCGTCTCCGTCTCCATGGGTGGGCCGGTGGGCGGCAGGCAGATGTGGCGGGTGAGGCCCACGAACAAATTGGCACGTTGTACAGTACACCCGTTCCACGGATAAAAGAAGGCTTTTTTGATCGAAGCCATCGTAATTTTCCAACTTTCGAGATCTGCCACGATAATTCGTCTAGTCCGAAATATGTCACTACAATTTTAGGTTTCACTCATCCTTGCCATTTTCTACGTATTCAAGTTGGGTGGGCCCACTGTCAGGTTGCGTACACATACATTATTTCTATATGGACACCGATGCCCCTGCCTATCTTATCTTCTGGTCCAAACTCCGTTCCCAGGCACCGCTCGCACGCCGCGCGTGCCATGCCTCCACCCTCGGCCGTCGCACCGACCGGGCTCGCCGCTCCGGCCGTCGCCGCATCGCGTCAGCGACGCGCGCCCACGCTCGCCCACGCGCGCGCTCGCGCAAGGCACGCCGACGCCCGCACACGCGCGCGCTCGGGCAAGGCGTGCCCGCGCGCCTCTGCTCGCGACGGCCTGCGCCGCCCGTGGACTCCACCCCGCCGCCGAGTTTCTTCGACTTCATCGGCGCGTTTGCTGCTGATTCCGTCCGCGGCGTTCTCCTCCCCTGTTTCTCTGTGTTCAGCTCGCCGCTAGGCGTCATCTCGGCCAGAAGGAGCTTCGTCCTTGGTGAGCACCTCCTCTGCCTGCAAGGTGTTCGTTGAAATGTCGCCACAGCCCAGAGCTTGCTGTTGATCCATTTTCTTTGCTGTTGTTGTGCCCAGACGCTGCCGATGTTGTGCCAATTCTACTTTGAAATCTTCTCACCCGTAGTTACTTGCCAATTCTACTTTGAAATAATCATTTTGTTAGTTGTTCGCTGCAGTCATTTTAACTTTACATAGCACTTTTTACTTACAAAATTAAGAACAACTTTGCATTTTTGTACTTTAATTATGCAGTTGTGTGGGGAATTGAAGATGGTGGCGCTTGATTTGAAGCTGCTGCTTGGTGAGACTAAACTGGAGATTGGTGACCTGAAGAAAGAAGTGAAAGAACCGAAAGAGATGAAGGGAAAGAATCCAATTGTCTTGGACAATGCAGCTGTTGTTGTGTGCGTGTGGCTGTATGTTTCTAGAACTATAATGCAATGACAATAGCGTGTGTGTGTGGCTGTATGTTTGTAGAACTACAATGCAATGAATGTTTGTTCTCCAAAAATTGAAATGATGAAATGGATGAATGAATGTGCAATGCAATGTATGTTTCCAGAATTGGATGTTGAAATGAAATGAAATGCAATTGTATGTTCCAGAAATGAACATGTACCAAAATATAACAAAAGTTTTCCAGAAATGTTCCAGAAACGAACATGCAATGTAAGCCTTGCGAAATATAACAAAAAAATTCCAGAACATATGTACCAGTACATATTCTTAAACCACAGGTTCAAATATAACAAACAAGTTCTTAAACCACAGGTTCAAATGCCAACACAGATCCTATGGCCATATAGGCCATTACATGTTCAGATTCTAAGGCCATATAGGCCATTACAGTACAGGTTTTCGTAAGGCCATAGAAGCCATTACAGGTTCATGTTTCCAAGGCCATATAGGCCATTACAGGTCCATCCATCTCTTACCAAAATAAGATTACAGCCACCAAAAGCAACTAGTTCACAGTCACTGCCCACTGAACATGTCCATAAGGTTTCTAACAACTTGAACCAGTGGAGCAGCTGTATTTTTCAGTTCTTTCCTCTTCTTTGGTGTCTTCTTCTTCTTCGGTGTCTTCTTCCTCTTCGGTGGCTTCTTCGTTGCTGCCTTCTTGTTTACTTGAGATGGTCCAGCTTCTTGTTCCTCAGCCGTCCTCTTCCTGCAACACCAGTAAAAAGAATTATAAATGGGTTCTTTGCAACACCAAATGAAAAATAGCATTTTTTTTTCACCTTTTATTAGTAGCACCACCACCACCATCATGTCCTAGCTCAGGTTCTTTGCAAGTTTTGGCAAAATGCCCAAAACCTCCACACCTGGGGCATCTGACTTTTTTCTTTGAGACATCTGTCTCCAGAAAACTTCTAATCCTTACCACTCTAGGCCTGCCTGGCCTTCTTCCCAGCACAGGTGGATACACCTTAAACCCAAAATCAGCATGAGGCCACTGTGACCTATCTGGTATAGGTTCTATTCGACTATCATATGCAGCTCTAAATCTTGCAACCGAATAGTACTCATGCACATAGTCAGATATTTGGAGCCCTCTATTGGATAAAATCCATGCCAGTGCATGCTTGCATGGCTTACCAGTTACCTGTCACTGTCTGCATCCACAAGTGTGGTTTTGAAGAGCCACTGTGTACCTTTTTGGGGTATTCCATTCTAGTAATGTAACCTCTGCCATGCCATCATCACAGGGAACAATCTTCAACACTTTCACATCTTTGCTTATGTTATTTAGTTCCTTCACTACACCAGGGATGATGCCATCCTCCCACTGCCTTGCTATCCTCTTCATAATGTACCTCTTCTCCATTATGAGTTCCCTCAGCCTGTCAACCAACTCATGCAGAAGCAGCCCCTTAAGTTCCCTAATCTGCGCATTAAAACTCTCAGAAACATTGTTTGTAACATAATCACACTTACTAAGTTCTGAGAAGCCAGCCCTATACCAAAGCCTTGGATGATAATCTTGAAGGTATTTAATTGCATCAGGAGCAATCTCATATATTTTTTTCAGATGCCACTGGAACATCTCAAATCTGTAGGTCTTTGCAGCAGGATACAAATGTTCAGTGAAGACATCACCTGAGTAGTATTTCATGAAGTTTTGGTACAAGTGCCTCATGCACTCTCTGTTCTCAGCCTGTGGGAAGACCTCTCCTACAGCTTTTTCCAATCCTTTACAGGCATCAGAACAAATGACCAAACCAGGAGGGTCCCCTACAGCTCTGTGCAAATTCTGCAGGAACCACTTCCAGTTATCTTCAGTCTCTGTGTCAAAAATACCATAAGAAATATGATACAACCAGTTGTGATCATCAATCCCAGTAGCTGAAGCCAATTAGCCAAGATATTTCCCATTCAGACTAGAAGCATCTATACCAATAAATGGTCTGCAGCCAGCCAAGAACCCATCAATGCATGGCTTCAAAGCAAAGAACATCCTTCTAAATCTATTCTGTTTATGGACCTTCTCCACTTCTATTTCCACAATGCTGCCGGGAGAACTTATTTTGATCTGTTCACCCCAATTGAATAACAACTGGAAACTATCCTCATATGTACCATGAACCTTGTTTAGAGCAACTTGCATACCTGACTAAGCTTTGGAGTACTTCAACTTGATTCCAAAGTCGTCCTGCAGTTTCTCCCTAGCCTCGTTTGGGCGCTTATTTGGATTCTTCTTCAACCAATCTACTAGCCAATCTGCACACCATCCCTGACTTGCTGTCTTTCCTTCTTGAAATTTGGTGGTTGCACACTCATGCTTTTCCTTCAAAACTTTTATCTGCACAATAAAAGAAGAAAAGGTCAATCCACATTTCTTAAAATAATAGAACATATAGCACACAAGTCGAACATATTACCTGTACTGTCTTTTTATCAAAGATAGTGGAGGCATGTATGCGCCAAGGACAACCATCAAAAGCACAATGAGCTCTAAACCTTTTCTTGTTTGATTTGAGCCCAGCTAACTCAAAACCAACCTTCACAGCATGATGCCTAATTGCTTTCCTAAATGCAATGATATTAGGAAACAATGCACCCTCCTTTATGTTTGGATTCTCAGGATCATGAAGTATCCGTACTTCAAGAGGGTCTGCATCATCTACTTCTGCCTCAACATGAAAAGGGTCATCATTAGCATCAACACAAGGGTCAACAGAACCAGAATCATGATCATCGTTGGTTGGCTATGGTATGTTGGTTGGCTGTGCAGTAGGGACTGGAATGTCTATGTACATGCATTCATCATCAACACCCACATACTCTTCATCATTATCAAAGATATCATGCACCCTTTCAGGCTCTACATTGTTATTTGCAGCGGTACTAGGTTCTTCTTCAGCCCCTACTGCAACTACAACTGCTGCCTCTAGATTTACAGGAGCAACACTACTTGGTTCATTTGGAATTGCACATGATGGCAGTAGGTCATCAAATTCAGCATCAACACAAAGAGACTCATCAAACATCCCCACTACAAGCTAACAACCCATCTCTTCCTTGTACATTTCAAAGACATCAAGCATCTGGATTTCACTAACTAATTTGACATTCTCATGCATCCTTTTGTCATAGAACCACACTGTGGGTAACTGGTTAGGGGGAACTTTCAATTCATTTGCAAGACTTGAAATCAATAGTTGAAGAGTTAATGACCCAAACTCCACACCACATTTAATCACAGAGCCTTTCCTGTATGAATTCCTACCATCCGCGTCTTTAAAAGTGAAACCTTCAACTTTAACCTCTATCACGAACAAACCATCCCTACCAACAATGAAATCGAACACCAAATCGGAGTGTAAATCCACAGCACAATTCAAGTACATTAACTGCTCACACAGAACAGGGGTGCGCAGACAATACCTGCTGACGTCGCCCTCCATCTCCACCGCAGCACTACAGCACCTTCACGGATCCTGCATCTCCTCCAGTCGCTGCGCGCTGCTGTACCGCTGCTCTGGTGCGCGTCGGCTCTGGGCGAGGTTGGAGGCTCGGGCGACGGCGGGGGACGGGATGGAGGCTGTGGCCGGGGGATGCGGTGGCGGGTTAGGGTTCTTGGAGGATGGGGATGGCCGAACAGATGAAGAGGAGGGACATGGGGAAAAGAGACGGAGACGACGACTCACGGACGGAATGAATGGGAGAGATGGCTGCTACCACGTCTTGTAACAGGCAGGCAGGGGCATTGGTGTCCATACAAAAGTCACCTATGTGTTCCTCGACCCGACAATGGGCCCGAGATACTCGTATACGTAGAAAATGGCAAGAACCAAAAACACTGAGAATTGTAGTGGCAAATTTCAAAATACCCGAATTGTAATGGCATATCTCCAACATCGAAAAATTGCAGTAGCTTCAATCCAAAAAACCCATAAAAGAACGTTTTTGACTTTAACAGTTCTTGTTTAACCATTCATCTTATTTAAAAAGTTTTAAAATATACTATTTATTTTATTATAATTTATTTTATAATTATATATTTTTATAATAAATTATATATTTCATTATTTACATAAAAAATCAAATAAGATGAATGGTCAAACAGCAACCGTAGAAATAAAAACGTTCTTTTATTCGTGGAACGAAGGGTGTACTTAGTTACGGTATTTATTTATCCTTTGACCTTGTATTAGTGTCCTTTGAATGAACTTTGTCCTCAACGTGTCCATGTGTCTACCAGTACTCCGTGGGGTTGGATGCTTGCATATGCTCAAAAAGGTCCATGCCACGTTTTTTTGAGTAAAAAAGGTTTTTAAATTTAACTAGGCTTACGAAAGATAGCATCAAAATGTGTACAGTATCCTCCATGTATTACAGTGGTCGGTGACAAACTGTTAGAGAGGCAATTGAGAACGTTGAATGACGAAAACGAAGAGACATCTCCTTTTTTTATTTTCTTAAAAATAATGCTTCCTTCATAGTAAACTTCATATATACATATCTTATCGACGTAGGAATAAAGCTTTTCTAGAAAGTTTGGCAAGTAAAAATACCACATAAAAGTATTTTATTTTGTGGTTCCTACAAGGAAAGGTATGGAAGCAGTGTTTCATGTAATATGCTAAATTTCGTAGAAGAGCAATTCATTTTATACTAGGTTTCAAACAAATCTTTTTTATACGTGGTACAAACTAAGGGGAGTTTCAAACAAATCCTTGTCGTTGATAAGGACATGTAGCCATTTGTTAGACAATATGGGGTTGTTTTGACGAGTGTTGACCAAAAAAAAACCATTTTTTGAAGGTTATATTCATAGGAACGAACTTGCTAGGACAATGTATATTGGGTTGAAGACAATAAAGAATGCATCCTCTAAGTCTATCAAGTGCTGTAAAGGCGGTGGCACTAGCTTTTTTCCTTCCTTTGGATGGTCTTGTAGAATGTTAGGTCTTGTTTACATTTCTAAATTTGGCATCAAATTTTACTATGCAAAAAGAAGATTTTCATCACATTAAAATATCGGCATATGCATGGAGTACTAAATATAGATGAAATCAAAAACTAATTATATAGTTTAATTGTACTTTATGAGACAAACATTTTGAACCTAATTAATCAATGTTTGTTTAGACAATTATTATCAAATAAAAATAAAATACTACAGTGTCGCACAGTAGTGAACAGTGAATTCGGGGCTGCCCGAATCCAGGAACTAAACATGGCATTAGAGTTGAGTTTTGAGTGTGATTAAACCTTTATGTAACAAGTGGCCTGATTCTGTGGACAAGAGATGAAGATTGCTATATTTCCATTTCCATTATCTAAAAAAGTACACCACATGAAGCAACGTTATAGTGTGCCGATTTAACGGTCATGACCAGTGTGAAAGAGTCGGACGTACACATGTGAGATCCCATGGGCAATTGCTCCCTATAAACCCCGTGCAAGATAAAGCTGTTGCCTCTACACATGCAAAAAAAAGGAAAATTCCCGATCATATTAAACTTGTAGTGCATGTATGAAGTACTAAAGTAGACGAAATCAAAACTAATTACTTTACAAGATGAATGTTTTAAGCATAATTAGTCAATGATTGGATAATTATTATTAAATACAAACAAAATACTACAGTATCGCTACACTATATTTTGCCAACTTTGCACATCCAAAATTTGACAACTAAACAAGGCCAAAGAAAAGGGTTTGAGAAATGGAAACGTATACTGGCCAACTCATTTGTGTGGTCGACGCCTTGAAGGGGGAGCTTCTAGCTGGTTGTGATAGCACGAGACTACCCGCACTCATGTTCCTCTGTATTCATTCTTTAAAAGAAATATTCTTGTCTGGTCATCAAGATTCTCCCCTCGATATTCCGCTGCCACGCACCTCCCCCGAGCAGCTGCGGCGCGGCTCCTCTCTCCCTGACCCGCAGCGGTGTAGCCGCGCCCCTCCCGACCAACGGCGAAGGTCCGGCGTCACGACACCCTCCCCACCATGACCCGCGGCGGCAACCCTTCTCCACCACGTGCGGATGGACGGCGGCGCGAGCCCACCTCTCCACCGACTCGCGACGGACGAGATAGCGGCGGCGACGGCCTATTTCCTCCCCGACAACGGCGCCCCGGCCCTGCCTCTCCCTGTCTTTCGGCGGGCAGCGCTGTCCGACGCCCTCACCGTCTGGCGACGACGCGTTGCGGTCCCGCCCCCTCTCTGCGCGGCCCCGCCTCCTTCCTGACGGGCGAGCGAGGAGCAGCGGCGTAGGATCTCGTGACGGGGGAGCGGTGGCTTGCGGCGGGTTTGTCGGCCGCGCTTGGCTTAGGGTTGGGGGCGGGGTCAGGCGCCGGCTTACAACGGCCTTACGGGCCTCCAACGGCCCGCATCAGATAAACGGAGCGGGCCGTGCCGCCCGGCATGCCGAGGCCTCGGCCCAGGCACGGCCTGCTACGTGCCTCGGACCGGGACAAATTAGCGTGCCTCGAGCCGGGCCGCCGGCACGCGGGCTGCATGCACATTTTTAGACGAGGCAGGCGAGACGACGACGAGACACAGAGAAGAGAGGAACCATCATCGCCGTCTGCGCGTCCATTTCCATTCCCCATTCCCCAATCCATCCAGGTTGTTCGCTCCGTCCTCCAACACCCAAGATCGAAGATGGCGCAGCCGCCGCGGCGCCGACGGCGGATGCTGGCGCTGCCGGCGGTGTGCCCGTGCGAGGCCATCGCGCCGGCGCCGCTGCTGGCGTCGCTGCTCTCCCTGGCCGCGGACGTCGCGGGCCTCCGCGCCGCCGACGTCGACGCGCTCCCGGCGCTCCGGGGCGCGGCGCGCGAGGCCGTCCGGATCGCCGGCCTCCTCCTCGCGTTCCTCGACGGCATCCCGGTCGTCCCGGACGACGAGGCGGCCGTGCCAGTGCTCGTGCTGGGGCTCTCGGAGCTGCACGTGGCGCTGCAGAAGCTGCGGCTCCTGCTCGCCGACTGCGCCCGGAAGGGGCGCGCCTGTGGGTGCTCATGAACGCCGAGCTGGCGGCCTCCGAGCTCCGGGTGCTGCTGGGCTCCATCGCCACGGCGATGGACATCCTGCTGCCGCTGCTGCCGGCGGGGCACGTCGACGACGATGCTGAGGAGCTCGCGGGGCTGGTGTCCCGGCACGCGTGTCGCGCGGCGGCGCGGCTGCGGCCGGACCCGGACGACGACCGCGCGGCACGCGGAGTGCGCTCGGTTCTTCAGCGGCGTCACGCCCGACGCTGAGGATGCTAGGCTCGTGCTCGCCCATGTCAGCCTCGACACCTGGTCGGACTGCGCCGATGAGGCCGCGTTCCTGGAGGCCGAGCTGCTGGAGCGCCTGGAGACCGGCAGCGACGACGACAACGACCTCGTGCTCATCGCCGGCCTCATGGCGTTCCTGCTCTACTGCCGCGTCGTCTTGTTCGACCGCATTGATGATGATTCACGCAAGGCCAACAAGGCCGCCGCGACGGCGGCGAACAGGTTCGTGCCGCCGAGGTGCGCAGCGGGGTTCAGCCTCGTCAACCCGGAGGCGCTGCAGTGCCCGATCACGCTGGAGCTGATGACGGACCCGGTGACGGTGGCCACGGGCCAGACGTACGACCGCGCGTCCATCAAGAAGTGGATCAAGAGCGGGTGCCGGACGTGCCCCGTCACCGGCGAGCGGCTCCGCAGCGCGGAGCTGGTGCCGAACGTGGCGGCGCGCGGGGTCATCGAGCAGCTCCTCCTCAGCCGGGGCGTCACGGTCCACGAGCCCAGCAGCAAGCACCGGTGCGCGCTGGACAAGACCGCCACGCCGTTCGGCGCCGCGGCAGCCTGCGGCGTGCGCCTCTCCGCGGCGGTTCTGACGGCGAGGCTGTCCAGCTCCAGCGGCGCCGGCGCGCACGAGGCGGCGCAGCAGAGGAAAGCGACGCACGAGGCCCGCAAGCTATCGAAGCGGAACGTCTTCTACCGGGCGTGCCTCGTGGAGGCCGGCGCCGTGCCGTGGCTGCTCCACCTGCTCTCCTCCGCGGACGCGGCCGTGCAGGACAACGCCGTGGCGGGGCTCCTGAACCTGTCCAAGCACCCGGCGGGTCGGCGCGCGCTGGTGGAGGCCGGCGGGCTGGGTCTCATCGTGGACGCCGTGAACGTGGCGGCCAAGGTGGAGGCGCGGCAGAACGCGGCGGCGGTGCTGTTCTACCTCTCGTCCAACCCGGAGTACTGCGAGGAGATCAGCCGCATCCCGGAGGCGGTCCCGACGCTGGTGCGCCTGGCGCGCGACGGCGCCTACCGGGGCCGGAAGAACGCGCTAGTGAGCCTGTACGGGCTGCTCCAGTGCGCCGACGCGCACGGCCGGGCGGTGTCGGCGGGCGCCGTGGACGCGCTCGCGGGCCTGATGCTGGTGGGCAGCTCGTCGTCGTCCGCGCCCGCCTCCGACGATCGCGACGACGACCTCGCCGTCGACGCCGTCGCGCTGCTGGCGAGGCTCGCGGAGCAGCCTGGCGGCGCGCGCGCCGTGGCGGCGAGCTCGGAGCTGGTGACGAGGCTGGTGGACTTCCTCGGCGAGGCGGCGTCGTGGTCGGCGAAAGAGCACTGCGTGGCGCTGCTGGCGTCGCTGGGCCGGCACTGCGGGGACACGGTGCTCGCGCTGCTGGGCAAGCTGCCTGGCCTGATGCCGGCGCTGTACGCGCTCATCGCCGAGGGCACCCCGCAGGCGGGCAAGAGAGCGCGGTGGGTGGTGAACGAGATCCACCGCCACTACGACTACGAGCAGCGCCAGACGCCGCCGTCCGCGCCAGCGCCGGCGACCGGCGACCGTGTCATCCGTGTATAGTTATGTATAGTATACTCCATGGCACACCAAGTTGTACATTTGATTTTGTTTTTGCTTCTTTTCGTCATTGATTTCGGTGACCGGCAAAGTTCGTTCTTTCCCGGCTCGAGTTTTTTTAAGGCTGTCTCCAACGGCGTATGCATAAGCTCACCTAAACTCAAAATGCATGCCGTACAGTATAAATCCTGCCTCCAACAGAGTAGATATTCAGAGTTGCTATTTTGCCTACAAGGAGAGAGGGAAGGCAAATATACGTCCTCCCAACGACACCACCTAAATCCTCTGGCGCGTATGGCACGGCCACGTGGCGTAGCGGCGAGTAGAAGACGGGCAGGCTGGCCACCAATCCGCCGTTGTAGGGCTCGGCCTCCTGGCCGCACTCCTGGAGTACAAGGCCGCAGCCGGCGTCGTGGGCGGGGGCCGCACCTCGCCAGATCTTCTCCCGCGGCGCGGCCCCGCCGCCTGGCGCCTCGCGCATGACGCGGTAGTCGTGGCAGAGCCCGACGGTGGGCATGAAGCGCGAGGAGGTCGGCGGCGAGTAGGCGGAGCGCGGTGACGAGCTTGCTGAGGCGCTCGCAGGAGGGACCCAACCACCCGATGTGCAGTCCGTTGGAGAAGAATTGGCCCTTGCCGACAATCACCAGCACGGCTCAGCCGGGTGCTCGCCGTCGCGGTAGGTGCGACGCCCACCTCCTCGTCTCGCGGGACGACGACGACGCGGCCGCGGACTCGACATCGCTGAGACAGGGGAGCATGCTCTGCATCAGCGGCGATGACCGATGAGGCCTCCGCCCGCCGCCCTGTCAACCTTGGAACGATTGAAACACGGCACGACCCCCTTGCCCTGCTACTTCGCGCCAGTGAGGATGGGGAGGAGGTATTTGTTGAAAATGAGAGTGACAGTGATGGTATTGAAACATGGAATGATAGTGATAGTGGGACTGATGACAAAGGATACAGTGAAGGAGATGAAACAGGTTAGGACTTAGGAGTAATTTGATTTTTCTAGAATTCTATGTATTAATACACATGATTCACTAATTATGATTGTTGATACTTGATAGATGAAGATAATGCCACTTCCTCTAAGATGCAGCAAGAGATTAAAGATGATGAAACTGAGCTTTCAGGTACGTCTTCTCCATCCATGTCCTGCTCCAATCCATGTCCCTCCTCTAAGAAGTAAGAAGCATGCTGATTATTATTATTTTGTAGGGGAGAGAAATGACACTAGACCGAGGAGGAAGTGTCGAAACAAAACAAAGGATATTAATTCTCTTTTAGGTATGTTTCACTGCATATTCTAAAATTCATCAGCAGCTGTACATTTAGCTTAAGTTTCTTCGCACTATAATCAGCTTATAGTTTTTGGTTGCCACCCTGACTTTTGGTTAATTGGCATATCAAGTTTTCTTGCCTTTGTCTGATGGCATATAACTTAGTGACAGCCTGACAGTTATGTTGATTAGCTTGATATACTGATCTGTTATTGCAGGTGTTAGGTCCTAATGTAACTTCAAATGGTAAATCAAGAAACTCGCCATGCTATGGTCATTACCTTTTCTATCAACTCAGCCAGATTACAGTCAATCTGTAAACTTGTGTTTGCTTCTAATTCTGGATGTAATTTATTGTCTCCCACTGGATAAATGGATGTCATTGTACCGGCTTGGTAATTCTGGATGTTTTTTGTAATTCTGGATGATACTTAGTGATCTGTTATTGTAATTCTGGACGTTGTCAGTGACTTTTGAAGTAAGAACTTTGGAAAAACGATTATATTTTATGATTCCGTTTGATTTTGGATATTTTTTGTGGATTTTGGAATTTTTGTTAATTTAAGCATTTTTTACACCTAAAAATACCAAAAACAACCGATAATCCCGATTTTCGTTTCTATCACTCGGCACTGATTTTTTTCACCGAAACGGTAACCAAAACTTGGGTTCCAGGTTCCTTTGTGATTGTGACGATAGTTTTCTGAACAAGCAAGGAAAGCGCCTCCTAATGGATTTGCAGTACTCGTACAAAGCTGAGGGGGTACTGTACTTACGTTTCAAAGCTGTGCAAGAGGACGAAATGTAAAATGGTGCTCACAGAGAAAACAAACAGCCCGTCTAGCTCAGTCGGTAGAGCGCAAGGCTCTTAACCTTGTGGTCGTGGGTTCGAGCCCCACGGTGGGCGTTTGCTACAATTTTAATTTTTTTACTTTTTTGTATCTGATTTTAAGGCCAGACATCCGTATTCACCCTCTTTAAGTTTTGAATTCCAATTTATGAAAAATGAATATGTATGTTTCTTCATGAGTGTTTTGCAGGACTAAGGTCCTTTCGAAATGTTGTAAGAAAAAGGTCCTTTCAAAATTTCAAAACTGGAAGGCAGGTTTTGAACTAGCTATTGGTATAGAGACAAATCAAAGTTTTTGCAGTTTTCCATTCCATTTTTTTACAAAGGGAATTAGATTCTTTTAACATCTGGGGACCCTAATTACATTCTTCGTATCTAATCCAAAATCTTGTGGTTTAAGTGATAATATAATCTTACAATTAAGCTGGCTTATATAAAGTCGAATATAAAAAACCAAGACAATGAGTGTACAGATCTATTGGATTTATGATCACAACTTGTCATGTTACAGGTTAATCAGTCATAGTTTTTTAGGTAGTTGTTTTGTTGACTATTATAACTATGGCCCTGTTCGGCTGATGGAAAAGCCGGCAGATTTCGACTGAATCAATAGTATTCTGTGAGAGGAAACAAGCCAAAATATGCCGGCTGAACAGGGACTATGGCACATTACACTTTCTTATTACCCTATCACACATACTATAGAGTTTTTTTTCTTTTGGTAAAAACTTTACAACACGTGTAACATTGATTTTGTTCGTCACACCTTTTATGGTAACCTTGCTAGCTATGGTTAGGCCAGGCAAACTTTGACACCAACACCATACTAGGTACTACGTCCATCGGTGTAAGATGCGCTTTCTTGTGTTTTGATGTTATAGATGTCCTATTTTGGTAGAGCACAAGGATAAATTAACTGCTTATTAGAATCCCCAAAAGAATCTAATAAATAGTTGGGGCGCGAGGTATTCTATTTTGATGTTATAATCTTAACTGCTTATTCGCAAAAAAGTAAATTGATATGATTAATATGTATTAGAAAAATTATTAGAAAAAATAAATATTTTTTTCTAGAATTAAATGAAGATAGTTTTTTATATAAAAATTATAGATCTCGTCGAGATCTACAACTTTCTAGTTTTGAGTTTTTTTCATTTGAAGTCGATGCTCAATAGCAATTAATGATATATTTATCCCTAAGGGTATTTTCGAGTTTTCACACCTGTAGTTTGACACCGTTAAGGCCTAGTCTGACGGAAATGGCATAGACGGCAAAAAAGTTTAGAGCGATGGCACCTGTGACCACTCAAACTTTTTAATGACTTATATGTCATTATTAATTTTTAATGGCATACATGCAAAAGATCCGAAAAAAAGCTTTGCAGTTTTTTTTAAACTTAACAGCTTTGGAGTTGGACCTACAACATGCTGTTCGCAGTCCAGTCTCTCTTCTACCAGAGTTGAATTAAAAGAGAGATGATGAGGTGAATTGGATGCGTCGAAGCTAGCAGGCAGCAGCAGAAGCCAAAACGAATATCAAGCGAACCCAGCAGCCAATAGAGCGCCGGCACCCGCCACAGCTTCTTCCGTGTCAAGTCAGCAGCACGGGAGCAAAATAAGATTGCACACTGTCGGCGGTCGCGAGCCGATTGGTTGATGGGCGTGCCAATGGAATAATTGGGGCAGCATTTGTTTACTCCATCGACGGAATTCCATATAGAAAGATAAATACTTACATGATGCTACAGTTTTATCCATTTCTGCCGTGAGTATCGATATTTCAGTGCTTCATGCACCAGCGAGCTGAATTAGCTGCAAGCTAATTTATACTATTGAGTAAAGCTGAATTAGCTGCCAGCCATAGTTGCAACATATGGACATAATATTTTCTACTGAGTATTGTGTGTGCATTGCTAGAAGCACGTACACTGTTCATTACTGTTTCAGCTAGCTTCAGTGCATTACTGTTCATGCATTGAAGCTACTTACATCATAAGCAATTGGAAGCCCCAAAACATGACCTTCCTTCATCGTCTTCAACACCTATCCAGGAGCAGATCCAGTAATAGAGCAGGTAGTTCTCGAGCCCTTCCTACCACATCTATGACAATGGAGCCTCTCCTAATTTTTGTAGACGTGAAAGAGAGAAAAGATGTGCTCTAGAAGTTGAAGCCCTCTTCCATTAAATCGAGATTCCACTGCACCTATTTACATTTTGATGCCAAAGGTTTCATCTGATTCAATTTAGAATAGCTCAACAATAGAGCCACACAAGCAGCTGAAGCCCTTTTGAGGTATGCCAAAAATACCATGACTTGCATGGATATGGATCATAAGCCATAGATACGAAACAAAGAAGAACACGAGGGTATCGTGAGGAATAAAAAAAAAGATAGACACAATATTTTTTTGTCTTTAATACTATGACAAGTCGATTTTGTATTTTTCTTTTCTGTGTACGACCCTAATGCCTCTAAGGTAATAGTGCAAAATTTGATACAAACGACTACGATCATGAGAAACCCTAACAAATTTGCGAACTGATCATAGATCAGTTGGTTAGGTTTCTTGTGATGGAACCTGTCCATCTATGTACAAGTACTCGTCTTGGCATGAGTGCTTATATTTTCCTAAATTTATTCCAAGAATTTCTGGCATTATGCTTGTGGTAAGCAACATTCCCATTGACAACGAGACACCAATGAGCGTCTGTGTTATACTGTGTAATTTTCAAAGAAAAAACCTAACAAATTTGTATTAGTTATTGCCTATTATCTATACTGTACTCATCGCATGTCCACACTTCAAGGAGGTAAGAAATAGTTAAAATAATATTTGTTTGTCTCATGCTAAAGCATAAATTTATAAGATATTCCATGGGTTGTAGTATCATGTGCACGAGTATGGTAGGGATTCGAAAGTTTTCTCAACATAAGTGGTAATATTTTCTTTTTAATGTCACGTTGATACCTCTTGCAAGGTGAGTTTTTTATATGCATTTTTTTTTCTGTTGTTCTTGTTCGCAGGCATAGAGGACTTCATAAGAAATATAGATGAAACTTCTTGGGTGTGGACATTATTATACATGTGTAACGGATGCGTCTCTGATTCTCCTGTAATTGTTAATAGAAAAATATCATCATTCTTATAGTTAGCTGGTCGGTCTGATAATAATGCGTCCTAATAACTCCCTAGTTCTTCATTCCCTTCTATTTCAGAAATTTGCTCGCGTCAACATTTCGTTGTCAGTTTGAACACACTGACAAATAGTTAGCACATACCGCAATTAATATTCGAAGACCATCAGTGATACGTGGATGGCGTGGGATCGGATTTATTTTTAAAATGTCTTTTAGTGAAATATTTCCATCAAGATTAAGAAGTCCGATCCCATCCAACCGCAAGACGTGCTAATGTTAAAGTGACGAGACTCTATAGTGACATGTGCTACATGTTCGAGTTTGGTCAAACAAAAGTTTTATGAGGCACACGAGAAACAGTAATAAAATAATAATGTGCTGAGACTGAGCATGTGAATAATAAACTATGCTTAGACCATATTTGATATTGAGCTTATACTAGTACATCTAGTTTTGTTTTAGTCAAACTTTTTTTACTTCAAAAATGAATATCTAAATTTCATAAAGATTAAAAACACAAGATTGAAACTAGTAATGAGTAAGAAAAAAATTTCATATCGGAAGCACACTGGCGCCCGAACGTTCGGCGCGTGAGTGCATTGGGACTCACGTTCGGCGCGTGAGTGCATTGGTACATATGTTTTCAGTGTACCACAACATACAAAAACATGTTCTACAACATTTGAAAAAATATGTACTATAGTATTCGAAAATTATATACTGAAACATCGTAAGTTGTAGTTCTGCAACATCACAAAATATCTGCTGCAGTGACCAAAAAATCCTATTACAACATTCGAAAATCATCTGTGCAACAACCCAAAGAGTCCATTGCAACATTCAGAAATCATCTATTGCAACACCAAAAACCCCATTCAACATGAGAAAGACGGAAAAACGCAGTGCTTCAGATTCAGAGGGGGGATTGAATAGGATCCCAGTGCTCGCTGAAACCCTAACCACCATCGCATGCTTTAGATTCAGAGGAAGTGGAGGAGGAGGGCTCATATCCCAGCTGACCATGTAGCCACCACCGCTGTCTTCGTCTCCGGTGGGTTGGCCGGGCGAGCTGCGATTCCTCGGCGGGGGCGGCGGCCGGGCACCGTGCTCAACAACAGTGGCAGTTGTGCACCGTCTGGTGGCCGCACCGGAGACTGGGAAAGGTGCAGTTGTGCACCGCGTCGGGTAGAGTGGCGAAGCACTTGTGCGAGAGTGGAGGGGAGCCATGCGTGTGGGCAAGAAGCAGAGCGATGCATGCGGTAATTTTTCTTTTTCTTTAGAGAAACCGAGGGGATAAGATTGTGTGTGGCGCGTCCGCATGGGATATGATGGAATAACGATTACCGATTTCATATACATGTTGGGTTGACATGACGGAGGAGTTTTCTCTCAGAACCTGATATCATACTGTGTATATAAGTATCATCAATGATCAATGAGAAAGTGACTAGTTCATTTGCTATTATCTCGTGTCTTGCAAATTACTACTCGCAACACTTGGCATCACATATATGCAACAAGCGCATCTGTGCATCGAGGCCGGTACTGTTCTTATGTACTGTACGTTGCTACGCAGATGCTTTTTTTTTTAGAATGGACACGCAATTACATTGTACGACCCAAGTCAAACCGCATGTTGCCAAGATAAGATGGGAAGCAGATGACAGGAGGACAAAAACATGCAAAGAATTCAAAGCTTTTGCGGCAAGTTAGGCGATGAGGAATAGACGGGGAAGGTGTCCAAAATCTGCAAACAGACTACAATTATGAGCGACCTGTAAAATTTCGTGGTGAAATGGGAACTAAACACCTCCTTATATGTGTTCATGGAAAACGGCTTTGCATCCCTTTGGATAGAGCATGCATATATTGCTTTGCATCATGGTTGAGATACTTCGATGGATTATGGCTTCTAATTTTTCAGTTTTAAGATTATGGACTCCAATTTTTAGTTTCAAGATTTTGATGATATGTATGATAGTGACACAATAGGTTAGAAACCATCCATATAATTGTGAGCTATATGGACCCACACGTTAATTTCATACTAAACCATTAGGTCAGATAATGTGAGCTGTAATGTGCTTATATAATTTCTAGATGTGGTGCATCCAAACAGCTCACAAGACTCCTGCGCCTCCCTGCTTGCTTGTATTGTGCATTTACCGAATTTCCTGCCATAGATAGTCTAGTGAAGCTAGCTTACTAATGCCAAGAACTATCGCTCACCAAAACCTATCATTACTAATATTCCTTCCGAACCCATAAAAACAAGTCGTTTAGGACAGCGACATGGTCTTCAAACACAACTTTGACTTCTTGTTTCTATAAAAATATTTATAAAAAATAAAATATGCATAATTTTATGAAAGTATTTTTCAAGACAAATCCATTCTTATAATTTTCATATTTTCAAACTCAACACTTGAGATTTATTCATCATTTATATTTCTGAGGTTTGACTCAAAACGACCTGTTTTATGGGTATAGAGGGAGTACACGGCTATATGATATTCTTATTTATTATTCTATTTTTGTATTGACTCATATTCTAGTTTCGTACAGCTAGGTTGAGATAAGTTTTGTTTAGGCAGGTTGAGATAAGTGGCATGAATTGTATGGTGCGTTGTTGGAGCGCATCGCTTGCACCAGCAAGGCTGGCCCAGCCCAAATATTTCAGTCGTGGCTGGCAAATAAGGCTGGCCCGGCCCAAATATGGAGTATATTCCCCCTTATTTTACGTGCTTTATGATTCGTATCCACGTGTTCTACAATTGAGTTATTTTGTTTATTATGCTTACTAATTAAGATCGTGTACTTTAATTTTTGTTTTGAGAATATGTTGAAGTATTGTATTTAACTAAAGACAAAAAATCTAAACCTTGAGGATAAATTTGAAATTGTAGTACAATTTGTAACGAAGCTCGAAGCTAATTTGAGGCTAGTTGGTTGGCTTTCAAAATATGTCTAGCTGAATATTTGACAAGTCATGATTTTGCCTATTATTTGGTTGTCTATCAAAACTTTCCAACTTCTCATATTTAGCTCGCTGAATTTATGGTATTTTTTATCTAATTGTGATTTGTTAAATCTTTGGCACAATTTTTTGTCATAAACCAAGCAAACCCTTGGTACTGTATTTACCAAAAGTTTGACGACGACGGCTCAGGAGACATCAATCAATCTTGATAGATTGCAGCGGCACCTTATTGCCCATTGACAAAATAGTGAACGCTGCCATCTCCTACCCCTATATGTCTATCCAGTATCCATTATCCACTCCCCCAAAGTCAGGATGGGCAGGGTTTTGTTGCTTTCATCTCCATCATCCATCAAAGCAGAATCAAAATTTCCAGCTAAGACACTGACGTGAATGTTGAGTGTTTGCATATAGTGGTCATAACATAATGTCTAACGTTGATGTCGAGATTATGGTTTCAACCATGGTGTCCTTTTGTTTCTGTCTCAAAGGGTTTTTTTCACCCTAACAGAACAACACAATTCACATTCCCAATTAAGACAGTCATCTGATGGCCTGAGAACACTCAGTGATGGCATGAAAGCAGTCATGTGATGGCATAAGAGGTACTATAAACTTTTCGTGGCAAACAAAAATAAAAATCTCCACTTTTGTTTTTTAATTTCTGTAACACTCACTATAGAGGCTAGTTGACTTTTTTTTTTTGGTAGTATAAAACAAAGTTACACACACTAAATCTAAATGAAAGGGCAGCAGGTGGATACACTTTCACCATCTTTTCACAGGCCCAATTTGGATATACATTTTTCATGTCGAAAGCAGCATAAAAAACTCATGCGGGCTGCTAGTACACAACAGGTCTCCACGTCCACTTATTTCAGCTTTTCGAGTCTCACGTTCAAAGCATATTATTATATATGAACATATAAAATCTTCAAAAACATAAACTTACAACATCAGTACTGTTTCATTACTTGCAAACATCTGACGGCATCATGGCACATAATCAACGCAGTAATTATAGGTGCAGAAAAGGGTCGGAACCAGGAGAGGATGTGCTCTTTGCACTTATACATCCATCCATCCATCCACTGATCAGTTCCAGAACCAGGATGTCCAGTTGGCCAGCTGCGCCTCCTCGGCGCCATGGTGGGTGACCCCGGCAGCGAATATGGCATCCGGGAGATCAAAGCTGCAGCCCTCGTCGCTGACCACGCCACCATCTTCTTCCTCTGAAGAGAGGGCACCATGGCCAGTGCAGTCACCGCTGCTGTGGAGGTCGTCCTTGAGCTGCTGTGCCAGTAGTTTCTCAGTGCCTGACACAGCAGTATGTTCGTCTGGCTGGTCGACTTCTTGGGCAGGAGTGGTTGCCAACGGGGATGTCTCCTTGCCCTGCAGCTTCTCCGTTAGGGAGATCACCTGTAGCAGATATTGTTAATTGTGTCAATCGCAGTCACTAAAACATATTTAGCTGGCATTATTGCGACCTGATCTGATAAATGGGACTTGGAACCATCAGCACATGTGACCTCTGGGTGTATCATTTTTCATGTATGTTTACATTTAATACAAAGCATGTGACAGTTCAATACTTAAATGGAATAACAATGTTATGAGCACTTTGTCTTAAGAGGCCTTATGAAAGAGGTGTTAATGCCTTCTAACACGTAATTTGCTTAGATTGCACTGTCAATGTTTGGATGTTCATTCAAACATGATTAAACTGCAAACACCTAGTAATTCTGTATATATTCACTATACAAAATAGTAAACAAGCTTTAAATAACACAACCTAGAAACATGGATCAACCCATCCCCAGATAGCTTTAGCAACGCATTGAACTATTATCCTTGAAAAGACCTAGTGATTCTCAATTGGTATTTTTCCCAAATTGTTTTCTTCCTAAGAAAACAAAAATCAAGTGTCAAGTTCAGTCAAATTGGATATTTTATCTATTTCTAGCCAGCAAACAATTTGCTAGTGTAAGCTGATCAGTACAATCAGATAAGAGTAAAGACCAGAACAATATAACAATTGGCCTACCTGGTCCCTATCTATTTTACCAAAGAAGAATATTTAAAGTCAAGGGATGCATTTAATTAAGATAGCATATGAGTTGTGAATTCTGTGAAAGATACAAGTTGCAATATTTTCAGAGGTTCTAAAAGAAATAACAGATATTGTGGTAGGCATATTTATTACATTGAATATTTTTAAGATCCGACCAGTCTCATTCGTAAGGTATGGAGAAAACAAATACTCATTAAATAGTGTTTGTCTTTCTTCGTATCTTGACATCATTTAGAGCACATCTTCCTTAAAGTCTAAAATTATTTTGAGATTTAAATTAAATCCAGTTAATTCTCAAACATTTAGACCTATTAAAGACATCTTAAGCTGTAATATTTGCACTACGGAGTACACCTCTAAACGAATAGTCACTAAAGTCTAAACTAAATGATTACTTTGATTTAATTACAAAGAACCACTACAGTTGCACATGACATGACTTAGTATTTGGTAATCTGCTTACAGCAGTTGACAAAAAAACAATACTTCACAATATGTTTTCAAAAGGCGTGATGCATAGATTAGAGCAATCAAGTCTTTCACGTCACATAGGTTAGCGTAGTTTATCTGATTTAGACTTGGGAGGCGCACGATAGGTACCCAAGATTCCTAAGCACTGCAGAGTTAAATTGGATAATAGCTAAAATACATCAAGTAGTGGGTCATAGATGATGACTACTTATGGCCAAATTGAAGGTGACAAAAGTGGTACTAACTTATTTAATTTTACAAACAGTAACCTGCGGTAGGAAGACAGCTTTTTTGTGCAGAGGCCCTTGAGCTTCAGAAAATTTGAATTCCAATACCTACATTTTTCTAGCTAAATCCTCAAAACTTCTTATAATCTTAGCGACTGTCATTAAAAGGGGGTTGTGATTGCCAATTGACAATTGGTCAAATGTCTTGGCTGGGAACAACATACATAAGCATCAGAAAGACGAGTTGGGCTATTTGTCTCATAATAAGAATTAAATTCAAACTTTGGAAGGAACCTACTACCAACAGCAACACTACTGCTGAAGTTTTCGATTGCTTTGGGTGTATAGTCAAAAGTTATTATATTATCTAAGCATGCTCATCTTAAAGCCCATGTTTCAGTAATGTTGATAGCATTGACGACACTAATTTGGCATACATGCTGGGATTTCAAAGAATACAAATAACGATGATCATGAACTCATATTCATTATTCCTCGATATTAGTTCTAGTTCCTACAGAGATGCACAGTTGCACACACCTACAATCTTTTTATCGCACCATGGCATGGAACTACAACTACATACATGATCTTTATTTAACAGAGAGAAGAGAGGCAAATAAACAACATAAAGCAGAAAAGATACCCAATGATACCAATACCAATTTAAAGTTAACATGAAGCTTAAGGACCGTTTGAAAAAATTGTAGCTAAATCAATAAGTTGACAATAGAAACAAGTTCAAGGATCCGGATGGCATTTCCTATTTATATTCGAATATTCGATCCACCTAGTCAGCAGTGCGGCGACCATCCTAACTAACTGGGGAGCGAAGATGCCTGAGCAACGCATGTGGTAATCGATGAATTGAACGAACGAAATTAAGTAAAAATAGATAAACCGTGGAGACGAAGCGAGGTGATGAGTCAGTCAGCTACCTGTGCCCGGAGGCTATCGTTGTCGGCCAGGAGGCCCTGGTGGTCGGCGGCGAGCGCGTCATAGGCAGCCTTGAGGCGGTCATAGTCGGTCTCGAGCTGCTTGGTCTTCCAGCGCGCGCGGCGGTTCTGGAACCAGACGGCCACCTGGCGGGGCGCCATCCCGAGGCGGCGAGCCAGCTCGGTCTTGCGCTCCGGCTCCAGCTTGTTCTCCTCCTCGAAGCTCCGCTCCAGCAGCTGCACCTGCTCCGCCGTCAGACGGCGCTTCTTCTCGGGCGCCTGCTCGTCGTAGTACTCCTCCTCCAGGAGCTCCTCGTGTGTGGTGAAGAAGGGCCGCTTGCCCACGCGCGTCGCGTCGTCCATGCCCAGGACCGCCATCGGAACACCTGCGCACCACATGGCACCGAGCACCGCCGGTGAGCAATCGCGGTCTCAACTAAGAACCACGAGACACACGATCCAGATCTGACGAGCCCACGGTCCACGGATAGTCAGTCACTGACGCACCTCGGAAGAAGCCGTTGCTGTTGGCGCTGCCTCCGCCGCCGAAGAGCAGCATCTGCGCGCCGCCGCCGCCGCCGCCGCCCCGCCGCGCGCCGCCGGAGTCGAAACTGACCGCGCTCGGATCCATGCTATGCCGATTCTTGCCCGCCACGCCCTGGTCCCTTGCTCTCCCCAAGAACGCAACAAAATCCAATCTTGAAACCCGTACGCCGGTACGCGCGCGAGCACACGCACACACGAACACAAACACAGACACAAACACACACGCTTGAACGGATGCTAGGACCGCGCAGCAGCAGCGGACCGCCGCCGCCGAGTGCCGACGACGACGCGATCGAGGCTCGCTCAGAGGAAGCAGGAGGAGGAGCTGAGCTTATGGCGGAAGAAGCTGGTGCTCCAGAGCAACCGCGTGGATGTCTTCATGGGGTACAGCGAGAACCCCATGAACCCGCCGCAGGGCAAGGAGACGGGGGGCTTCCTCTTCCTCCGGCGAGCGGCTCCTTCCGGTGGCCGGGCGGACCGGCCAGGGGCCGAACTGCAAATAAAATTTCTGAGGTGGGGGTTGACACGCAGAGATGGGCCGATGATGGCAGCTCCGGTGGTGGAGGCCGCTACAAGTGTTTTTTTTTTCTTCTCTTTTTTTTTTTGCGATTTTTTTGGATGAAATTTGTGGCTAAAGTTGAGTGGGTTAGAGATGACGGGAATTTATAGGAAGAAGAAGAGGTGGAAGAGGGAGGGGGCAAGGTGGGCCCGGCCAGGTGTGGTATTGACGGAAATGCCCTCACTGTTAGGATGTGATGTTTGCCTCCTGATTGGGGGATTTAGGGGCTTTTTTTATTTTGTAATCCGGAACATGATGCAGTTTTGGGATCTAAGTTGCCTGTGATTGCGGATCAGGGACACGTAAGCGTGGTTTAAGGTTAGGCACTTTTGTTAATTATATTGGTGCTGACTTTTCTAGCTTGGAAAGCATTTCTCTGTTCTTTGTTTGTTTTTTCAGAGAACTCGAAATGTGGACACCTGTTCATCTGATGCGTGCTGGCAAGTCTACCATGTTTTCGGTCCAGGCAAAATAATGTATTGGGGGAACAGGCTTCCCAATTTAACGCGTGTCATTGCATGGTTCACGAAACTTGATTAATTTTTCGGTGATAAAACATATTAAACTTTATTATTTAGATATAAACAAATTTACCTTAATCCATATGTATTGTGGTGGATTCACATAAAATTTAGTTTAATATTTACTCTAATCCACTCAAACACATGTGAGTCGATGTGAATCCAACAACATTAAAACAAAGCCTTGAGTATAGGAAATTACAGCTGTATTTGCAACATTTTATTTTTATACTCAGGACAACTTGTTGTTCTTTTCTAAAAATTTATATTTTTTTATTATAGAGTTTTCATTTAATAAATTAATGAAAATGATTCATGTTTCAATCATTAAAATGTAAAGGTAAATTAGAGAATTTTAGTGGAATAGTATAGGAAAAATTCTCGTGAAGCCCTTTGGGACAATTGATTGTTTCCTACAAAAATTCATAGAATTTTTGTGTGGAATGGCTTTGTTTTATAGAAATTTTGGAGAAAATCTACTAAGAGCTTAATACATGAAAAGTTCCTTAAGATTCTCTCATGAAATTCCAATATTTTTCTTATGTTTTACTCAAACGTTCAATCTTTCAGTGTCTTTACTCACAAAGAAGTCTTGAGAAATGTCAAAAACTAGATGGTACTCTTTTTTTTTGGTCGGTCCTATTAAGTCAATCTCCAAGCAAGACGAACGTTGGCACTTTATCAAAATAAATTTATCCAAAATAACAACTAAGGGGGGAGATATATTAACCCTGCCATGAAACAACATTTTATCAGATTGTCTAAGGATTTGAACTAGAACATGTGACTATTAAGGTCAACCACCCACCTGATTGCACATATATAAAAGTTGTTATCCTGTTCGCTTTAATTATCGTCGACATGGGGTGTGTGTGTGTGTCTATATATATATATAGTGTCTTCCTTTCATAACAAAATAACGTCATCTAAAACCATGAGCCAAACAATAAGCTAATACGGAGAAGCGGAGATAAGGGATGAAAGCGAAAATGGAATTATACACGCTTTTCTCTCTCACCCTCAAGTATTCGCACCAACGACACGCTAACAAATCATAGCATCGCACACGCTCATATTGTGGCTTGCCATGTGACTCGAATATGACGAATTGCATCAATTCATGATGCGTGATTCTCTGCATCTGTCCAGGCCCCACCAAAAGATAGAACGACGTGTCATGTGTCTAGAAACAAACACGCGCGCCCCACACGTCTCCTAATCCACTTCATTTCGTTTCGTTCGCGCGTGCCCGGTGTTTTGTAAACCAATGGTTGTAAAAAAGGACGATATATAAATCCTGCGTCTCTTTTATACAAAAAGGGACTGTTATGTGAAAAAATTTCAAATTATTATACCAAAGACAAATTTGGTTAAAACACTTGAGTCGCTGTCTTGGCAGCCGGCCGATTCAACGAACGCGTAGCAGGCACCTGCTCCTTGCTCCTCTAGGAGCCAGAGTCTCTACTAGAGGCGGGAGCCTTTTGAGCCTGACCACTTCTGAAACGGCCAAGTCGAGGGGGAAACCTAGCTAGCTCCGGCTGGTAGTCTGGCGTCATCGGCACGCGCAGACAAGGACCTGATGGATGAGAGAGTGAGCTTCTTCTTCTCTTCATCTCTCGCGTCGCGTGGACAAAATATTTGCAACCTGCAGCAGCAGCTTCTACGTCTCTCTCTCTCATGTCTGCAGACGTTTGCTTCCCCGGCCTATCAGCTGATGGTAAGATGCGAGAAAAGGCGACTGACGGTAGATGCTGTACCACATCGTCCTAGTCCTAGATGACGTGCTTCAGTGGATGCATGGCTAGTTACTCAGGAATTGCATAGGAATTCCCCTTCGTCCCGGCACCATATTTCGGTCAACCGGTTTCACTGCCGTTGGATTCTGTTGTCACGTTTCCGCCTCGGATCAATCGACAAAAACTCATTTGCATATAATAAGAGAAGGACACCACGAAAATTCAAGAGACGATGCACAAGTTCCTCGTGAGTTGATTGATCGATCGATATATAGGTCGTTTTCAGAACCCAACGTACCACAAGCCAACTAGCCAAATCCCCCTTGAATTTTAACCGGGGCGCGCCACGATTCTGACTTTTCGAGCTTCTGTCGGCCAAGCAATAAGCTGCGTCACACAAGAAGCCTATTTCTCTCGTGGTTGAAATTCATCTACTCGAGTGATTGCGAGGCCTGCTGTTCATATGGGGGAGTTAATCGTACGTCATTTCACATAACATTGCTAAACTAAAACACTGAATCCTGCATGTATTGTCCACGTCATGACTGGAAGACTCGCTAGCATGCATGCTGCTAACGCATCGAGAAAATGATAGAACATGGATAGATTCAGTTCCTGGCAAGTGGATCTCATCCTGCAACTGTGTCCTGTCCTGTACTGTACTATACTGTACTGTCCACCACACCGGGGGAAGTTCTCCTCTCCTCCAAATTCATTTTGTCAGAAATCAGAGCCATTTGGTGTTGGCCTGCTCCTTCTCCATGGTTCTGTAAATCGTAAGTGCTTGTCTTACTTTCGGCCTTCTTATTCTTAACGAGAAAGACACGTGAAGTCGTGTTCGAGAAAAAAACTTCTCTTGCTCTTAAAATTCATTACATTTCCCTTCTTTGTTATGCAGAAATTTAGCAAAAGTCAGGTTTGATTTAATTCTCTCCTAGTAGTACTGGATGCCGGTCGCCAATAAGATTAACAAGGATGCTGTAATCGATGAATCGGACTATACTTAGTATGCACAGCAGAGACCTCTTTCAGTTTCAGGAGAGTCCCTTCCTTCAGATGTTGCAACTTGAAGGCATAGGCAGAGAAAGCGCTTCAGGAATCAGGAGTCGTCATTTGCTAGGTTTTTTTTTAAACGGCCGGCGGGTGTTCTTCCCGGCATAGTCAATTGGTAGTGTAGTGGATGTATGGAATGAAAAGCTTGTGATTCTAGCTACTTATGATTCTGCTCGAGTCACCCAACATAAATTCTAGTGAAATACTTGCTACATTTGTCATAATATTCAGTGAATTAGGTATTGATTCTTAGCGATCCCGTGTTCTCATTGATGTAAGTGATGTAAGTTTTCTTTAATTGCAGTGTTCTCCTCAGCCATGTATCAAATTTGACAGGATATTTACACTCGAAAAAAAATATCCAGCTGATATCTCCTGCAAGATGCCCTTTACCTTTATGTGAGATGATGCTTTTGCTGACATGGGGAACAGTACTACCACCGGTCCTCCTAATCAGGACTAGGGCACACATCCTTTTAATACTTCTAGACTAGATGCATATCTTATCCCAGATTCTTCAGATTTAGGAACAAATTAAAACTTCCCCAAGTGTCAAGTCCCTGACCTACCACCTGTTCTTTCCAGATTGATGTACCAGTGATGCACATAACAAGTCACATCTGATTCCATTTACTACTGAAACCATTATTTCTCCCCTATCTTGCTGTCCCCCTTTTGCCCCTTGGTGGAGGGGATTGATTGGCCGGCTGGCTTTCCCTTCTTGGCATTTCAGCTTTGGCCTATGTTATGCTGAATTCTCATCATCTGGCCGGGGTATGAGAAATGAGAATGCAATTGCCATATCTGGCACAGATCTGACTTTGTCAAGGTGCATGATGTGCAGAGCAGACATGGAAAAAAAGATAGTATTTTCCATCTGTTGAGGTGACAATTAGTTTGGTTTTTAAACCTATCTGGATCGATGATCTGCAGCATATTTTCAAGTGGTTGTTCAGTTGCCTGTCTGTTCTCAGCAAATGGCGCATTGCCACTGGACACAAAAGAAAATAGGATTGCATAAAAAAATCTGGTCCAGGGCGAGGGAAGAAGAGAAAAATATTATGCTGGGATGATTCAACTTACATGGTCATAACCATACCAAGCAATACAGTGGACTATCATGTAGTACAGCATTGACAAAAATGGGAAGTAACTATGTCATCATAAGGAAAACAACTTGCAGCTCAAAGATGGAAACACAAGTGCTTACCAATTCTGGGTTGTAGCTGCAAGCGCCTTATTGATGATTTGTTTATTTTATCTTAAAGAATGGGCTGTGCCACGTTGAAGAATGGAAATGGCTTGTGGTTGTGGAGCATGGGTATGGGCATGGGCATGTCGTGCAGGACAAACGTCTCTTTTTTTTCTTCTTTATATCAAGAGTTTTTCGTCCATAAAAAACCGGTTGAGACAACAGTGTGCCTTTCATCCTTATCTTTACTGAATCTGTCTTGTATCCATTTGGGACTTCAGATTAGATGACAAGACGCCCTTTCATTTTTCTTTGATGATTTGCAGATATACAAGCGCAAGACGACCCAAGGTTAAAAGACTCTATCTAAACTCTAAAGAACACAAGTGTGCAAGCGGCGGTCATAACTCACTAGAACTACGTTGTCTCACACACATTCAGTTTCTCTTGTATCACATGTTTTTTAACAAGGTAAGGTCCAATTTGCAATCTACACATTTACATCGGTTCTCAGCAATGGTGATGTTTTAGCATCATGCCCCTTGTTGGAGGCATTGTTGTGAGGTCTCACACCTTCTTAGTTTCTCTCGGCTAAAAAACATAGTGCCAGTCTTCTAGGTAATTATGACGGCACCTATGGACACCATAACCCCCTTGGAGGCATCATTGTTGAAAAACACTATCTCCCAATGCACCTCTACCTCACCCGCGCACTTCATCGTCGGTTGTGTAATTTTGTGGTTGAGTGCTTAGTCTTATGAGTATGAGTATATTGTGTTGTTTGTTTCTTTTAAGCTACTCCTCTATTGTCTTGCCACTGTTTTTTTTTGGGGGGGGGGGGATAGCCTTGAGCTATGAATGAACACTCTCCAACTGCTAAAATGAGATCATTTTTTTTAGAAAAGATGAAACTAGACAAATTTATCAGATTCAAATTCGGTACAGGTATTAATTGTCCAAATTCATATATAGATTATTCATTCAGGAGAGGTTCAGGCATGCGCTCTCTGTCTCTCCCCTCTCAGATGCCCGTCCTCCTATCAATGAGCTCACCATGCCCTACCGCACCATGGACGGCGACTTGGGGTGGATCCGGCAATGGGAGGCCCTCGGTCGGGTGGCCCCGGGACAACGACCCCCTTGGCGTGGCGGCGCCGGAACAGGCGGGCCCTAGTGCGGCATCTCTAGCGCAGAGGTGACACATATCTAGTTGCCCTGACAAGGTAGGCCATCCTCCTCCTTCTCTAGATCTAGGGTTAAGCCAAGCTTCTCTTCTCTCTCTCTCTCTCTTTCTCTCCCCCAACTCCAACGGCCTTAGAAAAAGGAGGGGTGCATGGAAGTAGGCTGGCGAGGCGGTGGGGGTGGTGGAGGGTGATTTTGGTGCCATGGTGGCAGCAGTGGAGGCGGTCAAGCAGGTCAGGGCAGGGGAGCTTTAGTGAGGGGGGTAGAAGGCCGCAACCCCATGGACACGCTAGGGTTTGGTCGACGGTGTGGAGCATGCAAGAGTCGGGTGTTAGGTGGAAGAAAATGAGCCGATGAAGAGGGTGAACAATGTTGGGTTAGCTGAGGATGTTGGATCTTGAACCAATGGCTCAGATCCGTCCCTTGAAAAATAAATGAAAAATTAGGCTCTTGTAATATAATTTTCTTAGTTTTTAAACTTCTTGTGATCAAGAAATAATCGTCCTATTTTAATCTCTAGGTAAATGGGTCTTCTTATTAGGGTTTATAGGAGTGTGAAAAATTCATGGAGGTGAGAGTATTGAGTTTGATCCCACCATCTTTCGTTAAATAAATACATAGCCTTTGATTGCCTTTCCTAAACACCGGTGCACCTTAGAAATGAAAATTATGGTAGTAAGCTAGGTGGTACTGTTGAGGCTGTTTAGATCGATCAGTAGTAGCCTACTAGTACGTAATTTTTTTTATTGGTTATTCGATTAGATAGTTCAGGCAGGATTGTTTGGATCAACGAAAGCATCTCGTAGCAGTTCTCTATTAGCTCGATCTAAATAGAGCTTAATACGATGACCTGGCGTTGGAGAAGAATCTAAAGTATATTCGTTCCATAGATTCCTAATTGCGACAAAACTGCAAGTTTTCACGGCCAACATAACCCTAATACACTATGTTGATGTCCTTGTCCCTTAATAGTCAATACAAAGCTAGCGGCGGCTTCAGCAGCTGGAGAGAGCGATAGTTTTACACCCTCGAAGAGACAAGTAAGAAGTGCCGTTGTGAATTGCAGTTTTATTATCCATTATAGTCGATGAGCAGACTTTGGTGGGGAGCCGCGCGCACACTCTGTCTAATATTCCATCCATCAACCACCGACCCTTTCTCATACATAAAAAAAATAAATAAAATACAAAAAGGTGGAGAGCCATGTGCCTGTGCCTCCACTGACGGTGGTGGAGTGCGGTTTTTTCTACGGTGGCCGCGTCATGTTACACGCCTGGATTCTGGGCGTCACCAACAGGTCACTTGTTACGTGCTCAAGGATGGAATGGACCGGCCGCGAGCGCCCTAGAAGTTTCAACAGAGTATATTATAGGTATTTAGATAGTAAGGTAGTTTAAGTAAACTTTAAAATTAGTACTCATTTTTAAAAATGTTTGTACTATTTTTAAAATATATTTATCTTATATGTTTCAGTAAATTATAAATTTGTACGATGAAAATGCTACATTTAGGCTTGGTTTCGTGGAGCTCTGATCGGCTTCATCTTCAATTCCTTCATGCGCTAGAGCAAGGAGCTGTTTTTATTTCTCTTCAAACGAATTGGGATGCAGTGAAGCCATGTTTTGTTTCATCGGTCATAGATCCTCCGCGTACTGTAACAAGAAGATAAAGATGTTTGTAGACGTGTCAAACGAGACTTTATATTGTTCAAAAATATATATTGAATCGGACCATCCTAGTTTAAAATCCTAGCTACGCCACTGTGAGGTTAGGGTATTCTATTGCCCTTGTGACTTTGATGTAGGAGAGGCGAGAATGACCATAAAGTGAGGATTGGATGGCATTAATTAAGGGAAGTGCAAAAATAAAAAGAGTGAGGATGGCAGGTGATAACAAGATTAAAACAAATGATATATTTAGGTGGTTAGATCTAGATCCTACGAACTTAAACTATATTTGACATTTAGGTGCAAATTCATTATACTTCTTTTTTCACAGTAGTGTCCGTCTAGAAGAAATAAGCCGAAAATAAGACAAACCAACACGGAAAAGAGATAGTAGCATGTTTGCCGGCTTGTGTCTGTCATGACTCATGCCCCACCTACCTTAATCTGGAGCTGGAGCTGTATCCACACACACTCACCATGCTATCCGATCTATTGCTTTTGCTAGCTGATGTGACCCTGGTTCCTACCTCCAAAGAAGCCACGCACTATGTATGACCACCGATCAGATTTCTTTTGCTAACCTAGAACCATAGCTCGTGGCCATAGCTACTACTGCCCCCCACTACACTACACACTGCATCCAATCCAAGCACCACATCGCAAGTCGAAGCTAGGCTGGCTAGGCTAAAGGTTGTACACGCCCTAGAAGGCTAGCAGAAACAGACAGGAAGATGAGACAGAGCTAGTATCATCTTTCGCTTATGCCCTTGTTTTCTTTTTTCAGAAGAACACAACTAAGTATCATCTTTCTCCTATGCTCTTTGTTTTCTTTTTTTTCCAAAAGAACACAGAAATAAAGGACGTTCTGCCAAGAGGAAAAGGTTGCATGGCGGCAAAGGATCGTCACTTCGCAGAGAACTTCAGCCGGCGTCCGTCCATTCGACGGGGCAAAGCCGAAAGACGGCAAGCGGCTGCACCGTGCGGCGTCACAAACCACTCGCAGTGCCCGCTGCTTTAGTTTTGGTTTTGGAGACCGCACCAACACTAGTTGGCATCATGCGTCTCAGGCTCTCTACAACGACGGTGCTCAACACCCCACTCAGTATTTCTGAGGGCAAAAAAGTTTTCAGCAAAACTTCGGCTCTGATATTAGCCAAACGTATATGAAAACACCAGTCTGTTTGCAACACAGGAATTGTCATGTTTCTTCATTGATCCTCATTCACATCAAGACACGTATCATAGTAGTTCTCACGCTATGGTCTTGCCTGTTTCCCACTGCCACAAATAAACAAAATTGTGAGCAGCAAAGGTGGTGTCTGCTGCAATGATAACTCGAACATCCCTCGCTCCATGAATCTTTGACCACCATACTGCCTCTAAAACACACCTGCTTCTGCAGCGAATCGAAAGACCGGAGAGCATCAATCACCTCCCGCCCTTCCCTTTCACTTTGCCCTTACCTTTCCCTCCTTTGCCACCAGCCCCTTTGCTGAACCCTTTCCCGGTCCCTTTCCCGCCACCCCTCCCTTTCCCGTTCCCATCGGGCCACCTGTTCTTCTGAAACTTGTTTTGGAATTTGCTGTCCTTTGCGGATTTGTTCTTCAGCCGCGTGATTTCCAGTACCTTCTGCTGCCTGCTCTTCTGCATTTGCTCGGGGTTCCTGATTTCAGAGGGCACGTTGGCATTTGGTATGGACCTGCGGCCATGGCCCGTGAAATGCTTCTTGTTGCCTCTCTGATACCCGCCTGCACAGAGGTGACAGTGTCCATCAGACAGTGCTCTATATACATTTCATCATACCAAAGTTCTGTGCTACTAAAGTACTCGTACTCAGCTGAAACAAACCGTGCTAACACACTTTTAAAAGAGGACCAAGGCAGTGCACAGGGAACAATCAATTCACTCAACTGAGCAAACCTTCAGAAACATTTAATGGACTTCTATTTTCAGTAAACAGATAATATGTTTTTCATGCCAAAACTATATAGATAGGAGAATAAAAAAGTAAAAACAGTAAGCTCCAAAAATGTGTCTGGACTGAATTTCAACTTGCGAGAGTAAATAAAATCACAAAAGGCAATGGTTACAACACAAAATCAGAATAGAGCATTACCTGAACTGGATGTGCCCTCTTCTCCAAAGTTGCCTGATTTCCCACCAATATTGATTGATTTATGTGTCCTCTGCTGCCATCTCTTATATATCCCTGTAGCCGATGCCTTTATCTTTGCACCACCCTCCGTTTTAATCTAACAAAAGTTAGGCAAGAATTTTCAGACTTGTGAAGTTAAACTATTTGATCTTTCACTGATATATATCCTGGACGTACTATAAATACTATTGTCTTAATTTTTAAAATGAAGCACTGAAGCACTGAGCTAGGAAGAGAGATCTCAATCCACCTATACACATAAAACTTGTTACCAGAAAAAGATAAAAATAGCATTAAGTGAATAATGTTACTTAGAGGGCCTATTAAACACTTGTGAAATTCTATATTTCTGGGTGACCATAACATTCAAATCTGCATAGTTCATAACAAAACTAATATGTATTTTTAAAGTACAATCGCTGTTTCCATTTGTCACAGGGTCCAGGATGTTCAAAATTTGAACTGGTATGACATAACATCTAAGCAAATGGGAATCACACTAAAAGAAAAATGAATGATACTCAAAGACAGCTTGTTCTAGTCAATTTATTCAAGTCGAGAAACAGTAGAATTTGGATGCTATTTTAAAACATCACTGAGCACACAGCATGCAGGAGATTACCTTTCCTGTAGCAGTGACACGATCCCCTGCATTCAACTTGACAAATTTGTTCTGCGGTAGTAGAATAAGCATGTTAATGAGTATGCCATATGCCCATATGTCTAAATATCAATATGTCACTACGAAAATATACCTTCATCCAGTGATATCGAGTTTTCTGTGCTTGCATACCAGAAGCCTCATCATCAACTAAATCAAGAACAGCCGCATCCAATCTGCACGACAGTAGTAACATTGGTTTAAGCAACAGGGGGGGCGAGACTGCACGCTTAAATTCATGAATAAACTAAATAACATTGACATTCAAAGTACTTTCTTCATCAACAATATAGAAAGAGGATGGCAGATCCTACACAACATTAGGTTTACTGCACATGTTGCTGAATCATGCATATGCCAAGGACATGGGAAGATCAACTAACCAAAAGGCTTGCTGTCGACTGATAATCTTTCTTGGTGGAACTGTTTTCAATTATTTTGTGCTTGCCAATAGTTGTTTCATCCACATTACAACAGGACACACAGTTACACTGTTGCATCCCACAACAGAAATTACTGACAGCTACTAAAGAAAAATCCATGAGAGCGAGATTACGTAGACACACCAAAAATTTCAATTCAACAATTTTCTAAACTGTAATAAGATTGCCAAAAGGAATGTTTTCAAAACTTCCTTCTCACAACAGTTTTTTTTTTTTTAAATAACCAGCATAAAACAGTAAGGCAACAAGAAACAACTGAAGAATCATAATCACATTTTCGAAGTGTAATACAACTTGTACTTCAAACAAACATTACTTCCCCTGGTAGAAACACTCAACAATGGCATTTTGTGGATATGCTATATCATGGAAATGAATCACTCAAACTTCAAAATGGCAATCATAAAATGCATACCTATTTTCAACAAAGCCTTCATTGTCCCTCACTGACAACCCAGCTTCCAAATGCTGAAGTAGGCAAAAAGGAATACAATAAGTCAATGCTAGGCCAAGACTACAACTATAAATTCAGATTTGGATCATTTCTAGTGCAGCTAAAGTTGCATAAGAGTAACTCTTTAATCAGGGTTTACAAGGCATACCTGGTTTTGAGGTACTGAACTTATGTAGTAGTCCTCGTCTCTAAAGTTCTGTGCCTTCCGTTTCTTGCCACAAACTTCTGGAATGGGTAAAAAGAACAACAAATGGCAGTGATAATGATTCGGAATCTCCAGAAACTTCCAGAGCTCACAATAAAGTAGACAAAATAAAAGGAAAGAGAAGGGTTTTAGTTTTCACAACATAATTAAGTAAAAAGTTGAAGACCTTTTTTCTCCCAATTTGAAATGTCATCCACCTCATCAACCTGCATGAAAATAAGAGAGGCCATAAATAACTGTGCAAAGCAAACCATCAAAAAAACCATCTTTAATATAGCACTGGCAAATAAACAAACGTGTACCCCTTTGTTCGTTTCTATAGAAGCAAGGTTTGTCTGCGCAAAGTGGGCTTTGACAATAAATATGGATCCAGTGAGAGTGTGGCACATACTAACATATGTTAGACCTTCAATTTAATGTACTAACTTCAAATAACCAAACTAGAGGTACCATCTTAGAGACATGAACCAGAATGCGAATAAATCAACATGGGCAGACAATGCTGGCGGGTCTGCTAAGTGCTAATTGCTTATACAAAAAGCATTGAAGTGTATAGAAACTATGCTTAAGCACATATGCAGCACATGCTGGAAAATAATATTACGAGGTTAATACCACTGAGAATGAGAGTATGGCAGGAGACTTTGCATGTCAGGTAAAGAGGACATAACATATGTACAACTTATTCTTTGCTGTTTCTTCCCTTCCTAAAAAATGACAGCCCCCAACTAATACAGAGCCCCACCTATCAAAATTTCTTATTTTTCTTTTTAAGAAAGAAAGGAAACAGTAAAATCTTGTGTAAGGAACCCTGAGTCAATGCAAATGACAGCAAGCAGCTTTTGAAGAAATGCATTCTTACATTTCTCTGTTAATTTACTGTAGACTGCATACACCTTGACTGGAATAATTGATTATCCACTTTAGCTTTTACTCCCTTCATCCCAAATTGCAAGTCATTCCAAGAATCTTGGAGATTTAAAGCATCTCAAGTTTGACAAAATTTATACAATAAGCTAATAACATTTGTGATGCCAACAAGTATCATTAGATTCTTTATTAATGATATTTTCATAGTATACCTATTTGATGTCACGAATCTTTATAATTTTCTCTATAGTTTTAGAGGTCCAGGGTTCAAGCCCCAGCCTCTGCACATTTGTGTAGGGATGGCTGCTGGCTATTTTTCCTTCCCCAGACCCCGCAGTGCGGGAGCCTACGGCACTGGGTACGCCCTTTTTTTTATAGTTTTGGTCAAACTTGAAATGCTTTGACTCTTCAAGATTCTTGGAATGACTCACAATTTAGAATGGAAGCAGTATATATGATAATAAAGCGTGCCAAAGATGTTTGCCATGAACCTTTAAGGTTTGCTTATAGATATCTAGTACTCCTCCCTCTGAATATTATTGTAAGTTGTCAAAGCTAGCATTTCAAAGATGTTTGCCATGAGCTCTGATAATCTAGTTGAGCAAAGGCGAAGCCAATGCCTCAAATGGTGTACATAATAAGGTTTGTCAGTACCGCATATCCAGCTTGGTTGTCAGCAAATTGCTAGAGTTCATAGAACAAACAAGAATAGCTTTTCAGAGTGGAAATTACCTCTGGCCTTGGATCCTCTGAACTCTTTTGGTGAACTAAATTTATAATCCCTTCATGAACTTCTCGTTTCTTCTTCATGACATCTAGCCATTGATTAGCACCCTACAAACATGCCAAGATGAAAACAGTAGCTGAGTAGCAATAATGTTTTTTTTGTCTGGTATATTGTGAGTCAGAATCATCATTTTTCAGCATAGATCAGAGATCAATATTTAGTAACCATGTGCTGATTGCTTGCTGATGCAGGGGAATAAGCCAATAAAATACTGGGAAAGGAAACAAAATGGTTTATGTTACCTTAGAATTTCTTGCTTTAGCAGCTTCACCTTCAGCCTCTAAAATAGTCTGCTTTGGCCTGGAAATCAATTTAAGGTGAAGAAGCTCCATTACATGACACATTGAACAAATACAAGAAACACAAGTTTTTTGAGCTAGAATAACTACCGAAATGATTTCAGGCGTTCTGAAAATGCAAGAGCTGAAAGTTCATCTGACCGGAGAATGTCCCTGAAAATTGGATGAAGGCCTTCACGAGGCAAATCTTTTACCCTTTTGATGGATTCTTTTGAAGGCATAGCACGAGTCTTGAGATACAACCGGAAAGCATTAGCACATGGCTTTTCTAATGCTATCAACTCTGTACATCCACTAATGACTTCTTTTAATCCATCAGAGGCAAGATCAAGGACAGTTTGAGGAAATCGCCCATACACTGATTCCCTATTTGCAATAGCTTCATCGATTTTCATATTTATACCGTCCATGTCTTTTAGGAGTTCCTCCTCTGTTGGAGCAGGTCTAAGAGGCCTTGAGAGAAAAAGATGTAGGTCCAATAAATATGGCATGTCCTCTGAAGTGACAAATGTATAAGCTGTTCCAATTCTACCTTGTCTAGCCACTCGACCAACTCTATGAACAAATAGCTTAGGCTTTGCAGGAAAGTCCCAATTCACTACATTATCCAGCAATGGAATATCCAAGCCCCTCGCAGCAACATCTGTCACAATAAGCAGCATGGTTTTCCTTGCCCTGAATTTTGAAATATGAATCATACGAGCTTCCTGATCCATAGCACCGTAGGATAGGGAAGGTTCTAAACCCTCTTCTCTGAACAAAATATTCAATAACTCCACATGATGCTTGGTTGAAACAAAAATTATTGTCTGCTCCTCGGAGCTGATGCGCTCCCGGACCAAATACAGTAAGGCAGCAAGCTTCTCTTCTTGGCGCAGTGTGAAGAAGACGAGCCTGAGATCAGGACTGATCTTTTTGTCCAAGTCGAGCCTCACAATGTGCGGATCACGCAGACCAGCTTTTGCAAAATCTGCAAGGGCGCTCGGCAAAGTGGCACTGAAGAGCAATGTTTGCCGTGTATCACTTAGCTTCTTCAGAATATCATGCAAATGTTTCGCAAACCCCATGCTGAACAAGGAATCAGCTTCATCAAACACAACATATTCCACTGAACGAAGAGTCATGTCCTTGACGTCATTCAAATGGTGCATGAGCCTGCCCGGCGTGGCAATTATGATATCAGGACACTCTGACAGGTCCTCAAACTGACTCTCCATGCTATCTCCACCAACAATTATGCTGGTTCTTAGGTCTACAAAATGGGGAAAAAAAAAACTATGTCATTACTACACATCAATGAAAACATTTCGAACTGAGAAGGTGCAACCAAGAAAGCATAAAAACTAATGCCCAACATTGCATAAAGGGCACAAACACAACCATATACCCAAAATGCTATGATGTGCTATCTAAAGTAAAAAAAAGAGCCCAATATAAGCCGCTGAATTATGCATCAAAAGAGTGCCACCATACAGATAATCTCAATTGGTAAAAGGACACAACTCACAGCATGATTGCTACATGTAAGCGTGCATAACGGCACATTGGCATGGCTACGAGCGCAAGGGGTACCAACCACGCACCTGTGAACTTGCCGAGCTGGTTGCAGAACTTGAGCGTCTGCATCGCGAGGTCGCGGGTAGGGGAGAGGATGAGCGCGCGGACGCCGGCGCTGGGGTCGCGGAGGCGGAGGCGCTGCAGCATGGGCACCAGGAACGCGGCGGTCTTCCCGGAGCCCGTGCGGGCCATGGCGGCGACGTCGACGCCCGCGAGGATGAGCGGCATGGTCTTGCGCTGAATCGGCGTGGGCACGCGGTACCCCTTGTGGCGCACCCCGCGGTACACCTCCTCGCAGAGCCCCATCGACTCGAACCCGCCCGACTTGGCCTTCTTGCTGCCGCCCGACTTGGACTTCTTGCTGCCGCCGCCAGACGACTTCTCGCGCTTCGGCCGCCGCGCCGACATCGCGTCCGGCTCCGCCGCGGCGTCCATGGCGGATGGGGAGGAGGGCTTGGGCTTCCTGGTGGGTTTGGACTTGGCGGGGGTTAAGCGAGCCATGGGTGGGAAGTTGGGGGGAGGAGGGAGGAAGGAGGAGAGAGAGAGATGTGGGTTTAGCCGTTTAGGGCTTATCAATGTCGGCCGCGGCGGCGAGGTGGAGGGAGAGGGAGGAGAGGCGACTTGCGCGGCGAACCAGGTCGGGAGTGATGGGCTGGGCCGACAATAAAACTTCATGGGCTAAGCCACAAAATATCGCCCAATCATATAGGTCAAAGAAAATCTAAGAAATTTTCTATATATGTTTTAATTTAATTTAAAACGAAAAAAGTACACCCCCAAGAAAAAAAAATATGAAGAAATTAATTTTTTTTGCAAGGAAGAATTTATTGCCCAATGAACAAACATGTAATCGGCGTGCTTTTCGTTTGATTCTTTGATAGAATGATTCCAAGATGGACCATCGTCATAAATCTTGAATCTACGAGTGAAGTGAGAGAATGGGATATCCAATCACGAGTTGTGTCCAAACCAAAAACACACGCTTAAGCTACGCAACAAAATGAGCCACAAGTATAGTAGACGCTTAAGCTCAGAAGACAACGCAACAAAATGAGCCAAGTAGAGAAGTAAAACAGAAATACGAACATCTCCTAAGAGAGTTCCCACACACGATGTATGATCAGGCATTGACTTGGGTCTACCGCCAGCATTGACATTCTTCGTCTTGTGGCTACTGCCAGCACTGACATTCTACTTCGTTCACAAGTAGGCTGTTGACTTGAACAGCGCCAAACACATTTAGGCAATCTATCAAAAAAGTTACACACAGTAACTAATAGATTCTCGTATACATTTCTACAAGCGAAGAGTAAAATCAAAACCATCAACTCAGTGTCACTAAAAATGGTTTTTGATGCTTGTAGTGTATGACCTTACACAGTTGATGTGTATTGTAAATCAGAGGTCATACAAGTTTCTAAAATGAGCTTAGAATCATGCCTTTGCTCTTCCTGATAATCCAGATTCGACTTTCTTGATCTCAAATATCAGCATCCTCCACATCTTGAGGACAAACATCTCAGCCTCAACGTCCAAAATCGCCTGCAGGAGGTCTAGCATCTTTGCTGCATGAACGTGGTCTTTGGTGCAGGAAACAATATAGTCCACCAATGTTGATTCCTCCTCACCAAGAAATTCAATAATCTTTTTTGAAATCCAAGGCCTCATTCTCTCGTGCAACTCATGCTGCACAAAGAAAAGAAACAAATCATAATGTCAAATAGAATCAAAAGAGATACATGTGCAACAAGATAAATTGGATAATAACACATACAAGGGGCGAGAATCCAAAAGTGTGTTTAAACTTCCATGGTAACTTAACAACCAATACTTAATCATGAATCATGGGCACAATGAAGACAACTGGATCGTGGCCACATATTTTAAGGGTGGTTTATTACAAATCTATACAAACCAAAAACTCATCGAGACAGCAGCAGCAGCTGTTATTTGCTTACCCCAACACAAAGTCATATTAAAAACACAAAATAAAGTGCATGTGCTAAGTAGTGAAAAAAAAAAGGCTTGAGAACAGATGAAAGAACACAACACTATAGCTTCCAAGCTAACAATAATGCAAGTTAATGAATTTGATTTCACCTTGTCATATATCGCCCAGTTTATATCATAGGCAAAAAGCTCTTCCTTCGTCCTTGGAATCATATCAATTAATTGCTTTGCATCCAGAATCTTCTTGTTCTCTGACTTGGGCTTATCCTTCTCGCGATCATGTACCTTCTCTCTTCGCTCATCACTAGGACGACCTTCACTGGATCTCCTATTCCTATCCTTCTCGATGTCAGCCTTCTCTTCCTTTGAGTTAGAAACTGAGATGCGCTTGGCAAACTCGGCAGCTGCTGCGACATTTTCCCCAGCAGAAGAATTAGCCTGTACAGCTTGCAGTTCTTCATTGGAGTAATCAATAGGCACTAGAGGCCTTATGCTTTTATCAACATTATTTTCGTCATCCTCTTCAGCAAAAACTGATGGAACAGATGTCCTTTTTCCCAAGCCTATCAAACCGAAACCCAGTTTCTTTGCTGGGACATTATTGTTTTGCTTGGTATCTGCGGTTTGACCAGGTGTCATGCTTGTTTCCTCACCATTATTTTCCCTACCAAGTCCACCTGGCCAACGAGAAAAAGAAAAGGATGAAACTAGAACATGGACATGTGACAAGACTCAGAGAAGACATTCACACTTACCAGCACTAACACCATTAGCAAAGCTAAAGATGTTATCAGCCTGCACAACAGCCGGCATGTTTTGTGCACCTGTTTCCTTTTCGTCGTCACCATCATCAACCTCCATAAGTGTAGCAGACTCTTCAGCAGCTGCAGCCGCCGCTACAGCTGCTTCATCTGATTGCCGTTGCAACTCTTCAGCCCTCCGCCTTGCTTCTGCAATTTCCTCTTCCTCCCTTATTTTATCTGCCAAATCTTCCTCCTTTTCACGTTGCCTCCTCCTTTTCCTATCTTCAAGTGAGCTACTACTCCTTCGCTTCCTTTTCCTATTATCCTCTTCATCGCTGTCATCTTCCTGTTTCATAATCTCCCTTCTGCGGTTATGCTCTCGGTCTCTTTCTTTCTCCTTTTCACTATATCTCTGATAATCTTTCTCTCTCTCCCTAGATTCCCACTCCTTGAGGCGATCCCTGTATAACCTATCAGCTTCTCTATGCTTATGATCCTTCTCTCTATCCCTCCGTACTCTTTCACGTTCCCTTTCACGATCATGCCTTTCAAGATCTTTGTCCCGTTTATCCTTATCGTGCTCTCTATCCTTCCTCCTATCAGGAGAGGCAGTTTCAGATCTTTCAGTTTCATTAACCGCCCTTTGATCAGTGTCACCATCATTCTTATCATCAGAATCTGCAATTGCAATAAAATATATTAAAGAAAAATGCAATTATGGGGCAAAATGAAGTAAACATCATAGGAGGACTCATTACCATTTTTTGCCTTATCTACGCCAGAGCTATCAGCAGATGGTTGAACTGGTGGAGGCGGAGGTGGGGGTGGTGGTCTAGTCTTTAACCACTCCTCAATCATATTGCTTATTTTTTCGGTGACGTCTTTATCAGCTTGAGAGTCTTCATCAGTAACAATCCCAAATTTCTTAGTATTCTCTTCATTGTCCTTATTTCCTGCATCTCCTGTCTCCTTATCTGATTCGTCAGGGACATGTTTTGACGATAAATTTTCAGCTGTTCCATCACCGCTTGCATCTTCTGCTTCTTTTGCTTTCTCTTGTGCTCTCTTCTTTTCCTCAACATGTTTCTTCAGGTACTCCTTGGTAGCATCATTTATATTAATCTAGTATTAGAAAATGGAACAGATGCATTATATAGAATTATTATTAGTTTAAGAACCCACTGAAAATTAACATTAACATTGCATTGACAGGATGAAGAAAGGTTAATGAGCATTTGTATAGTAGTATATTATGGAAAACTTCTAGGCTTAAGTATTAAAGCAATGAGTATTTGTATAGCATTTGATTGGTGTCAGTGGATAATGATATGTGAAACTGTATCTGTATTCGTTTTTAAATCTGGGAAACAAATGTGGTGAAGGCAATCTCATTGTTGCCCCCTGAACCAATCCAAAAGAAACCACAACATGATCATGACATGATAAGAGATTCTTACTAATTTTGGGCAACAGATATTGAATATGCAAGCTAAACAACTACATGCAAACAGTTGTCATTTCCCATGTCACGGCCAGCTCTTCCAAAAAAAAAAACCTAACCAACTATATGCTAACACACATTCTTTTCACCAATGAAGTTAAGACCTATGACAGAGGCAATGATACATACCACCAGTTCCTGACCATCAATGCTCAATTTGTTAAGAAGCCGTGTCGCACGAAGGATGCCTTCAGCCGATTCAAATTCACAAAACCCAAAACCTTTAGGTTTTCCGTTACTTGGATCTTGGGCACGCTTCCAACTCTTGACAGGTCCACAAAGCTGAACATGGTCCAACATTAGACAGATTTTTCTACAGTAAAGAGTTACCTACTTTACAAATAGAAATAGCATTGATAAAGGGGGAAAAATCAACATTTTCATACATACATCTAAAAAACATATAGGAGAAAAGAAGACATACCCGAAGAAGTGAAAGAAGGAAATCATTGTCCACTGTTGGGGCAATCTTGCCAACATAAACTGCGGTTGGCGGTTTATCAGCCAGCATAACAGCTGGAGCAGGTGGCCGGGCAGTTGGGGCAACCAAAGGAGGAATAGCTCGGATCCCAGAAATTATTGGTGGTCGTTGAATTTGCACGACACCAGGTGGCGGCATTGGACGTGGAACATAACCTGGACGAGCCATAGGATACGGTGCAGGATAACGCATTCCTGCAGAGACAGACAAACAACACCTATGCAACCACATTAGCAAGTATACCCACGAAGTAAAACACATAGAAACCTCGTAACACATAGAATCAGAGAAAGTAGTCATGTGTAAAAAGATACCGAAAGCCATAAAAAAATAAGAGCTGACTGAATAGATAAGCAATATCATGCCAGTTCAGAATACCAGAGTGAACATCGATGGCAGCAATATCTTGCTCAAATGAAAAGGGACCTTGCAAAGCTGGCCTTACCTCTGAACCTCATGGACAGGATAACATACTTGTATTGGTTATCTGAGGAACTTGGTATAGCTCACACCATTGCAATGCAATACTCAGGTAATAAGAGCTCAGGCAAATATGTCACTACGCTACACTTCTTATGAACAAAGAAATGTATATGAAAACAGAAAAAATAAGATATAGCCGGCATATGAAAATTAAACGGCAGAAAATCATGATACCTTAGCAAGATTTTGGAACAACCCAGAGCTGAAGCATCTAAGTACATAAAGAAACTGAGCCTAATTAAGCAGTGAGACAAGCTAAAGCATGTAAATCAATTAGACAATGTAAACAAAACCAGTTCAAATTCAAACATTCGGCATACCACACTCAGCGAGGGAGCAAATGATCTAGAGCTTCAGTTAGAGCTGCAGAATCAAACATGAGCCGGCACCTCTCGCTGTGGGGAGTAATAGCTGGCACGACCACCGCTGTAGCAGAGAAATATCCGGTCATCGTTATCAAGCGAGCGGATCCCAGTTTCTCTAACTCTAAAGCACGAGCACCACACCTCTAACGCTAACCAACACCCTGCCCAGGTCCATTGCACAAATCCTCTCAATTCTCCCGAAACCCACAAACAGATCCTCAACATCACAGCTCATGGTACAACTTGAATGTTCAGACTTGAGTAATAACACCGGACACAAAATAGTGGGCGAGGCATAGATTCGTCATCGTTAACTAACTAACTAACTAATACCAAATCGCGGTGTCGCACAGGTTAACGGAGTTGGAGAACAGGGACCCACCGGGATGGGGAACCGCAGCGCCCTGCTGCGGCATGTATGCTCCGGGCTGGGGCGGCCCGTACATGGCCGGCGGCCGCACGGCGCCCGGCGGCATAACGACGGGGACGCCCGGCGGCTGCACCTGCTGCTGCATCGGGTAGCCCGGGTTCGGCGGCACCGCGCCGTACTGCGGGACCTGGTGTTGCGGCGGCGGTGGCGCAGGGGCCCCGAGCGGACGGAAGGTGGCGGCGAAGGAGACCGGAGCTGGAGGCATCGGCGGCGCGACTGCCGCCGGAGGCGTGGAAGCGGGGCCAGGGGCGGGAGCAGGGGGCAGGTTAGGGTTTGGGCTAGGCGCCGCGGGGCCGGGCGTCGCGGGGTTTGGCAGGGTGGAGGTGGCGGCGGGAGGCGGGGTGAGCGTGGCGGCTGGTGGAGTGGCCGGCGGCGAGTCCAGGTTGTCGGGCGGAGGCGCGACGGCCGCCATGGTGGGAGGGAGCGGCGGGGAAGAGCCGCCGAGGAGGTGGTGGTGGTGGTTGTTGGTTTGGGTTCGAGTTCGAGCACGAGGAGAGGAGACCCGGTTGGGTGATCAAGATTGGCTGGTGGATCGATTGCTCCGAGCCGGCTTCAGAGGGCTCTGGATGCGCTGTTGCGTGTTGGGCCTCGGCCCGCTCGTGAATTATTACGGGCTCTCTTTATTCATTCAGTGGTTTATAGAGAGGATAATTGTTTATTTGGCCTATTTCTTTGTTTATTTGGTTTAAATTTTTTTAAAGTTATCTATTTAGACTTAAAGTAAAAATTTATTATTTTTTTGGCTTATGTTAATTTCGAGGCTAGAACGGTGTCAAGTATCATGTAAAAAAGTCTTGTTTACTGTATACGTTGATTATATATATACTATATTGAAATGAGCATGCAATAGATAAATTGATTGAAGGCACCGGATGTCTGCGTGCAACGCATGCTTTAACTGCAGGCGGTAGGGCGTAATCACCGCCCTTGCTTTCCTTTTTTCCGTTGCTGAGGACCAAGCTTTTACTGATGGGCCTTCTCAGAAGTATATACATGCACTAACGTGGGGTGCCGGTGGCTGACAGAGCAGCGCCGTTGGTACGTTGTTTATTCGGCAACACGCAGCGAGCTAATTAGCCCGGTCTTCTTTATACAAGACTTTTACTCTTTTTTATTTTTTTCACGCAAGGGCAAAACAGTCTTTTTACATGGCAATTGACACCGTTACAGCCTCAAAACTAACAGAAGTCCAAAAAAGTAATAAATTTTTACTTTAGAGCTAAATAAATAATTTCAAAAAAAATTAGACCATATAAGCAAACAAACTTTATTTCAGGACCAAATAAGCAATTGTCCCTTTATAAGGCTTGATGGTTTTCTCCACCTTTTCGGAACGCCAAAAGTAGTACTCTCTCCATAAGTTATTCTAACAATCTCGAAGGATCAAAACATCTTAATTTTTAACTAAATTTATATAATACTATAATAACATTTATAATATTAACTAAAAATCATTGAATTTTTTATTAACTATATTTTTATAGTATACCTATTTGATGTCATAAATATTTATAATTCTCTCTATAATTTTGGTCAAACTTAAGATGCTTAGGATGACTTATAATTTGAAATGAAGAGAGTACTTTGCACCATTTTTATCATCAATCAACAAAGTACAGTGTTCCTCCTTGAGTTTTAAAACCATATATCTTACTCTTCTAAATTTTAAAATCACATTTTTGGTAAAGCTTGATCTTTTCAGTAATATAAAAAATTCTAAAGCAAATTTTCTGTCTTCAAAACATTATGAGAAAAATCCTAGAGACAAAGAAAATCTAAATAAAAATTTGGAGCTCATATCTAATATTGGAAAAAGGTATATCTAGCCCTAGGAAAATGAGAAAATATAAAAAATAAAAATCTAATTGATTTTGTACACATTTTAAAAACTTTAAACAACAAAAATGTTTGATTCATCTGGCACCATACATTAATGTTAAATGCATTTATGTTGGTTGTAGATCTTCTTTTTTTTTGTTATGGAGAGCTTTCAAAACATGTTTACTAATCAATTGAAATATTTGGGAAATTATCCATACTTTCTGTATTTTCCCTATAAATAAATCTATTTTTCAAAAAATAGAGATATTTTCATGCTCTAGATATTTTGTTTAGGTTTCTCCCATATCCTAGTCCACCTCTAAGATTTTTGGTTGAACTTTTAGAAGCTTGGATACATTCTTGTATTTTTAAAACTTTATCAAATGTTTTACTCAAATTTATTTCACTAAAAAATTAGACCACCTTAGAGACCACTTCTAATCTGGGTAGGGAGGTCATTTTAACGGTTTTGAGAGTTATTATTAAGAGATTAAGATGTCTAGTTATAGAGTTCATGGAAGAAAGCCAAATTCGGACTATAGTTCACGGAGGTAAAATAATATCTTCATTCATGAAACCAAATCGAGTCTGAAACTGTGTTAAACCTGCGCCCATGTGAAAAGACATGATGTAGATCTCCTCTCAAAAAACACCTACTACATGTATGTTCATGTGTTTTCTTCAATGTGTACCAAACGTTAAAATGAATTTTCTCCCTAGAAGAAGACCCTGTCTAAGCAACCATAGACGTTCGGATTCTTGTGAGAATCGGTACAATCATTGTTAAATGGGTTAGATTATTAGTAACGTCTGTGCCTAGTATGGAGAAATACATGCATGTTAGCTAGTTTCACGTGACTAATTCTTGCCCCTTTCTGTATTAGCAACCATAAATCTTCAGTTAGTTCATTTAAAGTAAATAAGTTAAAATATGTTGTATTTAAGTTGTTCTTCTCCCTCAAATGTTCTAATGTTTTAAAAAATAATTTTATTTATACAATCTTTTATCAATTTTTTGAACCAGAATCTAGCCTATCAATCAAACGGTTTCACAAAGTGAATCTGAATCACTAGAAATGTTTCTTGATAGAATAGATGTGACACGTTTCTATGAGGAATTGGGATCCCTATCAAACGTACACAAAGTTTCCACACCTAGCATATCTTTTCGAGCTCAAGGGCTTGAGGTGGCTAAAAGGGCTATAAATGGCTCTGGTAGGGAGGAACTATTGGGCAAACTTGGCAGTAGCAAAACTACTCGACAATGGCGCAAGATCATGTTCAGCACTTATGAGAGGTCTATGATGGGCAAGGTAACAATGAACACACCATTTGGATTATTAAAATGTTGTTGTTAATGGACCACAAGGAAATTAAAGCAATCAACTTAAGATTTAAGAAGCCTAGCATGTGAGAACTCACCTTTTTTTTTTCTTTAGATGTCATGCTCTGTGCTTTTTATGGTGAGACGCAAAGAGTCTCAAACTCTGTTTGGTAAGGATTTTGCAATAAATTTAGGAGCAATTCTACTTTACATTAATTTTACTCAATGGCTCGTAAGGGAGTAACTCCTCGTGTGGAGCCATAGAAAACATGGTTTTTTCGTGTGATGTGGACGACAAGGAGCTGAAAAAATTAGCTTCTCCTAGCTTTTCATTCTTGCTTGCGAGCCACCCTAAATGGACGGAGTCGCCTAAGCGGGGCAAAATCACGAGGCGTGGAGTAGCTAGACAAAGATAGGACATCGTCGCTTGAGTGACACGGTATGGCAAAGTCACCAGGGGAGAGATGGTCACTGCATATCGGTGCGATGAGATGAGCAGGGGCGGACAAACACACTATGGTTGGATGAAAGAGAGGACAAGGGGAAATAGAGGAAAGAAGAAAAAAGAGAAATGTATTGGGGCATTTATTTTATCCTTCTTATCTAGTGTACACCTTGAGAAGCTATTCATCTAGTGTACCTTTGAGAAGCTATTCATTACAAACAGTTTACCAAAATAGTTTTAGTTCAATGGATAAAGTTTCGGATGAAGCCAAAAAAACTATTTCACAAGTAAAGCAGACTATACCAAATGAGACCTCAGTATGCATCAGCCTTGGATTAATTTGTCTCTTACCTTACCAGTTGTCCGCGAACGAGCAAGCATTTTACTGCATAATAATGGCATATTGGCATTGCCGAGTGCGTTCGTGCGGCGGCTACGACTACGACGCGGTGTCACGAAAGGGACGGAGCTTGCACGCGCACGCCCGTCCACGAACCCCTGCACCAGCCTCCTGCCTGTTTTCATCTGCGGCCTCGCCTTAGTGCCATGAGCCGGCCGGTGTAATAACAATATGTGATCTGATAATAATAAGAGTGTATAATCCCTAGAGCCAGCCAAATGAAATCCTTGTGCAGTAGATGACTGGATGCCCACAATCCACATAGCTATGGACGGAAGACTCAGCCCTTGGCTTGGCTGTGGAGCAAATTGACCCTGTCCTGACTCCTGACCCCTATATCATCTTCGTCCCTTCAATTATATATATTGGCCTCTGCTGCTGCCGTCTGAGCCGTCCACGTCCGTCCGTCCATTCACAAATCCTTTCCCGCCATCCATGTTTATATATACGTATGTACGCATCTGAATCTGACGACATCACAAGCAAGCTCTTCGCAGTTCATCAAAGAATGAACGAATAGTACAGTCTTCAGTCTTGTTTTCGCGTCTGAACTCATCTGAATGGGAACCAAATATACCTTACATATATGCTGCCGTTGCTTTGGACAGGAACGTGACCACCAACGTGAAATCGTCCAAGGATACACATCGAAACGAAACGAGCGTCACTGCGTCAGCAAGATCCCAGGTTTCCTGCGATCGTTAAGGGGCCTGCTTGATGAACACCAAGTCTGAAGGAAGATTTTTCTGGCTAGAAATTTTGCGATCTAAACGAGGCCCGCATCTCTTTCGTGATTACGTAACTCGTTTGGTCAACCGTCTCTAGACTCACCTTTTCTCTATAAAAAAACCGTCTCAAGACTCTAGTGTATTGTATGCAATATACTCATTCCGGCTTTATTTGTTCTTTTTGGGAAAAAATTATTCCACCTTTGTTAAAGTCCTTCTGTATCCAATTTCCAGGTCGTTTTCAGCTGTGACCTCTGGCTAGCCACCACTTGGCCGGCCCTTCGGTTGTGATGGCTCCAAGTACTCCATTACATGTATGCTGATGCAGAGAAAGAACTTCTTTTTTTTTCCAAAAAAATAAGGAATTAAGGAGGAGATTGCAGAGTTCTCTGACACTGTCTCCCTGGGCCCATCATGGAGCTCTAACTTGATAGTGTGTCGCCATAAATATAACCACCACCGGTAGTCCGGTACAGACCAGTGAGTACAACTTAACAGACCTGCCCACCGGCCGGCCCGTGTCTCTCCTACCTGTCTCTCCAGTCTTCCCCTGTGCCGGCCGCACGGTCTCTGCTGCGGGCGTTCCTCCATCCGCTCCAGCTAGCTTCGCCTCCTCCTCCTCGTGCTCGATCGTCCTTCACCAGCTGAGGGCCATGGTGATGATGGGTCAGCTGGGGCGCCTGGTGGACGGCATCAAGTCCAGGCTGCGGGCCGCCGGCGGGAACAAGCAGAGGGCGGCGCCGCGAGGATGAAGGCGACGACGGCGGCGGGGTACGACAAGGTGGAGAAGAGGGAGAGCATGCGGGTGGAGATCCGGAGCTGGCAGGCGCGTAAGCTCATCGCCAAGAACCTCGACGCCGCCGACGCCATCGGACATGCCGGCCGGACTCGGGGCCGGACCAACAAGCGCTTCTTCCTCGCCTTCTGAATTCTGATCGATGATTACCAACTGCTAGCACATAGTACTTGCTTTAGCTGCGGCGTGATTTTATATTCAATTCAACTGATGGATCGAGTAGTCCAGTGATTTCATCGTGTATGTGCGTGCGACGTAACTGAAGAACGAATGAAGCTGTACGTACCTCTTTGTATGTAACGTAATTAAGGTTCCAGTGGATTTGCATACATGTATATTTATGTAATGAAAAAAACATATATGTATCGAATCCATCGTGACAATATATATACATATATGTCTCCGACCCATTTCTTGTGTTTGAAACATGCCATCTTTATTATCCTCCATTTTTTTTGAAAAGCACACAGTACAACGCAGAAGCCCACGTACGCACGCACACCCACCTCTATGAATACACGTACGCAAATCCTACCCCTATGAGCATCTGCGAAAGACCGAGCACCCGGCAGATCTGGAGATTCTCGAAGTCACCACTGACGCCTCGTCGTCGACGGGAACGTCACTTACCACTTAATGCATAACGCCGGAAAATCCTTGAGAAAATCCGAGAAAAAGGTGCGAGCACCAGGATTTGAACCCCGTGTCTTCATGCGGATGGAGATGGTTGAAGTGCAGTTGAAGGGCCTTTGCAACAGTCAAGTCAGGGGGCAGTGGAGCTCCATAGCCATGGCGGACCTCTGATGAGACGGGTAGTAGAGGTGCGCCCGCCGGTAAGGTCGCAAGGAGCCAAGGAGGAAGAAGGGGGAGAGGGGCATGTGAGGTTGAAGACAGCTACACGTCGCATCTTTATTTATTTATGTAGTGTCATATCCTAATTCCTACCCGCTAACTAACGAATCAAGCTAGCAGACACAAAAAGACGTTCAACGTATCCGTACAAGCACAAGGAACATACGCTGTTCTCTTCTGACCGTACTGTACACAGAAAACAATGCGCGGTTTTTGCATTCGGTAAGCCGTCAACTGAAAGAAAAATGAAACTAATCAGCAAATAATAACGATCACATGGCCGGGAGAGACTAATGAGCTAGATAATGATATGTGAGCCGATGGACGGAGAGAGGACACGCTCCTAACTACACGTGGATATGTTCCGATCCATCGACCGCCCGGGCACTGCCTTGGTTGTACTGTATATCTCGTCGAGTCAACTCTTCTAGGTTCTAGCGTACGCCCGGTGATTGAGCCAGTGAGCAAAACTGACGGATAATTGCAGGCCACGAAGCCGGAGAACGAGTGGTGCTGGCACAAGCTCATTTCCTTGTTACTGTGCTCGATCTCTCTGTGGTCACTGGTCAGTAGCGGCCGAGTGCGGGCGCTTCTTGTTTCGCTTGCATCCTGCGTCATTTGCCTCATTGCGTTGGGGCTCATCGATCAAGGAGAGCTGCACGCCAGTAGCATTTCCATTGTCTATCACCTGGCTTTCGATTGACCTTTACATACCATAAATACCACTCTATGTTTATTATTTGCATCTGCAAAATTTTAGTTTAGTACGTATACGTATATTGTACGAGTTTTTAGTGGCTCTAATATCCACTAATGAGGACCTACACCTAGAATATTAACTCACTCTGAGTCAATCAATTCTTTTATAATTTCTAATTACTTAGTGCAGAGGGTCCTTTGACGGCAGAACTGTCTTCTCACTTTCGGGTGCCAAAGCCTACCAACAGATGAAGCTGACTTCCGGGTGACAGAGCCAACCTACGATGAAGTCCAGACCCTTATGATCCCGGATGGCAAAGCTTACCTTCGATGGATCACAACTTAGGCACTAAGCACTTAGAAACTATAAGGCACAACCGGGAGACTAAAAACAAACTTTATTGCAACACTCCAAGAGTACATCTCTTTGGTGGCTATCCTAGCACACTCACTCTTCACCACACACCACTCTCTACCATGCTCTCATGGAGTGGCTCCCTTGGTATGTATCCCTTTGCTTGTATGTGGCATGGCAAGGGAGAGGCCTCTATTTATAGGCCTAGGGGATCCATGGATTTATGCCATGTGTCCCCTTCTAGAGTATTCCTAGATATTATAATTTTTCTAATTTATTTTACTTTCTATTCTACACTCTTTCATACAAATATCTTAGATCATAAGAAGTGGAGAATATTCTAGAATCTTGTCTCTCTTTCTCCACCTCCTATCTTCATGCGCCGTGTAGAACCTTTCAGAAGATGGCCTTCTCCAAATATGATGTCTTGTGAAGAATACTCCGAAAGAAGTTTGGCTTGCTTCATTTTAACACTCCCCCTCAAAATAAACTTCTTCCAATGCTTGTCTTTCAGACTCTTCTGAGCTCTTCTTGAGACTCTTCTGTTCTTTCCTTCTCGAGCCGTGGGCCTAGCCTTGCACCTTTTGATTGAGCTATAAGTGGAAGGCTCAATAAGACACATATTTGTATACCTTGAATTGGGCTTCGGCCTTCTTGTCGATCTCCGTAGACCTTGAGCGGGCTCTTCTTGCTCTACTTCCTGTGGCAGAGGCTCCTCTTCAACTGATCGATGTACTCCAGTCTTCCAAGGACTCTTCACCTTCCTTGGTGACTCCTCTTTGTCTTCACTTGGAGTTAAAGTCTGTTCTTCCACTTTCTCTGTGGATTCTTCTAGAATTTCCTCCAGATCTTGAGATTCTGGGATCTCAATCTTCTCGGGAAACCACCAAGCAGAGGTTTCATCAAACACCACATTTCTTAAGACATGAATCTTCCCTGTGGTTGGATCATAGCATCTCTAACCTTTTCGTGCATCATCATAGCCAAAAAGATACACCGAATTACTTTCTTCTCAAAATTGCTCCTTAGGTGATCGAGCATAAACACATAACAAACACAGCCAAATACTTTGAGATGGCTTACCACCGGCTTCACCTTCCATAATAGCTCATGTGGTGACTTGAATCCCAACTTAGTTTGTGGTAGCCTATTAATCACATAGGCTGCTGTTCTCATACACTCGGCCTAGAACCTTGCTGGTACATTCTTGGCATGGAGCATACTTCGACAAGTCTCCGCAAGATGGCGATTCTTGCGCTCCGCTACTCCATTTTGTTGTGGAGTATTGGAACAAGTTAATTGCCTTCTTATTTTGTGCTCCTTAAGATAGTTGGTGAACTCATTTGATAAATATTCTCTCCCATTATCAATACGGAGACACTTAATTTTTATGTTGAGTTCACCTTCTACCTTCTCCTTAAACTCCTTGAATTTTTTGAAAACTTTAGACTTCTCTTTCATAAAGTAGACCCAGACGTACCTTGAGAAGTCATCAATGAAAGTCACCATGTACCTCATACCTCCAATAGATATTTGCTTGACTGGGCAAAAAACATCCAAGTGTATGAGCTCCAATGGCGTCTCAGACCGATGTTTTGATTTCTTGTATGGCAACTGATGAGCCTTGCCATACTGAAAACCAGCACAAACAGTATCTATCCAGATATCCACTTGAGGAAGCCCCTTTAATACCTGCTTCTAGATCATCTCCTTCAGCTTACTGTAGTTAACATGTCCAAGACGCGTATGCTAAAGATCACCCGTCTCATTCCTCCTTCCTTCCATGAGCAGATTCAGCGGAGAGGACATAGACCGATTGTTTCCTCCTTCCTTCCATGATGGGTGTGCCAATCACCTTTAATTTTCTAAAAATTGCCACACCTTCCGGCCCAAAGAGCACATATTTTTCTTCTGCTGTCAATTGAGGGACCGACAGTAGATTCTTCTTCAAACCAGAAACATGATAAACTCTATCAAGTTGGAGTTACTGAGGACCATACCTTGGAACAACCGCCTTTCCAATATGAGAGATTGATAACTTTGAGTTGTCTGCCATAAGCACAACTCTCCTTCCTTTATAGTCGGCGATTCTCTCCAAATTTTTATCGTCACTAGTCATGTGATTGGAGCACCCAGAATCAATGATCCAATCCTCCTTGTAGTTAATTGTTGGATCAGTTGTTGCTACAAAAGTATGTGCCTCTGAGTCCTTCTCCAACTCATCTTCCTCAACACTTTGAGAAAACCCACCTTCAACATCCCATTCTTCTTCACTAGTGTAATTTTCCTTTTTTTTACTTGTGGTGGTGGCCACATTCCCTTCAAAGCGCTTCTCATTCTGCTTCTTATTTCCATCAAAGCGTCTCCTTGGAAACCAGCATTCTCGAACAAAGTGACCCTTCTTACCAGAATTGAAGCATCCATCCTTCCTTGGTTGTTGTTGCTGGTTTTCTCGTCCATGGGCTCCCCCTGAATAGCTACTTTTCTCCTTTGGGTGATGCTTGCCACCTTCCATCCATCTTGGTTTCGACTTTTCTTGCCTCCTAGGTGGTCCCTTCTTTTTGCTTGTGAAGAGAGCCTCCTCTTCTTCCTTCATAGAAACGCCTCCCATCCTCTTGACTAACTCCTCCTGATTAGCCAACAGATTTTCTAACTCCACCAATAAAGGTTGAGTCGGCCATCTACTCACTGCGGCTATAAACCCATGATATTCGGGTCTAAGGCCATTAATGATGATTCTCCTCATACGGGCATCACCAACTTTCTCCTCCGGTGCCAACTCGGATATCTCTTGACATATGGATTTTATTTTTATGAAATATTGACCAATAGACATAGTTCCTTGAGAGATACCTGAGAGCTCCTTTTCTAATAATTGGAGGCGTGCTTCATTCTTCTTCGAGAATAATTTTCCAAGAGTCTCCCAAGCTTCCTTTGGGCTACCTGCATCTCGGATATGCTCCAGTAGGTCCTCCTCAATAGTTGTCTTCAGCACGAACATGGCCTTGTCGGCTTTGATACGCCATTTCCGTAAGGCATCGCCACTCTCCTTTGATGGAGGCTCCATTTCGGTGCCCGCAACAACCTCCCATAGGTCTTGTCCTTGTAGGTAAGACTCCATACAAGTCTTCTAATAGCCATAATTGTTACTGTTGAGCTTCTTAATGCCTTCTGCACTAAAGAGATCCGCCATATCAACGGACACCTAGTGTCAACTACGCTTGGTCCCGGACCAGCGTTCCTTCATAGCCCTGGACTGTGAACTCCAGCAGAGTCTCCCCTTAGTGCCTTGATATTGCACCGACTAAAAAAAACCTCTTCCTGACGGCCCCGGACCGTCACAACTCTGATACCAATTGTGAAATGACCTTGATTTCCGCGAAGGGAAATCCACAGTGTCGGAGTGTAATATGACCATTTAAATCACATTACCCGATAACAGTTGAATCTATAATCCATACATCGAACAAAAGAGAGCAAAAGAGGGAGTTACAATAACTTATTACAGCGCCTCTGGGCGGAATCAGAGTTCATGCAGCATAACAGTAAAAGCTTGAGGTGCGGAAGCTTTCGTCAACCCTCCAACTTGAGCGTAGGCACGAAACCCTCAATCGCTGTACTCCCCAGATGAGTACTCACTCCTTGAACCTGAAACCAAATTTTCAGTACGATTTGTACTGGCCACACTCCCATCCTATGCATTGCTTTGTGGAAGTGGATGCAACAAGGATATATCAAAAGAAACCTATAAGGCTGGGGTTTTTCTAGGCATTATTCGAGTATTAAAAAGTAATAAAACATTCAATGTTAAACACATTCCCATCCCCATCATCCATCTCTTTACATGTCAGTAGCATTATCCCAACTCCCCCAACACCATCTCAGACTCAAGTCGACAAGCCGACTCCCTCTCGGCTTGCCTCAGCGGCCCGCAGCCCTCAACCTGGCTCACGGCTGGAAATTACACTCAGGAGGAAGGTAGAACACTCCACTCACTAGTCCGGTGCATGCGAAATATAGGAAAGGTCCATAGCCGAAGATTCGGCATATGTATCGATCGATCAACCATACACTCTGCAGAGGTTTCACTAATCCACTAGATAACCATCATCGATGCACGCGCGCACCTAGGCAGATTCCGGGCGCCTACTGTCATAGGCGATGCCACTCTACCATCCAGCACTGGATCACTGGAACTGTGAAGAGAGCATGTATCCTCTCCCGTAGAGGACGCCATGCCATGTACCCACTCCCGAAGGGGGTGCCATGATCGTCTCGGTAGGGTGTTAGCTCCATCCTATGCATATACCTTCCTATCCCTTCTCGTCTAGCAGTAGTGGTATCGACCTATCCAGCGGTTCAGCCGTCTCCCCCCATGGAGAGCGAGTGGAAAGCAAGAGATTCCTAGGTCCGGATACCAGCGCAACAGTTCCTAGATTTGACCAAACCGGGATATCTTCATCAGGGTTTATCTTTAACGTGCTACAACAGCACCTTCATCCCGGGCTCCACCTCTCAGAGGATCACACCCAAGGACCACGATCACATCTCCAGTTAGCCCACCACAGGCTCCTCTCTTGGGAATGTCCAGAACCATTCCCTGGCAAGACTTGCTCCAAAAGCTCGTCGTAGATCTCGGCTCGATCGACTCAACCCTCACCCTACTCTCTGCCGTAAGCTCCACCCCAAACCCGGATACAACATTATCAGCTCACATGTCCATCTGATCCACCAACTCACACATCTAGCCTGGCACCCTCCAGGCCTTTCCCGGGTTCATCACGTCGCATCAAAATGTAAGCGAGTAAAGTATAGAAATTTACATATAGCAGATAAGCAAGTGGCTATCATAACAGCGGGTAAGCAGGTGAAAGTTTACAACAAGGTAGGGCTCATCAAGTAAATAATCTATCATGCAGTCCTAGCACAGGCATAGCATTATAGCAACATGAATTTAAAGTACTAGCCATACTATAATTGCCATGCGTAATGGGATCTACGAGGTTGGGTGGTGTGTGGCACCTTCACTGACGTGGCTGTCGGACTTCTCCTGGTAGCCACTGTCGTCAGACTTGTCCTCGCTCGAGCCTGTAACGAGATTTAACGATCGTGGAAGCGACCCCTATAGATTAGCACAAGGAATGATTGCAAAATAGAAGATCCAAATGCACTCAAACATATCCTAGATAGATAGGGCTCGATTTATAGAAAATTTGGATATGTGGATCATAATTTTCTGAGCACGTATGAATTAGTTATGAATTTTCAAAGATTTAAACATATTCTGAAAAAGAAAAAGGGCTCGAGGGTATGGTCGCGAGGGTACGGTCTCGAGGGTATGGTCTCGAGGGGTATGGTCTCGAGGGTACGGTCTCGAGGGTAAGGTCTCGAGGGGTACGGTCTCGAGGGTAAGGTCTCGAGGGGTATGGTCTCGAGGGTATGGTCTCGAGGGTACGGTCTCGAGGGTGGAAAATAGATTTACAGAGTAGACAGATTCAAGGGTAGGCTCGAAGACAAAAAACTGCTCTGCTTCCACAGCGGTGCTCGGCCGGTGACGGCGAGGTTAATTATCCGGCGAGGGGCTGCTCTAGGACTTCGCTAACCCGTGCATCGTCTTCGGGTCGTCAAGGCGGACACGAAGGTGGTCATCAAGTCGGGAGCTTGGTTCCGGCGATGTGCTTTACGGCGGACAGCGGCTCGAGGGTGACGGTGCTCGAGGTGTCGAACTCGAGGGTCGACGTATCGAAGTGTCGATCTCGAGGGTCGGTTCGAGCGCGTGATCCGTCTCGGACGAGATCGGCTCGAGCATGGGGTTCCTCCTCGGCGATCGGCGACGGGGAAACCCTTGATTCCTGGTGCCACAATGGATCTCCGGCGCCATTAACCCGCCCATCGGTTTCAGGACTTCACGACGGTCACGTTGATGGGCTTCAAGGCGGCAGCTTTGCTTCTGGTGACGAGCTCTACGGTGGACGGCGGCTCGGTGGTGACGGCGCTCGATGTACACTTCACACCGAGTCACTCCAGCTCCAATTGGTGGCATAGATGGGCGATTGGAGTCACGCAGCACCTGCCCGAGGTGCCAGTGGTGACCAAAACACACGGCGGAGTCCGCGCAGGCAGCAACTCCCACGACGGAGCTCCGACAGGTCCTCGGTGCACGGCAACGGCACTCCAAGAGGGTCCACGGTCTCCATCTCCTTGCCCAATCGATGCAGCACGTCACGGCGGAGCTTCCCGGCTTCTTCTTGCTCCACGGGGTGGTCGGAGGTGGCAGAAAACGACGATGAACAGCGGCGCTCTGGAGCGGCAACGCACTGACACATCGATGGCAAGGTGGTTCAGGTCGGTGCTCTGGCGAGGCAAGTGCGGAGCTAGGGTGCGCACGGAGTTCGTCTCATCAAGGCGGGCATAGATCCGGGGTCAATGGAGGGCAGAGCTCAACGGAGAGGCAGCTGGGTTCGCCGCGGCGGCGGTCGGTGCGTGGCGGCGGGTAAGGCAGTGCTCCTGTCTGGCATCCTCCCGATGCCGTGGTCCAAGGGGGCTTGGCTGGCCTCGTGCGTGTGTGCGGGTGTGTCCAGTGAGGTCGGTAGCGACCTGGGCCTACACGCTCATGATGGAGCGCCATGGCCAGCAGCACGGCGGAGGTCGAGAAGATGGCTTGGCGAAAGTGCTCACCGACGCGGTCGGGGATGAAGGCGCGGTACAAGTCCAAGCGGCTCCGGCTCGCGGTACTGCTCCTCCTTCCTGTTCCCAACGCAGCAACAGCGGCTCCGGGTCGGCGGCGACGGTCTTCTTCTCCAACTCTGACGGCGGCTTCTTCTCCTTCCCCGACTCCTTTCTTCCCCCTTCCTCCACCTCTTCTCCAATTGAGGCTGGCAAGATGGAATTGAGCTCCACCAGAGCGGTGGTGGCGGCCTGGGAACCCTAGGGTGACGGGATGCTTGCTTTATAGGGCGGACGCGGAGGTAGGTGTGGCAGAACCTCCTAAATCATATGGCCCACACGCATGATTATTGTCTAAACAGACTCCAAATAACCATGACTGTGTTCCATATGACTTAAAAAGTCTGTCGGGTAAATCCCGAATCATCCACGATTCTCTGAGCAGGATCAATCATTGTAGAGAGACATTGCAGTATTACAACAGTTTCATATAAATGAAATACCACGGAGTAAAACAGCGGAAGACTTACAATAACATACATTTACAAACTCTGAGTTTCAAAATATTTACAATGATAGGTTTAAGTTATACAAACCATATTAGTAGTGGAGTAGCAGTAGATTGTAATATTACACAAAAGCTCTGCCCAAGAGCTTAACATCTTTATTCGTCGTCGCTTTCCTCGACGACTGTCATGCAGCAGGATGCATAACACTCCTGCCCATGCAGCTCACCTGCAACAGGGGTTCAACAAACCCTGAGTACAACAGTACTCAACAAGACTGACCCGACGAAAGAGAAGGGTAGAGACTCAAGAGATGCAGGCTAGAGGGACAAGGAAGGGCTTGTAAGAGATAAGCAATTTTTGCAGAAAAGCTTTACAAAAAGAGAAGTTGCTGGGACTATCTCCCGTTATCAACCAACTTCATTATTGAACCTTAATTTTTGTTCGAGTTGTTACTACGATGATGATCAGTGATCGAGTCTTCTTCTCTGAGAAGCAACGGCGATTCGAATCCATTTTCATACCCAGCTGGGACCTAGGCGACTGAGCATACCAGAGACTTTAACTCCGAAGCACCCTAGATACACCGATATACCGGGATAACAACCTCAGCCGTATATCACCACATGATACACGTGAGCTCTGCGGCCCAGCGTACCGAGATACATGGGAACTTAAACCCCACAGTAAAACACACTATGACAGCAGATGGGATTCTCTGACCCCACGCTAGGTCACTCCATGGCATACACGGCTCCAACCATCCGTATACCACTTCATGCATGTGGATTTTCTAATTTCTCGATTATCGACAGGTCACCATCGAACGGGACCTAGGGCATCAACAGACGAGAACACTACAGAGGGACTCCATTCCCAGTGCAAGTTCGTCGTCCGGACTCGATTTATTACTATCATCAAGATTTCAACAATAAAGCCAATCTCATCTTTTTCATTCTTTTGCCTTTGAACAATTAAATAAATAAGCAGGGCTAAGCATTACTACTCATCTTTCAAGTAGGTAACAAGGATTAAGGAAATAAGACAGGTAATGCAAATTTGTGGGTTTTCACTCAACTCCTATCACTTAATGCATCATATCAGAGCTGAAGCGGTAAAACTTTTATAAATAGAATAGGGTTTAAATGTATCCGGGGCTTGCCTTGATGTTCGGGGTAGATGGTCTCGAACTCTGGATCAACTCCCGATTCTTGAATTTGCTCGTCCTTCGAATCTGAGTGATACGTTAACTCTCTGTTAACGGAAACTATTCGAGAGTTAATATGCTTTACATGATGGAATAGTAAACATGATGCTCGATGGATGCATGATCAGATTAAGGGGTTGATAAATTATTTAAAAGCATTAAATAAAGGCATAAAAATTAAAGTTGTCAAATTAAGCCCAAAATTTTATTTTAGAAAGATCTTAGCCTAATTAAATGGCCAAACAAATTTCAGAATTAAAGGCCAATTATTTTAATTATTAAAAATCATTGAAGGTCCATTTTTCAATTAAAAGGGATAATTTTAACATATACAAAAAGTACTCAAATTTGGCATTTCATATTTTTCCTAGGTAGATAACATCATAAAGAACATTCACAAAAATTTTCAGAATTTTTGGAGCTATATATGATTTACTATGAATTTTCAAAGAAAATTGCATTTAAATCATTTTCTAAAAATAGAAAAAGAAAATCGGCACAGTAACCCCGCGCTGACCGACGGCCGCGTGGCGGTTGACCGTCGATTTCTTGCCGTCGGTGAGGTCTCCGGCGACATGGTCTGGTCCATCAGACTCAGCTCAACACGTGGAGTCCAACGAGCTGACTAACGACGCTCGAGGGTCCGCAGGCTAAAGCATGCCGGGTTAACTCACGGACGGTCTATGACGGCTCGAAGCCAAAGCCTGCTCGAGGATCTATCGGTCGGTTAGGTACTGTACACTCGAGGTTACAATTCGGGCATCCTCTCGAAGACGGAACTCCGGTCGAGCGAATGGACCAGCCTTGAAGACGAGACTTCCCCCAGCGAACGAGCCTCCCCTCGAGGACGGAACTCCGCCCGACGAACGAGCCTCCCCTCGAGGACAGAACTCCGCCCGACGAACGAGCCTCCCCTCGAGACCAGTGCACCCCTCGACTCGAACCCTTCGAGAATAGTGCAACCCTCGACTACCCCTCGAGAACAGCGCACCCCTCGACTCGACACCCTCGAGAACAGTGCACCCTCGACTCGACACCTTTATTCGAGCCCGCACCTCGACCGTCACCCCCTCGACTCGTCGGCCGAGCCCTCGAGCAGGACTCCGACGACTTCGAACTGCACTACAACAACTCCCGATGCGAGATGGATGAAATTGATAACACGAATAGACGCAGGAGCTCACCACGGCGCTGAGGCGCACGTTAGTAGAGGTCCGAAGTGGCGGGGTTGAGCTGCGGTCGATGGCGGTGATGGCGGCGGCGGCGCTCCGATGGCACAACGGCACGGTGACCTCCGGTAATGCGCTGCTCGAACCAAGGCGCACATCAGACGCAGGATAACACGGAGAGCACGATTAAGGGGTCGAAAGTAAAATATTTTCACCTACGGCGATAGCAAACGGCGAAGATGGCGGCGGCGGCGCGACTGACTGGCCGCGAGGAAGAAGATTGCGTGCAGGCAGCTCGGGCGATGAAAGAAAACACGGACTGGCCCAAAAGGACCGTGAGGAAGTTGCGGAACTTTGGGCGAGAGTAATTGGACAGAGGTTGAGCGTCGACGGCGAATTTCGGCGGCGGAGGGAGATCGTCGGCGACGGTGGTGGGAGGAAGAAAGGAAAAGAACGGCGTCGTCCGATCGGTATTTATAGCTCGGGACCGATGAAGGAGCAGGTGACACGACGACGGTGAACCTTCGCGCGTCTGTGAGCGCGCGGGCGGCCGAGAAGGTGCGGCGGTGGACGGCGGCGCGCGATGAGAAGCCGGCCATGGCGTTCGCCGATAGGGTTAGGTGCTGTTCAAGTTATTTACAGAATTGCCACTGGGTTCAAAATACAAATTACTCCAAAATTTGTATAAGAACTTGAAAATCTCCAAAAATATCATTTTCATAACTTTTCAAGAGCTACACTTTTCCTTTAATGGGCATCTTCAAATTCTGTTTAGATTTTAAAATTTGAATTCAGATTTGCAAAGGGGATTAACCCTAGAAATAAACTTTTGAAATTACTTTTGCTTTTTAAATAAAACTTGAAAATCTTCAAAACTATGAAATATTGAGTTTGTCAAACCAAACATTTTTCATGTATAAAGTTTCCTCAAATTATGCATAATTTTTAAATTATGGTTTTAAATTCAAAAGGAGATAAATGCTAGAAACTGTATTTTCAAATTAATTTGAAATTCCTTTTGGAAACTTGAAAAACTTTCTATACCAACTTTGTATCTCTTGTCAATATCTACAAACTATCTTTTTAGAGTATCTCCAAATTCCTTATAGAATTTGAATTAGAGAAAAGGGGATAAAACTAGGGTTGGAAATAAAGGGTTTTTGAAATAGAATTTAAACTCAATTTGGTTTCTAATTTAATTGGTTGGTTATTAGTGATCACAAACATCATCCAAGGACATTTTTAGGTCATTGACCCAATGACACCCTTGGTTGACTAAATTGACTTTTGAAAAACCTTTTATAGTATTTCCTATTTGAATTTAAACTTGGATAGCCAGGTTTAGAAATAAGTTTGAAAATCCAAATTTAATTTCAAATATGGAAATCATTTTTAGGGTTAGACTTAGACTTATACACTATGCTTGATACTAGTGTAAACACAGTTTACACCTCAAGTACATAGAGTATAAACTAAGTATTTGCAATGACATTCAAAAATAGGGTTTTATTATTTCATGTGACAAACATTACAGAAACTCAATCAACCTATATAATATAAACTTGTTTTAGTTAATGCACATTAAGGTTGACTTAAACATGAATGCTTTGCAGTGCATATGATGACATGGCATGTTTTAGTTAATATAACACCAGAGGTGTTACAGCAGGTGGCCGGCGGACGGCCGATCACGGCTTTTGCTTGATCAAGCGGCCAAGGGATGTCTAGGTCAGCAGCTGAGGCTCGATCTGGGTCCATGGAGCAATGAGGGAGGGCTAGGCAGTGCTGGGTGTCAAAGCTCTTTACGGCGGTAGCGTTCCACCGCGGCGGCAGCGCAGGTGTGCGCGGAGAATCTCGCCTGCGGCTGTGGGCACTTTGCGCGGGCTGGTCGGTCCAGGTGGCTTGCGGGCGCGCGTCGATGCGGGGCGACACGGGATCGAGCAGTCAGGGCGGGTTGCTTAGGGGTGACGCTGGGGAACAGTGCTGACGCGAGCGCGCGCGGCCGGTCGGGTGACCTCAGCGGGCGCGATGACATGTGGGTCCCGCTGCAGGACCCCATCGTCAGCGGCTGCGGCGGCTCGGTGCGGCGCGCGGACGCGTGCGGCTCTTGCTGGGCCGTCGGCCTGGTTGGGCCGCGCAGCGCGCGGTCACGCGGGCGAGCGCAGGCGCGCGTGCGGGCCGGGCTGGCTGGGCTGCTCGGGTCGGTTTCCTTTTCTTTTTCTTTTTCCTTTTCCTTTTCCTTTTTTATTTTCAAATACATTTTTATATATACTTATATATATACATATATATGTGGTGTGCTAAATTTGTGCAATAAAATAGTGAGCATACATGGCCCAAATAATGCTAGGGTATTATTCCCTTAATATTTATTTGTCAAAATAAATATTATGTTGCCATTTTTAATAATCATCACATAAACCAAATAAGAATCCAACTCACTCTTTTAATGCAACATGATGATTGAACTATTGAAACATTAAAATGTAACATGTGAACATAGAGCATTGTTATGAGATGTTAATTAATTTGTAAACACTTGAATGCTATGCATGACATGCTAGGGTTGATGCATATGTAAGGGGGTAGATGATGACATGTTGCACCACATCACTCAGGGTTTTGTCAAAAAGAATTTTGTAGCTCGGATTTTTGGGTTGTTACAGTCCTTCCCCCTCATTGGAATCTTGTCCTCGAGATTTAAGAGGTGTCATACCCTTCGAAGAGGTAAGGATACTGTAGCAGGAGTTGATTCTCATCTTCCCACGTTGCTTCACGTTTAGTGTGATTGCTCCATTGAACCTTGCACATAGGGATAGACTTGCTTCGGGTCTCTTTGGTGTCATAACCCAAGATCTTGATTGGGTGCTCCTTGTACTCAAGAGTATCCTAGATATCCAGAACATCAGTGGTGACTGCTTCCTCTTCTGGTACCCTTAAGCACTTGCGTAACTGTGAGACATGAAAAACGGGGTGTACTCCTGTTAACTCGGGAGGTAGTTCAAGCTTGTATGCAAGCTTCCCAACTCTTTGACAGATACAATACGGTCCAACATATCTTGGGGCTAATTTTTCTTTTACGTGGAATCTGACGGTACCATGAAGTGGAGACACTTTGAGGTAGACAAAATCTCCAACTTCGAACTCAAGGTCTCGACGCCTTTTGTCGGCATAGCTCTTCTGTCGGCTTTGGACGATCCTCAAGTTCTCTCTGACTTGAGCTACTCCTTCTTCGGCTTCCTTGATCTTGGCGGGGCCACAGACTGCTCTTTCGCCTGGGTGGTCCCACATCAACGGGGTTCTACATGGTTTGCCATAAAGAGCCTGGAAGGGTGACATCTTGATACTTGCCTGGTAGCTGTTGTTGTAAGAAAACTCAGCAAACGATAGACACTTCTCCCAATCTGTTCCATATTTGAGAACACTGGCACGAAGCATATCTTCTAGAATCTGATTCAACCTTTCTGTCTGACCATCTGTTTGCGGGTGATAAGCAGTGCTGTAATCAAGGTCAGTCCCAATGGACTCGTGAAGAGCTTGCCAGAATCAGGACATGAATTGTGGTCCACGATCCGACACAATACTCTTAGGAGCTCCATGAAGCCTCAAAATCTCCTTGATATACAAATCTGACAACTGCTCAGCTCGTATCGAAGTCCTGACTGGTATAAAATGTGCTACCTTCGTCAGACGATTGACTATTACCCATATGGAGTCATGACCTTGCTGAGATCTAGGTAATCCCACGATAAAGTCCATGGATATGCTTTTCCACTTTCATTCAGGAACATCGAGTGGTTTGAGTAATCCAGCGAGTCTTCTGTGTTCGGCCTTGACTCTGTTACAAATGTCACATTCGGCCACATGTCTTGCAATGTCTGACTTCATGCCTTTCCACCAGAAATGCTTCTTCACATCTTGATACATCTTTGCTCCACCGGGATGGATGTAATACTTAGAGTCATGTGCCTCCGACAGAATTTCCTTACACAAAGCAGGGTTGTTGGGCACACAGATTCTATCCTTGAACCAGATGGTTTCGTGCTCATCTTCTCTGAACTCGGGGCTATAGCCTAGCTTCATTAACCCACGTATGTACTCCATTTCTTCACAACTCTTTTGAGCTTCACAAATTCGCTCGGTGAGATTATACTCGATGCGAAGTTCGTGTAACAACCCATGGGGTACTATTTCAAGATGAAGATCTTCAATCTCTTTCTTCAATTCAGGTGGCAGGGTCGATAAGAACAGGGCATGACAAAAGGTCTTGCGACTAAGAGCATCAACGACTACATTCGCTTTTCCGGGATGGTAGTGAATCTCCATGTCATAGTCCTTGATTAGCTCTAGCCATCTGCGCTGTCTCATATTCAGGTCTTCTTGAGTGAAGAAATACTTCAAGCTCTTATGATCGGTGTATATATCACACTTGTTGCCAATAAGATAATGTCTCCAGATCTTCAGAGCGTGCACAACAGCTGCTAGCTCAAGATCATGAGTGGGGTATTGTTGCTCGTGCTCCTTCAGCTGTCGGGAAGCATAAGCAATAAGCTTCCCATTCTGCATCAGCACACAGCCTAGTCCTTGGCGAGAGGCGTCACAGTAGACGACAAAGTCGCTAGTGATATCAGGTAAGGCTAGGACAGGCGTGGTAGTTAGCTTCTCCTTTAGAGTCTGAAAACTGTGTTCACACTCAGGTGTCCATTTGAACTCGTTGATCTTCTTCAAGAGATTTGTCATAGGACGAGCTATCTTCGAGAAGTTCTCAATGAATCGGCGATAGTAACCTGCCAATCCCAAGAAACTCCTGATCTCGGACACATTGCGAGGTTATTCCCATTCTTTCATAGCTTTTATCTTTGCAGGGTCTACAGCAACTCCATCTGCTGAGAGTACATGACCAAGAAAAGCAACCTCTTCAAGCCAGAACTCACATTTGCTGAACTTAGCATAGAGCTAGTGTTGGGACAACTTCTCAAGCACTATCCTCAAATGTGCTTCATGTTCTTCGGCAGAAGGTGAATAAATCAGAATGTCATCAATGAAAACCACAACAAACCGATCTAGATCATCCATAAACACCTTGTTCATCGTATTCATGAAATAGGCCGGGGCATTTGTGAGACTGAAAGATACAACGGTGAACTCATACTGCCCATAGCGTGTGACAAAAGCTGTCTTGGGAATGTCTTCTTCCCAAATCTTCATTTGATGATAACCAGATCTAAGATCAATCTTCGAGAAGTACTTAGCACCACGAAGCTGATCAAGCAAGTCATCGATCCTTGGCAGAGGATACTTGTTCTTGATGGTGACGGCGTTGAGATTGCGGTAATCAACACACATCCTCATCGAACCATCTTTCTTTTTCACAAACAGAACAGGCGATCCCCAGGGCGAAGCACTAGGCCTAATAAATCCCTTATCGGAAAGTTCTTTCTACTGTTTCTTGAGCTCTTCTAGCTCATCCACTGACATTCGGTACGGTCGCTTAGAGATGGGACCGGTTCCTGGCACAAGATCAATGATGAACTCGACATCACGATCCGGTGGCATGCCGGGCAACTCTTCTGGAAACACGTTCTCATACTCCCTGACAACGGGGACATCCGCGAGAGTCTTCTCCTTTTTCTGGGATTCTTCCTGCGACTTGAGTGCATTCAGGGCACATAAAACAGATACTGATTTATCCTTCTGAGATGCACATCTGACTGCTTGACCAGAAGGATGAGTTATGTGAACATATCTGGGTGAACAAGAGATCAATCCATGCCTAGGATGACATCCAAACTATTTGATGGTAGAAGGGTAATGTTAGCTCGATTTATAGGCCTAGGGGATCCATGGATTTGTACCATGTGTACCTCTTCTAGAGTATTCCTAGATATTATAATTTTTTTAATTTATTTTACTTTCTATTCTACACTCTTCCATACAAATATCTTAGATCATGAGAAGTGGGGAATATTCTAGAATCTCGTCTCTCTTCCTCCACCTCTCATCTTCGTGCGCCGTGTAGAACTTTTCGAAAGATGACCTTCTCTAAATATGATGCCTTGTAAAGAATACTCCGAAAAAAGTTTAGCTTACTTTATTTTAACATATACAGAATGAATGAAAAGTAAAACTTCACGAGGGATTGGCTTAATTTGACTACTGTATTATCTCTAGCTGCCAACAGCGCCGCAACGTGACGTATATCGCTTCTTTCTTATTACGGAACCGTACGGAGCGCGAGCAATTCAATTATTTTTCCCGGTTCCTTAAAAAATGCTTTTGCTTGACATCACGCTAGCCGTGCGTTAGGTGAGTGTGGCAAAACCAGAACTCTAGTATATGCTATAGTCTATGGGTATATCAATTAAGAAATTTGGGTGTGAATTTTGAAGATCCGTGGCGCCGCCGTGCCTTGTATATCGTACGTTTCGTCATGTGAATGACGAGGGAGCGCACCACGGATCGACGTTCAGACATTTAGCCGGGTGTGCAGTGTATATACTACAAAATACAACTTTTATATATTAGCTAATGTCGTCTCATCAGCAACGCGAGTATAGTATATATGATAACTAATTAATTAACTTTGTGGCTCGCGTCGAAAGAAATTAAAATTAATTAGTTTTTCAAGAAATTAAAATTAATTAGTTTTTCAAACTTGCACGTAGTACAGCGTGTGTGGTAGGAGAGCTATTATCCATGTGACCCAAAAAGTTTTCTCAGCGTCAAGTGTTGTTTTTGTTTTGTTTTGACTGTGTGTTTGGAACGAGAAGCAATATCACTATCACATACCTAAATCTACCGTCTAGAAAAGCTTGAGAGTTGGGACGCCGTACCTTTTTTTCATCCGTATACAAACAAATGAAAAACATGCAGTGATCAAAGCTAGCTTCAGACTGCATATTACCCTTCGGTTTTATTCAAAATGTGCTTCCAAAGGGTATATCTGTTCTCGAGCACGTGAATCTCTCTCTCTCTCTCTCTCTAGGGTCGGATTTGGTTCTACGCTGAATCGGCAGTGAAAGATCGTTACCCATAAATTAAAGCACCGTACATACATCGAGCATTTGGATGAGATCCTAACAAAAGTTGCCTGGTGGGAGACCATGCGGTGCACTGCGCGAACTAGGCTGTCCCCAACGCTCCACCGTGGACATTGGCTTCAACTTGCCACGTCGGTGGGCTATTGCCGTGGAGGAGAGAGTAAAAAAAGATGGTTGTTTATAGAACAACAGGGGCTTTTTTTTACAAGAAGAACAACAGAGGCTTGTTGCTTGCCTCACATACAAAAGCGGTGGTTCAAGAGAGAGAACAAGAGAGGAGAATCAAGGTAAAAAGAGCACATCGCCCATCTGAGGCCATCATGTCGCATGCTGCAGCGATGTAGGGATAATACTTCATTGTTAGCTTTGCTTTCATATCATACTCTCCCTCATAGGACCGTTATTTGCTAATGATTAGTGTTAGGCCTGCTCTAAGGTGGGCGATCGTTGTATGAAAAATCAAGGCCGCCGCAGGGAAGTTCAGAAAGAAAGGGCCATAGCAGTAGCAGGGCGTAGTTCTTTCTTGCGGTGGATGGGGAAGGGGCGGTCGGAACTCCAAATTGAAGAATCAAGGCCATCGCAGGGCACTTGACGGTTTTTTTTTTTTTTTTTTTTTTAACTACTGCTGCGGTAGACGAGCGAGAAATCGATTGTTGCTTAGTCCAGGCAGCAATCCCAGGCCACCAACCAAGCAAGGCCTTATTACTGGTTATACCCAACCTATGACATCTTTTATTGCCATTGGATACTGTAAGAATTACACTAGGTCTTATTATATTCCATGAACAATGGCTCTTCCAAGTAAACACAAAATTGTATTTTTCTCTGTACACAGGAAAGATAATTCTAGCTTTAAGATAATAGCTCTGGCATGGCTACACGCCTACATCTCTAAAAGTTTTTAATTAGCTTCATAAATTATTGGGATTGTTGCACTTTAAGAACATTTGGTTAAGTAATTATGTCATTATTTATGGTCTATTTATAAGGTTCTTTGTACGGTTTTGTTTCTCTTCAACTCTAGACAGAGCCTGCCGAACTTTAAGGGGGACTATATATTTGGTATGACTTCGGCTTCAGCAACAGTTTTTGTTGAGGATCCAAAAGACCAATAGCTTTAGAAGGACATGGCTTTTTTATAAATAATATAAGAGTTAGAGCCATTTTTAAATTAGAAGATAGAGCCATAAAAAGTGGCTCCTTCTCAAGTGTTCCTGCTCGATCCTCCAGAGAAGGCCCTACCAAACAAACCGTAACTTAAGAAATGGCTCCTTAAAAGAACGTAAGGTGTAGATTTTTTTAGATAAAGGATAATTTATATCCAGCTAGCGTGATTGATGTGATAGAATCAGACCAATTATTACAATAGTTCAGCCCAGGGCACAGACACGGACTGTCAGAAAACAATTTTGCAGCCATCAAAACGGATAACCGAAACAAGCATAAGTTTTGACTAAACATGACTAATTATGCCTTGTAGACAACCACTCATTGGAGCTAAAAAATTACAGCACTAACATCTCAGATGAGAGGTTCTTTCTACTACACGGGCTGAATTGACTAAATTTGGTTATCTTTATGATCTCTAAATTCTATATTGAGCCGTGGAAACATGGGTGTATCTTGTGAAAAAAGACACACTCGTTAAAAACTCTCAACATGAAAACTATCTGTGTGGGGCTATTCATGTTATTGGCTAAAAGTTAGTATTATTGAAAAGTTGGATTAGAGCTAGTATTATTGTGTTTGCCCTAATAATTTTAATCCATGAAACGAGACTTAACTAGCAGCAGAACATAGGACACCGCCCGTACAACTATCCAACGACTCGGGATATGCTAAATTGCTGACATGCATGGTCGGCAGTAGCCAATAGTTGGTTCAGTCTAAAATCAATGGCTCAAAAAGATAAATGACTTAATCATAAACATTACAAATCACATTATTAAACTAGAAAGGGGTATTATCTTGACACAAGTAGCGAATTTGGTTCTCTCCCGTGTTCATTGATTACTGATCATGTAGAACGGGGGAGGAAAACCCATGAACTACATTACATATTTTAGTTAGTTTGTCAACTTCAATGACCTCAAACTGATGGCTTGCTAATCTTCAATCGCTTCACATCACATCAAGTGACAATTGGTACGGAATAGCTTGACTTCACGGACATTAGACCGCATGAGACCGTTCGACTCGATGGTGAATTGTGTGTGGCGATGAAGGACGGGTTAGGATTAGTGTATGGTACGGATTCAGCAATGAGGAAAGGGAAAAGAATGGCAATCGTTTTGGACGTCTCTATGAGATGACGACGTGGTACCTTCCAAAACTTGCAACCACTCTGCACTTTACTCTCGTCATTCCACTCGTTCTGCTCTTTTGGATGCTTGCACGCTTAGCTTGGCTTATAGCTTAGCTATGGGCTATGGCTAATGCTTAGAGATAACCCTGCCCCAGCCCACTTGGAAATACATTAGCACGTACTCTATCTGTCCGAAAATAAACTGTCCATTAGCCTGGCTAATGCGTTCCAGACATGGAGAGTAGTGCGTAAGCAAATAAAGCTAAGTGTTCCTTAGTTCAGTCATGTGTTTGACATGTGTGATACCATTAGGCACCCTTTTTTGACATGCTCTCCAACGTGGACACCTGCACTGAGATCACTTCAGTAACACATTCCTATTGCAAAATTCATATAATTCACCCTTTGTTGCTTTCTCGGGTTAAGAAATAACATTTTAGACATCAAATCATTTGATAGAGCTCCTCCCCGACTTTGACTTCGACTCCTTGAGAGAAGCCCTACCAAACATTTTGTAGGAGAAGCTATTTTTGTTGAAAAAACAGAGCTAGAATTGCTTTGTGAGTCATGGCTCCTTTAGATAAGTCCATTAGAAGAGGCCTTGCTAAACACTACCTAATAGGTTTATACACTTTAGCAATTGAAGCAAATGTATTTATTTGTTATTTTTATGGAACCGATTTTGAAGACAAATCTACTCATACAATTCATAAATATTTAGGCATAATTGCGTCCATGAGTTCATATTAAGGGATAATTTTGTGCCAATTAATTTTATCCTCTTGAAAATGAAATTGCCCCTAATTTAGGTTTAAATTCTCAGCTGCCCTATTTCTCTGTATGTTTTTTTAACAAAAACCATGGGGAAATAATCCCCCTGGCACCCACTAGGAAAGGGTACTACAATAGCATACACTACGCAAACATAGGAAATATCCAACGAAAAATAAATCTTTGAAAAGAAAATTTGGTCATGAGAAACAAATATAGCCGCACATTGTATATGCGATTTGAGATGAGTGACGTGACGCCATTGGGTCTTTTTTTGTTTGGACTAGAGTCGGGAGATCGTGTAAGCTGCTTATTCTACACACGCCACCGAAGGGTTAGCTGGAGGGCCCTTAAATTTAGAGGCCCTGAACAGTTGGGCACTTTGCACTTGTTAATATACATGCTTGTCGTTGCTCATTCATAAGTTTTCCCGACATGTATATTCTTTTATACAAGAGAGTGAGAGAAAAAATACTTTATTTGAAAGATCTTCCAGTTTTTATAAGTTGGCACGCCTTGGTGGTCTGCAAATCTTACGTATGTTAAAATTATTCAAAACTTATGCTGTTATAAATCTTATGCATGTTCAAATTATATATATGTGCTTTTATGTTGGACGGGAAGCCGTATGGGTGAAGGTGAAATTGATCTTTCGTTAATTTACTATTCAAACATTGAATGCCGCGTTACTCATCCACTTAGCATTCTGAAATTTTTTGCGGTGCGACTTCGCATGGCCAAAACAATGGTAACTTGTCAGCCTCTTGACGTCCCACATCTAGTATGGATGGACGACGGTGGTAGGGCCAAACAGCTTCTTCGGTACTACTGCATGAGAAACTTGTGATGGTGTGTGACGCGACTTCACCACATCATAGAAAATTCGGTAGTAGGTCTTAGCCACTTTATTAATAATTGTACTCGTATTAGGGCGGAAGGAGAGGGCACAAGCCCCCTATGTTTAGCGTACTCCTGTTATTTTTTGAGTTGATCAAGGTTTCCATGGAGCATTTTTCATAGGAGATGAAGTTAACTGATAGGATGTCGCTGTCAGTGTTTGGCCTGGATATTGTAGCGCTTCGCCGACATCTCGGTGAAATAGAGGCTGTGTGCGCTAACCCAATAATTTCAACAACGTAACTAAATCAGGGACACCACAGGAAAATCTTGATACATGATTTCTGTAACTTATGACACGTTACAAATTTTAAACCCCTTACCAAAAGTATTCCAAGATCATTTAATTTACGACATATCATAAGGCTGCATCAAGTGACCATCTCGGCGGCACCATGTGATGGTGAACTGGCCATGGAGGGTTAGGATACGGTACGGGTTCAGCGTTGAGGAAAGGAAAACGAAAGACAAGCAATCGTTTTGGACCTGTCTCTCGGAGATGACGTTTTACCTTCCAAAACTTGCAACCACTCTGCACTTTACTCTCGTCATCCCTCCACTCGTCCTGATCTTATTGATGCGGCATGCTTAGCTTAGCCTACATAATGGGTAATGCCCATCAGGCTATCAGCACAGAACTTAGAGAAAACCCGGGCCCACATGGAAATATCATTAGCAAGTACGTAAGCAAATTGCTCATTCATTCGTTTGGCACAATATATCATATCGGGCACCCTTTTTCTGCCATGTTCACGAACGTGTACACACCTGCACTTGAGCCTCTTCACAGAGCATAACTTCAACAAGGAACTCATAAAATTCACCCAATATATACTGGTCCCTGACTTCCCTCCGTTCCGGTCAGTAATTAAATTTTTAGGCATCATATGGTCTGTACAATATAATTTTGGCTAGTTCTTTTTGGTCTAATGTAGGTTTATAGACTAAAGCAAATTTATATTTTTTATGGAACTAATTTGGAGACCGATCCACTCATATAATAATAATTATTAATTATACTCCCTCTATTTTAAAATTATAAGATATTATGTTTTTTTCCAGATAGGTAGCTTTTGTTTTACACTTACATACACACTTGTATATATATCTAGTTAAAGCAATGTGTTTAGAAAAGCTAAATAACATATTATAAATTAGAACGAAGTAAGCATTGAGGGATAATTGTGCTAGTGACCTGACTTCATATGTCCAACTATATTGTCAATTTTCTCTCCCTGTGAAAATGAAACAAAAAAAAAACAGAGGGAACACTGGTTGTGCGAGGTACCAAGCGCCCATCCAAACACTGGGTTGAGGAAAACCGTCTTTTTAATTGTACAGAGAAGAAGATTTGAAAGATCTTTCCTTTTTATTAAGTTTTTTAAATAAAGTTTTTTATTAAGTTGGCGGTATCCATATCTAGGCACCATTAAGTCCTGCATTAGTGTTTCTAAAAAAAGGGTGTCCTGCATTAGTGGGCCGAATCAGGGCTCATTCTCATGGGTCGGGCCTTAATTAGATCGATTAAAGACATGACTCGCACCCGCGGACCCACCAACCACGCCGCCGGCCACCTTTCTCCCTTCTCCGTCATCCTATCCGATCCCCAACTACTCCGTCTCACGCCTCTCCTCCTCTCGCCGGTCGCCGCCGTCGCCCCCGCCGCTGCCCGCGCCTCCTCCATCGCACCCAGCCCTGCACCCCCCCCCCCCCCCAGACCCCGCCACGTCGCGTCGTCGCGGCGGCGGATATGCAGGCCGCCGCCGCCTTCAACCGGGCAGCCTTCACCGCCCGCCCGCTGCAACATCGCCCCCCGAGGCCCCACCTCCACCTGTACGTTCGGCTCATTTCCATCCCCTTGAAGTGCCTTCACATGCTGATTACTTCATGTGGCTTTGGTGAATTTTGCAGAGCTGGGGCGGAGGATGCTTTGGCGGGAAGAAGAGGCGCGCCCCTGACACGGCCCCGTTGCTCTGGGAGCCTCTCCGTCGGCATCGGCAGCTACGGCAGCGGTAAGGACGGAGAAATCGTAGAACCATTTAATGTCGTAGCTGCAGTTATTCTGCTACCTTGCTTATCTAGGAAGCTAATTTTGGGAGGCATTACAAGTATTCTATAGTTTATCGAGTTCAGAGTAAATATAAACAATTGAACATGATCCTAAAGCAAAGGGAGGCAAATGCTTCTGATTTGTGTATAAACTCTTGTTGCCAAATGCTTCTTTCAGCCTAAAAGAAGCTTAGTGGTTTTCCCAAGGCAATCGATGTGAACAATTGAGCATGTTGCCTTTTTGTTGACTGTAAAAACCTGCACATAGTCTGTGAAAAATCGTCTCTGCTGGCCAACTCGATCGTTCTGTGAGATAAGAGAAATGTTGTGACACAATTTGCCATGTGACAACCACAAATGTTACCTCCTTGGGTAACCATAAATAAATTCTGTCCCAGCCCAGTTTGCCTAACTTGGCCCCCTTTTTTGGTTGAAATCTGGGAAATGTATTCTGGCTGATAACAACTGTTTCCCTCTGGACCCATTATCTTGATAAGATCAAATGAGATGAAATCTAGATACGAAACCTACTCTTCATATTGTGACACTGGGATTTAACCTGTCTTTGTTTATTGAGGCTCGTCTAAGTACCTATAACTTTACTTTTATTTTTACCATTCTTTTGTTTGCAATTGTTTCTAGGGCCACAGTTTGGTAATGTTGAGTTAATGAATCATGTTTCAGCTCAGGCTCCTCTATGTATTGCTGAACCAGCTGGAAAAGAAATCATAACTTCGAAGGTTTCATTCACTTAGTCAGAATTTTCAACAAACATTTTGAATCATGTTTGGTTATTCTTACACTTTAATTGGTAAAGTGAAAATCTTGCAACTGAATCTTCTGGTCTACCAAATCTCCAGTAGTGGAGATATCAATTTAGCATTTAGCAAGCAAAGCTTAGCCTGACTTGTGATCAATGAACCTTTAAAACCCTTAATCCTAGTTTTGTGGCTAACAATAACAGTTGATTTTCTCTAGTTTTTTCATCGTCATGGTTGTTATTTCATTTTTTTGTTTTAAGCTGGAAAACTCTGTCTTCAGTTTCGTACCTTTGTGCTGTTGGTTGTTTTAGTACCAGCATTAGCTACTGTATCTGCACGGCAGTTCACCTATCTATGTGCATCTGCAGAACACACTCCAGTATTTCCTAGACAACAATCATGGGATCCCTACAAGCTTCTTGGTGTTGATCATGATGCATCTGAAGAAGAAGTCCGGAGTGCACGGAATTTTCTTCTAAAGCAATACGCTGGATATGAAGAAAGTGAAGAGGCCATTGAAGGTGCTTATGACAAGATAATAATGAATAGCTACTCACACCGTAAGAAATCCAAAATCAATCTACAAAGCAAGCTCAAAAAGCAAGTTGAAGAATCCCCATCATGGCTTAAGGCACTGCTTGGATACTTTGAGGTGCCGTCACTAGAGATCATTTCAAGGAAATTAGCTTTTTTTGCATTCTTTGCTGGGTGGAGCATTGCAACTTCTGCTGAGACTGGACCTGCCTTTCAGGTATGCTTCGATTCATTTGGTAGCTACTCAAATGCTATTTTAAGTACTGAATTTGTCAAATTTATGATGCCGCTCTCCCTGCATCATACATGTTCACTGAACGACCAAAACTGTTTATTTATGTAAGGTCATAAGTTTGATTGTCATTAAGGTTATGGCTTTGTATTGTCTACCACTTTTTCTAGTGCCTCACAAAAATCACTCTATTTTTTTTCGTGAACGTGTCTGCAACACATGTTTGATTAAGACGAAGGGGAATAGTTTTACATGAAGGTTGGGTTGTTCTCAACAATTACCGAATCCTTCTCCCAACACTACAACCATTAGGACTTCAAAAAAGGGCGTACCCAGTGCCATAGGCTCCCGCACTGCGGGGGTCTGGGGAAGGGAAAATAGCCAGCAACCATCCCTGCACAAATGTACAGAGGCTGGGGCTTGAACCCTGGACCTCTTGGTCACAGGCGGTAAAGCTTTACCGCTTGCACCAGGGCCGCCCTTCAAAAATCACTGGTATTCATAATAGCTGGGAGATATTCCCTCTCTTGGTTTGAGAATTAGAATTATGAAACTGGAATCATATATAAGATGAAGCTTACTGTAGTTATCTTTTCAGCTGTAACAAATTTTGGAGGCACACCATTGACAGTTTGCTTTTGCAGCTTGCACTATCACTTGTGTCATGCATATACTTCCTCAATGAGAAGATGAAGAATCTTGTCAGGGCATCCACCACAGGGTTAGTGAGCATTTCCACTGCATACTATCTATCTCAGTTGTTATTAGTCATGCCCCAAGTTTTAATTTGTATATTTTTCCAGGATCGGAGTCTTTGTGGGTGGGTGGATCTTGGGTTCTTTCCTTGTTCCAGTGATCCCTGCTTTCATCATCCCGCCTACATGGTCCCTTGAGCTCCTTACTTCGCTGGCGGCTTATGTTTTCATGTTCTTGGGTTGCAGTTTCCTCAAGTGAAACTTTGCAACAGTCCTCCAAGTTGGAAATTCCTGCTGTCATCACAAAGATGATTGCTCTTGCTGACATCTCCACTGCAAATCCCAACCTCCTGACAAGCGGTCCCACCTTCCACATTTTTGGTCCGAGAGAGTATGATGAATTGATGATCTATGCTCAACTGTACCTTGTCCCAGGAAGGATGGGCCAGACTTCAGATACATACGTTTTTGTCACCCCTTACGATCTTACTCAACTGTACTGTACGCCATAGGTAGTTGATTAATTCCTGTTGTAATCAAACATTGCTGGGAGTCGCACGATTGTAGTACCTGACTGTACATGAGCCCCATGATTCTATTCTAATGAAACATTGCTGCAGCAATGTAAACGTTGTGGTGGCATGTTTGTGTTGCTGCTTTTCTATCTGCATGTGTATGCCTTGCGATCTTATTACTAAGTGTATGCCATTTTATTCGCACAGATTGCAATGAATCTTTACTTATTTATGATATATATTTTAACTATCAACCAGACAACTGCGATGGCTATTGAGAAGGAATAAATGTTGGATTACTCCATAGCCGCAGCATAATGCTGCTACGCGAGCCTTCCGGCATATATATGCATCACATCAGTAACAAACTAACAATCACATGGACGCGACGCCACAGGAACAGTTTGCGTAGTTGTAATCACCGGGCGGCCTCGTCCGAATCAGCGGATTTCTGTCGAAGAAGTTGGCCGGTCGCAGCTCAAAGGCGCCGCTGAGCGTGGGCATCACCGGGAAGTCCTCCTGGTACGGAATATGGTGGAACCCCACCGTGTACCATACCACAATGTCCCGGTCCTTGATGCTCCTATTCCTCCTGCTCCAGGCTCCCAAGCTGTCCTCCCCGGTGCCCTGCTCCGCGAACAGCCCCGTCGCCCACTTCTCCGACCTGTCGTAGGGCGTCACCCACACCTGCCGCTTGGTGTAGCTGGCGCGCCGCTGCGGGTAGTCGTCGTCGGCCAGCAGCGACGCGCCCGTCGCACCCGCCGGGACGAGCCGGTACCCAACCTCGTTGCCGACGGCGGTCCGCTTGCCTCGGTTCACGAACAGGAGGTCCGCGGCGGGCAGGGCGCTGAGGTTCACCTGGCCGTCCGCCTCGGTCTCGGCCACCTCCCGGCGCACCGTCCAGTAGCTCTGTCTTGGCGTGGCGGCGCCGCCCGTGGCCGGGTCCCCGGTGTTGCGCGCGGGCCCCATGGTGTTCCTGACGAAGGCGTTGCTGGTGCCGTCGATGTCCAGGTCCAGGCGGTACGTGATGAAGTGGTCGTGGTACACGCCCACCGTGTTCTCGCCCACCAGCACGTGCGCGTCCGTCTTGATCTGCGACACACGTGTATACGACCTCGCCTTCATCTCTAGGATGCCGCTGAGTGACACCTGCAGTGCAGCGCACGCGCACGCGCACGCGCACGGGAGCGTGTGCATGTGTTTTGCTCATATCATCACGTGACACAGAGGGACAACAAGAGAGATGGTGGTGTGGACACATATATATTACCACACACTTGATGGAGCCCATTGTCTTGAACTCCCAGTCCAAAGTGTAGTCGTAATTCCCCACCGTCACCACCGTTCTCGCCACCAATGTCACGTCCGGTCTCACCTCCGTCTCCTGCATATATCACATGCAAATCGTCATGCAAATAAAAACAATCATCAGCCAACAAAGCAGCCAGCTGGTTACCATGCTGCCATGTGGCCCAAACCCGGTGTGACGCCACGCGACATCGCCGGCGTACCACTCGAACAGGCACATCACGTCCTTGGCCTCGACGGGCTCGCCGGCCGCGTCGGCGTAGTAGTAGGCCGCGTCCGCGGGGCAGTCGGCGCCGCGAAGGAACGGCGACGCCGAGACGCCCAGGCCGTAGTCGCCGGCGTCGATGAAGGTGTGGAAGTACCACTCCTCCGCCGGGTCCATGTAGGGCACGAACACCTCCGACACGAAGCCACGGTATAGCACCCGCCGCCGCCGCCGCTGGCCACCGGCGGCATCGGCGTCCTCTTGGATCAAGGCGAGCGCGATGACCATGCCGGCGCGCATGTCGAAGCCTACGTGGAACTCCCAGTTGGCCCATCTGCACCCACGCGCAACCGGCCGGCCAGATGGCCACCATATAGTCAAGAAAACTGTGCTCTATTCACTCGAACTTATTAACCTGGTTTATTAGTATTTTTATCTCATAGTAAAAGAATGTCAGTCATCGTGTTATCAGGCATAAAAATCATAGCTTATAGAAAAATAATTTTATGAAACAGTTTTTTTTATTATAAAAAAGGCATATATCCGAAGGTTTTTTTTAAATAATTTTAGGAGACAATATTTTGGAAGACATGTAAAAACTATTTGTACTTTTAAAAAGTAAACTTACAAGGGCTGACATCTTAAGACATCCACCTTCCCATTAATCATAAATTTACAGAGATGATCATCTTAGAACCTCGTATTGTAAATCTTTTACATGTTTTTTCGAAAAAATCTTTTATGTTTTTTAAAGGTATATGCATCTTGAATGCTTGTATCTAAATCGCTATTAACAGAGACCACGATTCTAAGGGATTGTCTTTAATTACTGATTAATACAGACATGTATCTTAAGATGCCTATCTTGCTAGAAATAGTTGTATCAAAAAATAATTCACAATTTTTTCATATAAATTTGGATGAAGCCAAACTTTATCTCAAAATTTATCTCTCAAGGCAATATGCAACTTGTTAGAGGAATTTTTATTTAAAATTGCTGAGAGTAGCATATACCAAATATATGTTTTAAGTTCATATATTTTGAAATTCAAAATTTAGAATGTTAGAACAACCTTGTTCATATATTTAACACCAAATTAAGTTGTCATGGCTGACATGATCGACATGTTTATTCATGACAACTTTTGTATTTTAGTTTTTTGGGTTATTTTGATTCATACCATTCAACGAATTTTGGAGAAACACCGTTACTATGCGCCTATTTTGAAGTTTTGAAGCATGCCATTACAATTCTTCATTTCTCACAAGAATGCCACGAAATACGTATAGAGATGACTTGAGTCCACCTAGAGTCATACATATAATTCATGGCAGCCCCTCTCCCTGTCACCGACACACGGGCCCCATGTGCCATCTTCTTCTTCCTTCTCTTCTCATCTCTCCTTGGTGACAACATTCAAAAAAAATTGTAGTTGATACTTTTTAGTTGAGTTTATTTAGTTGCCGAAACATTGACTTCAAGATCACAAAAGATTGTGTGGTGCATTGGTAGGGAGACGTTATTATCATTTTTTTTTTGAGTTTTGTAGAAACCATTAATTTTGGCATACATTTTAACATGATTTACTGAGATAGGTACGTCGGCTGCCATGCCCGCCTCTAAAAACAAAAAACAAAAACATCCACCTCAGAAAATCCTTTTTGCTGTAGAGAAACTAGTGGTTGATTACTGTGAGGCACGCTGAAAACCAGATAAACCTTATGTACTTTCATCAAAACTAGATTGATTGTCCGTAAATTTAATAGATGTTGGATACATTTTGCTTTTTAGATCTGGTTTGGACTTCCCATTTATAAATGCTTACGTGCAGTTGTTATTTAGACAAGAAAAATAGCCTTCTCCAATTATTTAGTTTATCATTCGAAACAATGACATAATAAAAGTGAGCATTTAAAATTATTGACCATTTATAAATTATTTTAAAAGCTCATCGCTGTCAGCAAAGTAGCTTTTTTTTTTTTTATCTCGTTGCAACATGCAAATCTCTTTACTGTCGAATGATGCAACGTTAGCGTGGACACCGTGGTCCAGAGGAGAAATAATAGAGCACAGGAACAAGAAAGACATCACGAACGGTGTTGAATTAGATGTGACACTTCACCTGATAATGTTGCCGTCAATGTGGAATCCCCTGCCCTCCGGCTGCACGACGACACCGGGCGCCGTGGCCGGCCCGGTGAACGGCGGCCCGAGCTTCTCGGCGCGGTAGTCGGTGCCGTCGGCCTTGGGCACCGGCTCCACCACTCTGTCCCTATACCCGACGATGGCGACCCGGTCGAGGTCCACCACCAGCGTCACGCCCTCCAGCGGCCGCGCGTAGAAGTTGGCCGACCCGGCGGCGACGAAGCACTGCATCTTGGCCACCCTGGCGCCGCCGTAGTCCGGCTGGCCGCCGGCACCGGAACCGAACTACCCCCTGGAGAGCACCCCGCAGCCGACGTCGCTGACGTTCAGCGCGCGCCGCCGCACGGACTCCACGAAGGGAGGGTACGTGGGCAGCAGCGCCGCCGCCGCGGCCTGGTCCTCCGCCGTCATCATCGGGAAGCCGAATTCTGATAAGTTTAATAATCTTCATATTTTCTGATAAGTTTATTCTGATAATTTTGATTTGATTTATATAAAAATATTATTAATAATCTTCATATTTTCTGATAAGTTTATTATAAAACGTATTTTATAGATGTTCTATCTTTTTATGCAGCTGCAATTGCTGCTTGCGATGGCGAAAAGGGATGGAAGTCGAATTCTTCCATTCCAGAGCTGCCAGTACGGAATTGTTCTTTTGTGTTGTGTTTTCTTCATATATATATACCGACTCCAAAAAGGCAAAAACTATACTAAATGCTTGCTGGGAGGCTCATGATTGTAATACCTGTACATGAGTCGCATGATTATATTCTAATCAAACCTTGCTGCAGCAACATAAACGTTGTGGACTTGTGGTGTCATGTTGTGTTGCTGACTTTGCTGCTTTCCTATCTGCATGTTCGGAGTGATGAGAAGTTTATGCCATTTTTTCCGTTTTCTTTCCCTAATATTTAATTATGCAAATTTCAATCTGCCAGGCCTTCGCAAAGTTTCTGTCCGCCACCGGCCTCCCCCCTCCATCGTCCGTCAAGTCCAAAACCTATCAGGAGTTGGGAAAAGAAAAAAAAAATATATGATGTTCCAGATATAAAAATGCTAGAGAGAAAACAGACGGGAGGGCTTTAATAATTTTTAAAATAGATCGGGGTTCCTGATACAAAATGCGAATATTTTTTATTATTATATTATGTGTTTTTTCTTTACATACGACTCTTGTACATAAAATTGATGATGACTCCCGTACATAAAATAGGTCATTATTCCTGATGGAAAATACAAATGTTTTTTATTACGTTGTTCTGTGTTTTTTCTTTGCGTACAACTCCCATACGCATCAATGAGGCAAAATTCAATATTTTTTATTACATTGTTTTGTGTTCTTTCCTTCGCGTACAACTCCTGTACATAAAATAGATAAAGATTCATGATGAAAAATGCTGATGTTTTCCTATTACATTGTTTTGTGTTCTTTTATTCATGTACAACTCATGTACAAAACCACGAAGCAAAATTAAGTTTTTTATTTTTTAATAGATAAAACTTAAAATCATCCAAAACTTCAACTTTTGTCTCATTTTTTTTATTTTTATTTCTCTTTGTAACGGGTATGTTTTTTGGTTGGACGATGTCCTCTTAAACGACTTGGTATGGATCAGGAAAAGAAAACAAGAACATGAGCAAATATAAGATAAGAAGCTCGTGCGGCCTAAGATGTCTGTATTGTAGCTCTATAGACTCCCAAAATCAATTGCTTAAGAGTATTATTAATCGGCGAGTAACGAAAGCGGAGGCGGCCAACATGTCATTGTGGCGGCAATGGCAGAAAAGCTGACATGAATCATGGGGAAGGCGGCGTGACTAGCGGGGACGATGATCCTCATGTTGGGCCTCCTGTTGCATGTGGCCGTGGAGGGCAAGATGCAGATTGACCAGATCTATATATACCATCCCCAGCTAGCAAGATCAATTCTTGATAATCATCTATTGGTAGTGGTTATGATTGTATCGTCGTTAGGGGTGCATGTATCTTGATGAGAAAAATAGTTCGAACCATAAATAATTCTCTTGTTCTGTATGCGTGGAGAAACCTTTCTAAAGAAACTATAAAGGAGATTGAGAGGTACGCCCAAGGAGATAATTAAATATTAAATAGTGTGTGAAACTCTTCTTTTATTCTACCAACTCATGATTCCTATTTTGTTCACTCCCTTGTTCTTGAGAGATATACGTCCCTATGTTACATCAGTCTATGATTTTTTTTAATGAACCAAGACAAGTGAGCTACAAAGAATTCGTATAAAATGTGGGCATGTGGATCCGGTCTTCATATCAAAATTAGAAAGGATACGAATATGCCATGAGTGCATGAGGATTCATATCAGACATGAACGTGTGAGCAGAGATTGAGATCAAGGTAGAGATACTTACCATTCTCTTATTGTTATTTTTTTAATAAATATTTGAATATTTTTCTCCCATTGCAACGCACGAGCATATTTGTTAGTGTTATTTATATATATATATATATATATATATATATATGATTGTATATGAGTACTTTACCCAAGTCCACAACTTTTCTCATGACATAATTGTGCCTATAAAAGGATTGTATATGAGTACTTTACCATGCACACATTACCCAACACAAGGCACCTTATTTATTTATTTATTTATTTATTTATTATCAGATATATTGAGTAGGACAGTCGTACATATATGAGATCAACCATAAAAAGAGGTTCGCTATCACACTTGCTCACATTATTCAATTAATGCTTGCCTTTCAGTTCATCGTAAGATATGGATCTTGGGCAACAATATCTTCACCGCTTTCATCATCGTGATAATAGATGATAACGGCACGTGCACCTCCTCGGTTTGGAGATAAGTCAGCGACAGACTGCTGTAGATATTTGATAATTTTCTCCCTTGTCTTGCCTGATTTTGCTAATTGCATAAGCAACTGTCTCATTAATGAGATTATCCCACGTTTGAATCTTACCGGGCATATCACATACTATTCTTAGTTTTTCTCTCTTTTGAAACTGTTATAATAACAGTAAGAATCAATAAAGAGCAACGTCGACATAATCGATTAAACCATAAACATGTTGTTTCGAAGTTAATGCTATCACACTTTCATACTAAGTAGATGTCTGAATTAAATGAATACATAACAACCGAGCTACAAACAATTTACTAAAATGTTTAAAGGAATTTGTTTGAAAGCAATAACTAACAAAGAAATACATGCCAACCTGCGGGGAAGAAGAAGAATGCAGTAGCTTATGGCAATGATATGCCCTCTATGTATATGTGTGTATATATACACGCTGAGATTTGTATAGTGGTTTGTCCCTTCTCAATAAAAACAATCTAAGCGTTTTTTCTATCTTTTCATTATAGGAAATATCGCCATGTTTGTCTTTGGTTGCCAATAACCATAGGTATAGATGTACTCTGCTAATAAGTGTAAGCACAAACAGTTATAACAAAGCATGCATTCTGCCAATAATGCGTACTCTGGCCCACAGCTAAGGCAGAGCCGCCAGATATCTTTTTTAGTGGGCTTTTAATTTAATCATGGCGATGTAGGGTGTCTTCTAGCTTTGATATAGTAAACATCTCATATGGTCCCAGTAAACATCGTCTATTTTTCTTATTGTTCGTAGGGAGACAGTGGGATGCACATAGTACTTTACGCAGACGGTGACTCAAACGATTACAGTGGCGGAGCTCTTTGGTGACAAGGTACGGAGCTCTCCACATCTTGAATTCTGAAAAATCTTGAACCCTATATAATCTTTACTATATATAGATATACAAATTTTATTGAGAAGTACACGGTACAACACAGATGTCCACATATGCACGCACACTTATCCTTATGAATACACGTACGAAAACCTACTCCTATAAGCACCTTCGAAGGACCGAGCACCCGGCTGATCTGGAGATTCTTGAAATCACCACTGGTGCCTCGTCATCGACGGGAACGTCGTTTATCACTTAATGCATAACGCCGAAAAATCCTTAGAAAAATCCTAGGACAAGGTGCGAGCACCAGAATTTGAACTCTGGTGGATAACATCCCACTGTACTGTCCTACCGTCAGACTACAACGATAAAAAATATCGCAGCGACTTAGCCGGTAACGAGAGGTAATGACAACTTGTATATTAACGTTCAATCTCTTGGGCTTCTCACGTACGTATATGGGCCGTGGATATCTATTGTTATCGATTTTGCCACAACTTAATTTCTTTTCGTCCTCTGCCACTGCAAACAAAGCAGACGGTGACTCAAACAACCAATATTGACGAAATGACGCCAATCCGGAAAGATCACGTCAAGCGCTTCGGCATCTGCCGTCGTCAGGTTTGTCGACAGACCCTCCATTTTTCGCCGCCAAAGAACTTATTATATACCTCCGGCCTCGTCACGGACCCATATGATGAAGCCCATAAGGCGGCAGACCTTTGATGGAGCCCATACGTTGCTTGAGCAGCACCTCCCCTCACATAGAAATGGACACTCTTCTTCCAAAAAGTTAAAATGATATCTAAAGTTGATCCTCATCCTTCCAGATTATCAATCTAAAAACAGGTAGTTGCTGCATTACTCTATAAAATTACACTGCATCGACATAGCAATAACATTTCACCCTAATTCGGGCCCTTTTTATCATATAATTTGGGTCCCTTTTGCTACGATTCTCTCAAACGCAAAGTAATTAGACATAGATATATAACAGAATGTATGAACTAAAAAAAACTCAAACGACTTATAATTTGAAATGGAAGGAGTAGATGACTCGACGAGTCCCCTGCAGACAATCCTTGACGGCAAGTCCCGCTCGTCAGATCGAGCCGAGCGAAAATGCGCAATAGCGAGGAGTGCGAGAGAGAGACATTACTGATTCTGAGGTGGGCATGGATGATGGTGAATCCGGAGTTGCTTGTGCCGTGCCGATGGCCCGCCCTAGTGCTACCTTCGTAATCTCCATCCACTACACCCCCGCTAGCCCGCTAGCTTGGTCTGGGCGGGGTTCGGCATGGTTCGCGTTTGGCAGTTCACTAGGGCCGAAAACAGGGGAAAAAAATAAATATATACGATGCTAATCGTCACCTGTGTGTTTTCGAGAAATAAAACACACGAATTTTTTGTCGCCGACTTGTGGACCCATGCGTTGCTTCCTCCCGACGCGCATCCCTTTCAGCCCCGGTGCGACTC
>CM041635.1:13728623-13775520 GCA_023333625.1 Bothriochloa decipiens | reverse complement strand
CCCTTTCAGCCCCGGTGCGACTCCGTCCGTGCCCGATGCCACCTGCCGCCATCCCTCCGTCCCCGGCGAGGAGCCCCGCCAGCGAACTCGGGCCGGTGGCGACGCGCCTCCCTTCCTCCTCATCGGACCCCAGCGAGGCGCCCCACCACGACGGCGACGGCGACCAGCGTGCGCGTCCTCGTGCCCGAGCCTCCACGCGTTCGTGCCGCCCATGGCAGCAACGGCGATGGTAGGCCCGCTCGCTGGCCGGATCCTGCTGCTCCTCCCCCCCTCTCTGTGTGATCGTGCTAGCTGAAGAAAAAATTGTCAATTGTTTTTCTATAAAAAAATTATCTCTCTGTGATCTATAATTTGTTCTGTGATCTTGTTCTGTGCTAGAGAAGAAGAGGTGGGGGCTGGAGGTAGAAGAAGAGGTGGGGACTGTTGGATCTTCATCCTATGGCTAAAAAAAATTCATGTGTTGGTTTCCTAAAAAACACATGGATGTTTGGTAGACAGGCCCACAATATAATTTTAATTAATAAATATAATGTAGCCGATATATCAATGTACTAAATCGGTCACCGTAGGCCGGACGGAATCCTTCTTTGTGGCCAGATATCACGCCATGACGGGTTCATCTTTCTCCAATCCATGAGTGGATCGCCGGATTAGCGCGCTGGAGTACTCCTCGTACCTCACGGGCTCGTACCGCAGAGGATGGTGGTCACCATCGACGACGAGCTCGTCCATCGCGCGCACCGTGGCGTTGTCCCTGGACCGGCAACCGAACAGCACCGAGAAGCGCTCGCGGCTGCTCGGCGTCCTGACGCGGTGGAGGCACGCCGGCACCCGCCCGTTCGTGACGACCTGCGTGACATATCCAATCGAGCAATCATGACGTCTCGGAGAAGATAACTGTGGGTTGATCCGTACCGTACGTACCCTGAACTGCTCGCCGGCGACGAAGGTGACCGTGTCCGGCTCGGGAGGGACGGCGGTCCAGCCCCCGTCCCTGGCCTGCACCTCGAGGCCTTCCACCTCGTGCTGCACGATCCCTGTGACCCTGGTGTCGTCGCGGTGCTCTTTCATGGACACGCCGGTTTCCCTGTCCAGAGGAGCGCCGTAGCGCGACAGGCGCACGCCGTGGGTGAGCGACTCGAGGTGGTCGCCGACGCTCTTCTCGTCCCGGACGCCGAGGCCCTCCAGCGTCATCTTCTCCACCATCCGTTCCAGCTTCAGCATGTTCTTGGCGAACGAGACGATCGTGTCACTGGACGGCCCGGCGGATCGATACCAACCATGTGAAATTGCCCGTGGCAGCAGAAACAACGAGATGCGTTTGAGATCGAACGCTACAAGATGGTATGTAAGGATCGGAATGGGCAAGAATCGTTCGTGGGTGGTTTACCATAATTCTTGGTTGCCCTGCTCCGGCCAGAGCATGCTAGCGAAGTCGCGGACGCTGCCGGCGTCGGCGGCGCCCGCGACGCGGATGCTCTCCATGGCCATGCCGGGGATGTCCCTGATGTAGCCGTTGAAGGGCCCCCAGCGGGAGTCGTTGCTCCGCTGCTTGGCCTCCAGCGGGAGAGCGAAGACCTCCGGCATGGCGCGGCAGAACAGCGCCCGCCGGAGCTCCGGGCCGAGCGCGTCGTGCGCGACCACGACGCAGCCATGCGCCACCATGGATGCGGTCACCGCGGCCCGGGCTTCCTCCCACCCCGGCCTGCCGGGCTCCAACCCGCGGAGGTCAATCTTGGGGATCTCCATGGATCGTAGCTTTGCCGAATCCGCTTTGGTTTTATGTTGGATCTGGCTTCGCTCTATGAGTTGGCTTCGCTCTATGAGTTATCAGAAGTCAAACAAGTATGAGCATGTGTATAGTAAAAGAAAAAACAACCATAAGCACGTGACGTTTTATCCTGCCACCCACTTGTCACTATTTTTTTTATAATGTTTGTCACTATTAGTATTGGTCATTAGAAAATGTCTGTCAATGTTATTAGTCATCTTGAGCCTAATTTTAAAGGAAAGAGAAGGCGAACCTAGCACCTAGGGACAGATAGCCCTCTATAAAGAAACTAAATTAGCTAATTAAAGAAGCTTGTGCAGGATTATTTATCCTGATAAAAAGTGTCCGGGATCAAAAAAAAAAAAATTTGAGTTTCCAAACTAACTCTAAGAGAGCCACTGCCAATTCCTTTTGACCTATTATCTTTTGTCAGAATTCTTTATCAATCACATGAACACTATGTGGAATCTTAGCTTTCCGAAGTGATGATTAAATGCCCTGCATGGATCAAAGTTGGTCAAATGATCATAAAGAGATTTAACAGAGCAATTTGTATTGGGTCCATCTCCATGAAACATATAATCTTCGTCATCAAGTAAGTTCAAGGTATACACCAAATTTTGGACCTAATTCCATTGCTTCCTCAACACATCTGGCAGCGAGCTTCTAAAATTAAGTTGTCCTTCATTTTCCCAATAATATTTTACATTTATTTCCTTATCATTATAAAGTTCAAAAGGGGACACATGGCAAGTCAGCTATCCATATTCCATAAATCAGTCCACAACATGCTCTATCCAATTTATGGACTGATAAACCTTGTTCACTCAGTATGGCACACACCTCTCGGCTTTAGTTTATATGTGATTGATCTGGAAGTACACCTGAGTGTCTCTATGAAAACCACATAACTATCTCCGTCCCAAAAAAATATCATCTTGGGTTCAGAGTAAGTCAAACTTAAGTTTGACTAGATTTATAGAAAATGATATCAATATTTACATCTTTAAATAGGTTTATATTAGGAAAATGTGTTTTATTATTTATATAGTGATACTTATCACCCATATAAATCTTAGTACATTTTTTATAGACTTGGTTAACATGAGACTGATTGACTCTCAATAATTAATAGTAATATTCCTTTTGGGACTGAGAAAGTATGTTTTAATTTACCTTGTCTATTATTGTTTACCCTCTACCAGATGAAACCACCAACAGGGCGGTGCTTGCCTTTGGGACCTGGTACATGATACGAGTGGGCACATGGAGAATGTAATGTAGAGGATGATGTTCTTCTGTGAGCCCCACCCACCATTGATAAATAAAAAGAAAAAAAGTATACTTTTTTATCATCGATATGTAACACTGGTGGAGTTATTAGGCCAAAAGGACAACCCAATTACCCAAAAATATTACGTTGGAGTTTTTTAAGTTTATTGCTTAATATTGTTAACCTCCCTATTTTACCAATGATAGCCCCCTTGAATTTTGTTTTGATATCCTCTCTAATTTGTAGGAATATAGATTTTGGTGTTGGATCTCCAAATATAGACATCTTATGTTATGAATTTCTAAGCAATTCCAGAAGACTCTCTATGTCCTTCCTAATTATTAGAAAATAGAGTTTTCTATGAAAAAAAAACTTTGACAACTTCTTTATTTGTTATTAACCAAATATTCTTATCTTCTGTTCCAGATTTTTATAGCTAGTCAAAGATAGAAAACGAGATGAGTACACATTGGATATAGAAAAGTAGTGGAAATTTTATATAAATGACTCTCTAAATGAAGACTTAGAGAGTGATCTTTAGAGAGACTTTGGGAGCTCGATGGTCTAACATCTCTCGTGCATCTTTGCAGTGGAGTAGCATGTACAACTATGAATGACTTTTGGATAGAGACTGATATTTGGTTTTCCTGTTCTTGGACCCAAATCAGAATCTGCTACAACGATTGTTTCTCTGCACCAACTGTGTTCTATGGGAAGCTAGCATTCCATCGCAAAGGACACAAATGTGTGTAAACTGCAAAGGGAATTTTGTTTTGATCAACTCGAAATAATTGTTGAGATCGACAACGACTTAATTTGGTTTGGGGAAGTGTTGGATGGACATTTTTAGTTGAAGTAGCTGTGAATCCTGTGATAGGAATTGAATAGGATCATCACGCCATGGCTCCGACGACCTTTTCCTTGTCCACCCCGCAGTAGAACTTGAGCGGATCGCTGCATTTGAGCCCTTCCTCCGAGTAACGCCACTTAGAGTACTCCTCGTGGCGCAGCGGGTTGTACACCAGCGGGTGCTCCGCATCGACGAGGTCCTCCAGCGCGCGCACCTCGACGCCATCCTTCTGCCGGCGGCCGAACAGCACAGAGAACCGCTCGCGGTTGCTCGGCGTCCTCACGCGGTGGAGGCACGCCGGCACGCGCCCGTTCGTCACGACCTGCACCCGCAGCGGCGTCAGCAAGTGAGAATCAATCAACGGCGCGAGAGGAATGGCAACGAGGGGATCAGCAATCGCGTGAGCAACTGAGCTGAGAATCAATGGGATCGGATCGTGCTCGTACCCTGAGCTGCTCGCCGGCGACGAACGTGATGGTGCCGGTGTCGGCTGGGACGGCGACCCAGCGCCCGTCCCCGACGTGCACCTCGAGTCCTTCCACCTCGTGCTGCACGATCGCGGTCACCATGCTGTCGTCGCAGTGCGCCGTCATGGACATGCTGCTCTCCGTGTCCAGTGGCACGCCGTAGTGCGACAGCCGGATGCCGTGGCCGAGCAACCCAAAGTGCGCGCTGATACTCTCCGCCCGGGAGCCGAGGTCCTCTAGGACCAGCGTCTCCACCATCTCCTCCAGCTGCTTCATGTTCTTGGCGAACGACACGATCGTCTCGCTGGGTCGATTAGAGCAATCAAACATCAGAACAAAATATGGCAGCAACAGATGATTAATCAGTTAGAAAGCTATATGTCTCACCAGAACTCCGGGTTCCCCTCCGGCCAGAGGATATCGGCGAAGCCGCGGACGCTGGTGGCGTCGGTGGGCTCCCCGACGCGGAGGCTCTCCCAGTTCATGCCGGGCAGCTGGCCGAGGTATCCTCTGAACTTGCCCTTGTTCGACACCGTCTGCTTCTTGACCTCCAGAGGGAGCGCGAAGAGCTCCGGCATGGCGCGGCAGAACAGCGCCCGCCGGAGGTCCGCGCCGAGCGCGTCGTGCGCGACCACGACGCAGCCGTGCGCCACCATGGACGCGGTCACCGCGGCGCGGGCGGCCTCCCACCCAGCGCCCCCGGGCACCACCCCGCGGAGGTCAACCTTGGCGATCTCCATGGCTCGCACCTCTGCGCCTCCGCCGATCTGGCTTCTGTTTTCTGCTAATGGAATCTTGCTGTGCTTCGCGTGAGGTGGAGTGGTTGCAGAAAGTCAGCTAAGAGTAGGTGTAGTGGCTGGTTCAGCTTGTGAAGCCGCTAGCTGGCGCCATTTTTATATTCGGACGAGCAAATCGTGCTCGTAGTTATCTTGGGGCAGGACAGAGAACCTTTTTTTCCTTCTTTTTTCATATCGTTGCGTCAAAAGTGTTTCTTTTTTCTTCGGAAGACGCAAACTGCAGTAACAGCAACCAAACAAGTTGACACGTTTTAGAAGAGTGTCTCGACCCGTTAAACTGACACGCAACTTTCAGAACAGAAATGTTTCACCCGTTTTTAGGTACGCACTCGAAACTGTAGGAGTCGGGTTTTGCACAAGTTCTCATCTCATCGCTTCCTACTTCTCTTTATTCTTTTTTTTTTTTCATTCAGTTAATCCTTATAACAGGTCAAGCCCGGGGGCACGTGGCAGCCCTAGGCAGTGGCCTGGGGCAGTGGTGCGCGTCGCGGCAGCTAGTAGGATTGGGGAGAGTTGAAGAGCTGGTTAATCGGTTGACTCTAATTACTTTGTTAATTTCAATGAGTATACAGTGGCTCGTATTTATAGTTCCAACAAAACTTAACCGCTAAGCAAAATGAGATCTTGCGGATCTTATATTTTCTATTTTATTTATTTCTAATGTTCTAATTTATCTAAATGACTTAGGGATCTCCGTAGACTGCGGCAACGGCAGCGGTTGTGCCCCAGACTCCTCCTGCGCGCGCCCCTACTAGGGTTTTTTGTGGTCCATAGTGTGGTGTTGATGTTGTTCCCTTCTTGATCCCTTCATTGGTCCGTTTATTCTGACACTTGCGCTATGCGTGTTACAATCCTTTTTTAATGCAAAAAAATTAAAATGGATTTTATACTTAAGTTGTTCTCCATCCCAAAAAAGTGTACTCCATCTGTGCCAAAATGTTTGTTGTTTTCGGTTTCCGTGCCACAAGTTTGACTTGATTTATAGAAATGCGTGCAATATTTGTTTGTTTAAATAAATTTACTAAAAACTAGATTTAAAGATCTTTTCGGTGATACTAGTTATTCACTATAAATATTAATATTTTTAATATATATTTTATCAAAGTTATTTCTCAAAGCGACCGACATTTTGGAACGGACGGGTAGATTAAAATGTAGGACACCGAGCGGCCGAGCTCCACATGAGGTCACAGAATGAAGCCGACCACGTGGTGAGGGTCCGGGTAGTCGGTGTGCATGGGTCCAGTCACATTTGCAGTGGCCATCGAGACCGCGCTAGCGCCACACAGGTCAGCGAGCGGCGATGGAGGAACAGTGGCAGAGCCAGAACTTTTGAATAATGGGGCCGGAAAAAACAATAACGTCTCATAAGCATGTTAAATATGTTCTACACAAATGATGTTAACATTATATATATATATATATTTAGCATATTTAAATGAATCTTAGCCTATTTTTACCATCAAAAGAGTGTGAAATAATAATTTTTTACCTATCCAAATGAATTTTATAAAAATACATTAAGGAAGTCACCGTGCTTGGGGGGGGGGGGGGGGGCACGGCCCCTGCACCCCCCTGGCTTCGCCACTGCGCCGGAATGTGGGGAGAAGGGCAGGTAGCTACACTGGTATGCCACGTGAGGGGCCAACGGCGACGATGGCGATGGACCGCACATGATCAGGGATGGGCGAGATCCACCCGTGAGGGTGTGCCATGGTTCTGCCATGGTCCAATTCGAAGAAGACGTGGCGTCATGAGGAGGACGACCAGAGCGGAGGCGACGCTGGCTGGGGCGAAGAGGGAGTGTGGAAAGGGAGGTTCTAGAGCAGGGAGTGGGGAGGGAGGGGGAGAGGTAGAGACATGATTTTTTTCTAAATTTTAATGCAATATTGATTAAATAAGGATTAAAATTTAAAAAAATCCGGTAGAGACGGCGGCAAAGTAGTAGGTACTGCGAAGGAGCTTTCTTTTTTTGTGATACAAGCGAGAGGTTGATGAAGCAAGGAGAAGGGTATGGAGAGGAAGATGGTTGGCATGCATTATTGTTCTGGAACAATGTTATGTGAGGGACATAGTGTGCTTTTTACACAAAAATATTAGTATTGTATAGATAAATCTTAAAATAAAAATGTCTTACACTAAAAGGTGGACCTTTGCTTACTTCCGCTTCAACTAACTAAAGACGACATTGATCGAGGCCATGCTCTGAAACCGATGATATGAGTCGATTCCCAAACTCTAGCATGATTTTGATCTGTTGAGTAATGGTATTATTAGTTGACTAGAAGGAACCATGCCCACCTGTATTTTGATGATTTCTTGAGTAATTGTCTTAAATGATCTTTCCCGTTTAGATTTCCACAACTATTGTTGACAGAAACAATACCTTCCATTTCTAAAAATGACTAGGACCTACAAGAGATTGTGTTGTTTATTTATACTAGATGGCAACAATATATCCAACATCCTTCTTGAATCCACTGGCCATGTGGTTTGGAGCACATGCTCAGAGTCACTATTCATTGTTATGGTTCAACCTAGGGACAACCGTGAAATACAAGCTATCACTAGCAGAGTTGCGGAACTGAATGTTTTGCCAGCAGACTAAAGAGAGGAGAGATGTAATCAGACGAGTTACTGCACCACATTGATCACATGTTCTATGACGATAATCCAATTGTTGCTCAAGAAGTTTGAGAACTGTTCATTGTAAAAATCTTTTTTTATGAACATTGTGAGAGTGGCTTCCAGGAAAGTAAAATGAGAGACAAAGAAAGGTACTGCAATATAGCGAGGGTACTTGACATTAACTGTAATAGGGATTTGCTTCTTCTCCAGACCGATGAACATGGTATTCTTCTCTTCAATGGCCGTACTTGTACAAATGCTCATCAGCTGTTACTTCCAAGCTGCAGTCCTCCTAGTGCACTTGAAACAGTTGTGATGGTTTCATGGACACCAAGAAGACCTTGAACTTCTGCTATTGGAGAATTATCTCACTGTTAAATAGACTACAATGATGAAAGTGTTACAAAAACATCCATGTGTATGGTATGACATTGGTTGAATTGAATTTACATGGACAAGAAGGAAGTTCAGGATAGCATCATTGTTAGATGGATGTACGCCCTACAATGGCATGTTCCATGGTCGGAAGAAAAATTGCTATCCATGTTTTGTTGCACTCAATGATGTTTTGCAGAGTCTCAATCGGTGGGGGTGTCAAAAGTAGGTAAACTTGTTGTTCTCTTTTCTACTACTATTGTACCAACAATTGCCATGATGTTTGCTCGCAGGATGTTCTAAGGTAATAGAATTCCTGATTTCAAAAGGAGAACACTTTGTTAGGAATCTATCAAAGATTTTATTGGATCCCCATGCAAATACTATTCCTGATTTAGGGAGTAATCTTTTGTGATGTGGCTTTGTTATTATTGGCTATATGTTATTATGTACTCTGTTTATTCTTTTGATTTGTGAGCTCATCTTGCTCGTAGGAACTGCTTTCAAAAGGAATTCCTGTTAACATAGACTATGGCTGTAGAACAACACTCTATTAGGCAGCTATCAATGAGCAGGATAAGACTGTAAAGATTTTATTGGATCCCCATGCAAATGTATCTCTCTTTTTCTTTTCCAAAGTTGATATTGATAGATATAACTATTGCTTTTCTAGATCAAATACTTAGATGGCATGGTCATATATGTAATTTTTGTTACTAGGTTCATCCTATACTATTGTTTATATGATAAATATTTCTTCCTTTTTATATTTGTAAGTTTGGACATATGATCATACATTATGTGACACTATCATGTTAATAAAAAGAACTGTGTTGGTTGAGCCAACAAAATTGAGAGGACAAAATGTGAATGAGAGAGAGAGAGGAAGGAAAGATCCGAGCAATCAGCCCATGCTCCTCTTCCACCTCCCCCTCTCCTTTTTATATAGTGGGTGTGGGTGAGGAGGTTCTCTTCATGCCCCTTGGTGTCATTTGTTTTTAAAAATACCATTAGGGGTTATAAATGGACTCCTTGGGGGCTTGTATTTACAAAACAATGACACTTAAGGTTACAAATGGCTCCTATGTATTATTTTGTAAGACCTAGGCCACATAATCGGGCCCTAAACATGATAGTAGGGTCCCCAGTATATGACATATTCAGACAATACTATTCCAATACCATGTAGGATGATGACATGTTCTTGGCACTTGTACAAAGAGAGACAACAAGGGTGGCTAAATTCCAATTACAGGGGTGGTAAAACAAAATCGACTCCAAGCCAACAATTATTAAGATCGTAGCTGCCTGTGACATTCTTCTAACCGTCCCTAAAAATGGCATTTTCAGGGGCGGTTGTATTAGGAGAACAACCCATAATAAGGCTTTTGAGAGACGCTTTTATTAGGAGAACCGGCCTTGATAAGGCTTTTTGAAGACACTTTCATTATGACAATCGCATCTGATGGCGTTTTTTCAAGAGCGGTCAAAATACATGACCGTCTCCGAAAAGGTATTATTAGGGACGCTTAATGAACCACCATATTTTTGAAATTAGTTTCAATTTTTTGAATTTTAAAAATGTAGCCATATTTTTTAATTTGAAAATTGCCGCCATATTTTAAATTACCACACCCACTTGAAAATGATTAAAATTAACTCTATAAAATGCACAGCAATGGCCTTGTTACTATATTAAGATATGTACATGTTCAACAAGTATTTGTATAAAATTTTGGACATTACAAAATACTAATTATTTGTGCTTGCACCTAAAAATTGAGGGAAATGATCTACACTTGCAGTGTGAAGACAAACATGGGATGTGTGGTAGGGGTTTCAAGAACCGGGTTGGCTAACCACTCCAGGTGATACACCTCTTTGATAAAGACAGCTGCTAGAAGCTTGGCTACTTCTACCCTAATGACTTCCTTGCGAACCGTCGCAGCTTCTGCTTGATCGGCTTTGCGGTCTTCGAGACGTCAAGGTAGTGCTCGACCTTGTTCCTCGGAACACCTGGCATATCCGTGGGTTTCCATACGAACACGCTGACGTGCTCTCGGAGGAACCGGACAAGCGTGTCTTCTTAGTTGGGGTGTAGGTCAGCCCTGATCTTCGTTGTCTTCGAGGGATCATCGGGGATGAGATCGACCACCTTGTGTTGCTTGCTCTTATTGGGAGAGCGCTAAGCATCGGCGATCGGGATCTCGAGATCCACTGGAGGGGTTCCCTTGACCTCCAAGCTGGTGTGCTTCAGGATGGACTTCAGCTCCTCAACCTCCACAGCTGCATAGGCGTTGGTCTCGCACTCTCGCGCCATGAAAACGTTGCGGCGCAGGGACAGGATGCTACTGAAATTTTGCAACTCAATTTATTGTTTTCTTTCATTCGTCGTGCCTTTGCACAGTATTTATGTTTGAAAAATGAATTCAATTTTAAATACACCTAGGGTTTGATCATAACTTCAACTAGCATGACCTGCTCTCTCTCTCTCTCTCTAGCTCTGTCCTTTCTTTTCTTTCTTGGGCTCCTTGGTGTCCATGAATTCTTCAGGCCAATCTTTTCTCCTCTCTCATGTACACTCATACAAAAAGAATCTCGATAAAGCTGAGTTGAAGCCCACACTTTCACCTATCCCTTCATGGCAACCTGTATTCCTTCTTTCTTTCGATAATGGACCAAACCCATTCCTTCATGCACCTTCTCCCATCTCATGCCTAAATCCTCATTATTAGCCCACTTCCAAACCAGCCCTGCAACTCCTCTTTTCACTAATGATCAAGCCGAGTGTCTTCTCTTTCTTTGGGCCAAGTCTGGATCAGCCCAAAAACACCTCTCTTACCCTTCTCCCAACTCATGTCTACCCCCATATCCCTCTCTTTCATGTGAAGATGCCCTCATGGTGCCGCCCCTCCTCTTTCCATCATGCAAAAATAACAAAAGCATAAAATGCCTCATCAATTTCTCTCATGTTGTTCAATTGTATGCACCACAATATCTCCTCTTCCACATCCCTCACGTGAGAAGATCACGCTCTTCCCTATGGTGCCTTCCCTTTACTCTCGTGTAAAACATGTCATCATTTCTCCCTTAACCCCCCTGCCTAGATTGTTAGAGATGCATCCATCTTCTTTCCTCCCTGTTCTCTCCCCTCCCCTATGATGCCTCCTTCCCTTCCTTACATGCAAAACCAACAGCAATTACTCTCTTCTAATCCTTTGGTCCTCAGAGACACAAAACATAGAGGCAGCTCTTAGGGTCACGTAGCCCTTCTGCCTCCACGCAAGGCGACACAGCCGCCGCCACCACCTTGGCCCCCATTCCCCTCTCCTCTGGCCTCCTTGCCGGTGGTGAGGAGGAGCGGGGGTCAGTCATTTTAGGAGATCTACTGTTTTAATTAGGTTTTTTTTCTCCATTTGTTTCTGTTTCCACCATAATAATTGGGGCTAGGTTTTGGTTGACTGTTTTGATGTCTTCGATCTGGCTTCCTACTTCGCACCAGATCGTTGGTGGATGTGTCGTCGTCTTCGGTGATGGCATACTCCTGGGATCAAGGTATGTTGGCGTAGTCCTTCTCGAGGAGGGATTAGATCTATTTTCTCCTTCTACGAGATCGTTTTTCCAGTCGTCGGTGATGCCACTGGTGGCAACGGATGTGCCCTTTCAGTTGCTGGTGGTGATGCTAGCAACGTCGGATCTTATTTTTGGTTCAGCTTTCATCATGGCCGATGGGCTCTCGGTGCCCTTTACTCCCTACAGTGGTTCAGCATACTGCGCCTCTTTTGCGGTCTCTATTTTTATGAAATCTTCTGTTGGTTGGGACTGGGGTTCTCGAATCCAGATGTGATGTACTTCCATAGTCGGTATGAAGCTTCCTAAGGAGGTGTACGTATATGGATGCGAAGAAGATGAAGTATAGAGACCTAGTGGTGTGCTTTAATGTAATTTTATTTTATGTTAAGGTCTTAGTTGTAAATAGAGTTTTAATGTAATGAAATCTAGTGTCTTTCTAAAAAAAATCCTTTGGTTGTTCTGCTCGACCAAAACAGCAACAGCAGCTCCTGTCCTCCCCCCCCATCTGCCATTGGACGCCCGTCCTTCTCCTCTACCTCCCTCCCCTCTTTCTGTACCGAAACGTCGAACTCCTGCAGCCATGATGACCCCTTGTTGCCGCTGCAATCTCCATCCCGAACAACGGATCACAATTTGGATGAAAGCCCCCACTCATCTCACCTGCAGTAAGGTCGCCCCTCTTCCCCTATGTCTCTGTGCAGAGCCTCCATCATGCCTCACCTCTCTCTCAATCTGTTTCTCGCAACACAGGAAAACCCCAAATCGAAGTATCGCAGCTGTTTGTCCACATCCCGCCGGCCGGAGCACGCAAGCTGTCGCCAGCTGTTGCCATGGTTGCTTCATCCCCATCAGCCCAGGTTATGTCGTGGTGCTGCACCCCTGTATGGTATGGATGCCACTCCGATATTTCTCCCCATCTCGCAAACCTGCAACATTTAACCCTATGCTGATCGCAGGTCATCTCGCCACCGATCGTCAACATCGACCCCCCATTGAGGTCATTGCCTGCTGCCATTGTGAGACACTCCCATCTTTTCATCTCATCTACATGTTCCTCACTGTAAAATCATGCATCATAATTTATGTTCTATCAGTTTTAGGCAAAGATTTTCCCATGATGTGTGTCGCTGTCCTTGCGCACAGCAGCACTGCTGCCGACAGCAGAGGTGTTCCCGGTTGATCCATTGATTTATTCGATGGATCCTTTGGCTAGAATATCCTTCATATACCTGCACATGCCTCTGTAAAATTTCGTGGAATCCGAAAGGGTTATAATCTTTTTTGTGCTTGTTGTCCCTGCTGCCTCGCAGCTGTGCTGCTTCTGGTTAGCATGTGTGTTCCTGAAAATTCATTACTCTGTTCTTCATCAAATCCTTTTACCCAAAATGTGTATCATGAACTTGCATATGCCTATGCAAGTTGGTTTGTCCATGGGTGCCACAGTGGCCGAGATATTGAGGCAGTAGTGTATTTGCTAGTCTTGCTGTCCAGAAATCAGCCATGCCACCCATTTTGTATTCGCGTTTCTCGGCTAACAGATGGTCAAACCATCATGCCCTTTTACCAAAACATACTACATGCAGTCCAGAACAACCCCACAAAATGGTGTCCAATTTGTTCTTCTATGACCCTTCTCTTGGTGACCAAAACCCACACTGTCTGCCGATAGTGCTCGTTAAATCAGTGGCCAAATCACTGTGAGCCCTCTCACGTGTGATGGCCTATTCAGTAGTTGCACATAATCCCACCAAATATAATCCGCATAAGTTCAGCAGAGATCTTCCTTCTTCAGCTGGTGCACAAATTGTTGTAATTGTGTTCCTTGTTGATCCACAGTCCGCCTCAGTGCATTGGTTGATCCTCACAGCCTAGAATCATGTGTTACATGACAGGTTCCTTTGTCCGGTCATGTCATTCCTTCACGATGTAAATATCATCTTATCCACCCATCATACTCAAGACACGATATATCAACCCTACTAAACCATGTCTTCACCACAAAAGCATTGACTATTCCAGTTATCCACCATAGTAGCTCAACCTTGATCATTTATTGCCACATCATACATGCCTACATATAACCTGAACCATGTCATATAATTTAACCATAGTTTCTTTCTAATCTATTCCATGTCCCCCAAATTATCACTACCATCCTCCACAACATATCATGTTCTCCCAAACAAGACATGTGTTTAAAACCAAATACATTTATGACCGTTTTCATTTCAATGAATGTGTTTCCATTCCTCCAAATCCATACATGTTCATCTAATCCAATAGTTTTCCATCCATACCCTCTGGCCTTCATCTCTTTTAATCCGTACCTTTGTTTAAATTTTTTGCGCCCAAGTGAACGTAGTTACAAGCCCTACATGTTAAAAACTTGTCTTGTTTTGTAATTTTGGTGAATTGCTTATAGGTTTATCTGTGATGCTTGTGCTTGTTGATATCGACATTAGAAGTGGAGTTGTGTAAAAATGATCCAGAAGGAAAGTTGGACAAGTTTGAGCACTATTTGAGGCAAGTGTAACAATGGACTCATTGTACCTATGAACTATGTTTAATTCATACATATGCATGTGTCTATTGAAAGCCTATAAGAATTGTACCTAGATTACTTTTGTACCAAATATCCTTGTTTCCTATGGGTTGGTATGCATGTTTGATAGTTGCTGCCGCGCATCACCAAGATTAATTAAATAATTTGACTAATGACTAATGAAATGTGGTGAAATGGTGCTTTTAAGCAACATGCATCACATGGCTGCAACATGGGGTTTTGAGTGCTCTAGATTCCCCTCCCTAAGGACTTAATCCTCAAGTGGCCACCAACAACCCCGAGTATCACATGACTCTGATCTTAGTCAAGTAACCCGTACGTCTCTAGCTTGCTAGTGGTTACCGAAAGGCGTAAGAGGAGTGTGCCTTGTGGTGTTAGTTCTTTTCCTACCTTGGTGTGTACATTGCCACGACCACATATGGATCTTGAAGAAAGGCACTTATGCATAACTACCACTAAAACCTTAGCTGCTACTAACTTGTTAGGGTGTCTAGTGAAAGGTTTAGTAGTGTGACCCTACCACACTTCCTTGGTAGAGGTGATGTGGGCCTTGAAAATCCAGATATTGGGAAGCACAACTTGGGGGGTAAAGTTATACAAATTTAGCAAATCATCAATCGTAATAACAGCAAGGCTCACGGATATGAGTGGCCTAGATCCATCTTGATTAGTGGTTTTGGTTACTTTCATGTTGGGAATAATTATTACATCAACACTTGGGTTGGTGCGTTCATTAAAGTAGAGTTTCAGGCTTAAAAAATATGACCAGCAACTAAAATTGCTAACCATAGTCAAACAGTGTCGAGCCTTTGAGCTTCATCGCCCCCTTTGTTATACTTGCTAAGCATGGAGTGCTTACTCTTGTTTTATACTCAATGAAAATACTATAAAGATGTTCGTTATGAAGAGACATTCACTAGTTGGAGTCCCTGTGGCAGTTGACTTTTGCTTTTATATAATAATGTTGCCGAAGTGCAAGACTACGTGATGAGATATCCAAGTAATAAAGTACTTTGATATTTATGTAATTTGAGATATTATATGTGTCTGAACATCCAAGGCGCACATGTATGAGTACTTGGTTTTGCTAGGCAAAAACTAGGTGTGACAAATTGGTATTAAATCTTTATCTGACATCAACCTAGGTAGTGAGAAATGGATGCTTTTAGGATCATGTCTCCTTTATTTTATTTTTTCTAATTTACTATAAAATTATTGATTATATTCTATCTATATATTAGATGTTGCAAAAAATATCCTTGTTATTGTACTCTACCTATTCCAACTTATAGATGGCCCGCACCAAGTTGATCGCTCGCAAATGCGTCATCATGATGCCGACGAGGAGAACGAGGTTCATGCTTGGCACACGAATTCCCCTGCACTCGGTGGAGGTGCCGAGGAATAAAGTGGAGGAGTTATTTGAGGAGTCCTAGGAGGTGCGGCTCACATGGAGGTTCCCATGATGAGCCTCCTGAGCTGGAGCCTACTGAGATAGAAGACTCCGATTAGGAGCATATATATGGAGAAGTATGGGGTCATGAGGGAGCTTTGTTGGAGATGGTGGTGATGGGGGCGCTAGTGGAGATGGTAGTGATGGCGCACATGGAGAGGTGATGGTGAAGATGATCTCCATGCCACTCTCCTTAGTCAAGGGTGGACGGTGGTGTACAACTATGTCTTGCAAGGTGACAACTACTACCATTCGAAGGTTGTCTCCTTTCTACACCTCTACCACCCTAGGGCCACGGTGAAGTATGCGATAGAGCATTGGACCCACCCCAGCCTGACATGTGTTTTTGTGCGACTGGTGTACATACGTGAAGGGAGTCGGGTGCGTCATCCGTTGTGTTGTCAATGCTAGGCTCACACAGGCAACAACCACTCAAGATGCTACTAGGTAAGCCTTGTTGGTCAACTGTGACCACAACTTTAATGACATTGCATGGGAGGAGGATCTCTTCTCCACTATTGGGGGATATTGTAGTTAGACTAGCCACTCTGAAGATGAGGAAGAAAGCAATACACCTCCCATGCAATGTCATTGAAGTGGCGGTCGTGGTTGATCAATATGGCTTGCCTAGCAACATCTTGGCTGCTGCTCGAGTGAGCCTTGTGGTGGAAACACGGTGGATGAAGCGGACCTGACTCTCTTCACATATGTACACCTTAGTCTAACATAAACCTATGAGGCTAGGGTGGGTTCAATGCTCCGTCCTGTACTGCAATATGGCTCTAGGGTGGTAGTAGTGTCGTACAAGGAAGACAAGATTTATATGGTAGTAGTTGTCACCTTGCAAGTCATAGTGACACTCCACCATCTGACCTTCAGTAGGATAGTGAGATGGAGGTCATCATCTCTATCACCACCATCTCCACAAGCATCCCCATCATCACCAAGAGAGTCATCATCATTGAGGTCGCTACAGTGTCGCACAACCACATCGAGGCCGCTGCAGCGTTGGTCCTGCCGGAAGGCAGCGTCGTACAAGGGAGCTTACCATCAATGACCGTGACCTCGCCGCATCGCACAACCACATCGAGGCTGCTATAGCATTGGTCCTGCTGGGAGGCAGCGTCGGTGCTGTAGATCTGGTCCACTGCACGGTAGATCAGGCTGGCACTGGTGGAGAGACCCTTCGCCGAAAATCACAAGGTAGTTGTAACATCCCTAAAAATCCAAACACTAAAAATCATAACCAACAAATTTTTTTCTAAAATATACCAATGTTTGGTGAGTGTCATGTAGGAAAACATCCAATAGTTGCACAAGTAGCACCAAAGCTAGTAGGAGCATTTGCGTTGTAACTACAAAGTATGATTTACTTCTTATTGATTTTATGTGTTGATAATAAAATCAATAACCCTTTATATCACATGTGCTACCATGCATACAATAAAGTATACTAACATGTGCTACTAACCTTGGAATGGATCCCAACCAATCATGGGACCCCTAGTAGACCTAGCATGGAGTTTGTCTTGTTTACAAACTTGTATGCACTAACATTTCATGGTATAGCTTTGTATATGAATAGAAAAGGGAATAGAAAAAAGGGTAAGGAAAAAGAGAAGGCAAGCAGCCTAGCTGGCCAGATCAGCCCAGCTCAGCCGTGGCCCAAGCCACCGCCGTGCACGGCCTGCCAAGCCAAAGCCGCAACAGCCCACGTCTGTTGGCCTGCTTCCGCACCCCCGCGCCTGCGCTTTCTCGCGTGACTGGCCCACCAGGCCGAATGGCCCAACCGGCCGCAACGCCCGCGCCCACACGACCGTTCGCCCAGCATCGCGGCCCAGTCAGTTCAACGGCCCAGCATGGCATTCCGCAGCGCCTACCTCCCCATGGCCCAGCCGGCTGTTTCGGCCCAGCAGGCCACCCGCACCGCGCCGCGCGCCTCCGCCGTCGCTGCCGCACGGACCCCACCTGTCATGTCCTTCTTTTTCCTCTTTTGCTCTCTCGCCAGTCATGTCTGCCTCACCATTTTTGGCATGGGCAAGCCCCAGCCGTTCATCCCACGGCCGCGCACACGATGCCGTCCGTCCTGCCTGGCCACGCTGCATCCAACCCTAACCCTAGCGCGCGCTCAACCTGGCCGCCCGATCGGCATCAAGCATCAACGCCGTCCATGGCCGCCGCCATGGCTATAAAAGGGGGGACGCCGGGTCCTCTAGGGTTTCCCTGTGCTACGCCGCAATCTTGGCCACGCACCACCTTGCTGCCCGCTAGACCGAAGAAGAAGAGGAGAGGTTGGGGAAGAAGAAGACAGGGAGGAGAGGAGGAAGCCGCCGTCAAAGCCGAACCCGGGAGTTGCTGCCGTCTGTGCACCGGAGGAGCCCGACAACCCTGCTCGGACACCACAACCATCCCCGCTCTACACCCCTACCTCAACGACACTGCTCTGCTTCCTCTACGTCGAGCATCCGCCATCGACACCACCACCGAGGTGAGCCCACCGAACTCGACCTCCATGGCCACCGCTGTGAACTTCCCCGCTGAAAGCGTAAGGCTCTGCCTTTGCTGCCACGGGCATGACATACACATGCGTGCACGCACTGCACACCCACATGCAGGTCAGCCTGGCCTTGCCAAGCCCATGACGCACGGGAGCACCGCCGCTCTTGCCCAGCTCTACCATGGCCGTCACCAGAGCTTCGTCGCGTTCCCGCTGCTCCGGTCGTCCTCTTGCTTCATTAACCAATGGCTAGCTCCGCCTTTGTCTAGAATGCCCCCCCGGGCAACATTTGGGAGCCCGGTTCGACCCCAGTGGTGCTCGGCGCGTTTTGCCGGCCTTGGTCACCGAGCGTTCCCGGCCGTTGGAGCGCCACCGTGGCGTTCTTCGCCGTGCGTGCTCCACCGTGCCTCCGTTAGCTATGGTACGTAGACTTTGGAGTTTTGAGCTACTCTGGTTGGAAGATGGAGAGAAGATGGCATCTGAGGGGAAGAATTTGGCCGGAGCGCCGCTGTCCGCCTCCACCGAGCACCTCGCCGTCGGCCACCCGCTAGGGGACCGTTTCCTCCAAATTGTAGCCACCTCCTCATTCGCCGTGACCTCGCGATGCCAGTGCGCTAGTTAGGGATGTGCTTCGCGCGCCATAGCACCCCACCGCCATAGCCTTGCCATCTTGCGCCGCTGTGGCCCATGAGCCGGCTGGCCGGGGCACCGCCAGCTCGCCGCGTTGCCTCTTGCGCACTCGCCTAGCCGCCGTGAAGCCGTGGCCGTAGCTCCAGCCAGTGAGGGCAGCCGTGGCCGCAGCGCCGCCCACAGCCGGTGACCACGCCACTGTGCGCTCACGCCTGAGCCGTGGGGGAGATGGGGAATTTCCCCCTGTGTGGACCACGTCCACCGGGAGCCAGCATGGGCCAGTGACGGGACGCCACCTAGCCTCTCTCTCCTCGGTGCACCGTGGACCGCGTCCAGCCAGCAGCGACCGTAGACTCGGCCCAGTAACAGCCCAAGTCCGCCGCGTGGCACGCCCCAGGTGCTGACACGCGTCCGGGCCGGGCCGGCCCAACCCGGCCTAGATCTGGCCCTGCTTAGGCCCGCCGAGGCCCAGACTGGGCCCAGTCACGTTGACCGTTGACCGGTCAACATTGACTGTTGACCTCGGGTCCCACCTGTCACTGACTGACTAGCCCAGAGCCAATCAGGTGCTGCCACGTGTTGGCCCTATGTTTAACAACTTTTTTCTTTTTTAGAAAATAGATTAAACTTCAAAAATTCATAACTTATTCATACGAACTCCGAAAAATATGAACCAAGTGTCCAAATTTTCATAAGAATGAGCTCTACATCATAGCCTTATGTATGATTGCATTTGAAGTTATTGGATTTCATTTGGTTCTTTGTGTTAATCTATAGGGGTCGCTCCCATGACCATTATGTCTCGATTTCACATCCTACGAAGGAGTTACCCGAGGAGAAGGACTAGGAGCGCGCCAAGGACTTGAGGGAGGACTTGAGTGATAGCTATTTAGGTGCCACACCCCACCCAACCTCGTAGAATCCTATTACGCATGACATAATATCTAGTTTGCTAGTGCTTTATTTATGTATATCACCTGATGATAGGTTGCATGGTAGAATTGCTTGATGAGCCTTTACCTTGTCACAACCTTTACTCCTGCACACCTGCTGATAGGCTAGACGCATGCTTATTTTGCTTATGATGATTTACTTCTACTACGCTTATATCTGTAATGTGATGCGTGGTGGAGAGTATGGTATGGTATATGATTAAGGCACGTGGTGCCACTTTACTCGGGGAGAGTGCTGCGTGTGTCTTGGGTGTGTGGTGAGGGTCGAGTTGATCGGACAGGATTCTATGACGAGCTTTTGGAGCAAGTCTTGCCGGGGGATGTGGTCTGGGCATCCCCGTATGAGGTGCTTGTGGCGGGCACATTGTGAGGTATATGGTGATCCCTGGGACGAGAGCCTTCATGGAGCGAGGCCCCGGGTAGGAGGTGCTATTGTAGCATGGACTATTATAGTCCCTATAAGAAGATAATCCTGTCTGATCCCCCTAGGACCTGATATCTCTTGAGAACCGGAACCTTGGGACCTACGTGCTCACCACTCGCCCCTGAATGGGCGGGGGACTGATGTCTGACTAGCTAGGACGGTGCCACTACTATTAGGTTGTTAGCAGATAGTATGGAAGGTACGGGCATTGGGTCCCATACCCTCCTTAAAGCCGCAAAGTTACCTTGGTGGCCCGGGTAACTACGCCTCACAGTCTCAGTGTGCCGGTGTACCTATCAATGTTCCGGTGGTATTTCGGGATGTCCCAGAACTGAGTGATAGGGTGGCATCGTACCGGTTAGAAAGCAGCCGAAATCAGCCTAGGCAAAGTGCACCGTCGAGGATGGTGATCTTATGGTTACGAGAGTACACGCTCTGCAGAGTTTTGAATCTATATATAGTCCGCGGCCTCAGTATGGCCTTTCCCTCGACGTACGCTTCTCGGGAGTAGTGAGATGAGTCCTATTTCTCCCCCTGGTGTTACCATTTCGGTTGTGAGCCGCTAAGACAGGCTCCGAGATGGAGTTGGACCTATCGACTGAGTGCGAGAGGGTGAGATGTATGTGATGTGATGGGATGGGAAAGATGTGTGGATGAGATGGATTAAAACTTGATGATCTATATTATATAATATTAGTCACTACTTGTATAGGAAACCACAGCCATATATTAGGCCTCTTTGATTATCTTCTTTGCATCCCACCAAATACTATATAGCAAAAGCAAAATATAGGTTGAGAGATGTGGCCAGTACAAAACATACTAAAAATTTGGATCCAGGTTTGGATGATATCTTGCTGACGCCCCTGAAGGACGAAAGAATTAGTTGGTCTCGTGCCTACGCTCAAGATGGTGAAAGACGATGCTTCTTCAATATCCCTCTACTTCCGCAGCTGTTCTGGATGCTAGATACTCTGATGATTCCGTCATGTGGCGATGTAATAAATTATGTAAACCCCTCTATTGTATTCTTTTATTCGATGTATGGCTTTGTAATCAACTGATATTGGATAAGTTGATGCTTAGACCTCCTGGACTATCATTATATCGTTCATTCTGTGTGTTTTCCCTTCATAAAAAATTAAAAATGTTTCAGTACCTAATCATATGTGTTTTGTTTCAGCATCAGTTTTGGAGATCCTACGGATCCTGTATGCTAAGACATGTATGTGGGTAGGATTGGGACGAACGCAAGCATTTTTACATGGTGGGTGTTGTTGCTTTTAGAGAAAACCAAGAGGCGTTGGAACTGAGTAGTGATCGTGGGTGGTTTAAGACAAGGTACCGTAAAAAATAGTTTTCGTGCTTTGGGTGCCTTGTTTTCAGAGATTAGGTTCTACACAAATCAGACTCCTTGCTTTGGTTTCAGTAGGCATCACGCAAGTTCAGCTACTTGTTTTCAGATATTACTGACTAGGTTCTGTAGAAATGAGAGTCCGTTTTGTTGCTTTATCTCCAGAAATTGATGCATTTTTTTCAGGCTGAGCAGCTGCCAGCAAAACATTTTAGGAAACATTCATGGAACAAAGCAGGGCACTAGAGCACAACAGATTTCCTTCTATGAGGTGCAATCAGGCAACACAATTAGTAAGTTGAGAACACTGCAACAAAATAGCCCAGGTTTATGTCAAATGTTCATTTTTTTGTGCCAGTGATCAGTAATTGTCTTGCATAGCTGTTTTCAGTAAACTTATTGTAAGAGTAGCTGCAGAAATATTTTGAGACAATGTTTTCAGTAACTTGTTGTAAGAGTAGCTGGAGAAATATTCTGACAATGTTTGCAGTAAACTTGCTATAAGAGTAGCTGCAGAAACTAACTTGCATCTATTTTTTTTTTTTGTGGTTTGCACATTTAGTTTTCTCATGTTCTGCACGTTCAGTACCTAGCAATAGTGTGACTGGCTTTGTGTATTATACCAAGTTGCATTATTCAAATACTTTACTGATAAAATGGATATGGCTTTGTGCTGCAGCAAAGAAAATAAAAGAAAATGTGTATAGACCCCGTTGCATTATTCAAGTACTTTACTGGAGTAATAAACTGGATACTGTTTTGTCCTATAGTTATTACACTGAGTAGACAGTAAAAATAGAAAGTATACCTGGTTATTTTCTCCATGTCTATAAGAAAACTTTCGAGGACAATGATAAATTTTGTACTCGTCCAGGTCCTTAGGAGTTAAGAGTGGACATTTACTACTTTCATCGAAAGGCATGCTTCCTGGAAATATGTATGATATTTATAAAATCTGTGTTATTCTCCCTCTTTTAATTATGCAATGGTGACTATATATATGGCTTTTGATGGTGTTTATGGGATCACGTAGGTTCTAAAACTTGGACGTGCCTGTTATGAACTTTGCTGGACCACGCCACAGATGCAAGGTATTCCAAGATGCACATTGATTCGGAAGATGAGGATTGTTAGAGTTTTTCAATATAGGAGCTAGCTGATACTTGATAATACCAATATTTGGAGGTTATGGTGTGTTGTATGGAAGCATCGTTTATTTTTATTGCTGTCACAATGCAAATTAATGCATCGGCAATGTATATTAAATAGATGTCTGCTTCTTACAATTGTATTGGCTAGACAACATGCCTATTGTTTATTTATTTAAAATGGCTGTGCATTGTGTATGAAAGTTTGTATCGACCGGCCAAAAAACAAACTCTTCGTGGGCTTATTCTAAGCTGGTTGGGGTGGACCCAAATTAATAGAAATGAAATGGACTAAAAAATTTTAAAACATGAAATGGGCTAGGCCAAAAATGAACTACAACAATGGGCTTAGCCCATTATAAGCCTGTTTACTAGTGGGCTCGAATATGCTAAATTTAATTTTATTACGGGTTTTGATCCATATATCAATGACATAAAATCAGATGTCATAAATGTTTGTGACATCTAATATCAATGTCATAATGTCATGACATAAATACCTAAATGTCACAAGTTATCATTATAGGCGCTTATCTTTTGACATTTCATTTTCGTCAACTTGGTGTCATAAATGACAACTTATGACTTATTTTTCAAATATTATAACATATATTAAATGTCAAAAGATAACACATTTCTTGTAGTGTCATCTTCTCCATCAGAGTTGGATTTGTCATTAGGGGTCATCAGCTCCCTCATGACACCCCCAACTGCTCTGCTCCTCCATGGGATCCTTGTCAGACTCTTCTATCTCAATGGACTCCTCATCAAGCTCGTCCTCTAAGGGCATCTCCATGGGCTGCACCTCCTAAGGCTCCTCAAATAACTCCTCCACTTCATTCCTCAGCTCCTCCACCATGTGCAGGGGAACACATGTGCCAATCGTGAACCTCGTCCTCCTTGTTGGTATCACGATTGACATGCTTGCGTGCAGTCAACTTAGTGCGGGTCATCTATAAGATTGAAAAGGTTGAGTATTAGAACAAGGATAATTTTTGCAATAGACAATAGACAGAATATAAGCAATAATTTTATAGTAAATTAGAAACAATAAAATAAAGGAGACATGATTGAAAAATGTTCATTTCTAACTAGGTTGATCATCCTACAGTTGGATAAAACTTCGATACCAGTTTGCCACACCCAAATTTGCTAGCAAATCCATGTACTCAAACATGTGCGCCTAGGATATCCAAACTCATATAATGTCAAACTGCATTAATATCAAAGTAAAGTACTTTATTACATCGCATATCTCATCACATAGTCTTGCACATCGCCAAACATTATTACATAAATAATAAAAGCCAACTGCCATAGGGACTCTAACTGATGACGTCAACTAGTACTCCTGTACATAATTAGGGAACTCTTCATAACCAATATTTGTTAGCCATTTAAGATTTTCATTGAATATAAAACAACTGTAAGAGCACAATGCTTATAAAGTAAAACAAAGGGTCCATGAGGTTCAAAGGCTTGACAAACTTTGACAATCGTTAGCAATTTTAGTAAATAAAAACTAAATCCTACGTAGGTTTGGACGGCACGTCCTAATATTAAAAAAGATAGGGGTTAAAAAGATAAAAATAGGACTAAAAAGAGAACTTTTAGTGGAATGTAGGTTGATTTTGGTAAAAAACAGAGAGGCTAAAGCACTAAAAAATGCATGGCTGAGTGGGCGCCACATGGCATGTGCTGATTGGTGCAGTGGACATGCTGATGTGGGAGTGGTTATGACCCCAAATGGGTACGTTGTAATAAGATTCGTTCAAGGGGATCAAGTGACATGGGTAAAAGGGGAGGATTTTCCCACTGGCGCACAATGATAGCGGCATCGACTTCATTAATGGCGGCTAGCTGGGCACACCAATGAACGCCAGAACCACGATTCCAGCCATTACGCTCCAAACGGAAATCACGGGGATGATGTGCACAGCCTCGCAAACTCAACGAGACACAAAAGAGGGTGGGGGACAGGGGGACACAAAAAAATGATGGCCCCATGACGGCGCCATGGCTAGCTAGATTTGGACCTTGTCAACACGGTGATTCTGTGGATGAGAAAAGAAATAGAAGACATGAGAAGGATGTGGGTTATACCATGAACTCGATGCAGGGGTTCTTGACATTTGGAGGGTTCCAAAGCAATCGACGATGAGTAGAGGCAAACTAATGAGAGCAAAATTCGCTTATGAGCATGAATTTGGGTGAAACCCTGATGAAATCAAGAGACGAGATCACCTATGGTGGCATCATTACCAAGCGAAGCTCCTATAAAGTTTGCAATGACAATTAGAGCTACAAACCAAGTTGCAAGTGGTTGTGAGCACTCTGGAACAGAGAGCGAAAGGGAAGAGAGAGAGACTTTATCGATAGAGGGATTTATAGGGCTGAGGGGCATGGCACAAAAGGAAATGGGCGGGGTGCAAATCGCTCAGCGCCAAGGCCTGTCTTGACGGCCTCCATGATTTGGATTTGAAAACAAGAGATGGTGATAAAGGAAGGGCGCGATGTCTCCGGCATGGGGAAGGAGGCATGGGCGCCGATAGACAATCCCTAGCTGTCGGAGAAGGGAGAGGGAAAGATAGGGTGCGCATTGGCATGAAGCTAACGGGCTTGGCCAATCACCGGCTAGAGAAGGAGGGGAAGGGCACGCGGGTGGACGCGGGTTGTACCAATCAGCAGTCATGTGGGTTGTGAGATAGACAGTGCTGAGCTGGGCTCGTGCATGTTTAGGACAGGGAAAGGGGAAGGGCGTGGTAGTGGGCCACCAAGGGCCCAAGGCCTAAACCGCGCAGGGAAAAAGAAAAGGAGATAGGCTGGCTCTAGTTGTTGGGCTAGAAAGGAGGGAGGGGATTAAAAGAGAAACTTTTTTTTATTGTTTCGAACTTTCAAACTAGGCCAAATTCAGATGAGATTTGAATTCAACCTCGAACAACCTAACCCTACACTCAACCAAAACTTATATGCTTCGGCATGAATGCAACAATCATGTTTCTAGACTGTATAGTTAATCTTAATAATCAAAAAATATTATTTATCCTATGTTAAAATACATAGAAAATTATATGAATGCTTAATGTAATCTCTCCCTAATACATAATTGTGAAAATTTCTCTCCACCTTTTTCTGTCCGCCATTCTTTCTGTCCGCCCCCACTCAGTCTGTTCGCCTGCCGGCTTGGTTCTACAATGGACTCCTGTTCGATTTTTTAGATACAAGAGTCCAAATATTTCCCGATTCCCTTCTATAGCAAATATAATACGTCCTCTCTAGATTAAACCGGATACCATCCAGACTATAAATACAAGTGCATCGACGCCACAACTCATCGAATCAAAATCGTTCTTATATTGATCTCCACAACAATCATCAAATATCAACAAAAAATCGACTCCTTCCTCTATCCATACATGAATCGATCCAAGACGAAATTAGAGAAAGAATTGATTTGACAAAATCGAACAAAGTTGTGCCTCCACCCCATGATTCGATCTGAGATGAAAACAGAGAAAGAAATCTGAAAAAGAATCGAATCGATGAAATCAGAAGGGATCGAAGGTCTTGTCGCTTCCCCCCTACCCATGCCAGCCAGATGTGCCTGCGCTGCCAGCCCACCTAGGCTGAGCGGATGCAACTGCAGCCAACCACAGTGTCTTCCAAGGTCTACACCATGCACTCATCGCTGCCCGCGCCCTTCTACCAGACCAGAGCCGCGCAACTGCCTACTCCTCCCAGTCCCAGCACAGCTGCAGCCTCTCCTCAAAGGTCAAGCTCATGCGGCTGCCACCAGACCGTGTGAATCCGGCGGACATAGCAGATGGTGATGAGGTAGTTTAGGAGGACCAGAGGAGGGTGGCTTGGAAGCAGAGAGAAGACAGGGCGGCGGGCTAAACGGCAAGCGGCGCGAGCGACGAGGGAGTCCGGGAGTCAGGCGGCTGCTGGGGACAGGCGATGGAGACACGAAGAGGATAAGATAGACTCGTGTGGATGTAGTGCGGTGGAGTCGTGTGGGCGCCTTCAGTTGTGGCTTCTGTGCACGAGAGAATTAAAAGACTGAGAGAGGAAAATATATAATATAATACATTTTAAAAAATTGTTGACTCGGCAAGGCTTTAATTTTAAACAAAGAGGCTCTATGTTTGCGTAAAACAAGTCGTGCGTAAAAAATTTAGCCTAAAATACTCTGAATCCATCATAATTAGTTAATTTTTTAATAAAAGTAAATGTCCGTAACAACGCATAACCTATTTTTGTTTGTAAGCTAGATTTCTTTCTAATATCATACTTCTCACAGGTCTTTTTCTTATCCTAGAAAAAACAGAATAATATGATATGAATACTAAGACTACCCACAGCCATAATCCTTTAAATCTATACTTTAAAAAGAATATTCTGTCCTGGTCATCGATATTCTCTTATTTATACCAATTTTTCCCACACTCATCCATCCTTTATACCCTACTCTATCCACTGTGGGGCCAGCATGTAAACTTTTTTCTTTTTTTCTTTTTTCCTTTTTTCTTCCCTTTCCTTTTTCTCTTCCCTTCCCTTTTCCTTATCCACTGGACCGGCATGGTCGCCCTGCACCTCTGCCTTCAGTCTCCGGTGCGGGCACACGGCGTCCCTGACGCGGGCACGCACGACGGCCCCGGCGAGCGCCCCTGGCGGCCCCGGCGCGGGCGCACGGCATGTCGATGATGGGGTGGGCGGCGGCGGTCCTCCAGGCGACGCGGGCGTGAAGGACCGGCGACGGCGACCCCCTCCCGGGTTCATGACGCACCGCCGAGGAGCCCCGGGGCCGGTGACGAGAAACCCTCCCACGGGTCTGATCTTCCCCCGAGACCGGCGCCCTACTCTGCCCCCTCCTCCTCACCACGGAGCTGGCGGCCATGGCAGGCGGGCGGCCTGGCCGAGCGCGCGCGCGTCCCTCTACCGTCCTCTGCGCGAGACGGCGATCGGGCGAGCTCGGCGCGGCGGCAGGCTGGCGCGAGAGCAGCGGGCTGGCGTGAGAGCGGCGGGTGGGCACCGAATCGGCCATCTTCTGGCCTGCTGCTCCCTCCCTCTCTGTTCGCTTGATTGGACTCCGGCCTCGGCGAGCCGCCTCCTCCGGCAACGGCGCGCGGCGGCCCCGGCGAGCGGTTGCGCGGCGGCGGTTGCTCCGTGGGCGGCTCTCTCTCTCTCTATCTCTCTCTCTCTCGGGACGCGCGCGGGCTCCTCTCTGTCTCTTGGGACGCGTGATGGGTTGCATAACGGACACACTCGTACATCGTGGGCAGAGCTAGGACCAGGGGCCATCCGGTGCTCTCCCGGATGGCACCCAGGACCCCGCTGCGGGCGATTTTCCTGGATATGCGTCCTGGAGGATGGTATCCAGGGTGCCGCTACGGTTGGTCTAAACCCTGTTGCAACGCACGTGCAAATTTGCTAGTTACTAAATTATAAATAATTTTTAGTATGTTTTCATAGCAATCATGTGTATGTCATGCTTCTTGACAAATGAATGAAAAATAAATTAATGTGATGCACCTGAATCAAATAAAACTATAGCTGGAGTTGAGTTAACTGGAAACATGGTTTCGTGCCAGCTTCTTAGGACATCTATTGGAGTAATGTCCAGGCTCTACCACAGTTGAAGCATTTTTGTCATTCACAGCGTTAGGCGCCTGTGGTGCGCCATTCTTTCTTTGGTGGAGCATTAGGAACTTTATCTTCACTATATCATTGTAGCTTGCTGCTGACGCCGAACTAGTGCCCTGTGCTACTGCATGCTGTTGTTGTGGACGCTAGGGCTACCGGCCATGGTTGATCAAGCTTAATTTTGACTGGCCCTATAGCGTTTCTGTGGGTAAGCTTGCTGAGGTGAGGTACGGAAGCGAGTGTTGCTCCCAGATTGCTGCCCCTGAAACTTCCTCTTCTTGTCTTCCATTTCACAACATTTTTTTTCAGTTACCAAAGCCTTGTTAGCCAGAAGCTGAAAATTGCAAAGCTGTGAGAGAGTAGCCGGTACTACAGGCCATCATTCGTTCCTTCAATGAAAAGCTCCTACCTCTTGTCAGCATCCTCCACCTCAGTAGGTGCATACCGGGGCAATTGTATTGAACTTGTATACCCTTGGGGATCCTCCCCATGAGTGGACAGTTAATGAAAAGTAAATGCTCCTAGAGAGGAGGCCCACATGTTATAGGTGCAGCACAAGTTATAGACCAAACTTGATGTGTATCTAGCAGAATTTCTCTTGTCATACAAGATAGGGAAGGGAAGCTTCGGGAGAGGCATCTAGCACGGTACAGATCGAGATTCAGCCCCTTTGCTCTCTTCGTGAGAGAGAAGAAAACCAGAGAAGAAAAAGAAGAGAGGGAGAGAGTGAGATTAGAGAGGAGATCTTATAATAGATCAAGAGGGATTCGTCCACAAGGTGTGAAGCTTCAGATATCTTGCTGCCTCTAATCTGAGTTCTACCATCATTTGGTAAGGTCTTTATCCCCTCCTGTAGCAGCCCCAAATTATTGTAGGAAGCCAAGATCTATTGTATCTTGATGTTTGAGAGCCTTTAGTGGTGTCTAGAGATGAACATGTTATAATCCCATAAACATACAGTGGAAGAAGATTTGGCTGACTTAGTCCCATGGTTTTTATCTCGATTTGAGGGTTTTCTATGTTAAATCTGTGTCTGTGTTATTTCTGCGATTCTGGTTGCAACCACTTTCAGCTACTTTAGACTGAGCTGAAAGTGGGTTGCTGCTACTGTTGTGATCAGTTGTTATCAGTTGCAGTTAGTTGTGATTCGGCTATAGCTAAGGGTGGTGTGCTGATAACTGGTTGGAACCTGTTTGAGCTAGTTTTGACTGCTGCTGATTTCCTCCATGTTTACGTGTGATGCATAAATTTCCTTCCGTGTATTGATGACGACCTAGACTGATTTCATATTAGACTGATTTCATATTATGGTGAAATTAAATGCTTTCGCAACCACTAACAACAGTGTTAGTGTAGCATTCCCAACAGATACTCAACAACAGACATGCTTCCCTGCTTGAGAGCCAAAAATTCTTTCTTCTTCGGCTTCATTAAACCAGCAGGCACGTGATGAGAGCGGAAAGTAGTGCGGAACACCTGCCAAGCTACGGGATTAGTTTAAGTACGGCCAAATCGGAATAAGTCCCGCCAATGAAGAGCTGTACCTGCAGTTGCCCAGATGCATACAAAAACCTTCTCCTTGTCATTACATTGTGGAATCTCAAGTTGCCTCTCAATTGCTCGCAACCAGTCATCCGCCTGGAGACGGTCAGTTGAATGCTTGAAGACAGGTCGATGTCCCTTCAGAAACTCTCCCTCTTGTCTCTAACTTGAGGAGTTGCATTTTCATTCTCATCCTGGTTGTTCTACATGTTCTGAGCTACTTGTTGCAACAGTTGGGTCTGCATCGACATCGGCTGCTCCACGTTAACTGGTGGTGGTGGTGGCAGGCTCTCGCCCCCCCTAATTCCTCCCGGTGTTAACCATCTGTAGCACATATATCATATAAGTTTCATATATCCAGGACATGTAAGATATTTGAGATATGACAGCATGATATAGGTGGGTGATACAGAACCAAAGACGAGATGTACATATAAAGTATACATGAAAAGATAAAAGCAATTTGAACTTTTTGGCGAGTTGGACATACAACAGTGCAGTAAAATGGGCATAAACTGCTCTCTGTTTATCATTTTAACTCGACATTTACATTTCTGGAAAGCTTATAAAATCTGCAACTTTTATTCAGAACACATTCCCAAATTCTGACGTTTAATCAGGAAAAAACAAACCACAAGCAGTACTGCTCCAGATTTCTGACAGCACAGGAACATTATCTTGAAATAGCTATATCTCACAAACTGTAACAGGTATTGAGGTGTTTTCAGAGCCAAAAGAAATAAGTTAATTGTTGTGATACCGTTACAACTGTATCTTGTAAATTCGGCTTCTGCAGAATAGCCTAAGTACGTAACCAGTGGGTAACCAAATAGATAACCTGCACATGATAAACATTTTTTTTTTAAAAACAATATCATTCTTGCTTAGCCAAATAGATCAACGAGTCATTGCTCTTCCTAGCAGGAGCAAAAGCTTGACATCTTTGTTGACATCTCTTAGCCAACCATTAAACATATGACCTATACTATGGGTTTTAAAAGACCTGTTGTAACCTAAATAAAAGACCAAACTGAGCTGGCAAATTGACAGTAAAAAAATAAGTGCTTAATTATCTCTTCTTTATGATAAAAACAACAAGTTTTACTACCTTACCAATTACGCTTTATTAGGTTATCCTTAGTCAAAATAACTCCTCGTCGTAGGTACCACAGGAAAATTTTTATTTTAGTGGGCCTTTTACTTTCCAAATGATTTTGTTAATGTTTGGTATGTCAATATGTAATAACACATGATAGTGTGATTTCACCGAGAATTATCCATTTGGATGTAAATTCCAGTGAAATTGATCTTGTTCATTGGCCAACTCTATATTAGCAATACGAGGCAACAAATTATTTCATGCTACTAATTTAGGATCAATGAGATCTCTTCGCCAAGATAGATTTGGTGATGGGTCCGAAATGACCTCTATAATGGTAACATGTTTCGGTCTAGCGATGTTATAAAGACATGGGTACTGTTCCTAAAGAGAAGAATTCCCAAGCCATTTGTCTTCCCAAAAATGTACTTGTGTTCCGTCCTTTATGATGAAGGATCCAAAGCAAAAAGAAAATCTCGCTTCACCTTCATAAGACTAGACAAAAACATGAGTCCCCATTTTTCCATTCTGCTTGTATTAATGGTTTCGATCCTAAATATTTATTTTGAAGTAATTTTTGCCAAGTCCCCTATGTGGTAATTAACTTGAATAACTATTTACTAAGTAAAGAAATATTTTTAATATGCAGATCCTAAATTCCAAGACCTCCTTGGTCTTCAGGCTAACATAATATGCTCCATTTAGCTAAACGATATTTCTTTTTTCGCTCATCACCTTGCCAGTAAAATCTAGATAAAAAATGATCCAATTTCTTTTGTACTCCTATTGGTAAAGCAAAGAAGAACATCATGTATATTGATAGGCTACTAAGCAGTGAATTTATCAATGTTAATTAAGTGTCCCCAAATCAGCATTCCTAAGCTTCCTATAATGTATAGGAATTCCCAAATACAATTGAAAAATCACCAGACCAACAACCAAACAATTGGATGTATGGATCAAGGTGGTCTTGGGTATTTCCAAAAATCAATAATTCACTCTTATGAAAATTGATTCTTAAACCCGATAGTTGCTCAAATGAGTGCACAAAGAAGCAACTTCATGTTTCTACCTTTCTCAAGGTCATGATCCATAAAAAGAATTGTATTATCTGCATATTGTAGAATAGATAAACCACCATCGATGAGATGAGGCAATACTCCACTAATTTGCCCGTTCACTTTGGCCCTATTCATATGAGTAGCTAGCATATCTGCTACAACGTTAAAGAGCAATGGGAATATAGGATCGCCATGTCGAAGACCTTTTCCAGTTTGAAAGCAAGGTCCGACATTATCATTAACATTAATTGTTACACCCACCCGAAATGAAAGCTTTAACCCAACTTATCCACTTGGGTGAAAACCCTTTCATTCATAGTGCTTGAAAGAGAAAGGTCCATTTAACTTTATCATACACCTTTTCAAAATCTATCTTGAGAATTATCCCACTCTGTTTCTTTCGATGTAGCTCATGAAGTGTGTCATGCAAGATGACAACACCCTCGAGAATGTTTCGTCCTCGCATAAACGTTGTTTGAGTTGGACTAATAACATGGTCTGTCACTGAATTTAACCTATTGGTTATAACTTTAGTGAAAATTTTAAAGCTCGTATTAAGCGGACCGATCGGCCGATATTGTTGAATCACGTTCGCTTCTTGGTCTTTTGGGATAAGGATAATTACCCCAAAGTTCAAACTAAAGAGTGGTAAAATCCCCAACATATAAGTTATAGAACATTTGCATTAGATCCCTTTTGATGGTATTCCAGAGTTTCTGATAAAATTCAGCTGGAAAACTATCTGGACAAGGTGCTTTATTACGTTCCATATAATCCTTAGGTCACGACATGATCTTCATTGGTGAGGCTAGTTGGTCCTTTTAGAGAACACTAGAAATGCTCGCAGCAAATGCCAGTGATGGGCTGTCTGTAATGTAGTTGAGCTCTTTTTCCGTATGATCTGATTTACCGAGGGTAGTGTAATAACTGGATAAGTATTTATTTATTTTATTATTTTTAAAAATCGTTTACCACCTCAGATTGCATGCGCATTCGTCCTTGATGGCCACCGAATTTGGCCGCCATTTTGCATGGCACCGCACGTGCATCCCCCTCCAGCTTTTGCTACCACAATGGTGCGTGAGTGTGACGGCGTGGAGTTCCACGGCCTGTCGCTGAAGCGGAAGGGCGCGCGCGAGCTAGACCTCTTCAACGACGCCGACGACCGCTCCGGGTTCTGCTCTCCTCCCGCACCACCAAGATGTGGCGCCTCGCGTCTCCCGACGGCCCCCGCGACGGGGACGATCAGGCCGCGGTGGGCGGCGCCCCGACGGCGGCGTGGGAGGGCGACGTCGCGATGGGCGAGGGCGACGCGGCGACAGCGCCGTCTCCTTGTCCTGGCCCCGGTGGCGACGACGACGAGAGGGCGGTGGTGGTGTACGGAGACAGAGGAGGCAGCAGTAGCAGACGGATCGACGCCCCGCGCCTCCGCGTGGCCTGGATCCGCGCCATGCTCCGGGAGGCGAACAGCAGGACGGTGCGGGAGCTGCTCGCTGGCGCTGCCCTGGAACGGTGCTCCGAATCCGAACTCGCCCTGGCCGTAGTGCCGTGGGTGGCGCCGACGCCGGCGGCTGCGGCATGTGGAAGCGGAAGACGTGGCCTCCGGCGGTGTGGACGGCGCGGCTGCCATGGACGTCGAGGGAGACGACAAGGGGCAGGAAGGCGGCCGGCCCTGGATCGGACATGGCCAGGCGCACGTCGCCGTTGCTGGGAGGGGTTGGTGTGTACCGTTGGCCACAGCACTGCTGGGCGGCGTCGGCGTCTGCTGTGGCGCAGGCGAGCCCGGTGATGTGGTCGCGGTGAACGGCGTCTGGTACCGTTGTGTGTTCCCGTAGCGGCAGTAGACGGGAGTTCAAGTTGTAGTGCAGCCACGTGAGTGATTACAACCGGGATCCACCAACGACCGGGCGCGATTGCCCGATGTCATGGGAAGCCTTCTAGTCCTCGCCATGCCCCGCTCATTGTCGAGATCGATCAGGATAGCCTGGTTGTTGCCTGATTGGTGTTTGCACTGCAATCATAAGATGGGTGTGTGATGAGTCCACCAGGACGTGGATTGGTGTTTCAGAAATCACACGGGTGCTCTGTATGTTTTGGTGCTTTCATTCCGTGCTCTTGAGTAGTGTTGATGATGATGTTACTACAACTAGGAAGTCAAAGCCAAGCAATGACGATGCCTGAATAATGTCGTTATCACAAGTTATAGTGCAACAATGTTGTTGGTTGTTGCAGTGCAATCATAAGTTGTAGTGCAGCACTGCAACGCCGACAATCAAGGAACAATTGCAGCCGAGCGAGGCTTAACCTACAGATTACTGATACTCATCATGCGATGGCTAAGCCGTTGGAAATCAAGGCGGCATAGAGCCGAGCGATCCTCCTCCCTACCCTGGCCTACTCTTTTCTATCCAATCAAGTGACGTGGGTCGTGGGGTGAGATTCTTCTAGACCTTATGGTACGGTTCTTGATGGTCGGCATGCTGACGGTGATTCCCTCCTCACTACAGTGTGTCGGTCATGGTCGCGGTGGCATGGTTGGCTTGGCTTTGTCTGAGTGGCCGTCGTCAGTCTTCACCTCCTCCTGCGTGTTCGATTCGTATTAAGAGAATTTTTTTTCAAAAATCATTTATTAAGAGGATCTGTTTTCCAATAGAAAAAAACTGTGGATATCCTGGGTACAACCGTAGGCCAATAACCAACTTTCATTTGATTGTTATCGCCAGAACATGCTTATTGAGCACATGATGCTTTGTGTTGACGCTCTTGAAGATGTCTAATGGCATATCTGATAATATGAGAAAGTTATAGAGGCCTTGGACATGGTTGAGATCAAGTGGCGCCGTCGATGGAGCAAGCAATCACACGAAGAAGACGGCGAGCCACAAGCGAGCCTGCCCAGTCGGCTAGGTCGGTTGGCCAAGCCAGCTAGGCTGGTTGCCCTAGGCGGCTTAGTTGGATCACCAGGACGGCTAAGCCGGCCTTTGGCCACGTGGCCGGCACTATCAAAGAGGCCGGGTAAGCCGAGTCCTTTTGCCGGCTTAGCCGGGTCTAGGTCTGGACGCGCAGAGGCCGGTTCGGCCCTGTGAAAACCTGCTTAGCCGGGTTGCCTGGCCGGCTAGGCTGGCTTGGTGCCGAGTCTGAACCGATTTGATTCCTAATCATGTTTGGCAAGTTTTAAGCGTGGAAAACTTGGAGATCACATGTTGGAGTTGTTTTCTACTGGGATAAGACCACCCCCTCTATATATACGAGAGGATCATGGCCGATTGATCCCATTCAATTCAACCGATCAAAAACCAATCTACCAACTCTTTTTACCCCTTCTTCTTCCTCTCAACCCCTCTACTTGCTGTCCGGCACCTCTCTCCATAAGATTTGCTAGCATCTTAGGCAGCCTTGCTGGTTCTAAGAGATCCTTTATGTGCTTCCTCCTAACGGATCCTTCCGGAGGTGGTTCTAAAGCTTATTCATCCATACACGAGCTCCACATCGGCCTTTTTGATCTCTAGATCGGTTTGGCCGGTTACGCTTTGTGTTTGCTGCGTTACAGGTTGTAGAGACAACCTCTTTGGGCATCCAAGACCCGTTGGTGTGTTGGCACGATCATGAATCAGTGTCAACATACTTTTTGGTGACTCCGCTGGGGACATCAAGGCATAAATTGACATATCCATCAACCGACGACATGGGTGTAGATGGTGACGCGACGAAGGACACGAGCGTGGAGGAGCTAACGCCAAAATTGCAACAAACACTCCAGGCTCAGATTGAAGAGCTTCAGAAGGCTTTTCTTCTAGGTTGTTCCAAAGGCCATAATAACAAGGTGGTGCAATTGAAGGCATCAAGTGTTGCTGAAATCTTAGGAACTTCATCATCTGAACAAGTAAATTCATTAGACAATCTCCCTAAGTATGATGAAATTCCAGTTTCGTAGGCTAGCATTGCTAAGATGATAGTTGAAAGTGGTAATCAATTCAAAGAAACCTTAGATAAAACCTTGGATGTTATAACTAATAGCTTGGATAAAATAGAAGGGAAGACAACTGTTTCTACTCAATCGGGTGTCTTACCCCAACCTGAATTTGGTATGCCACAAGGTTTCTTTCATAATTAATCATCTGTTAATGAGGCTAGTAAATCAAAATCGGCTTCTTCGGTTCAACCTACCGATAAAACCGGTCATGCTAGTACGAGTGCAGCAGGGGTGCTCAAAAATTGGCTCAATCAATATGAACCGATTATCAAGCATCTAAAGCTTCAGGGGCAATACTATTTTACCTGACCCACCGAAGTCTCCTAGCCCAAATCCTATACTTGAACAAATAGAGGGAACATCTTCTGCTGAAATTAATGATATATTGAATCAGTTCAAGAAGGATTTTACTAAAAACCTTGAAGAAAGTCTAGGTGTTGACTTTGAAGCTGCTCAAAACATGAGTTCTAAACCATACCCTTCTGCAATTGACTACATCAGTAATCCTATTGGGAGGAAGGTACCTGACTGTCAGAAATTTAGTGGTAATGGTAATAAATCCACCATGGAGCACATTCATATATATACCTTGCTAATTAGAAGCTGCTAATCTTGATTACATGAAAATTCACAATTTTTCCTTATCATTGACTAGTACTACTTTTTCATGGTTTGTTTCTTTACCACCGCTATGCATTAGTTCTTGGGTTAGATTAGAAGAAAAGTTTCATAAGCATTTTTATACTGGAGCCCAAGAAACTAGATTATCACATCTTACTACTGTTAGGCAAACTCGTGATGAAACTGTGCTTGAGTTTTTCAATAAGGCTAGGGAGATCAAGAATAGATGCTTTCATTTGAGTATTTCTGAGAGAGATCTTGTTGATATATGCTTTAATGGTTTAAATTATAAGTTTAAATAAAAAGTTGAGAATGTCCAGTTTGCTAACATGAATCACCTTATCAAGCGGGCCATTTTCTGGGAATCGTGCCTTAAAGACTCTCACGAATATAAGACCCTTCGTTCGAATACACATGCTCTTGGTGCCTTTTTAGATGATTCAGATGATGAAAGCAAGGAGATGTTGGCCGCTGAAATTAGATGCCTAGCGGAGAATAAACATGTCACTTGTCCTTCTCTCAAACCGATTCAAAAGAATCGGAGTGAGGAAGTGAAATTTTCTTTTGATATTTCTAAATGTGACCGAATTTTTGATGAGTTACTCAAAATTGGATACATTAGAATTTATTATACTTTGCCTTCTGTAGATGAGATTAAGAGACATGCCTATTGTAAATATCATAACTCTTATTCTCATGTGACTAATGATTATAATGTCTTTCGTCGACAGGTCCAATCGGCCCTTAATGAGGGATGATTGAGTTTGTCTAACTCGAATCATTGTAATGTCTTCCATCGACAGGTCCAATCGGCCCTTAATGAGAGACGATTGAGTTTTTCTGATATGGAGATCAACAAGAATCCTTTTCCTGAACACATGAATACAATTGAAGCAGGAAGTCCAGCAATCTTGATCCGACCTGAGCAAGCCGATAAAGCTAAAGGCAAGAATGTCATTATCGGCAAACCACGTGCCGCACCAAATGCTCAAAAGAATTTGGGGCAACAAGTGGTGCTTGAGAAAGACCAGGAAGGCAAGAACAAGCTTACAATCACCGCTGGATCAGCGAAAACTTTGAGAAGGCAAAGACGGTATGAGATGCGCGTGGCGATGCAGAGGCCGGCTAAGCCAACTGTTCTAGTCAGCCAAGCCGATTCCACTGCTCACCAGGTAGAGCCAGCTAAGCCGACTGGTCCAGTCGGCCAAGCCATCTCCCATCCTCCAGGCAGTCCTGCTTTCGGTGTTCATGTTTTGCGCACATTTGTTCCTCAGAAATCGAAAGTTGGTGTTTGGAAAGAGAAAGAGCAGAAAGTCAAACAACCTGTGGTGAAGCCACTTTGTGCGAAGTACAAGAAACAAAAGGCCGATTCTAAGAATTGGCCTGTAAAAAAGGGAGATTACACCGCCAAAGCGCGAAGAAAATAGAAATAAGCAAATGGCGATGACTCCACTAGTTGATTCTTCCTTGCAGGTTGCTCATCCTTGTGTGTCACGTTGGGGACCTCCAATGCCTCCGGCTCCACCAATTATACCAATGCCACAGTGGGAACCTCGTGGAGTGTGGGTGCCATATCCTCAGGCTCCCGTGTTTCAAAGATTGGGAGATATTGCTGGTCTATCTTCAAAGCCCTCCGTCTTTAGCCAATTGGGTAATCAATCGGGCTCTAGCAGAGTAAATCAAGAGAAGATGGTTAAAATGCAGGTTGAATCTCCTCAAAAAGAAAAGAAGGCCCCTACACAGCAAGTTTATGTACCAAAGAAGGTTGAGGTATCCAGGAAGCCTATACATATTCCTAGCATCATAATCAGCTCGATGTCAACTCCTGTTGTTAATGACAACAAGCCAATTGTGATTGGAGATGAAGATCTAGCAAACAAACAAGAAGAAGCTATTAAAGAAGTTGCTGGAGTTCAAGAGCAAGAGAAGCTGCCAAGGGACCCTAAGTATACTCAACCCAAGTGGTGCCCACGAGGGTTGGATAAAACCCAAAGGCGTAAGTTATAGCGTGCTCGGCAAAGGAAATTGAAGAAGGAAGCTCTTGGGATCATTGGGGACCCACCTGCACCAGAGAAACCCCAAGGGATTCCACGGAAAACCATTGCCACGGCTGCTGCTCCTTCTCAGACAGCTAAGCCGGCCCTGGAGGCGGCTAGGCTGACTGAGCCAGCTAAGCCAGCTCCCGAGTTAGCCAAGCCAGCTTCTGCTGCTAACGTTGGCCAAGAGCCGGCTAGGTCGACTGCTGAGTCGGCTAAGCTGACTGAGACGGCTAGGCCAACTATGGTGTCGGCCAAGCCGACTGTTAATGATGAAACTACCCCAGTGCTTCCCAAATCGGCTGTGGTGTCTTCTGAGATGCCCATGTCAATTCCTGCAGATTCTAAAGATCTTGGTGACTCACCAGAGATGTTTTCTACTGTTGTTGCTAATATGGTGGGCATGGAGACTCCAAAAGTGCCGAAGGAGGAGATGGTGGATTATGAGCCATCACCACCACATGGGGATATGAACATAGTATCCTTCTCCTCTGATTACTATGTGATTTGACATGATGAAGAGGAGCCACTAGTAGCGAAGTAGGTGTTTGCCATTGAGGATGTTATATTCAAGAAGCCGACGGTGCGAGTGGATCATCTTAGGCCACTCCATTTGAAGGGTCACATCAACGGGATGCCATTTCATAGCATGTTGGTGGACAACGATGCAATTGTGAATGTCATGCCATACTCATTGTACAAGAAGCTTGGTAACAAAGATGAAGAGCTAGTGAAGACCAACATGACTATCACAGGTGTTGATAGTGAAGCCCCAATTCCAGCTAGAGGCATTGCTAACGTTGAGTTGACTATTGGGAGCAAGACTTTGGCTATAGCTTTCTTCATTGCTGATATCAAGGGGAGCTACAATGTGATACTTGGGCATGATTGGATTCATGCCAATGAGTGTGTGCCATCTATCTTGCACCAGTTTCTCATCCAGTGGATGGGAGATGCCGTTGAGGTCGTCCATGCTGATTCGTCGATTGAGGTTGCCACAACCGATGCGTGTGAAGCTGGGGGGGCAAGGTGCTTTTGGTTGATTGTCAGGTAGAGACTTGTCTGAGTATGATTTTGTAAGTTTCACTAAGGCTTTGTTCCTGTATCACTTAAGCCGATTGACAATCGGCTTAGCACCATAATGTAGTCAATAGATAACGTTGAATGGTTAAAACATCATGTTGAACAGTATCGGGCTGAAAAGATCGATGCTTGTGAGGCTATTGATGACTTTGATGAGCTTAATAAGTTGGGCCAAGGTTTCACGTCGGCTGACCCTCTAGAATAAGTTGATATTGGGGATGGTTCCACACCGCGGTCGACTTTTGTTAATAAAAATTTAGAAACCAATTACAAAGCTAAGTTAATCGCGCTTCTCAAGGAATATTTTGATTGTTTTGCATGGAACTATACAGAGATGCCAGGATTGAGCCGAGATCTCATTGAATATCGGCTCAAAATCAAAGATGGTGTTGACACCTTTTTTGACACTTGTCAATATAAGCCGAAAACTGTGCCGATCGGCAAGGGAGTGGTTGTGCTTTTAAGCTTACTTTGCTTTGAAGTATGGCTGATAGATGGTTGCCGATGAAGGTTAAATATGATCTTGCCGATGAGAGCGGAAGGCTGTTGCCGATGGAGAGAGAGGCATGGTTGCCGATGAAAAATAGAGCTAAAGAACGTGGAAAGCAGAGCTAAATCATTATCGATGGGTTTTGCCGATGGAATCTACAGAGATGAGGAGCGTGCTGATAGAGGTTTCGTCGTAAGCAATGGATAAGAAAACTGGCAATATTTATGCCAATATTTTAATAGTTTACTTTTGAGTCCGACCTTCGTACGAGTCAATATTTTTTATTCCTTAGAGATAAGACTTGTTTAGGTAATACTTTGTCGTGTCTGTTTAGGACTCATAGTACCAAGGTATAAATATGTACCGAGAGGCAATGTAGAAAAGGTCAATCAATCAAATACAATAAATCTATTACCTTTATTTACTTTTCAAGCAATCTACTTTTCGACGACTTCGTCACCAGTACCTTTTCCTTTTCAATGAGTTCTTTCAAGAATCGACGGGCTGCATCAACTTGATCTCCGGCGACCTTGCAGGTTCCGCGTCTACCGAGCATGATTCAGGCTTTGACGTCTGGGCGTATCGCTGTCATCTCGTCTGATCTGTTCAACAGTTATCGATTACCTTCTGAGCTTTGACGTCCGGGCGTAGCGCTGTCGTCTCGTTCGGGTTCTATTCAAATTTATCATCCTTGTCGATTAACAGGTCAAATCGACTGGCACGCCTTGATATCAAACTTGGGTATTAGCCCGGTGTGTTTGCAGATCCAACACCTTTTTGCATCAACACATCTTTTGGCATGCCCGGTGGGACCAAGTCAACAGATTTATCATGAAGAATACTACTGATATCACTCTAGAAAACATCATCGAGATATCAGAATCAGATCTCAAGGAGGATCAGAGGCAAGCCATGAAGAAAGCTATGGAGGATTACAGGCAGCTCTGCTTGAAGTCTTTCAGCATGAATAGGGGAGGAGAAGTCATCCAGAAGCAAGATCTACCGTTGCCTTGGCAGGTAACTTTTGACTCCAACCCTGGTAAATTATAGGAGATGGTTAATTCTGCATTAAATCAAGCTTTGATCAACCACTCCACCGTACTGTCCAATACTGTTTACAATGCTGTTATACAAACATTAAGAGAAGGACAAGCACTAGGGTATCTCGGGCCGGCATATCATCAGCCAGGATTGGCATCTGTCAGTACTCCATCGACAACTCCAGCCGTTGAGAGTATGGAAGCGCCTACTCCAGCTATATTAGGACCATCCATCATTGAAGCCACGCCGATAGGATCAGATCTAACGTCTCAGGAGAGGCCTAGTACTCAGTTGAGCACAAATCTATCGGCATCGGCAATGTCAGGTCCTTCAGGTCAACATAGTCAAACTGCTGCTAATTGGTGGGGATACGGTATGCCTCTAGGTCCATCTACTGCCAACTCTGGACTGCCTCAAGTGCATGATGTAGCAGGGAAGGGTCCAATGACATCGGCTACTCCAATTCGGTCGGTGGCTCAAGCGCCGCATTATTCTACTGTACCTCCTGCTATACAGCCATTGTCAGTGGGATTCTATGCACCTCCGCAACAGATATCTTATGCGAATCCATTGACTAATCCTCCACTAGTTCAACAGAGAGCTTCCACTGCAGAGCAGCCCATAGTGCCATTCATATCTCAGTCTGGATTACCTGCAATTCAGGGCAATTATGCTGGCTATCATCCATCTATACAAGAGCATCAATTGTCTGCAAGCTATCAGCCATCGGTAAGCCAGGTGCCGATGAGTTACAATCTCAATTGGTCAGGGCAAGCGCCAATTCAGCAATCTGCTATTCAGCCAAGCTACCAAGCAATGGGGACTCAACGGTATAGTCCACAGACAACTTTCCAGGAACAAGCATCGGCAAAACAGCCGATGAACTTTACTACGCCGATTGATGCCGTGAATATGCTGATTCATACAAGCCAAATGCCACAGGGGTATGTAGAAGCATATCAGCCAACGCCTCTAGTAGAGATCCAGCCAATGCATCAGCAAGATCAGGATGCACTCTTGACCGATAAAATTGCAGAAGTGATGAAAAAACAATTTGGGATTCAGCCCAAGATCGATACTTACTCTTATCGGACTCCATACCCTTCATCTTATGATCCAATTCCTTTCCCGAATCGGTACAAGGTGCTAGATTTCACTAAGTTTTTTGGGCAAGATGATACGTCAATGATGGAGCACATCAACCGATTCATCATCCAGTGCGGGGAAGCAGCGAACAGGGATGAGCTGAGGATCCGTTTATTCTCGTCCTCTTTGTCTGGATCAGCATTCATGTGGTTTATATCAGTGCCATCAAACTCTATTCTTACTTGGACCAATCTAGAAAGACAATTTCATAAGTACTTCTTTGCTGGTGTCCATGAAAAGAAGCTTACCGATTTGATGAAATTAAGACAGCGAAGCGACGAATCGGTAGAGATTTTTTGCAAAGGGTACGAGACATGAAGAACAAGTGCTACAGCCTAGTGCTTGATGACCGCCAGTTAGCTAGTTTGGCGTTTTAGGGTTTGTTGCCGCATCTCAGGGACAAATATGATGCTCAGGAGTTTGAAAGCTTAAGCCATATTGTGCAGAGGATCTCTGATCAAAGTGCTCAAGCCCCAAAATATAGGAAGAGCTGGAACAAGAAGGTGTCCTTTGTAGAAGAAGCAGAAGATTCAGACTCTGATGATGAACCAATTATCGGCTTGGCTGAGTGGGTAAAGAATAAGAAGCCGATATCATGTCCTTTCGGTCAGAAAGAGCCAGAAAGGTTTCTATTTGATATCACCAAAGCTGATAGGATATTTGATCTTTTGCTCCAAGAGGGTCAAATTAAGCTGTCTCCTAATCATGTGATTCCATCGGCAGAAGAGTTGAAAAAGATTAGGTACTGCAAATGGCACAATGCTACCTCGCACAGTACCAATGATTGCAAGGTGTTTAGACAACGGTTGCAGTCAGCTATCGAATCCGGGAAGATCACATTTGATAATTCAAAATCTCAGAAATCGATGAAAATTGATCAACATCCGTTCCCTGCAAACATAGTGGAGGCTAAAGGCAAAACCAAAGTATTAACGTCGGAGGCTGCTAGAAGACATGCATCGGTAGACCCTAAAAATCAAATAACTGTTGATGACGTGAAGGGAAAGGAACCTGCCGATGGCGCTAAAGGGACAAGAATTGTTAATGAAGGTAGTAGCTTCAGAAGACCCCTGGGGCCTCCATATGGTGTTCGATATCAGCAACAACGTGAAGATCAGTATCGGCAGCAACAGGAAGAGTTACGTCGGCATAAAGATCACTGGAATTGCCCATTTTTCGTTCATTGCTGGGAAGAAGGCATTAAATTGCCCACTGTCGATACCTGCCCTGAATGTAATGGTTACTATTTAAATGATCGGGCAGAGAGACAACATCACTCTAGTAATCGAGGGGTATGCATCAATAAGCCGATCAAAGAAAAGGTGTCAGCACTTGATCGGCTGGGGGGCAGAGTTAGTGTGCATGACAGGCTTGGCGGGCATATTGATTGTTTTTCCAAGGGTCAGGCAGAGCTTGAAGAGATGGCTAACGAAAGGGTTCCTAATGAAGGGATATTTTGCAGGTATCCAAACATAGGCTTCCATGAGCAGAACACAAAGCGTTATCATCCTGTTTGGAAAACAAAGCTCCCCCAATGGTGCCCTGAAGGATTGACGAGAACTCAAAAAAGAAGGGTACAGCGTATGCGTCAAGAGGATTTACAGTGCCTGAAAGAAAGCATCCCAAAGGTAACAACTCAAGTATGGCAACCAAAACGCAAGGGTGGAGGTCCATCGGCAGATGTTAACATGGTCTTCATGTTGCCGATGGAGTTCTTGGCGCCAGATGACAAGGAACAAGCAGTTTTTGCCAATGAAGCAGCTCAACTAACTCTGGATCCAATGATGGCTGTGTTTGAAAAGCCTGCTGATGATGAAAGGCAACACCTCAAAGCTTTGTTTGTTAAAGGCAGGGTTGATGGACAGCCGGTGTCAAAAATACTTATAGATGGAGGAGCGGCAATTAATATTATGCCATATGTCATGTTCCGAAGACATGGAAAAGGGGACCAGGATTTAATCAAGACAAATATGATGCTTAAAGATTTTGAAGGCAATGTGTCTCCGGCTAAAGGGGCATTATGTGTTGAGTTGACTATCAGCAGCAAGACTTTGCCAACCACCTTCTTCATCGTTAGCGGCAAAGGTAACTATAATTTGCTCCTAGGAAGGGATTGGATCCATGCCAGCTGCTGTGTTCCTTCTACGATGCATCAGTGCCTTGTACAGTGGGTTGGAGACAAGGTTGAGGTTATCCCTGGTGATTCTTCTTATATAATCGCATCGGCTGATTCTGAGACCTATGAACGGACAAAGTGCATATCGGGAGAAGCATGGGATACGGAATTTCTTAGGGTTGCCGATTATGAGCTCACACCGATCCAAGCAGTCGGTTCTGAAGATGAATTTTAATGGATCAGTTTGCCGATGGTGGAAAACTTGGTCATGGGTTCACATCGGCTGATGATTTAGTAGAAATAGATATTGGTAACGGTGATAGGCCGAGGCCAACTTTTATTAGTGCTAAGTTAGATTCTCAATGTAAACAGCAAATGATTAATATTTTGAGGGAATATAAAGACCGTTTTGCTTGGGATTATACAGAGATGCCTGGACTAGATTGGTCAATAGTTGAGCATCGGTTGCCTATTAAGCCAGGATTTCGGCCTTATCAGCAGCCCGCACACCGATGTAATCCTAAAGTGTTACCTGATATTAAGGCCGAAATTACAAAGTTAATTGAAGCTGGCTTTATTCGGCAATGTCGATATGCCGAATGGATTTCTAATGTGGTTCCTGTTTATAAGAAAAATGGAAAACTTCGTGTGTGTATTGATTTCAGGAATCTTAATAAAGCTACACCGATGGATGGCTATCCAATGCCTGTTGCCGATTTATTAATTGATGCTGCAGCTAGACATCGGATCATCAGCTTCATGGATGGTAATGCCGGTTATAACCAAATTTTCATGGCTAAAGAGGATATTTCCAAGACTGCTTTTAGGTGTCCAGGTCATGTGGGTTTATTTGAATGGATTGTCATGACCTTCGGCTTGAAAAATGCCGGTGCTACCTATCAGAGGGCTATGAATTTTATCTTCCATAAATACATCGGCACATTGGTTGAAATCTACATAGATGATGTGGTAGTCAAATCTGGAGGTTTTGAGAGTCATCTTGCTGATCTGCAAAAAATCTTGGAGTGCACCAGAAAGATTGGTTTAAAGATGAATCCTACTAAGTGTGCATTTGGTGTATCGGCAGGTCAATTCTTAGGCTTCATGGTACATCAAAGAGGTGTTGCTCCTGCCGATAAGACTGAGTTGCAATCCTTGATTGGCAAGATTAATTTTATTCGAAGATTTATATCTAATCTATCGGGAAAGATCAAAGCCTTCAGTCCTTTATTAAAATTAAAAGCCAATCAGGAATTTATATGGGGAACAGAGCAGCAATTAGCCTTAGAAGAAATTAAAAAATATTTGGTAAACCCTCCAGTATTGGTTCCACCTCAACACGGGAAACCTTTCAAGTTGTACTTGTCTGCCGATGATAATGTTATTGGATCAGCATTAATTCAAGAGTTTGAAGGGGAAGAACGTGTGATATATTATTTGAGCAGAAGACTGATATACGCTGAGACCAGGTATTCGGCCATTGAGAAATTGTGTTTGTGTTTATATTTCTCTTGCACAAAGTTAAGACATTATTTGTTATCGGCTGAATGCACTGTTATATGCAAAGATGATGTGGTTAAGCATATGTTGTCTATGCCAATTTTGAAAGGAAGGATCGGCAAGTGGATCTTAGCATTATCAGAATTTGATTTGCGTCATGAATCGGCTAAAGCGGTTAAAGGACAGGTAATGGCCGATTTTGTTACTCAACATTGCAGTGTGGTAGATTATGCTGAGATTGCTCCATGGACACTTTTCTTTGATGGATCTACTTGTGGCAAAGGAGCAGGAATCGGTATTATTTTAATCTCGCCTCGAGGAAAGAAATATAAATTTTTATTGCCGATTGCTGGCACTTCAACAAACAATCAGGCTGAATATCAAGCTTTACTGAAAGGGTTAGAATTGCTCAGAGAAATACGTACCGATACAGTTGAAGTCTTTGGGGATTCCATGCTAGTCGTTAATCAAATGATCGGAACATATGAATGCCGAAGTGAAGTTTTGATTACTTATCATGAAAAGTGCTTGCAAATATTAAAGGAGTTTAAAGATTTTCGCCTCGAACACATTCCCAGATTGCACAATGAAGAAGCTAATAGGCTAGCACAGCATGCTTCGGGATATCAAATGATCTGAGAAGTGCTGACATCGGTAATTGATGCCGATGACTGGAGAAGGGATATTGCCGATTATTTAAAAGATCCGTCTAAGAAAGTGGAGAGACGTATAAGGTTTCAAGATGAAACATCCTCAATTTTCCACGAAGGGAAAATACACAGAATGGCGG
>CM041635.1:13629785-13728613 GCA_023333625.1 Bothriochloa decipiens | reverse complement strand
CCACCACGCATCATTATCACACAGATATAAGCGTAGTAGAAGTAAAGAATCATAAGTAAAATAAGCAAGTGTCTAGCCTATCAGCAGGTGTGCAGGAGTAAGGTTGCGTCAAGGTAAAGGCTCATCAAGCAGTTCTATCATGCAACCTATTATCAGGTGATATTCATAATTTAGAGCACTAGCAACTAGATATTAGGCCATGCGTAATAGGATCTACGAGGTTGGGTGGGGTGTGGCACCTGTGAAGTCGTCACCGAGCTCCTCCTCGTACTCGTAGTCGTCCTCCTCAAGCTGATCCTCCTCTAACGCGGGCTCCTATAGAGTCAACACAAAGACGCAATAAAATTCAATAACTCCAAATGCACTCATACACAAGCCTATGATGTAGAGCTTATTTTTATGAAAATTTGGACATTTGGTTCATATTTTTCGGAGTTCGTATGAAGAAGTTATGAATTTCGGAAGTTTATTCTATTTTCGAAAAAAGTAAAAGGGCGGATTAACCTGGGCTTGACACGTGGCAGCTCCTGATTGGGCCACGTGGCATGTGGGAACAGTGTGGCTGGGGATATGCTGACGTCGGCACTGACGCGGGTCTGGGCTAGATGACGTCATGCCGACGTTATGCTGACGTCAGTGTCGACGGGTCCAGTTAGTGGCTGACAGGTGGGGCCAGGTCAACGGTCAACGTTGACAGGTCTCGATCGGGCCTCGGAGGTCTGGACAGGGCTGGTTCTGGGCCAGGTCGGGTCGGCCACTGTACACTCGAGGGGGCGGTCCGGGCGACCCCTCGAGGATGGAGCTCGCTCGGGCGAACGGACTGGCCTCGAGAACGAAACCTCGCCCGACGAACAGACTGGCCTCAAGAGCGAAACCTCGCCTGGCGAACAGACTGGCCTCGAGAACGAAGCCTCGCCCGGTGAACGGACTGGCCTCGAGAGCGAAACCTCTCCTGGCGAACGGACTGGCCTCGAAAACAGTTATCCGGTGAGACTCGACCCTCTGGCCTCGAGTCGAATCCTCGAATCAGGCCAGGACCTCGATTAGAGCCAGGCCCTCGACTCGTCGGGCGGAACCTTGACTTCGTCGGGCGGATCCGCGACTCATCGGGCGGACCCTTGACTCATCGGGCAGAACCTCGACTCGTCGGGCAGACCCTCGACGAATGTCGGACGGACCCTCGACTTCGTCGGATGGACCCTCGACGAATGTCGGGCGGAACCTCGACGAATGTTGGACAGAACCTCGACGAATGTCGGACGGACCCTCGACTCGTCGGGTGGACCCTCAACGAATGTCGGCTGATTAGCTGAGCTACGTGGCTGGCCGGCTAGGTGCTCGAACTTGGGGAAATCAACCTCAGGCCGGTGGCGGTCAGCGAGGCGCGGCTGCGGCAAGGCTAAATTCGCCGACGAAGCCGGGCGTTGGTCTCCATCTTCCTTCTTGCCTTTCGATTGGAGAAGCTGGGATCTCCATGAGCTAGCTACCGGGGCTAGTCGAGGCACGGCGGGGCGTGCGCGGCTCGGCGGCCACGGCAGACGCTCCGGTGGCCAGAGTCCAGGGAGGCCAGAGCTGCAAAAGTGCGTGGCTCCAACTGTGGCCCGTGCCGGCTCCTAGAGGTTGCCAAAAATGTGCTCTAGACTACGGCGAAGCTATCGGTCACGGTAAGGAAAGAAACAGGGGTAAGGGGAGCAAGAACGTCGACGGTGTACTGGTAACGGCCATGGCCGAGCAGGGCGAGGCCAGGGATGCTTACCCGTGTAGCGACGGTCGAGGCAGGTGACGCGGGCTTGGTGGCGGCTCGGTGCAGGGAAGGCGAAGCCGGGGCGTCGAGGCGGTTATGCGGCGCTCCCAGGTCCTCCTCAGCGCACGGACGGCGGCAGCGGCAGCAGCGCTCTAGCTCCGCCTCCTTCCTGCTCCTCCCTCCTTCTCTCTCTCTCTCGCTTGACTGATCTGGCGGCGGGTCTCCACAAAGACGGCGGGGCGATGAGGAAACCCTAGAGGCCAGGGTGCTCCTCTTTAAATAGGCACGGCGGCCGGCCATGGACGGCGGAGGCAGAAGATGCCCATCGGGCGGCTGTGCACGGCCACGATTAGGGTTAGGGTTCGGTGAAGCGCGGTGCAAGCAAGTGGTTAGATGTACAGCGTGGGACGCGGCCGTACTCGGGCGGACGACGGAGGCGCGCGGTGCACAAAAATGGTGCGGCGGACGCGACGCGCGGTCGACCAAAAGTGGTAAAAGGTAGGAGCTGACAGGTGTGCTCCGCTTGTTAGTGAGAGAAAGGGAAGGGGCGCGGGCGCATTCGGCGGCAGGCCCTTGGTGGGCCGCCTTGTTGGGCCGGCGGTCGGCTGGCGGACGAGCGCGCGCGCTAGCGATCGACGGGGCGCGGCAGCGCGTGGCGCGACTGGGCCGATGCTCGAGGCAGGCTGGTCGGGCGAGCGTGCGAGCGAGCGGGCAGGCGGCAGCGCAGCAGGCCGAGCTAGGCCTCGAGCTCGGGCAGGCAGGCCGGCGTGCATGCGCCTGCGCGCGCGGGCGAGCACGTGCGCCAGAGGTCGAGCGCGCTGCTGGGCCGGCGCGGGGAGTCGGTAGCAGGCATATATATATACATGCATTAAAGGTTATTTGATTTTATTATCATCACATAAAATCGAATAAGAGGCGAATCAAACTCTGGTTATTTAAATGCAATGCTCGGGCTAACGTCGGGTGCTATTTGTGCATCTATTCGCGGGTTTCCTACATGACATCCACCATACACTGGTGAACTTTAGAAAAATTTTTGAAAGCCCGTATTTTCGGTGACCGGATTTCTAGGGTTGTTACACAAGCTACCAAGTATGTGCTCCTTGATACTGAATTATATTATCGCACTTTAGATGGGGTTTTGCTCAAATGCCTTAGTGAAGAGGAATCGAAAAGTCTAATGGGTGAGATTCATGAAGGAGTGTGTGGGGCACATCAATCGGCATTTAAAATGAAATGGATGATTAGGAGGAATGGATATTATTGGCCGACAATTCTTGAGGATTGTTTTAAATATTTCAAAGGGTGCCAGTCATGTCAGAAATTCGATAATGTTCAAAGAGCACCTGCATCGGTAATGAATCCTATAATCAAACCTTGGCCGTTTAGAGGATGGGCTATTGATCTCATCGGTCAGATTTACCCGCCGTCGAGTAAAAGACACAAATTCATACTCATTGCTACCGATTATTTCACAAAGTGGGTTGAAGCGATTCCTTTAAAGAAAGTGTTATCAAAAAATATGATTGATTTTGTGAAAGAGTATATTGTTTACCGATTTGGTATTCCTCAGACTATTACTACCGATCAAGGAACTATGTTCACATCGGGAGAATTTGATGACTTTGCCATCGGTATGGGGATTAAAATTCTAAATTCCTCTCCTTATTATGCTCAAGCTAACGGTCAGGCTGAGGCATCTAATAAAGGAATAATCAAGCTTATTAAACGAAAAATTGAGGAAAATCCTAGGAGATGGCATACTCTTTTAAATGAAGCCTTATGGTCATATCGGATGGCATGTCATGGTGCAACTAAGGTTTCACCATATCAGTTGGTATATGGGCATGATGCAGTTTTGCCTTGGGAAATTAAGACTGGTTCTAGGCGTGTATTTTCTCAGGATCAGTTGACAGCCGATGAGTATCATACGCTTATGAGAGATGAATTAGAAGATTTAGCAGGTCATCGGCTAAAGGCTTTAATTAGCGTAGAAGAAAATAAAAATAGGGTTGCTAGGTGGTATGATAAAAAGGTAAAAATAAAAGAATTTGCAAATGGAGATTTAGTCTGAAAATTGGTTTTGCCGATTGGGACTAAGAGTTCAAAATTCGGCAAGTGGTCCCCTAATTGGGAAGGTCCTTATTGGATAAATCAGTCTGCTCCTGGTAACGCATACATCTTAGAAACCCTCGAAGGAGTTATATTTCCCAGAGCATTAAATGGAAAATATTTAAAGAAATATTACCCCAGTATTTGGATGGATGCGTAAAATGCAGGAATAAAGGGGTATTTCAGAGTTGTTCTTCATTACCAGCGGGTGAATCGAAGCGCCGGGATAGGTATGGTGCCTATGCGCGCAATAATCGAGAAGTTGTACTGGTGATTTTGACAGGAGGTAATCATAGCTCAGAGAAAATTTCGGTGCATAATATATTTTATACTCCGAAATTGGGGGGCATGTGTTGACACCGTTTTTTGACACGTGTCAATATAAGCCGAAAACTATGCCGATCGGCAAGGGAGTGGTTGTGCTTTTAAGCTTACTTTGCTTTGAAGTATGGCTGACAGATGGTTGCCGATGAAGGTTAAATATGATCTTGTCGATGAGAGCGGAAGGCTGTTGCCGATGGAGAGAGAGGCATGGTTGCCGATGGAAAACAGAGCTGAAGAACATGGAAAGCAGAGCTGAATCATTATCGATGGGTTTTGCCGATGGAATCTACAGAGATGAGGAGCGTGCCGATAGAGGTTTCATCGTAAGCAATGGATAAGGAAACTGGCAATATTTATGCCAATATTTTAATAGTTTACTTTTGAGTCCGACCTTGGTACGAGTCATTATTTTTTATTCCTTAGAGATAAGACTTATTTAGGTAATACTTTGTCGTGTCTGTTTAGGACTCATAGTACCAGGGTATAAATATGTACTGAGAGGCAATGTAGAAAAGGTCAATCAATCAAATACAACAAATCTATTACCTTTATTTACTTTTCAAGCAATCTACTTTTCGACGACTTCGTCACCAGTACCTTTTCCTTTTCAACGAGTTCTTTCAAGAATCGACGGGCTGCATCACTTGATCTCCGGCGACCTTGCAGGTTCCGCGTCTACCGAGCACGATTCAGGCTTTGACGTCCGGGCGTATCGCTGTCGTCTCGTCTGATCTGTTCAACAGTTATCGAATACCTTCTGAGCTTTGACGTCTGGGCGTATCGCTGTCGTCTCGTTCGGGTTTTATTCAAATTTATCATCCTTGTCGATTAACAGGTCAAATCGACTGGCACGCCTTGATATCGAACTTGGGTATTAGCCCGGTGTGTTTGCAGATCCAACGCCTTTTTGCATCAACAGATGGATTCAGGCCTGTCAAGCAACATCCGTGGCATTTCAATTCGGCCATTAATGACCGAATTAAGGAGGAGATCAATAGGTTGTTCCAAGCTGAATTCATTCGTACATGCCAATATGTGGAGTGGGTTTGTAACATTGTGCCTATTGAGAAGAAGGATTCTGGCAAGATCAGAGTCTATGTTGATTTCAGAGATCTTAATGGAGCCACTCCCAAAGATGAATATCCTATGCCTATAGCCGACATGTTGATCAATGATGCTTCTGGACATAAAGTGATTAGCTTCCTTGATGGTAATGCTGGGTACAATCAGATTTTCATGGTAGAAGAAGATACATCAAAGACACCTTTCATTTGTTCTGGCTTTGTTGGTTTGTTTGAGTGGATTGTCATGACCTTTGAGCTGAAGAATGGAGGTGCAACTTATCAAAGAGTAATGAATTTGATTTTCCATGATCTAATTGGGGTAATTATGGAGGTTGACATTGATGACATTGTGATTAAATCAGCTGCCCATAAATCTCACTTAGCCGATTTGCGTCTTGCTTTTGAAAGAATGTGCCATTATAATTTGAAGATGAATCCGCTCAAATGTGCTTTTGGAGTGTCCGCTGGGAAGTTTCTAGGCTTTATTATTCATGACAAAGGAATAGAAGTTGATCCCAAGGGGATTGAGAAGATCAAGAAAGTTCAGCCACCCACATGCAAGAAGGATGTGCTAAAATTCTTAGGAAAGGTGAACTACTTGAGGAGATTTATTGATAATCTGTCCGGAAAGATTATTCCTTTCACTCCTATACTCAAGTTGAAGGATGAATCTGAATTCACTTGGGGGGCAAGCTAGCAAGCTGCATTTGAAAAGATAAAGGAGTATCTATGATCACCACCCGTTCTTCATGCACCTAGAAGAAGGGTACCATTCAGAATTTATGTGGCTACCGAAAAGAAAATCATTGGGGCTATGGTGACTCAAGAAGATGAAGGGAAAGAGTATGTGATTGCTTATCTTGGTCGCCGTCTTCTTGATCCTGAGATAAGGTATACCCATATTGAGAAATTATGGTTATCACTGTACTTTGCATGTAACAAGATGAGACACTATCTTTTGTCAAGTACATGTGTTGTAGCATGCCAGTCCAATATCATCAAGCATATGCTATATCGGCCAATCCTTAGTGGAAGGTTGGGCAAATGGGCATACTCTTTAATTGAATATGACTTGACTTATGAGCCATTGAGATCTATAAAAGGTTAAGTTCTTGCTGATTTTATTGTTGAGCATGGTATTGATCTTGATGAAGAGGTCAACTTACATCCCATGGAAGCTATATTTTGATGGATCGGTTTGTAAAGATGGCCAAGGTGTTGGTATTGTTCTTGTTTCTCCTAATAATGTTGAGACAAGGATGTCAAGATGATTGTAGTTTCAATATACGAACAATCAAACCGAATATCAAGCTCTTATATTCGGATTGATCATGTTAACTTATATGGAGGTGCAGCATGTTGAGGCCTATGGTGATTCATTGCTGGTTGTGCAGCAAGTTGCTGGTGAATTTCAATGCTTAGATGGATTGATTCGAGCTTCTTTTGATACCTGTCTTGAGCTTATTGCCAAAATTGCCAAATTCAAGATTCGGCATATTCCAAGACATGAGAATCAAAAGGCCAACATGTTAGCTTAAGAAGCATCAGGCTTTGACTTCAGTGAGCGTAATTTTCATACTCAAAACAAGCCGATGCATCAAGATGATCATTTTTTCTGTGTAGGTCAGGAGAAACTAGCCTGGCTGACTGCTTCTGTCGGCCTACGCGATCACCATTGGCAAAGCTGGGTCGCCAAGCCGGCTTAGCCGGCCCTGTTGACTAGAGGCGCCAGTCGGCTAAGCTGACTGACACAGTCGGCCTAGCTGACTCTGCTGACTGGGCAGCCCAGTCAGCTGAGTCGACTGCTACAGTCGTCCTAGCCGACTCTACTACAGATGCTGCTGCTGATTTGCCTAATGACGCTCTAAATCGGTCTAGTTTAGATTCTGGTAATTCTAGTACCGATTTAGAGGATTGAAGGACTCCTTTGATGAAATATTTGTAGGATTCTAGTGCTAAAGTTGATAAGAGCGTGTGAAGAAGTGCATTCAAATACATTATTCAGCATGGTGAGCTCTATCGAAGAACTGATGATGATTTGTTGCTCAAGTGCCTAGGATCTGATGATGCAAGAGTGGCAATGGGAGAAGTCCATGAAGGAATTTGTGGTACGAATCAATCGGCCCTGAAGATGAAGTGGTTATTGAGAAGGGCTGGTTTCTATTGGCCCACTATGATGGACGATTGTTTTCGCTACTACAAGGGTTGTGATGAGTGCCAACGGTTTGGTAATATTTAGATGGTGCCTGCTATAGAACTCCATCTTATTATGAAGCCGTGGCCATTCATAGGTTGGGGGCTAGATTTCATTGGCCAAATTCATCCCTCGTCTTCAAAGGAACCGCTTCACACCATTTAGTAAAATAATCGGTGGCAACCAAAATGAACTGATGCTCCTTTGAAGAATATTACTCATAAGGAGGTTATTGAGTTCATCACTGAGCATATCATTCATAGATTTGGCATTCCTCAATCATTAACTATAGATCAAGTTACTTCTTTTATGTCTAAAGAGGTTAAGAAGTTTGCCGAATCATACAAGATCAAGTTGGTTAACTCATCTCCATACTATGCTCAAGCTAATGGCCTAGCTGAAGCTAGTAACAAGACTCTAATCAAACTCATCAAGAAGAAGATTGAGGAACAACCAAGGAAGTGGCATGAAACTTTGTCAGAAGCTTTGTGGGTATATCGCATATCAAAGCATGGTGCTACGAAAGTTTCTCCTTTTGAGCTAGTATATGGTCAAGAAGCTATGTTGCCTGTCAAAGTGAACTTGAGTGTATACAGATTTGCTAAATAAAATGATCTATTTTTGTTGTGGACCAAGATCTAATGATGGACAATGTGGATGAAGTGACGGATAAGAGATTGCAAGCTCTCAAGGAGATTGAAAAGGACAGAGTTCGTGTTGCCAAGGCTTATAATAAGAAGGTTCGAAGCAAATCATTTCAAGTGGGAGACCTAGTTTGGCAAACTATACTTCCTATTGGATCAAAGAGCCGCGAATTTGGAAAATGGTCGCCCAATTGGAAGGGTCCTTTTAGAGTGATTAGGGTCATCTTTGGGAACTCATACTTACTGGAAACACTGAAAGGTGAGCCTCTCCCGAAAGCAATCAACGGAAGGTATCTCAAAAAATACTTTTCAAATGTTTGGCAAGATGCCTGAGTATTCTACCAAGCAATGGCCGATACATGTATTGCCCTTAGCACAAAAAATGGCCGATCTATGCATCGCCCTTAGTCGCTAGTCAGCCGATGTGATGGGTATCATGCTGGTCGGTTGTGTCTTGACAAGTGTTTTCAAGATCATGCATCATTCACTTGAAAACAGAGGGGCATATGTTGACACTCGAAAATGTCCAATGGCATATCTGGCAATATGAGTAAGTTATGGAGGCCTTGGACCTGGTTGAGGTCAAGTGACACCGTCAATGGGGCAAGCAATTACACGGAGAAGACGGCGAGCCATAAGCGAGCCTGCCCAGTCGGCTAGGCCAGTTGGCCAAGCCGGCTAGGTCGGTTGCCCTGGGCGGCTTAGCCGGATCACCAGGACGGCTAAGCCAGCCTTTGGCCACGTGGCCAACGTTGCCACAGAGGCCGGCTAAGCCGAGTCCTTGGGCCGGCTTAGCCGGGTCCAGGTCTGGACGCGTGGAGGCTGGTTCGGTCCCGTGAAAACCGGCTTAGCCGGGTTGCCTGGCCGGCTAGGCCAGCTTGGTGCTGAGTCCGAACCGATTTGATTCCTAATCATGTTTTGGCAAGTTTTAAGCGTGGAAAACTTGAAGATCACGTGTTGGAGTTGTTTCTTACTGGGTTAAGACCACCCTCCTCTATATATACGAGAGGATCATGGTCGATTGATCCCATCCAACTAAATCGATCAAAAACCAATCTACCAACTCCTTTTACCCCTTCTTCTTCCTCTCAACCCCTCTACTTGCTGTTCGGCACCTCTCTCCATGAGATTTGTTGGCATCTTAGGCGGCCTTGCTGGTCCCAAGAGATCCTTAACGTGCTTCCTCCTAATGGATCCTTCTAGAGGTGGTTCTGAAGCTTATTCAGCCATACACAAGCTCCATATCGGCCTTTTTGATCTCTAGATCGGTTTGGCCGGTTACACTTTGTGTTTGCTGTGTTGTAGGTTGTAGAGACAACCTCTTTGGGCATCTAAGACCCGCTGGTGTGTTGGCACGGTTATAAATCGGCGTCAACACTTTGGGGGAACTAGATAAATGTTTGCCTCTTCAGACTAGCGGCTATGTTTTGGTTGGCTAAGAGCATCTCCAACACTACTACCAAAAACACACTACCTAAATGTCTGTTTAGGTTCCCAGCTATTTTTATACTACCTAATTTTTGCTCCCAACTCCAATAGTCCTACCTAAAACAAGCTACCAAAACACATCCTAGTAGAGAATGGCAGGCGGGTCCCATGTGTCATTCTCTTATCTATCTTCTTCTCCAGTGATGAAAGATAGGAGCAGGGGGAGGGCCGATGGAGCGGCTGCTGTCTGTTGTAGAGAGCGGTGGAAGTGCGGCCATCATCGTGGAGGGCTGTGGGGGTGTGGCCGCCATCATGGAGGGCATCGGGGCACTGGGAAGCCGCTCGCGGACAACCGTCGAGGGAGCTCCGCCCGTGCCCATGCCTAGGGGATCCGCCAGCGGGTCACCGGCTCGCCACGCAGGGCCGTGGCGGCGGCATCTCACCGCGATGGGGCTGGCCGGGTGCACGCTGGTCAAAGGGAGGATGGTCGCCGGGAGATCTCCGCCCGTGCCCACACCGGGGGGGATCCGCCGGCGGGTCACCGCGCAGGGCCGCCTCACCGCAATGGGGCTGGCAGAGCTCGCCGCGCCACCGGGTGCACGCTCGCCATGGAGGGCGCACTGAGAAGTCACCGTGGAGGGCAGCAGTGCCGGCGAGCTTTGCCTATGAGAAGTCGGCGTGGGGAGGAGAGAGGGAGGAGAGAGAAATTTTAGCTGCCTTGGTCTGTTGGCCCAACAGGAATAGCTGGGACGAAGCAAAATGTGTTGGGCCAATACATTTTGGTAGGGTGATTGGTAGTCTGTTGGACTAGTGTTTTTGGCTACCACTACCTAAAAATAGAATAGGTAGTCTGTTTAGGTGCCCTGTTGGAGATGTTCTAATAATGGCTATTCCCCTGACTTAAGACCTTCCATTTATTATCTCTCCTTTCCTCTTTTTATTTACATATTTGTGTATAATTTTCAGGATCTAACTTATTTTTACAAAACTATTTTCATAAATTCTCACATCGACAGTTCTGATTTTTTGCATTATTTTCTTCAAAAATCCCTATCATTTTTCACGTGGGACAGATTATAATAGATAGACTTTTCTTGTGATTTCTGGTCATACTGTCATAAGACTGCAAGGTTAATTTTCTCTTGTAACTAGCGCGGTACTTGGTGTGGTTGTTCGGAATCTATAGCAGTGCTTTATCCCCATTTTTTCTCAACGAGACGTTGTTGACACTCTTAATATATTGCCCTAGCTTGTGCTCTCTTTTTTTTGGTTAGGTAAACTTCTAATCCTCATGCATAATCCTTGTGCATGTCTCTCCCACAACTCTTATAGCTAAATGAGGTGTTTAGCAAAGTTGCATACATCAAAATACAATGATTGATCAATATATTTTCATGTTTATACTGTTTATATCACCTTTCTAAAAGAACTAGAGACATCATTTTTAGTGTGGCCAAACGCAATAATTCTCAATCTGTAGTCTAGGATTTGACTATTCCATTATTATTGTTTTCTTTCAATAGTAAAAAAGAATCTTTTTCCAAACAGACTTAAATTTTTTGTCGCTAGAGTTAAAAAAAACTCTCGCCAGAACATGCTTCTTGTGCACGCCAGTCCATCAACCGCGTTTGAGGCAACGAGATAAAGGTTTGCTTCTCTTGACTGGGAGCCTACAGACGGTTGGTGGCTAAGCTACCGTTGGGTCATATTTCCTTTTTTTAAAAAAGATGCTAACGTTGCCTTGTGAAAAATATGTGACATTTCTCAAATAATCAATGTATTCATGGATGTGGAAATTAATTGCGAAGATCTGTTAAAATTCCCTTGATATGATATTGATACTCTTAATATCTATGGCTTTGTTAGAAACAAAAACACCAAGTTGGTGGTCCACATAAATACTGGCTCTGCCTATGCGCGTGCGAGGAAACAAGCCCACGTGGTTCATGTAAATGCTTGTAGCGCACATTTTTAGGTTATTTGCGCCATTCTTTCTCGCCAAAGACCGTTATTGTTTTATTAATTGCCAACCAATGTTATTGGTCATACCGTTAATTTGTTTGGATATTTAAAATAAAGAAACAACGGATCTACGTGTGTAAGCACCACATTTCACGACCTCTAGTAGTTTAGGTTCTATATTTCACGCCATTGTGCCATAGTTCGCGCCGTTGTTTGGTGACTGGACAAAAATTTGCAATCACACCTCCCATGTCATTTTCCATTCACATTTCTTTTGGTAAAATGTATGCACTATTTTACAAATACAATTTTGTTAAATGGGTCCTTTGGAATTTGTATTCAACAAAAGGAAATAATGAATATTTTTAGGGTAGTGGCCAGAACCTTCCGTGCCGTCCAAGGTCTAAAACCTACACCATCTCCCCTCTATATAAATTCAGTCGGAATTCACCAAATTTCTCCAAAGTTTCTCAGTCACCGAGCAGTCAGCGCCGCATATAGTTGCAAGTGTAAGAAGAGAGACAGAGACAGGACAGGCCGGTCGGCTTCTCCATCCTGCTAACGCCTGGCGCGCGCGCGCCGAGATAGCCGAGGCGGGCGCGGCGGCGTCCGCCAAACACAGCCCGTCACCACGGCTCGACGCGACCCCCGCCGAGCTGAGCTCTTCCGGCGGCTCGCAGCCCGCTGCGAGGCACGCCGCCTCGCACAGTCGTCTCGCCCGCATTTCGCCCGGTCTCCTCCCCCGCGGCGGCCGCCCGAGCCTTCCGAGGACGATGACCAGCCCATTTGGCCGCCCCGTAGCCGCTACTGGGAACGCTATAAGTATACGCTCTATCCTCCTTGTCTCTGTTTTTTGATCGTTGGTCGTGCGGTGCTCACAGAAGAACTGAATGAAAACATGTTCGTTTGGGTAGAATTCCGGTGGTTTCCTGTTGGTGGAGTTTCGTATTTCGTGTTAGCCTTGCTTGATATCGAATGTTAGATAGAATCTGTGCTGATGGATGTGCGATTGCCGATTGGTGATTGTTATGGACGTGCGATTTGGCGATTGTGTTGTTTTTGCATTCCAAGCGTAGGTATCAGAGAGTTGTTTATCTTGTTGCTAACAAGAAGACCAGCACAGATTTGTGCTTGGCATGTTTACATGCCTAAATCCTTGGATTTTGGTGACATTCTGGATTTTGTGTTTAGGATATTCGGGATAAACAACACACACGCTTCACGTCTTGCAAGCTTGAGAACACATACGTTTGGAGAATCACGATTTCTGTTGTTGGTTGGACTAGCCTTGTACTGTTTGGATTCCAGGGTCATGTCTGGAATGCTGATTTTTTTTTTTTTTTGGACGAAAGGAAACTCTCCGGGGGTCGCCTTTTATTATAGAAAAAAAAGCATTAACACTTAAGTTAATAATTCGCCCTGCCGTTTTAAATGTACCTTACTGGACGGAATGTGTTATGTGTCAAACACATTAAGTTCAGACAAAGTTCGAGTCTGAAGAAAGTGGTTCACAGGCTTGCAAGAAAGTAATTTAATATTTTTTTGAAAGTAAACAGGCTTGCAAGAAGCAAGAAATGTTGGCTTCATAACATTTCTCATTAACTTAATGCTACTAGAATGCTGACTTAGGTTTGTCAACTTAGTGCTGTGTTTCTACTGCTAATGATAGATTGTGTCTAGCGGTCTAGCCTAAGGGGTTTTGGTATTTGCTGCATTAGCTCTACTTAGTTTAAATGTTACATGTTAGAAAGTTATTTGATACCTTATTGTAACAAGGTCCAATTGGTAATTACCTATGCATACTAATGGGGAACTATGTTCGTAATATTTTTATTGCAAATGCTATCCTAGAGTCAAGCTTGAATCTTTGTAATTGAGTTAGTGCTACTTAGTTCACTTGTTAAATGCTTGGAATTTTCGATACACCAAACTGAACTTGATGTACAACTTTCCATTTTGGTTTGAGAAATACCTTGTTTGGAGAAAAGGACTTTGGTGAACCTGATTGGTTGGGCCCTGTCAGTACTAAGGAGGTGTTGGCTTCTATGGCTAATGAATACTGATGTCTAGCTTTGTGATCGAAGGATGTTACACTTACACCACCTCAGTTAGCTGTATAAGATGGAGATTTATATATAGCACAGTAACTAATCTTATACAGCCAAATTGAAAAGGATGCAAAAAATACTGGTTAATCCATGTGTTTAGCAGATAGAATCCTTGTCTGCACACATCTGGAGTCTAAATATCCGCACATCACTGTACATGATTTGAACATGGAAATCTCTGATCATACACTACTACTCTTCTCTACAAACAATCCCTCTTCAGCTTATCAACCTCAGCTCAAATTTGAACTAGATTGGTTGCTGAGGGATGGTTTTTGTGAGATGGTCTCTGATGTATGGCAGAATACGCCTATCAATGGCTCACCAATAGAGAGGTGGCAAGCCAAGATTAGGTGGTTGCGCCAACACCTAAGAGGGTGGGCGAAGAATGTGAGTGGTGCGTACAAGAAAGAAAAGACAACCATTCTGAACAAATTGGATGAATTAGATAAAAAACCGGAGATTACATTATTAACGCAAGCAGAACTTGATCTGAAACATGTGCTAAATGAGAGACTAGCACAATTACTAAGGGAAGAAGAAATTAAATCGTACCAAAGGTCCAAAGCTAAACACCTTTTAGAAGGAGATGCAAATACAAAATACTTTCACTTCCTAGCTAATGGTAGACACTGTAAAACTCGTATTTTCTAGTTAGAGGATGGGAACAACATAATAAATGGTGATGCTAACCTTAAAGAGCATATCACCACTTATTATAAGACCCTGTTTGGGCCATCAGAGAGCTCTCATATCGTGTTAGATGAGACAGCTACTGAGGACATCCCACAGGTCTCTCAACTGGAGAATGAGTATTTGACAGATTTTTTCTCTCCAGAGGAGGTAAGGGCTGCGATTTTTCAAATGGAACATAATAAGGCACCAGGACCGGATGGTTTCCCTCCGGAGTTTTATCAGGTCTTTTGGATATAATAAAAGAAGACTTGATGGCTCTGTTCATGGATTTTCATTAGGGAGACTTACCATTAAACCGCCTTAATTTTGAAACCATAATTCTGCTGCCCAAAACAAAGGATGCGAAAGTCATTCAGCAATACAGACCGATCTATTTACTGAATGTGTCTTTCAAAATCTTCACTAAAGTCACAGCCAATAGATTAACTACCATACCTCAGAAAGTTATTAGGCCCACTCAGACGGCTTTCTTGCCAGCTCGAAACATTATGGAGGGGGCACTGATTCTGCATGAGACAATACATGAGCTTCATTCTAAAAAGAAAGATGGAGTAATTTTTAAAATTGATTTTGAGAAATCTTATGACAAGGTCAATTGGAATTTCTTACAACAGACATTAAGGATGAAAGAATTTTCACAAAAATGGTGCCAGTGGATCCAAAGATTTACAGAGGGGGGTAATGTCAATATTAAGGTAAACAACCAATTAGGTTCCTACTTCCAAACTAAAAAAGGCTTGAGGCAAGGAGATCTCATGTCGCCCATACTATTTAATATAGTGGCAGACATGTTAGCAATCCTAATTGCCAGAGCAATCCTAATTGCCAGAGCAAAAGAGGCAAGTCAGGTAGAGGGGGTGATCCCAAACCTAATCCAGGATGGGTTATCTATCCTTCAGTATGCGGATAACACAGTAATCTTCATGAGCCATGATGTTCAAAAGGCAGTAAACATGAAACTTCTACTAAGTACCTTCGAACAATTATCAGGCTTGAAGATAAATTTTTATAAGAGTGAATTATTCTGCTTTGGCAAGGCAAAAGAGCAGGAAGCGTTCTATTCACAGCTGTTCGGATGTGTTATTGGAAAATATCCCTTTCGGTACCTAGGCCTTCCAATGAATACTAGGAAACTAAACAACAAGGATTGGAAGATAATTGAATATAGGATTAAAAAAAGACTTAGTGGCTGGAAAGGAAAAATGTTGTCAATAGGGGATGTTTGGTTTTAATAAACTCGGTGCTGTCAAGTTTACCAATGTTTATGATGTCTTTCTTCGAATTACTGAGAGGTGTATTAGAGAAGATCGATTGTTTTAGATCTCGTTTCTACTGGCAAAATGATCAACATAAGTTATAGACTAGCCAAATGAGAAGTTTTGTGTCAACCAAAGGATCAAGGAGGACTTGGTATTCAAGATTTAGACATTCAAAATAGGTATTTGCTAAGCAAATGGTTATTCAAGTTATTAAATGAAGATGGTATGTGGCAGGAGCTTTTAAGGAATAAATACATCAGAGATAAAACATTAGGTAGTTGTGAGAAAAAACCAAATGATTCTTATTTTTGGAAGAGTTTAATGAATATCAAAGATTCTTTTATGGGATTTGGTTTGTTTGAAGTGAAAGATGGATCTCAAACTAGGTTCTGGTAATGATACCTGGTTAGGAAATAAGCCTCTCAAAGATAAATTTCCTTCGTTATTTAATATTGTAAAGAGAAAACAAGATTCTATGGCTAAAGTGCTTAGTTCAACCCCACTGAATATTTCTTTTTGAAGAAATTTAGTGGGGGCAAACTTAAGGGCATGGCACAGAATTGTTGCATCCTTACATGATTTTAATCTAACGGAGCAGAGGTACGTCGTTTTTTGGGGTTTGAATACATTTGATAACTTTACAGTCAAGTCCATGTATGCTGCGTTAATTAACAATGGGGTTAGGTGGTCACAAGATATTTGGCAAATCAAAGTGTCGGTAAAGATTAAAATCTTTTTATGGTATATAAAAAGAGGGATCACTTTAACTAAGGATAACCTTGTTAGACGGAACTGGAATGGTGACATAAGCTGTTGCTTTTGTCATTGTCAGACTTCAGTTAACAACGATAAAAAAAAGGTATGTATTGATGGGATCTAAAAAAACAGGTACACATGGATAAGTTGAGCAATCCACCCATACTTAAGAATTTGGAATAAATTTTTAATCTTCAATACATTATATTTTAGGATTAGGATGGAGGTGGTAGAGGAATAGATATAGATATGGTTACAATAATAACACTTTAACAAGAGGAAATGCAATAATGGACGAAGTTAGCTTTTACAGATGGGAATATCTGCTTGTTAAATGTCATTACTAACTATAGGAATTCCACGTCTGCATAAAACAGACTTTATTTTGATATGACCGACGGCAATAGCCCCCAAAAAAATGACAGATGGAAGACTTAATATACAAGGACCGTTTACAAAAACAAAAGAATTCACCGCCCTGCTCGTTCTATACATCCAACAAAATTTAAGCGACGACGACAGAGAAGTGATGAACCTATTAACTGATTTATTATAGATGGAAAAGGAAAAAAACTAAGACTAGGACATAATAGAAACAATAAAACATATCTTCGTAGAATGTTTTTATGCCAAATTCTTATAGCGCGCTGTTTATTTACTTTTTGGAATACCACCTCCCATGGATATGAATGATCTTTCCGCTAGGTGGTCTAAAGTGTCTTCTAAAAAGTACAACTCTTTGTTATTAACTGCAGCTGCCACGCTTGTTTGGGCAATATGGATAACTAAAAATGAAGTAGTTTTTGATAAATGTAGACCAAAATTTTTTTACAGGTTCTATTCAAGGGAACTCACTGACTAAGGCAGTGGGCAAGTCTGCAAAGGCATGATGACCAGAAGGAGCAGTTGATGCAATTGGGACAGTTCCTAGAGTCCTCAGCCTTATAATTCTTTAGTTCCAGTGGATGATTATCTTCAAGATTTATTGGCTATGTTTAGCATGAATTTTATTTTATTTTAGTGATCTGTGGAGTGGTGCAAACTACGTAAACTGCACTTAGTCTTTGTGCTGATTGGCAGAACGTTGTAATAATGGACCTGATTCTATCTGTTGATAGATGAAGCCGGGTATAAAATATCCATTATCTAAAAAAAATACAGATGCTTTTTTTAACGTACCATAGATAATTTATTAGCATTGGCCTTATATAAAATGCTCTGTAGAATTCTGTTGTCAACTTGGAATGGTTGTTCTGCTATTGGCTTTTTGAGTGTATACTATAGTTTTGACATTTGAGAACTTGGTTTCCAGTATTCTAGGTACATTAAATCCAAGATTTATAATGAATGTTTTTTTAGGTATTCTGTTTGTGCCTGTTATTGTATTGTTTCCCTTCTGTATTTTTCAGTAGCACTATTGTGTATCTAGCTACTTTTAAAAAAAAAGAAGTATTTGATCACTTTTCCACTTACATTAAATATGTTTACCTTAAGGATCTTTCAGAATTGTAGGCTTGTCTCAGAAATCCTAGTGTGAAAGTATCCCTTCTGTAAATTCTGTTTTCTCTGGATGTTTTCTTCAAATTCCAAATCCAAATGTTTTAGTCCATGTACGCTATAGTATCATACTTCTAAAAGGTTCAACATTGACTTGTGCACAATTGCCTAGATTTTGGGTATGGAACAGGACACACACCACACAACTATGTGCCACACACACACACACACTGGAGCTTTGTACTGAAGATATTATGCTTATGTGCCATTGTGCTATGATACGAAGCTATCCTTTACCTTCGAACGTTAAATTTTATTTACTATCCTTTCAACAGGTCCTTAAAAAATATGGAGTCCAAAACTGAAAAATCCTATGATCAGTCCCACCGAGAACTTTGTATCTCCACCATCTGGGAAGAGACAGAAAACATTATCCGATAAAGATGGTGACCAATGTGATGATGCCTCACAACAAGTAGTCATCTATATGAACGAAAAAAGTTACAGGGGAGGAGATGAACAGAGTGCAAGCCAACTCCTAATTGTACCAGCAAAACCATCAAAGCCACGAAATCGTGGATTGGGAAAGGAAATCAGACTCTTGGCTGCTGAGTGTGCTAAATGTAAAAAATGGAGACTTATTTCAACAATTGAGAAGTATGAAGAAATTCGAGAGCAAGCTCTAAAGGATCCTTTTGTCTGTGAAAAAGCCCGTGAATGGAAGCCTGATGTGACATGCGATGGCCCATCAGATGTATCTCAGGACAGCGGTAAGCTTTGGGCCATTGATAAACCTGGCATCCCACGGACCCCTCAAGGATGGGAAAGGTCGATTAAGATAAGAGGTGAAGGAAGCACCAAATTTGCTGATGTGTGAGTAACATTTTCTCTCCGAACCTTAAATCCTTCCTAATTTGACTGCTTATCTCTTAACAAATGGCATTGTAGCTGTTACATATCTCCAATCTTAAGAACTTGTATGCATACTTGTGTGCTATCTGTTGTATTTCCTCTGGTTGACATCTAACCTATGATCCCAGTTCATAGTCCATGGAAACGAACAAACGAAGAAAGAAAATCTAAGTTCTAATTGTTTAAAGAAATGGGAAAATTGGCGTTTTAGTCTAATATTATACAAAACAGTTCTCCTTCAATATATTTATACCTGCAGCCAGTGTTGTTTACCGTAGTCAATCACCCATATTGATATTAATATCATGCTGGATGGTGTTCTAGCACTGACATCTTGGATAAATATGGTAGTGCAATTATTAACATTGTATTCATGCTTTCTGGTACTATTGGTCCTCTACAGGAACACAACTGAGATCAAGCAAGGAAGTGGAGAAGTATGTCAAGTTCCTTTGGTGTTGGTTTACTATTACTTCAATCTCTTCACTTAAAGCATATTGTTGTTCAAGTTCAGTTTTGCATGCATGTAGTTGTCTGATCGAAATTTTTATTTAATTCATTGAACTCCATGCTTGCATAGGTACCTTGAAGAGCATCCAGAATGTGCCGCACAAGGTGTAAAGTTATCTCATTTTTCATTCAAGTCACCTGCACCACTACAAAAGGACTATGTTAGGAAGCGTTCCCAGACAAGTCAAAGTGGTGTTACACCAACAGGGTCAACTGAGCTTCTCCCACCAGAAGAAGGTAATGTATATATTACATAAATTGAGCATCCTACATAATGTTTTCTAGTCGTCTGCCCACTCGTGCTTGATTTTTTGTCAGTTCAAGCAACATCAATTTTTTTCATTGTTTGACTATAAAAAAAACTTATGAATTATCTCATGTGAGCTGTCCTTTTAGTTGCATTAGTTGGTTGTTTAAGACTGTTTCTTGAAAATTCAGGCACCTGAAATGTAGCGACCTCATGGCATGTTTGGGATGTGCCTATTGCTGCATGGTTAGATTAACATTTTCCAAGTGGATAGTAGTAGTTATCTAGATTGTATTTTCTAGTAAGCACAAGAATTCTGGCACGAAGTTACTCGGCAATTGGTTGATGTGTCATGGATTCTGCACATTTGTGTTGCAGCTGCATCCATACAATTGGCTGTTGATATTACAGTTGTGCCTGGGACACTTATGTCCACGCTTCAACCGTACATACATTTTTGTCCTCACTCCAAAGTCCAAACATATGGATTGAAGCATGCTCATTATTCTCATTTGATCCCATGTTTTGTTTCTTGGTTCAGTGCAACCCATCTCCTGGGCACCTCCACCGGCGGATGACAACCCGGAGAACAACATGCAGCTGGTCCTCTACAGTGGAGATCAGACTCAAGTGGTGTAGTCGTCGTCTGAACCGCTAGAGCCTGAGAGCCCGCTGCCTGCACCAGCAGCTTAGCCCAAAGCCACATTCGGCGAGCCCTGCAGGATAATCTTTTGCGTGGTTGGTGTTAGAATGAAACAAAACTATTTGATGCTCCTACAGGGATTGCAGAACTTGGTCCCATGCATTACTACTTGCTAGGTAGTTGCCATGTTCGTGCTGTTTTATTGGTTGGTTGGTTTGGGTGCTGTCAGGGTCAGGTAGGCTTGTTGTTTAGACTGCTACTTGAACACCGCTATGACGACGTGTATGTGTTGTACTTGTACAGTAGCTGCTTCTACTGGGTGCCAGATTGCTAGTCATGGTCAATGAAACTTTGAGATTTTGGGACAACCGACAAGAACGTGTCCTCAAAGTTATATTTAAGGTTTAAGATTTGGAATTGGGTTCTTTTCTTGTTCCAGTGATCCCTTGGGCTCCTTACTTCGCTGACGGCTCATGTTTTCATGTTTTTGGGTTGCACCCTCAAGTGAAACTTTGCAACAGTCCTCCAATAGGAAATTCCTGCTGTCATCACAAAGAAGATCGCTCTTGCTGACATCTCCACTGCAAATCCCAACCTCCTGATAAGCGGTCCCACCTTCACAGTTTTGGTCCGAGAGAGTATGATGATCTATGTGCAACTGTACCATTTTTGGTCCCACGAAGGATGAGCCAGACTTCACATTCGTTTTTGTCGCCCCTTACGATCTTACTCAAGTGTAGACAAGCTAGCCATAGCTAGTTGATTCATTTCTATCTGTAATCAAACATTGCTGGGAGTCCAATGATTGTAATACCTGTACATGATTCCCCTTACTTTCTATATGTTTGGAGTGATGGAAAAGCTTATGCCATTTATTTGCACATATTACAATGTTTCTTTACATTATTATATATTTTAACAACCAGAAAACAAATTTGTTGTAATCTTGGGCAAGTGTGGTCAGTTCAACAATTGTTAACCTGGCTGTAACTAGCACAGAACACCATTTAAAGTGTCCAAGACAAGAAACCTCAACTCAGATAGTTTTCATCATTTGGAGAAGGAAAAAGTCAATTCTTCGTCGCTCAACTATTGCAAAGGTCCGACTTATCTCCCTTAATTATAAAACCGGATATCCAGCTCCTCCAACTATGCAAACCATTTGATTTACCTCCTTCCGCCGTTTTATGAGTTGTTTCGGTGACATGGCAACATGGGCCCCACAGAGAGCAGAGGAAGAGAAAGAGAGAGCACGGAAAGAGTTGATGAGCACATCGTTGGCGAGCCCGAACTGGCTTGGACTCCGTGAATCGTGAACTCTGAGGGGCGCTGCCACGAACGGCAGCACGTCGTTGAGGCCCAGCTCCACGGCGATCCTCCCACTCTAGCGCAGCTCGCCCCCGTCTGCGAGCTGTACGGCCACGCGCCCGGCCCATGCCTCACCGTAGACTATGTTCACCACGCATATCTGCGTCAGGAACACGGCGGCGGCCACGCCGGCTGCACGCACCACACGGCATGCCCAGGACAGGTGCGACTCGTACACCAGCACCCAGGACACTGTGGGCCTCGGCGTCCTGGAGCGCCGCCAGCGTACTGGGCATGATGAGATCCCGCCGGCGTGATGTGGGCGTTGTAAACCTCGGTGGTCCGGGGGCAGCCAAATCGAGGGAGGTTGTTAACACCTCGACACCCTGCTCGGGGAGGCGTGAGTGGCCACAGGATGAGATGAGCGCGGAGGAAGTGGTCGGCGAGAGGGGTGGGGCCGGGGGGCGCTGGGTGGGCGGCCGCCCACGCCTCGGTGACCGCGTCCATGGTCGTGCACGGCTGCGTCATAGTCGCGCACAACGCGCTGGGCCTGGACCTCCGGCGAGCGCTCTTCTCCCGTGCCCTGCCGGAGCTCTTCGCGCTCCCTTTCGAGCGGCCAAGCAGCGGACACCAGACAGTGTCGGACAACAGAAAATCAATATCACAACTATGTGCTGCAGCAATTGTTATCTGCAGCCGCTCATCACATGCGCCCCCTATGCCCATGGTGTGACACGTGTTCATCCCATCCCATCACTTCCAAAGCAATCTCATCACAGCCGTTCATCACATGTGTTGAACGAATATGGACCGTGCGATAGCATGTGCTGCAGCACATAGTTATGTCAAATACACCTTGGTCGGACAAGAGGAGTTCAAAGGCTACATCGGCCAACGCCCCCGCATGAACTGGTGGGAGAGCCTCCGCGTCGGGGAGCCCACCGACGTCGCCAGCGGAACCACCCGGAGTTCTGGTGACACATCCATCGCATCTTTCTACATGTCTCTCTTGTTGCCATCGTTAACTTTTTCATGTTCGATTGCTCTAAACCGACCGACGATGATGTCCACGCGCAGTGAGGGGATCGTGCCGTTCGCCAAGAAAATTATGAAGCTGGAGGGGAGATGGTGGAGACGCTGGTCCTAGAGGGCCTCGGCGCCCGGGTGGAGAGCATCGACGCACACCTTGGCTTGCTCGGCCACGGCGTCCAAATGGCGCACTACGGTGCCCGGAGAGCAGCGAGTCCATGACTCCATGCTGCCGCACTGTGACGACAGCGTGGTGACCGCGATCGTGCAGCACGAGGTGGAAGGCCTCGAGATGCACGTCGGGGACGGGCGCTGGGTCGCCGTCCCTGCCGACACCGGCACCATCACGTTCGCCGCCGGCGAGCAGTTCACGGTACGAGTACGATCCAAGCAATCCGATTCGATTGATTCCTCATTGCCAACCCTCTCGCGCGATTGATTCTCACATGATGCTGACGCCGTGCGTGTAGGTCGTGACGAACGGGCGGGTGCCGGCGTGCCTCCACCGCCTCAGGACGCCGAGCAACCGCGAGCCGTTCTGGCTGCTGTCCCGCCACCGGCAGAAGGACGTCGTGGCGGTGTCCGCGCTGGAGGACCTCGTACAACCCGCCACGAGAACAGTACTCCAAGTGGCGTTTCTAGGAGGAAGGGGTCAAATACGACGATCCGCTCAAGATCTACTGTGGAGTTGACAAGGACAAGGTCGTCGGAGCCATGGCGTGACGATCGTATTCGATTCCGAGCATCTCCGAGAGTTCGTTATTTTTAAATCTTATGATTTGCCAACTCTTAAAAAATTTGTCAAGCTAAAAAGGAACCTCTCTTTAAGAGTTTGCTATCTTTAACTTGCCAAATTGACAAAAAGAAGACCATAAGCTATTCTTTTCCACTTGCATACAACTTTCAGTATACAACCCGGCTTTGTGCACGCAGGAGAAGCAATCGCGACCGTAGAAACCCGGATGGCAAGCCGAGTACGTGCGTGCATATTTGCGCGTACGGAGAGGAGATTTGTCAACTTGCTATTGATGTCAAGTTAGTTTATCAAATTATTGGATGCTAAATTTTGTTGTTTTGCTAAAATTACATAGATGTAAAATTGTTTTACCAAACACTTAGAGATGCTCTGTAACACAGCTTGCTCGCTCAACTGTCCAGCCGAACCTTTATATTTACCAAATAAGTCGCTATCTATCGATCGTTTATGTTATCCCTCCAGCCGCTGCACGGAGTTACAGTAATTAATACCGTACTGCCTACCGATGGATATTCTGTGTGAATTGGTCGAGACCACCAAAATCACTTTGCAGCTTACAGTTTACACACTCGTCTCCTTTGCGATGGAAAGCTAGCTTTGAAGATACTCGCTCCATCTCAAATTGGACGACATTCCAAGAATCTTGAGAGTTAAATCATCTCAAATTTAACTAAAATTATAGAAAAAATTAAAAACATTTATGACATTAAATAGTTATATTACCAAATTATAATTATTGAAAAATCTATTGTATAACAAGTATAATTCCCGTTGCCACATGGTGGTAGGAGCGGCGATGGCGGCGCTGCGGTGCGCGCCCGAGGGTGGCGCGCGGTTGGAGCGGCGGCGGCACAGGTGCGGGTGCTGGTGCTGGGGGCGGTGGCGGCTAGGATTGTGGAGGGGTGAGAGAGAGCCAAAAGCCAAGAGCTAAGATAGATGGGAATTACCCATTTCTATTATTAAGATTCAAGGGTTATAGGACTCCTCGTATTTATAGTCTTAGGAGACTTAACCGTTAAGCAAACTATTCTCTAAGCAATCGGGGATCCTACGGGATCCTCCGTTTTCTATTTTATTTATTCTTATTTTCCTAATTTACCGGGATGACATGGCGGCGAGGTGGAGATGGCGCCCAGGTGCGCTGCGCGCGTGGGAGCAGCGCCCTTCCTCCTGCTCGGTGCGAGCGGCGCCTTAGCCACGGCCCATGACGTCGTTGTTCTCCTCTTGGACCCGAATTGGCCCAATTTCTTCGCAATATTGCTAGGTCGTCGTTGTACTTGTTATAGTACTCCCTCTTTTCTACTCGGCGCGTCCATGCGACGAAATTGGAGGCAATAGTTGATGTTATTGACGAAGATGATGTAGAGGTGCCCGATGACATATTGTTGTTGATGTCGCGGAAGAGGAAGTAGATATTCGTGGTCAGTGCTAGCAGGCCTGCGTCCTGTGGATGAGGGCACTTGATGTCGACGTAGTAAGCGTAGTCGTGGAGGTAGTCGAGGATGTAGAGGTTTGCACCTCATTTTCCGTAGTTATTGAACATGGTGCTTGTCGTAGGGGTTGAGTGTTTGTTGATGTTGAGGAGGATGTAGTACGGGTAGTAGTCGTAAATTGCTGGTGCTGTAGGGACGGTGAGCATGTTGTCTAAAGAAAACTCACAAGGCGTTGTGCCCAATGCGAGTCTCGTCCAGGTGGCCAAAGAATATGTCCCATTGAGAGATGTCATAGACTTGTGTTGGAGAAGGTCCATCTTCCATTTGAGCTCCAATGTGAACATCTAGTTTCCATAGGTATTTTTCTACTAGTTGCGGTTGTTGTTGCTTGTTGACAACAACGAGAACATGATATGGGTAGTAGTATTTCTAGTCTGTTGCCTCCTTGTTCTCTGTCAGGTATATGTGCTGAATTATTTTTGAATAAAAATTGCTGAGGATATAGAGCTACCCATCCAAGCTGATAAATATTTTGTATTGTTGGTCATGGTGAAGGGCAGCAGTAATGTGTTCAGCTCTGCATTCTCTGTACTAGATGCTTCCCAATTCATAGAGTTATAATATGACAGCAAGTGGGGCTACAGAAAAATCATGGAAGAATATGTCTAGTGTTGCATCTGGTGCCTTGTTGGATTTGCTGTAAAAATATTATTTGAAATTTTGGTGGTACCTCTTTTCCTGATTGGTTGATCTTGCTGATCTGATTGCTACTGATAATTTCTTTGCGATTATCCGAGTTGTTGCCTCGGATGTCATGTGACAACTTGTTGCCGTTCGTGTTGTCAGGGGCCGGATTAATTATGATGACTACTGGATAGATGTTGTAGTCGATCTCTTTTAAGGACAGTGTAGAGAATGGCTGTTGTGCTCTTGTTGGTGCCATGAAAAAATTCGGCATCTCGGATTTTGTATCTGGAGGTACTGTTGAGGCTGCTATTGAAGGAGGAAAAAATTGTAGCTGTGACATATGATTTACCTCCCGTCCTAATTTGGCAACCATGCTAGAGTTTGGCATCTCCTTGGGGTACGGAGCGTTGATGTTGCTATGGACGTCAAACGACAGCGTGTTGTTGTCGTGCTGACGGCGAGGGCGCCCTGCAGTATAGCCATGTGCTGCGGCGCTGTTGCTGGCATGGTCGCGGTTGGTAGGCGATGTTCTGCTTGGGTGGCCGTTTCATTGAGCAGGTGGTGGGTGTCGATGGTGACGTCCTCCTTGCTGACGGTGGTGGCTCCATGGGGGTGGTTCTCCTTGGTGCTCGTGGCGATGGTGATGACGTATCCAGTGATGCGTGCTAGCTCGTCCTCTTTGGCCTTGAGGCTTTGATCTGGCACTGTGACATTGTCGTCAATGTTGATGTCGTTGGTGGTGTTCAAATCTGAATCGATCTGAACCATGTTCTATCAACAGGAAGAAATTCATGAGTTCCTAAACTTCACCTGTGATAATGGCGTGGAGCTCCTCCAGGTAATTGTTGATGTTGGTGGCAAAGTTGTCGAACTCGTCCTTCACGATGGCGGCATTCATGGTGATCGCGGCGACCATGGATGATGCCCAAAGGATCGATTAGTCTCCTGATACCAGCGCCACGCGTGGTTGGAGCGGTGGCAGCGCAGGTGCGGGTGCAGGGGGCGGCGGCGGCTAGGGGTGTGGAGGGGTGAGAGAGAGAGCCAAAAGCCAAGAGCCGAGATAGATGAGGATTACCCCTTTCTATTATTAAGATTTAACGGTTATAGGACCCCTTGTATTTATAGTCCTGGGAGACTTAACCGCTAAGAAACTCTAACTCATCCTCTAAGCAATCGGGGATCCTGCGGATCTTCTGTTTCCTATTTTATTTATTCTTATTTTTCTAATTTGTCGAGATGGTGTGGTGGCGAGGCGGAGACGGCGCCCAGGTGCGCTGCGTGCGTGGGAGCGGCGCCCCTTCCTCCTCGGCGTGAGCGGTGCCTTAGCCACGGCCCATGACATCGTTGTCCTTCTCTTGACCTGAGTTGGCCTAATTTCTTTGCAATATTGTTGGGCGTTGTTGTACTTATTACATATTGATACTTATTTGACATCTTAATTATTGTTATTTTATCATATAAATTTGATTAAACTTGAATTGCTTTGTCTCTTCAAGATTTTTGAAATGATTTATAATTTGAGACAGAGAGAGTACAAATGTTGTTCTTAATTCTCAAAAGAGTCAATCAGTTTTAAATTTTTAAACAAATGCATTACTTAGGAGAGTTCATTACAATCAGGCGTCGTTGCAGGAAGCTAAGTGGGCCAAACATGATAATGTAGAGAAGAAGACGCAAAATGGACACAAGTGTGTGCTATATTATTTGCCTCCCTCCTTACATGAATCAGCTCGAAAAAAGTGAAGTGCTGAAGCTATCTCTTCTATCTTGTTCAGGATTTGCTACAATTTCGAGCAGTTGTCTGGTCCTATTCTTCCACGACGCCACCACTTGTTGAACATCAGTCTCCTCGATAATGTGTTAGCCATCTCAAATCGCATCGCTAATGCTATTAATTAGTGCCAAGCCCACAGTGCCGAGCCCACAAGGCCTCTAGCCACCGGCGCTCTGATGATGCCGCACAGAAGTTGGCGCTGCTATCATCACTGTTGTAGCTGGCCATCCCCAGGAATGTAGTACAGGGACGGGGAATCGGTACTTGAAAAGTTTGACCGAGCCAGGCATGCATCCTATACACGCCCGATTCTGGAATGTGTTGCCTGGCCTCCATCCAAAGCCAAACAGGCCTGCCCCAGGGGTCAACTTGGCAACCGTAATGCACCAGATGGGTACTGGCCAATCGTACCTGCATCCACCAAGTTAAAATCTTACCCGTCAGGCTACCCATACCAGTAGACGGGTAGGGATCAGGGAATTCACTCCATACCCGCACCCGACAGGTAATTCTTAACTGACGGGTAACTTGCATTTGACATTACATCCATGACGCCCAAACAAAATCATAAATATACCACACACGTATAATGACATAATGCTCAAAGCTAGACACCACTTCGATGATGGGGTACAAGATTTTGCCCAATAACATATCCACAGGTATAAAATTGCTTCCACATCCGTCCCTTTATCGAGTAACCAGTCGGATATTCGTATTTCAGTTAACCGTTGCCATCTTAAACCAGGGGCTAGGGGGCACTAGCACGCTCATCTGCGCCTAGCTGTGTACCATTCCCATGAATGGTAGAGGCTGGAACCTTGTTCCATTATTAAAAAAAAGCACGCTCATCTGCGCCAAGCTCTAGCTGGCTCCTTCTGCGGACACCAAGTGGCCGAGATAAATGTGAGGTCAAACACCAAAGCCAACCATGTGGTGAGGATACTTGGTTTAAGGTACTCGTCACCATGCAACCTACAACTCTTGATCAGCAAGATCCAGAAATAACTAATTCAAATAGCTTTTGTAAGTCAAACCCAAAAGAAGAATACTCACCAAGGTAGAATAATTTCTAATGTTGGCAACACCAACACATTACACATATGCTACATTAGCTCTGAATCTCTAATACTCTCAAAGAGGGAAAGATCATAATAGATAATAAACATGTCTATAACCTTCTCCCTATTGTGCATGCCAAACAAAGACGTTAAAATTGGGTCTTAATTTATTTCTAGAAAAGTTTCAGAATATCATCCTAGTACTCAACATGATCAACTTGGCAGATACATACATCTCTACAACTAATTCTGCGAAATCCATGTAATTTGAAGTCTGAATCGATAACCATATGAAAACTAGAACATTTGATGTCAAAAGGGTAACAGCTGAGTTCCAAATCCTAGTAAAAATCCATGGAGCACTAGTTTGGTTGCTGGGAGGCTACAAGCTCAAAGTAGATCTTAGTCATCAGCAGTTGTAGCAAATCAGAGGAAAGCAGGACAGGCCCAATTGATAACCAAAGTAGATGTCAATCACCTATTTAGCACAATATATGGCCAGAAAATGAACCGCAAGAAAATCCCTAGCTTGACTCATATTTAATAATTTGATGGCCAATTTAGGCAAAATTCGCAACACAACCAAAATGGCTCATATAATGACTATTTACTTCTCTGTCACTCTTTAAAAATTTTGAATGTTTGGTATAGGCCCATTCCACGATCCCATCTCCAGTTGAAGCTTTGTGACATCCAATTTCTCGACCCCACTCAAAATTAAAAGGATGTTGTATGAATGTGGGATTAATAAGGGTCTAATTTTCCAAGAGGTATGTTTGAATGGAGAATGTAACTTAGTTCAGGTGTCTTGTAGTTTTCATAATAAAATATGATGAAAACAAATTTGCTTTTATGACATTCTATTTAGCTTGAAATTGCGTAGCTGCATTTGTCTAAATAACACCTTGAAAGAAGAAACAGTGATGATTCTATACAAAGAGGCAACCAAAAGGTCACACGATTCTATTTAGCTGGTTGAAATAACTTTTTTCCACATGTACATGTCCTCTATTCGAATACAGGTACAAAATGAAAGAAAAACCATGTTGCGGGACCCAACTTGGGGTTTTCGGCCACCCCAAGTATGGAAAATGGCCCATCCCAACATGTTAACATGATGTACCATACTCCTAGATGAGTTGTCTACAAAAGATCATGGGCCTAGTTGTCCCTTAGAGCCTTGGTGGTCGACCTGTCAATTTGTTTCACCAATTGAGCACAATTTTGTTGTGGAGCAAGGAAGCACACACTCAACAAATTAAAGTGCCCCAGCCATATTTGATGTAAATTCTAATTTCTCTAGATGATGGCTCATGCCTTCCCTTGTATTGAAGGGCCCACAACTTACGTACAAGACATCTCCAAGTGTCCCCACCACTTTGTACCGTCACTAGAAGGCTAAAGAAAGCCTCACTCGCCACCTAGTGGGGAACTAGGGTTTAAATGGAAATGGAGGAGGACGATTGACCCCCTTGGTGCCCATTCCCTAGACACTATCCTCCTCCATGAGGAAACACAAGTGCAACCCATCACTACTATCCATTTCATGATGGTTTGATCTAAGGGAGGAGGATGGAGGTCTTATGGAATGATGGGCCACACCAAAAGTACTCTAAATACCGCCTACACACTCGTTCTCAAGTCATAACCACAAAAGGTAGGGCTACACACTCTATACATAGGCGAAGCCCTGCTATAATAGTAGCATATATAGAAAATAGGGAGAGAGAGAGAGAGAGAGAGAGAGAGAGAGTGAGTGTAGTGTGGAGAAGAGCGGGGCCTTTTGGAATATGTCAAGAAATTTTCTTAACCAACAAAAATATATAGACTATAGACTAACAGAGATAAAAAGTCTACTACAACACCCCCACTGACTAAAACACTGCAAGATATCATCAAGTGAAACAAAATAGGATAATAGTCTTTCGCTGCACCATGGGATATTTTAGTAGTGTTAGTGTCAGCAAATAGAGGTGCTCATGAGCTTGCTTTTTGTTTTTGGGTATGCGAGTTCAATCAATGTCATGCCATACACAGGGGTTTGTAGAACTTTCATCATCATAGTCACTCCTAAAATGTGATATTTCTCCAATAGTAGAAGAAAATGTCTCTAAGATAAAGATGTTAGGTTTCTTTTCTTATTAAATCAAACTTTAGAAACTTGCTTAGTCAATAATTCAAATATAAAATTGGTTGCATTAAGCTTTTATTTCCTAATTGTTTAGGATGGGTGGCACATTGCAAGAAGCTATGTGCCATAGATAAATAAGGCATTCAAGCTGAAGGAGTATGACATGGCATCAAAATTGTATGGTTGGTTAAGTATTAAAACTTTTCTAGGTTTATTACAAGGTAGTTTGTTCTCTTAATATAGTACTCCCTTTTCTAATCTGATTTGAATCATTGAAAAAGAATTGTGTGTTCTTTTAATTCATTAATGATGTCAGTTTTCTAGTTTTGTCTATTTCAATCTTTATCTAAAAAAGTTTTGTCTATTTTAATGTAATGTTTTGATGCAGGAGTAAGTAGATGAATAAAAATGAACTAAAATTGACACTAATCAATAATCACTTATTGTTGGGGAAGCATATATTCTAATAGGCCAACTCCCCCTAGAAGCGGCCCAATACGGGCTAGTGTAATCACTTGTCAATTCTACCATCTTTAGGAGGTCGATTCTAAATTGTCGCTTGCCTATGTAAATATCAAGAGAAAGAGGGCAAGGGGACTCTCCTAGCTAACCCAAGTTCACAGACTCATCTTCCACACTCCACTCCTCCCCAACATCTGTTCGGGAACCGCCTTCCCAATAGTGGTGCCCACCATGCTCGATATGAAATTTTTTGGAGAGCTAGAACTTGGAGACTTTCATCAGCAGAGCCTTCTCTAGCCCAGCCTTCGCCATTGACCTTCATCAGTGGACCTTCGTCGCCCACCTTCTCTGGCCTTCATCCCTGACCTTCGTCGGTGGACCTTCGTCATCAGCCTTTGACCTTCGTCTTCAGACCTTAGTTGACGGCCTTCTCCGGCCTTCGATTTTCTTCGGCAGACCTTCTTCGCCAACCTTTGTCATTGGACCTTCATCATCAGCCTTCGACCTTCGTCTCAGACCTTTGCCGTTAGCTTTCTCCAGCCTTCATCGCCGACCTTCGTCTGTGGACCTTTGTCATCGGCCTTCGACTTTTATTGGTGGACCTTCGTCGCCGACCTTTGTTGGTGGACCTTCGTCACTGGCCTTCTAAGGCCTTCATCGCTGACCTTCAATTCGTTGATGTTCGTCATCAGCCTTCGACCTTCGTCTTTGGACCTTCATCGTCGGTCTTCTCTGGCCTTCGTCACCGACCATCGTCGGTGGACCTTCGTTATTGGCCTTCGACCATCGGCGGACCTTCATCGCCGACCTTTATCACGGACCTTCAATGGCGGGCCTTCGTCATCAGCGTTCTTCGACCTGGCCTTTGTCGTCGGCATTCTCTGACCCGGCCTTCATCGAAGGACCTTCGTCATCGAACTTCTCCGACCCGGCCTTCATCGCCGGCCTTCTCCGTCCTGGCCTTCGTCGCCGACCTTCATCAGAATCTTTCATCACCGACCTTCCTCACCGGCCTTCTCAGGCCCAGCCTTCATCGGCCTTCTCCGGCCTTCTCCGGCTATACTTTCATCACTGGCCCTCTCCCAGATAAGTGGTTCGTCACTCTAAAGTTGCGCATAATTTGAACATGTAGGCAAGTTCACTCAGGTGCCGAACGAATTGTAAGAGGGCAAGCATGAGATTTGTTCTGCTCGTAGCAGGTTTCTTCAATTAGGGGACTAGGAGAGTTAACATGGAAAAAAAAAATCGTTCTGCCAACTTTTCATTTTGACATGGAAATTTGTATGGACTTGATTCTTACGAAATAACCTGGTTGGTCGATGCACTATGCTTCTCAGATAAACAACCCAGTGCTATTAGTACGAGATGTTGCGATAGTTGTAGTAGCTCAGAATGCCAAAATGTGTTTGGAATTGGGGATAATTATGCGGATGAACTGCAACACTTTCAAGCACCGATCGATATTGATTTCGATGGCTAGCGGCCTAGCACACCTATTAGGAGAAAGTGGTTGTCATGGCTATAGCAGCCACCCTCTAGGAGAAAGAGGATGTCAAAGACAAGAACACATCTCGTCGTCGTCGAGTGCTCCGTGAGAGGCGGTGGAGGTGCTGCCGGCCGTGCAGTGGAGGATTTTGAGCTTGTATATTCCAAATAAAAACTGCTGTTTTTTTGCAACCAAAAGTCAAAAAGAAAGGAGCAGATCTTTGTTTTTCTTTCCATACGGGTTCCTGTTTTTTGACATGGAAAAAGAAATTTTGACACGAATCCTAGTTTTGAAAACTTATTTCTTTTTTTTTTTTTACGTGGAGTCATTTTGTTTTCCATGGATTCCTGTTTCTCCACGCAGATTCTTGAAACAATAGTAGCTTGGCCACATGGCAGTGGCCACAATGGCTAGTATATTACAAATTAAGTTCCCTCAGTACAATAGTGGTTAAAAAGTTCAGTTATATACCCTTCACACGGTCAGGAGGGATTTAGTACAATCATCATCTGGAATTATTGAAAACAGTACAATAGTGGTTACGGCACACTTCACTTGGTCACAATGTGGAGCTAAAGAATTCCTGGACAAGAGAAAAACAAGAATTAGAACTGATTGATATGACAATCAGTGACAAATACATCTCACGTACCTTCATGTATTTTATCTTCTGAACAATATCATCGTCATCTTCTGACAAATGAAATGGCAGAGTTTGCAGCTGCACTAGTGGGCTTGAAAGAATTGAAGAAATCCTACGACAAACCAGTCGGTAAGGAATCTACTGCAGTTTTGAAAAATCTAAAACTGTTCCTTACAGTTTTGAATCTACTAGACTACTACAGTTGTGGCGCAAAAAGGAATAATAGAGAAAATTGCAAAGTCACTAGACTAAGATCTACTGCAGCATTCCAGGGGTAATCTGTAGAACAGTTTTAGTGTATACTGTTAGGAAGTGTAACATATTCTGTAAATGTGACACATTGTGACACGGCGATGACCGTGATCGTGTACATGTGATTGTGGTAGATTAGTTGAGATAGAGTCAGGTTGTTAGATCTAGATTATCTCTCCAACTAACTACCTTGTAATCCAAGTCATGTACTCCTATATATAGATTAACACGGATACGTGACGAGCCAAGATAGGCAGTCACGATTGCCATCTCTTTTATGGTAATCGGAGCTACTCTTCCACAGAAACACATCTAGCAATGGCGTCCTCTTCCTCTGCCTCCAACCACTCCCACCATTCGCCATTTGGTGGTTAATGGAAAATGAGTATCATGAGATTGCCAAACAGAGTTGGCAACGCTCTTTTGCTTGTGACTACTCTCAAAAAATAAAATTTCTTGCTGCAGATCTTAGGAAATGGAGAACGAAGAAACCTAAAAACAATGACCTTCTTGCTCAAATAGAAACCCAGATCCTTGACCAGCAGAAGTTGCACCCATCCATGCAGGACCATAATTTGCAACAGCAATTACAAGAGAAGCATCAGGATCTGATGGCCAAGGAGGAGACATACCATATTCAACATGCTAAAAAGAAGTGGGATGTTGCAGGAGATAGGAACACAACCTTTTTTCATCAGGCCATCATCAAGAGGAACCAGAGGAATAGAATCCCACATCTCATCAATCCTGATGGGTCTCATTCTATTACCCCTGATCAGATTGCTAACACTCTTGTCAATTATTTTACAGAGATCTTCACCTCACAGCACAACAACCATCAGACTGCCATGCATCTCTACAGCAACCCTACACGTGATACTGGTACTCACAATAATTCTGGCCCCTCTCGACCAGATAACCGCAGGGACAACTATGCCATAGCCGACCAAAGTACTCAGGAAGAGGAAGCTCTACATGCCAATGATTTATTCAGGTACACCTATTCCATTCCCACTCTCGAAGAAGTCCATGCTATTATCAAGCATATGAGAAGCAATGCAGCTCCAGGTCCAGATGGTCTCAATGCTGCTTTCTACAAGTCATCTTGGGATTGGGCCAAAGATAATATTTACAAAGTGGTAAAAGACTTCTACACCCATGCTCATATGCCTTCTGAAATTAACCAAACTTTTATTTCTCTCATTCCTAAAAAGAATAACCCTATGATTCCTCAGGACTACAGGCCTATTAGTTTATGCAATGTCATTTACAAAATCATTACGAAATCTTTGGCTAATAGAATCAAAAACCATCTTCCTAACTATGTTAGTCAGGCTCAATCTACCTTCATTGCTCACAGGCACATTTCCTCTAACATTATTATTATGCAGGAGATCATCCACTCCTTTAATCTAAAAAGTTGGAAGGACATGGCCTTTATTCTTAAAATTGACTTAGCAAAGGCCTTTCATAGACTTGAATGGAACTTCATATCTGTTGCCCTCCAAAGGTTAGGTCTTAATAATCATTTTATTTCGCTTATCAAAGCTTGTATTTCTTCTCCTACCTTTGCTATTTTGGTTAATGACGAACCTTCAAGGCACTTCAATTCCCAAAGAGGGTTAAGACAGGGCTATCCCTTATCTCCGTATCTTTTTGTTATTGCTATTAATGAGCTCTCTATCAGGCTGCAGGAGGAACTACATAATAGAAATCTTTCAGGCATTTCACTGGGGGTAAATGCACCCTGTATCCATTCTTTCTAATTTGCAGATGATCTCATACTATGTGGAGCAGCCTCATTACAAGAAGCACAGACTATAAACGCCATTCTCCACCAGTTCTGTCAACAGTCTGGTCAAGACCCCTAACCTTCATAAATCTGCTATTTACTTTAGCAAAAATGTCCCTGCCAATATTAGAAGACAAATCAAAGATGTTTTCCCTATCCTTGATCTGCAACCTAATACCATGCATTTATGTCATCCTATGATTTTCAGTCATAGAGATAAAAACAGGGCTTACAATTTCATCTTTAATAAATTCTTTGCTAAGTTTAGTACTATTAAGGCTAATAAGCTTAACCATGCTGGTAGACTCTAATATATCAAGTCTATGCTAGCTTCTATTCCTGTTTATTAGATGTCCACGGTCCTTTTCTCTAAGACTTTCATTGAGAAAATTAACACTATTATCAGAAGGTTCTGGTGGATAGGAGTACAGGAAGAGCAAGAAACTACCCCCAATGCCTACCACTCTTGGGATGATATCTGCAAATCCACTGAGCAGGGAGGACTTGGTGTTAGGGATATGGAGATGATCAACAAGAGTCTTATATTCATGCAGCCTAGAAAATTGCAAATAATAATAACCCTTTTCTTTCAGCGATTCTTAAGGCCAAATATTACGCCCATGATTCTTTCTAGAATGCACCTACTAGGGACCCCAGATCAATATTTTGGTCATCTGTCATGCAAGTTAAAGAAGACCTCGACAACAACTCCACTTACCAAATTCATGCTGGGAACACCTCCATTTGGTCCTCGCCTTGGAACACTATTTGGAAGCAAATTCACGAACACCTAATCTCACCAGTGGTTACCAATCCTCTTACTGCCACGGTCTCAGATCTTTGGGACCCTGGCACTCAAAATTGGAATCACCACCTCCTAACATCTACTTTCAGTGATGCAGCCGTTAGCGCTATTGAAGCTACCCCTGTGGTCAACTCTCACTCTGATGATATTCTTAGGTGGACACCGGCCACGAATGGGTTGTGCGCCACTAAATCCATTTATCGTTACCTGGCCACTCAATAGGCTCATCAGCTTCCCACTAATGGTTCAAGGAGCATCTCTAGTGAAGCAAACTCCATCTTACAAAAGGTATTGAAGAGTAAGTCTATTCCACCCCTTCTTAAAACTTTTGCTTGGAGGCTTATTAGAAGAGCTATTGCTACTGTTGAAAGAGCTGGCAGATATTCTACCCACATTAATCAAAACTGCACTTATTGTGGTGCTATTGAAACTGATCAATATCTTTTCTTTAAGTGTAGTTTGCCTACTAAGGTGTGGTCTACTGCAGACCCTCAGCATTTCACTAATAATATTCCTGATGAATTAGATGGTATTCAAATGAGTTTGCCTGCTCTCATCACTGCTAACCCTTCCGATCATACCTTATTTAGAACCTTATTTATTTTGTGGTATATTTGGAAGGCTAGAAATGACAATAGGTTTCAAAGAAAAACATGGATAGCGATTCAGGTTCACCATGCGGCAAATGCCCATATGAATACTCACCTGCAGGCCATAGGACTCCAGGAACCAACACAACCAATGCCACAGTCTAATCATCAGCCCCCAGCCGACGTTACAAATCAGTCCCAAAGGGGGCCCGGGCAGCTAATTCAGCAACCATCACTCCTCCACCAAGGTACACATTCTTCTGTTGCAGGGCCGGATGTTGATATACTCCCCCATCAGCCCCACAATCTGGAGCACTCGGTTGCTCCATGGAGGGCTCCCAATCAAGGTGAGTGTACCACTCTTGGAGGTCAAAATGGAGAGGACACAAGGGACCGATTCATGGTTTCTTTCCCCATCATGCTGGATGGTTATAGATGCTACACAGATGCTTGCACACAGCCGGATATGCCAAATCAATCTTAGGCAGTTGCTGGTCTTGGTGTATTCATTGTCAACATGCAGGTGAATCCCCCTCATAGCATTTTCATCAAGGCTGAGATGAAAACTTCGTCCTCTGTCATCATGGCGGAGGCAGCAGCAATGGCACTTGCTGCTGAGATCCTACATGCTTTGCAGCTTCATCAGGGCACTATTCTGAGTGATAATCAGCAATTGGTTACCTTTCTAAATGAAAGTGATCTAGATCATCCACCAGACTGGCAAATCAAGCCTTATACTCAAATTATCAGTTCCAGATTGCAAGGCACGACAGCCACAATTAGAAGAATTAATAGAAGAAACAATCAGATGGCTGATTCTCTAGCTAGGCAAGCTCTTAGTGCTTCTAGGCACAATCAGATTAGCTTCAATGGTTCTTGCGTTTATGCAGACCATGAGCTCTTTTGTCCTCTCCTGAGGGCATTACCTTCCGTAACCATTAACAATATAATGGTACTAACAGCAAGCTGCTGTTAATTAATATATGATGTTTCATTGTTAAAAAAAAAGAAATAACGCCACTATTTCAAAGCTACAGATATAATTTAGCGGCGCTAAAATGCAATTTAGCGATCTAGCTGACTTAGCAGCCGAAATAACAAGAGCGTAGGGCTCTCCCATCAGGTACAGCGCTACTATAGCTGCTATTTAAATCCATGGTAATTTCGTTCAAAAAAAATCACATGGTAATAGCTTCTATTTTGGTTAATTTTTTAGTCTGCGAGGACAGGTTTTGACGACTAGTATTCATTAACCTCCCACCTATATATGCGTGACTACGGTTGTGATTGAGAAACTTTTTCATTGGGCGCATAATAAACAGCACTTACATTCACCCTTAGTAATTTCCCGAGCTTATTCTCTATGTAGATACTACTACTGCTACTACTAGCTTAGCTAGTAGACACGGGGTCATGCTAGAGGTGCTTAACTCTTTTGTCTAAAAAATAATTACACAACTCACTTTCTAAGTAGTTAGACTTTTTAAAAATTTGATCAAATGTATAAAAATTATATACTAATACTTATGATGCTTACTATAAGTATCACTAAATTAACAGTTAATTAATATATTTTTGTAATTCACATTATAAATTACAAATATTGGTAATATTTTTTATAAATTTAAAATGGGTTTCTTTGAGAAATGAGATGTTTAGTTATTTTAGGATCAAGAGAATAGCACTGTGAGTCATTAAACTAGGTGGATTCCTTGTGCGTTAACACGAGTATGGAAGAGAAATATAATTTATGAATAGAAAAAAAATATCTAGTGAGGTTAAATAAGGGATGACATGGACTTAGTGGGGATGATGTGAACATCTTGCATAAAAAGATAGAACATCTAATTGGCTATTTAGTAAAAATAATATGGACACCTTGTACGAAGAGAGAAATCATCTAGGAGGGTTATATAAGGGATGATATGAACTTAGTGGGGATGATGTGAATACCTTCTATGAAGAGATAAAATATCTAGTGGGCTACTTAGTAAAAAATACTATGTACACCTTGCATGAAGAGAGAAATTGTCTATAGGGTTTAGCTTTATTAAAGTTATTATATATTCATGCGGGGTTATGCACTTAGTTGATGATTTTTCCCCCTAAACAAACCCTCGCTGGTACCCAGCTACTCCAAGCAAACTTAGGGACTGAGTCCTTCGTGTCTTTTGGTGCTAGATTCAACTAGTTAAAAAAAATTGCCTCTGGCTGAGTGACCACTTTGTACAGATTAGTATATATGATAACAATAGGAAAACCCAAATCAATTTCACATGGAAAATGCTAAAATAAGTTGAAGGTTTGTAGGTTGTAACTTCGTCTGGTCAGTAGAGTATCCTCTTGTCAAATAGAATACATGGCACTGTAAGAATGAACTTGACATTATCACAAATGTATGGGTTCAATGTCTATAGTTCATCTTTCTCCATCTCTATTTGTCGTATTTTCATTCAAGGACCATGTCCGGGCACCGGACGACACATACTCGACCAAATCAGCATACTCCATGCTTCACATTGGAGAGATCAAATTATGCAGTCACAGGCTCATTTGGAAGACATGGGCTCCCCTGCGCATCAAAAATTTCCTCTGGTTCACCTTCAAGAGGAGGCATTGGACGGGTGACAGGTGGAGGTGACATGCGCTCAACGCCCAAGAGTGGTGCTTTCTGTGTGACCAGGGTGTGGAGACGATTGATCCTATTCTCGCCGAATGCATGGTCACTAGAGAGGTATGGTTCTATGTCCTCAAGGATTCAATCGATAGCTCCTACATACAACATTGCATTGGTGGAAGCGCCTTTGAATGCCATTTCATGCCGCCCAATGGGCAGACCTCGACTCCCTCTTCACGCTTACTTCATGGTTGTTGTGGAAGGAGCGGAACACAAGATGATTTAGGGAGGCGGCGTCAAGCATTGCTGATATCTTGCAATTCATCAAGAATGAAGCAGATGTGTGTGGATGGAGGTTGGTGCAAAGGAGCTGGTAGCTCTGGCAAGAACAAACTAGGCTAGATGCTCGCTTCATGGATGTAATTGTTCAAAATGTAGATCATACAAACACTAACCTGTCCTTGTAAGAACCTTTCTATTCTTCTAATACAATGATACAGACTCTCGTGCATATTCGAGAAAAATGGACCATGTCCTAATTAACTCTAAGCAGAAAAATACATGGAGAAAAAACCCCTTTTGCGACAGTAGAAAAGCTTGTTGTGAATTGTGTTAGGCGAAGAGTGATACTCCACCACCTAGGCACCACATTTAAACATAGGTCGTAAGTGATGACGATACTATTTTTTTAAAGATTCAGGGAAACAACTTTGATTTATAATAAGAAGGTAGCAAATAACTATATTACATGTGCGAGGGGTGTTACCGTCCGAAATCTCGAAGGTTTAAGGTTCTATATGAGCTTATTACATACTGAGACGTTATGCAACCGTTCAGCTCCCAAACAACATTTTGTCCACCTTTCGCATGAACTCATGTACCCAGGCATTCCTACTCAACCAGTAGGAGACCGAGCAACCAGATGCAACAACACCGGTTTTGCCTACAAGCTTCTGGGAACTTCCGTCCCAACCTCCTTTGTCTCATGTACTATAATCGTTAGTGCTTAGGCCATCTCCTTGTTGCTTATGTGCATGAGAGCCCAGATTGCCATGGCAGCCTGCTCTAGCAGATCATCAACATATATATCCACATAGGTGGTAAGAGCTACATTATACAAATTTCCACGCACGTAAACCCTACCACTATGCATATCTTCGAAGAATAGAGCGGAAAATATTCTCAGGATTATCAAAATAATCATAAACGTCTCGTTGTCGACGTCGATCTTGGAACTTTTTCCCTCAATGTTATGCTAAAGGTTCCTCGATCCCAACCATAATCCATAGGTCATGCATGACATAATGTTCACTGGTGAGGCTAGTAGTCCTTTAAGAGAGAAATATACCCAGTTCAAAATTATAAGATATTTGGCTTTCCTAGATACATATTTTTATTATGTAGCTGAACTAATTAAATGCATAGCAAATCTATGTATCTAGAAAAGTCAAAAGGTCTTATAATTTGGAAGGAGTGGAGTATATGAAAAGAAGAGACTTAAACAATAATAGTTATTCTGAAGCAGCAAATATTTCATGCTAGTTTGCTAGAGTGTCTCGGAGCAACTTTGTGAACTTGGTATTTACTCCATCCATCCATAAATAATTGCATGTTTTATTTTTTTCAAAGAGTCAAACCATTGTAACTTTGATCAAGTATACATAAAAAACTAATAATATTTGTGATATGTAACAAGTATTACAAGATTGGTATTATTAAAACCTTCTTTCATAATAAATCTATTTAGAGATATAAACATTGATATTATTTTTATATACTTGGTCAAAATTAAAAGAGTTTGACATCTCAAAAAATGAGATATGTAATTATTTGTGGATGGAGGTAGTACTTCAGTCCATTTTTTTAATTTTAAAAATGTTAAATTTAATTAAATCTATAATAAAAATTTCAACATATAAAACATCACTACTAGATATATCATGAAATATATTTCAAGAATATACCTATTTGATATCAGAATTGATTTGTGTGTTTTCTATAAAATTAGTTATATTTAGGATAGTTTGACTTCTAGTAGAAATTGATTTATTTTAGTATTTCTTTTTTTTTTTAAGCGGCCTATAGATGGGCAAGAAGCTGTGTGCACATTACCGGGCGCGGCGAGCTAATTCGCTGGACAGGTTCGGATTCGGGCACGCCCCCATTTTCTCCGGTAGCCGCACACCAGCCAGCCCAACCCGCTCCACAGGAATCTTCTGGAGCAAGGCTGCCATGGCGGACCACGAGGCGGCGGCGAGGGCTCCACCCGCGGCGGTGGCGCCGCTCCCACCGACTCCGAGTCCGAGGACCGCGGCTGCGGAGGCGAAGGCGGCGCTGGGTGACGCCGTCGTCTACGGCTTCCTCAGCGCCATGTTCGTGGCCTGCGCCGCCAGCATCGCCTTGATCGTTGCGCGGTACACCGTCGGCGGAGGCTACGCGTACGCGGTGGTGGCGGGCGTCGCTAGGCACGTCTTCCTTCTAGCGTTTCTCGCTGTGGAGATACTCTGCCCCTTCACCATCCTGGTGCTGGTCTTGCGCCTCAGCAGACGGCAACCTGAGGCCCCCGAGGAGCTGCTAGTGGTGCGTGATTCCCGTTCCCAACCTGTTCCTCGTAGTTTTCCTCCCTGAATAGCCGATCCTCATACTCGTATTGCATTTTTAAGTGCTGGACATGCCATTTTTTAGGGTGCGCTCTTTGCTCGTGCAGGTTGAGGGCGTGCACGTGACCTTGCAGATACATGGTCTAGAGCACCCTGGAGCACGCGGCGGGCGTCAGGGCACCGGCTATGGCCTCATACCGCTGCTGGTCTTCGTCGTCTTCTCGATGTTCATGCTGCTGGGCCTGCTGATGCAAGAACGCTCGCCTGCAAAGGACTGCTGTGGCCAGACCGATGCGGATGCCTTCATCAGTGACATTGGAGGCTTCGTTTGCTCTGTCATGGTCATCTTTACCTTCATCCCGCATGTGTTGATCCAGCTGAGGAACATGCCGAGGTGAAGTGTGGCAACACCCAGATGCTGTGACACCTCGGTGCACGGTGCAACGTACTATACATTTCTCTGGTATTATGTGGTTTTGAATTGCTAATGTGGTCTTAATCCTCTGGTTGGTTGGTGACGACTGGCTCCCTAAGATACTAACCCTGCATCATAGAAGTTGAAGTTCAGGCATAGAGTCAGAAGGATATATACTTTGCTCACTCATCTATAATCTCCTTGAGTTTTAATGCTTAGCTCATGTTGGAAGTCTGATGCTGCTGTGAATTCTAATGTAGTCATGGATGACAATGACAACGTATTTTTCAGTTGTGGCTTGAATTTCCAAGTAAACAGCATGAGAAAATTTCTTTCTGTGGTCATGACTTATCTTTTGCAGTTTTGCTATTTTTTAAATAACAATATATGCCTCTAGGTGTTGTGGATTTACATATAATTTGTCTTACCAAGTTATTTTTCATAGAGTTCAGTAATTGTTTTTGGTTAATTAAGAGTATCTTCCTTCTGGAGGAAATGACATTGTTGCTATTGAGAAACCCCAATTGCTAGTTAAAACATGAATGCCAAGAATGCCTTGATCAATAGCTTCTCAACGATTTAGTATCCAGTTTCCATTTAGTACCTCTTCTTCATGTATGCCATCTCAGTTTGCATCATATGGTACCTACAAGAATGCAGATTTGTGCCATTTCTGCAAAACTTAACTTGATTTGCTAGCAAACTGAGATATGCCAGTCTACTTTCTGGTTGTACATTTGACTTTTTAGCTAGCTTCCTGTTCTTATGCTGTGATATTCCAACACCTTGGTGCACCGTGCAATGTTCCATACATTTTTCTAGTACTATGTAGTTCTGCATTGCTAATGTGGTCATAATCCTCTGTTTGTCTGGTGACCAGTGGCTCGCTATGATACTAACCCTGCATTATAAAATTGAAGTTGAGGCATAGAGTCAGAAGGATACTTTGCTCACTCACCTATTATGTCCTTTGAGTTTTAATGCGCTCAGGTTGAAAATCTGTTATTTAAGTTGCTGTGGATTCCAATTTAATCACAGATGGCAACCACAATATTTTCAATTGCGGCTTGAATTCCCATGTAAACAGCATGGAAAAATTCTTCTTCTTAGGCCATGACTTATCATTTGCTATTCTTAAATAACAACATGCATCTAGGTGTTGTGGATTTAGATATAATTTGTTTTACATAGTTATTTTACATAGAGTTTAGTAATTTTTTTAACTAATTAAGAGTATCTTTCTGCTAGAGGAAATGACACTGTTCCTATGGTTAATATATTGAGACACTCAATTGGTAGTTAAAACACGCATGGCAAGAAGGCCTCGGTTGTTCCTATAGTTAATATATTGAGACACTCAATTGGTAGTTAAAACATGGCAAGAAGGCCTCGGTTGATAGCTTTTGAACAGCCTTGATAAGGATAAAGACCCTCCAAATTTCTATGGGTTGTGGGACCATTTTTCAATCCTATCTAAGCTGGTTGTGGGTGGGGTGTGTGTGTGTGTGTGTGTTTGGGGGAGGGGTTGAGTTGAGAGACCAGTTTCCATTTAGTACCTCAATGTATGCCATCTCAGTTTGCATTATATTATACCTACAAGACTATGAATGACATATGCCATTTCTGCAAAACTTGATTTGCTAGCAAACTGACATATGCATCTACTTGGTTCTATATTTGCTTCCTGTTGTTAATGCTGTGATATTCCAAGTTCCAATTCTGTTCTTGCTAGATCTGTCTGCAAGATTATTTTTATTGATTATTTGTCAGGTGTTTCTTTTGCCTTGTTTATGTTTAGTGATCCTAGCCAGTCTATGTTAAATTGGTAAATAGTAATAAATCATGTTTACTGCTCGCAACCAGTGAGAAATTTTGGTACTAAAATATTAAGATTATCCTAGCTTCTATCTTGTAGGATGTAACTGTACTTAAGTTATTTTTTTAGTGTCAACGGGGGTTATATCATTGATCTGTACTTAAGTTATATCATTTGGCATTGTTTGTGATTGACTCTTCTGGCTTTTGGTGAATGAGAGAATGAATTCAGATTCTATTTGATCTACATGCTTCAATGCTTGCTCTATTACCAACCAATTTCAGATATTTCCAGATAACTACCATCTAGTATCATCCCAAACATCCTACTGGTTGCTGGCCTTGTTTGTTAGAACTAGCATAATATATGGACCTCTATAGCAAACATTCTTTGATGTCATTGTTTTCCTAAAATGATTCTCACTAAACTACAAACTTTTGACCAGATTGGAAAGTTGATGCAGTTCATAGATAAAATTGGCAATGATTCTATCCAGTCATAGTAACATTTCTGCTAGACTTCATTATTTGGATGATGTAACATTGCTTTTTTCGTCCAACTTCCTGTAATTGCAATCAGTGACCTGGTAGCTACTCCGTGCCTCACTAACCAATATTGGCGTCCAACGCTTCATTGAATTCATCGGTGCTCGCTATCCTGATGAATTTGGTAAACGGTGTGTAGAGTTAGCATCTTCTTTGTAGTAGCTACTTTGCAGTTTATATTTGCCAGTGAATTGAAGTAATTCTGGTCGACTTATAATCTGTGTCTTGTGTTCTGTTTCATTCTAGGCTTTGATGATGTATCATGTGTATAATATTATAAACAGATAATGATTGATATGTTGCTGCCTCACCGTTATGTCCATTTTTTTGTGAAAGGAGTTTTACTCAGACTTTAAGAAAGCCAATAAAAGTTCATACAGATTGGGGATACCAGTTGGAAATCCACAGCACAAATATCCAAAACCCTTTCCCCCCAGTTTGTTATGATCGACAATTTCTTTAGTTAAACTGATATTTACCTTTTGTAATTGGAGTTATGAGACACACGGCATTTCGCTGGAGTAGAAGAACTTCTATTTGTCTCCTATGTCATGGCATTGTGAGCGACCATAAGGGATTTGAAGTTATGAATGGTGATCACACTTAACATGTCACGACATACAGTTTCCATAGCGAAGTTTTCCTCTTATGGAAACACTACGGAAATGCCAGGAATATGCTTTTTTTTCTTAATTTGGTATATTGTGATCAGGAGATTAGTTTGCATATCGAAGTGTTCCTTTTCCGGAAACACCACAGGAAATGCCAGGGCATGCTTCTTTTGCCACACTAGCTTGTTCCATTTCACAGGTCACAATTTAACAACGATTGGGAGTCGCATTTGCATGTTGATACAATTCCATTTCATCTCGTCGCGTGCTGTTTATTCCGGCGCTTGTTTGTTTGCTGTTTTCTTCTCGTTTTCACTGTTTTGCAACATCAACCGGTGTGAGCAACTGTCTAGAGCGCTTTAGAGCATCCCGACCAGATTGAGAACATCCAGTTCTCTATACGCAGCTAAAGGAAATAGACAAAGCAAAATTTTATAATATAAGAGAACTATGATCCAGCAAATTAAGCAAATTGAGAAGACTTCATTTCCTTTATTCTCCTAAGAGGCTAGGCTTGCATGTCAATTGAACTCCTTCTCCGCAACAGCTTGGTGGTGCTTGATGGCGTCCGTGGCTGCCCCCTTGGTGTCGAGGAGGACAGCCCACATGTAGCGGGACACGTCGTCGACGAGGAGGAGGAAGTAGCGTCGTCCTCCAGGTGTAGCCGGTGTCACGGGGCCACACAGGTCGCCGTGCACAAGCTCCAGCTTCTCCTTAGCGCGGAAGCTTGCTTGGCGGGGAAAGGACAGCCGTCGCTGCTTGGTGAGGACGCAGGTGTCGCAGAACTGCTCCACATGTCGACGCACGGCATGCCCTGCACCATTTCCTTGTTGCCGAGCTGCTTCAGGGCCTCGAAATTGAGGTGCCCAAAGCGCTTGTGCCACCGCTAGGCCTCATCGTCCCGCCGAGCTGCAAGACAAAAGGGTTGCGCCACCTGTACGTGAAGAACATAGAGGCGGTTGCTCCCCCTGTTCACCTTGGCGAGAAGTCGGTGACGGGGATCCCAAATGCGAAGCACGCCGTCGTGGATCTCCACACGCGAGCCGTTCTCATCCAGCTGTCCCAAGCTGATGATGGAGTTCCTCAACGCGGGGATGTAGTAGACGCCGGTGAGCAGCCGGTGCTCGCCGTTCTTGGCGACGAACATGACGGAGCCGGCGCCCTTGATCTCCACGGCAGAGGCGTCCCCGAACTTGACAGAGCCTCGAACGTCGGAGTCGAGCTCGGAGAAGAACTCCCACCGGCCTGTCATGTGGTGGGTGGCGCCGGTGTCGAGGCACCACCCATCGATCTTGCTACCGCTGCCGGACCCGCTGCTGAGGAGGGCATGTGCCTTGAGCTCGTCGAGGTGGAGAAGGGCCGCTGCAACCGGTGCTGCTGGAGGTAGCTCGGCGCTCGCATGTGCCATGAACAGAGCTTGTTGCTCCTCCTCTGCCTGCGCGACGTGGGCCTGGGCGCGTCGTGGCTGTCTGTAGTCCATGTCCCAGTGACCAGCACGGCCACAGTTGTGGCAGGCGTCATCTTGTGCCGGCTTGGGCTTCTCGGCCCACGCCGCCCTTGCGCCCCGGCCTGGGCGCCTTTACGTGGCTTGCCGCGCTTGCCACGCTTGCGGCCGGCTGTTGCGGAAGAAGGCTCCCCCTTCTTCTTATCACCTTGGCGGCAGCTCACTGCTCCCGGGTGAGAAGGAGCTTCCCACCAACGGTGGCAGACCCCGAGAAGGGTTGTGGCTCATCACCGTCGACATCGTGGAGAGGTCCAGCAGGGACTCGATTGAGCGAGCCATCTACCTGTACTTCTCGGGGATGCAGCGAAAAAGCTTCTCGACATCTCTCTCCTCGCTGTAGGTGTCATCGCCAAACTGCACCAACTTCTGCAACAGAGTGTTGAGACGGAAGCAAAATCATCGACGTCCTCACCAGGCTTGAAGGCCAGGTTCTCCCACTCCTTGCGAAGTGCCTGCAATGTGGAGTTGCGGGCGTGGTCGCTGCCGATGCGTGCTGCAGCAATGGCGTCCCAAGCCTCCTTGGCAGTCCGCTTGCTGATAAGCGAGAACTGCATCTCAGACAGGATTGCAGCAATGAGGGCATTCAGTGCCCGTCGATCCTGGTCGTAGTCGACGTCGCCGTACCGGACTGCCTCCCACATGTGCAGCACCTGAAGTCTCACCTTCATCACCGCAGCCCACTCAACATAGTTGGTCTTGGTGAGGGTAGGCCACCCACCACCGGGGCCAACGTCCCTGGCAACATCCTGGTACCCGTGGTAGACACGGTACCGGTCTGGGGAGAGAGAGCCACGCTGCCTACGATGGCCGTGCTCTTCCTCGACCCGTCCACCGCCATGCCGGTTGCCCTCGTGTCCGACACGGCCGCGTGTGCGCTGCTCCTGGCGCTCGAGCCAAGCGTTGGCTCGGCGTGCAGCACGCTCGTCCCGCTCGGGGAAGTCCTGCTCACGGTCCAGTTCGGCGTCCAGCCGCACAGCAGCCTCCCGCAGACGTATTGCCTCCAGTGCCCGCTCTTCGCGGGCCGCGTGGTTGGGGTCGCGGTTCCTTGCACTCGGAGCGCCGCCGTCGTCGTGCGCGCCACCTCCAGGAGCGTCGCCGGGCTCGTGGGCGCCTCCTCCAGGAGCGTCGCCGGGCTCGTGGGCGTGCGCAGCTGCCCACTGCACCGCTCGCCCTCGCCCTGCCTGCCTCTCCAGCTGCTCAAGGTCCGGGTCGGCGCTGTCATCAGCAGAGATGGAGCTGCTGTGACTGCCGTGCAGGTCCTCAACCTCCTCTGCGGCTGCACGCGCTGCATCCGCAGCTGCTGCTGCCTCCACCTCTGCTCTGGCTGCTGCCAGCTCCGCTTGGGCCAGCCTCGACGCCCTCGCTGCTGCTGCAGCGGTTTCTGCCGCCGCTCGCCTGCGCTTCTCTGTTGCGGCGAGGTCGGCCTCCTGCCGACGCCGCGCGTTGGAAGCGGCCGAGTGCTGAGACTGCCCTCCTGTGGTCATGGCACGCTGCTGCACGAGGGGCAGAGGCTGCCAAAACAGCTGCTGCTGGCTGGGGCTGCTGCGAGGCAGGGAGCTCGACTGGAGAAGGGATTGAGCAGGAAATGCTCAGGTTACAGGATAGTACAGCTTCGATACCACTTGTTAGTCTCTGGATCCTTGCTCTAGGTGTGAGCAGGATCCTTACTCTCATCGAGAGGATAGCACACAGAGATCTCAGAGTTGAGGCAATTTTCTGGGTTTATTTCTCACACCATGCTATGCCAACCTTAGGGGTTGAGGATACATATTTATAGGCTGCTAACCAGCCAAGCATATGCTAAGATGCTAGTCTAAGATGCTGTCCTAGATGTTGTCCTAGATGCTAGTCAAGATGCTGTCCTTAAGATGCTAACTGCTGTCCTAAAAGCAGTCAAGGATGCTTTTACAAAGGACACAAGGACACAAGGACCATGTGCTCTTGCAGCACACACACAGGGACTTATCCATCAGTCAAGGCACCTTCCGTGCCGTGCGCCCTGTCGAGGCCCCGCCTTGACTCGCGGTCGGGGCTTTCCTCACGCTCGAGGCCTCCAGACACACAGTCGCGGTGGGTCGAGTGGTCGAGGACCCTCGTGTCGAGGTCGAGGCCCTTCCCACGATCGAGGCTGCCGGCCCTGCGGTCGAGGCTACCCCTCGCGTGGCCTGGGACGATGCCGGCCCTCGAGCAGTTTCGAATGAAGCCGCCCCTCCTCCAAGCGGTCTAGGTGGGTCCGCCATTTCGGCCGCCGTCGATTCTTTCGCCTCTCTCGCCGCTGCTTCCTCGGTCCCTGGCGCATCACCATGGCCATGGATGACCAACTGCTCTATGATGAATGTGTCGCCGAGTCCGCCACCGACTTGCTCGAGTCCCTCCGTGTCCGGCCTGTCCTAGGTCCACGACGTTGCTTCGTCGAAGACCACATCCCGGGACACCACCACTTTGCCGCCGATCGGGTCATATAATCGATAGGCTTTTGACCCCTCCTCGTAGCCTAGGAACACCATGCGCGTGCTCCTATCTTCCAGCTTCTCGAGGCCCGGCTTCACAGACTTCACATGACCGATACAACCGAACGTGCGCAGGTACGAGACATTAGGCTTGCACCCATGCCACGCCTCGTACGGCGTCTTGCCCTTGAGGGCTTTGGTCGGGGACAGGTTGAGGATGTGCACTGTGGTGGTGACCGCTTCTCCCCAGAATGCCGCTGACATCCCCTTGGCCTTCATCATCGAACGCGCCATGCCGACGATGGTCTGATTCCGGCGCTCCACGACACCATTTTACTGCGGCGAGTAGGGTGCTGTGAGGTGTCCACCCACCCCCTCCTCGACACAGTACTCTAAGAACTCGAGCGCCGTGAACTCGCCGCCGCGGTCAGTCTGGAGCACCCGCAGCCGCTTGCCGCACTACGCCTCCGCCCGCGCCTTGAAGCGCTTGATGGCATCCGCCGCGTCGCTCTTGCTCGTAAGGAGCTGCAGTCATCCATAAGCAGGACGAAGTACCTCTGTCCTCCATACGTTGGTGGTGTTTGGCCCGCAAAGGTCCCATGGGCTAGCTCGAGGGGTACCGTCGCGCGGTATCTCGCCGTCTTCGGGAATGGCAGCCGCCTCTGCATCCCCGCTAGGTAGCTGTGGCAGAGTTTGCCGGCGTGCTTGATTTCTGAAACCCGGTAACCATCTTGCCAAGCCAGCCAAGAGCGTCGAAGCTCAGATGGCCGAACCGGCCATGCCACAGCCACGGCTCCTGCGTGCACACCGCTGCCAAGCACACAGGATGCTCCACCTTCAAATCGAGAAGGTAGAGCTGATTCGTGGAGCGCATTACCTTGGCGAGAAGACACCGCTCCTTGTCCCTGATCCGCAGCACGCCGTCTCGAATCAGCACCTCCGTCCCGCGCTCGTGAAGCTGGCCCAGACTGATGATGCTCGCGCGAAGCTAGGGGATGAAGTACACGTGTGTCAACGCGCGCTGCTCCCCATTTCGGCAATGAAAAATGACCGTGCCTTGGCCTTGGATGTCCACCCTCGAGCCATCCCTGAACTTGACCGTACCGGTGTTGTTTGTGTCGAGGTCGGTGAAGGCGGTGCGGCAGCCAGTCATATGGTTGCTCGCGCCGGAGTCGAGGTACCACCGCTGCTCCTTCTCGTCGCCGACTACGGCCAGATGTGCCTGCGCTCGTGGCTCGTCAAGTTCGACGGCTTGCGGCGCAGTCCTCTGCTCCGCCTCTGCCTCCCCTGCTTCGCCTTCGTACAGAGCGCAGTACTCACCCATCAAGAGCGCCTGCTCTTCGTCGCTGTCTTCCTGTGCCAGGTGCGCCTCCTCCTTCTTCTCCTTCCTCTCCGGGCACTCGCGAGCCCAGTACCCCACTTTGCCGCACTTGCAGCAGGCGTTGGGGGCAGTGAACTTCTTCTTGCCCTTCTTCTTGTCCGCCGGAGCCTTCCCCTGCTTCTTGCCGCCGTTGCCGCCGCGGTCACCACCGCCACGACTGGAGCCTTCCCCGGACCGGCGCTTCTCCTTCATCCGTGCCGTCCACTCCTCCTCGGTCAGCATCAGCTTGGGCTTTTCCTTCTCCGACGGCGCAAGTCCGCGGCTCTCCACCACCCGTGGCCTCCCTGCCACATCATCGAGAGACAAAGTGGAAATATCCAGCATTGTCTCGATGGACATGGCGAGCTGCGAGTACTTGGGGGGCACCACGCAGAGCAACTTGATGACGAGATCCTCGTCCTCCAGCGGCTTGCCGAAGGTGGCCAGTTGAGCGGCGAGCGACTGGAGCCGCAGGGCGAAGTCCTCCACCGACTCTCCGGACTTGAACCGGATGTCGTTGAACTCCTGGCGTAGCTACTGAACCTTGGCCTGCTTGGCTCGATCCGAGCCGATGCAGAACGACTCCAGCATCTCCCACGCCTCCATCGCTGTCTTCTTGGCCCCATGCACCTCGTGGAACTTGCTCGGAGTGGACGCCATGAGCGCCTCCATGATGCCCACCTCTGCATCCTCTCCGGCGTTGCCAGTCTTGACGGCCGCTCACCAGTGTCGCGCGCGGAACTTCCACTTCATCTAGACAGCCCACTCGCCGTAGTTAGTGCGGGTGAGCATCGGCCAGGAGTTGCTCCCGCCATACTCCCTCACCACGCGCACCTCCACCGGCTGCGCTACAGGCTGGAGCTGCCTCTCCGCATCTCCGCAGCCGCCCTGCAGCGCACCTGTGCCCGTACCAGTCTTCGACATCGCCGGGGGTGAATCCTAACAATGTGTACGGCTCTGATACCACGTGTTGGCGCTAGAACCTAGCACCTACGAGGGCGAGCAGACCTGCTCGACCCCCCTTGAGTTCCTCCCTGAGCCAAGGAAGAAGACGAGTCAAGCTCTCAACACACACAGAGCACACCCTCTGCTCCTGCGTTGGCTGAAACAGAGCCTGAATATGGTGGCAAAGAAGCTGCCGATTCCATTGCATTGCATAGAATTTATATACAGTCCTCACCCACTATCAGGTATACTAGGCATGACCACAGTTCTCAACTATTCCTAGTACTATTCTAACATTAGCTCGAGACGTGGCTGATAGAGCCTCTACAGGCGCACGACCTAACGCCATGCTGCTACAGGACCAGGACATGGTCGGCCTCGACATGAGCTGACCACTACATGTCCTTGACCATGTTGAGAAGTGAAAGATGGGATGGCAGCAGATTATGTCCAACACAGTACCATAATATAGTCATCTGGTGGTTGCTTTCTATTCAGTTAATTAATAGACCTCATGTATTCATGGATTTGCAGTCTTCAGCAATTTATCATTTGTATTTGATCTCAACGAAATAGGAGGCATAAGTTCTGCAGCTATTATTTAGAAACATCAGCTATCTATTCATCTGCAGTAGCTCTTATTTAGGAAGGTCTTATTTTATTGAATTCAACACCTTTGTTTGCCTACTGGTATGATTCTCATCTGAATTTGCTATGTTGGTTGTGATAGCTGGCCGACAATGGAGGACTGCACCCCATGCTACCAGAAGGCTTCTGTTTAGCCCCGTTCTACTTCTGTTCACCTTTATGTCAACTGTTATGCACTGCAAGTATGATGAAAAATGCTGATGGAGAAGAGTCTCTCATGTGGAGGACAGTGGGCTATGTGCTCTTTGATATTGCATTGTTTGGAATTGCTGTTACTAATGGCTTTTTATATCATAACCTGGTGATTGTGGTGACAGTCCCCAGGGTGGCAAAGGATGAGTAGGATGTGAATGCTATAATCCAATGCATATTTATCATCAGTAATATATTTTTCATTGTCACTCTAGTGTATTTGTACTTTTATTTCTATTATTACAATTCTTTAGGATGTTGCTTTGCACAGTTTCGTCTTGTTTGACTTTGTTTCATTGGTCCCTTGAGCTCTTTTTGTAATACGTTAATGTGAAACTGAATTAGTAAAATTTAGTTGCGGCAAAATTGGGTGCTCCTCTAATTTGCTAGCAATTACTTGTAGACATCTAAATCCGTTGTTGTAACAACGGTTGTGTTCATTTGTACTCAGCTCTTGTTTCATTATGGTGGCAGATTTCGCTGCTCTTCCTCTCCTGTTATGCTGCGTGTTAGACCCTTTCTTATATTTTTTTTATCAATCCCTTTCTTGTAGTTTCGTCACTTTCCTGATGTAATGTAAATATAACATCAAACATCGCAAGGAGTTTCTTTGCAATAGCCAATTAGTTTTATTAAAAATAAGTTTCTATAAACACCCATGAGTTTTTACCATGTCTCTTGTCGAATAACTTAATGAAGTGTTACCAATTAGGCCAGATTGCTAGTTAGACATGACTTTCTTTTTATGACCCTAGTTGGGTAATAACTTCTATTGTTCTGTCTTTTGTAACCTAAGACATACATGATAAATTCAAGCTTGGTAATCCTTTGAACTGATACCACACATGATAATTGGTAAACTGCTATTCTTGTCTCATGTTCTCTAAAACTTGATGTTGCTAGTTATTAGTTGTTGTTAGCACTTCCACAACTACTCTCATGTTTACCTTAGGTCTCACTGTATTCTAATGGATTGCAATTGCTAATAAAATCATAATGACAAATGGTACCTAATGGTCAATTTCATTTTTAGAAAGAACTATTAGAATATTAGGCTATTCATAGTCTAATAAGAACTATGTTTTCTTATACTTCCATTTCTGTCCATTAATTTGCTAGATTCTGCTAATTAGCATGATGTGAATTGTGACATAAGTGGCAATCTTCATGTATTACTGTTTAAGAAAAAATGTAAATTATATTTTCATGACCAAAGAATTAAGGATATAACCACATTATATTGTTAATGGTGTGCTATCCTACAGTGTAGGTTCTATTGTATTTGTATATCTTTGGGTAGCTAACTTTTGATTGTGATGTGTTTTATCACTTAGTTTTGCTCTTTTGTTACAAGTATAGCATTGAAAATCACCGTATTTAGGAAAAACTGCATGTAGAATCTTACATGGGGGCATGTTCACTGCAAGGGCCTAGTGTGATGTGTTTTATCACTTAGTTTTGCTCTTTTGTTACAAGTATAGCATTGAAAATCACCGTATTTAGGAAAAACTGCATGTAGAATCTTACATGGGGGCAGGTTCACTGCAAGGGCCTAGTTGGCTGCATGTGTCATTCTTTTATTAGCAGGGTTGAAGCATATCCTTATAGGCCACAGTATCCCAATGGAATGTGGGTACATATTTACAACCTTATGTGTTCTGAACATGTGTCTTGTACTGATGTCCTAAGATACGCTGTTGCACCATGTGGTAAACTGCAACTCAATTTTATGCACCAGGTATCTTGTAGTAGGGCTCTCGAATTAAATTTTATATGCACTGGGTATCTTGTAGTAGGACTCTCGATTAACCTCAGTAGCTTCGAATTTGCATTGTGTGCATCTTGTCTATTGCTACCTTCCTTGTAATTCGCTATATATATTCACAAAGTAAATTTTTGTATAATTACCATGCCCTAGTTGATGTATCATGAACTGTTTGCTGTTTACGATGTATGGGTTGCCATTTTATCTCAACAATTGTTTTTCTGATAATTTCTTGATTCAAAACTTCTGAAATTTCCTTCTTTTCCTGTTTCAGTATCTGTGACACACGAACAGGTGCAGAAAGTCCATTGAGTAACAAGACCTGGAAATGCTATTGAATTTGATGTGTTTACCTTCAAACCTTTTGGAGCTACTCTTGTCATAATATATATGTATGACTCATCTAGCCGCTAGCATACCAGAAGATATTCTGTTTTTGTTCTCTTAGGCATCTCATGTGAGCAATGACTGTTTTTATATGGCCCAGTAGAGGTTTATCTTCCTTGATCCTTGGACTTCTATGTTAATTAGTTATGATGGTTGATCAGGCTTCAACAGCTAGTTTGGTACTGTATACACATCTTGTGAGTTTGGTTGATAGCTGAGTATTGTGTTTGTGTAACTCGTTTGTTGAATTTTCACCTGTGGCACAATATTTCCTGAATTATGAGTGCATTTGGATCCAAGAAATGTTTCAGTTTCTTGTCAAAATCGGGAGAATCACCTCCAAACAATGTTTTTAGTGAGTGGCTTGGAACTTAAACACCAATTTCTACTTGCACACAAGCTGGTTTTGCACAGATTCTAATAACAGCGCATCCTACTTCTCTTTTTGAGTTAATCCTTTTTAGTGCAACAAGTTAAATTGTTTATATTTAAGTTATTCTTCGTCCAAAAAGGTTTAAAATATATATATTTTGGAATCAACTCCGATCAAATAAAACATCTCACCAGTTTCTAACCTCCCAACGATGAATCAACTCCCATCATGTTGATACTGTGGAGGATAAAGGACCCGCCAGGCTCCTTATGCCGGTGTTCACCTGCTGGTACATCGATGACCTTTGCGGGATGTCGACAAGGTTCTGCATACAAGTCTAGCAAACGCTTGACTGCATCATGCTCGCGCCGAACGGGCATAGGTCTTTGTAGCCCTCCCAGCATCTCCTGGTTTGCAGGTGTTGATGTGTTATGCTCATTAAGATCTAAATAATCCTAAGTTTTACATTAAAAGTTTAATTATAAATAAATTCCTTTTACCTTTGACCTTTCTAATAAATAAGGTAAGCTTTGTGCTTGGAGCCTTGTATAGGTAGAACATGGATGTGAACTCAACCATCATTTTATAGTGGCTATGCTTGACAATGTCCCGAAGTATCTGCACTAAAATGAGCGTGAAAATGGTTCAATAAGAAGAAATAAAACTAGGGCATGACCATCTTCTAATCTTTTATAGACCCACACCATCGATTATAAATATGGTTATTCATAGCTTATACCATGCACATTAGTAACTCTTATGAATCAACATGGATGGTTGTTTAGTTTCACAATTTGAATTCACCTTGTTTTGCAAATCTCTAGCTTTTTCAAACAGATTTGGTTGTAGTTAATTTTATAATATGAAAGTTGTCATATGGTGATAAGCATTGACTATTGCACCTTGTATGCCCCCTTTGGAAAGAAGGATGTCCAAAAAGTAGGAATAGAAAAAAAACATAAGAACTTAACAAGAATGTGTGGCGTCCTACTCATGTTTGAATCGAAGTTTGAAACCAGGCAATCTTTGTAACAAGTATAATGACGGCCCAAGGAAAAGTGAAGAAATTTGGGCCAACTTTGGGCCAAGAGAAGGCCCAGCCGCCGCCGTCACCGCAGCTAGAGGGAAGACGGCGCCCTAGGAGACGCGCATGCAAGGAAGGGGCAGGGGTGCAATCCCTGAGCCGCCGCAATCCGTCATCCATTAAGTTTCCTAAATTGAGTCTCCTAGAAATAGAAATAGTTAGATAAATAAAGTAAAGGGTCGAATTATAAAAGGAGAGTCCATATTATGAGGATCTCCTAGTTTGCTTAGGAGTCAAGCTAGTCCAACTATAAATAGGAGATGGAATCGTCTTGGATCAATCAATAAAGAAAGGGGTCAACCCTATCTTCCTCTCTCCCTCTCTCCCACGCGTCGTCCTCTTCCCGCGCTGCCGCCTCCGCCAGCCGCCACACGCAGCGCCGCCGCCCACCGCCGCGCCCACACCCTGCCACGTGCCCCGGGCTTATACCCGTTATAATATTCTCATGAGGATTGATGGGGCAATTCAGGTGAGATCCCATGTAGATCAAACTTTTTACTCACTCGTGTGATCCGACGGTAGGGTGGAGGGAGGGGGCATCGCATCTCCTCTCTTCTTGAAAATCCATACATCCCTTATTAGTTTATAGAGAGATATCTCTCCAACATAGGTTGAGCGAGATTCGTCCTCAATGGAAAATGGAGCACCTAACAATAATGCATCTTCTCAGGAAAAGAACTAAGAGATCACCTCTTTCATTCTGGGGGTGCGTGATGAAGGGACCATACCATTTGAACCTCTTTTCATGTTTTTTTTTGGGATATGAAGAAAGCAATAAATAATAGGACTCCCCAAATCCTTCCAAGAAGGTGGAAACTCTTTTTTCTTTCTATAGAACTAGGAGATTGATTCTAGCTATAAGAGGAATGTGCAAAACCGAGACTTGTGGAGGAATAGTTGTTTGGATGATGTGGATTTAAAATACATAAATGTTGCAAAGAAAATAATTTTATCACTTCCTTGTGTTAACTGTCATTAGCGGAGGTGCCTAGACGTTACATTGGCAGCATGAAAGCTCAATTTGCATTGGGGGCTGTTCAGCTAATAGTTCTCACGTCTGATTTTGGTTGTTTGCTACGTGAGAGGGAATAAGGCGGAGTACGACAGGTAAGACGGCTGAAATGAGTAGATGAACATTAGAGAGGTTAGACAAGATATTTCTTTTCTATAATTTTCCTATGAAGTCAAATTTATATAGGAAACATACGTCTAATTTTCTTACACACAAATCCTTCGTTCCAAAGGAACGCACATTACCATTTTCAGATAATGAAATCTCCTTCATTTCTGCTCGAAAAATCTTTCGATAGGCCTTTAAAAACAGCACGGCTTATTATTGGGTGGATATAGTAGCAAACCATCACCAAACACGTTAAGAGTACGACCACCCGATGACCCGATTCCCTTAAACCCCTTGTTAGTCGGAACCTTCTTCCAGAAGCCTCCCCTCCACACTCGCTTCCGTACACCAACCCAGTCCGCCGCTCGAATCGCACTCATCACTGAGGGAGAGGCGGCGAGAGAGAGATGCTTCGACGGGCTAGGGTTCCCACTCCGGCGGCGGCGACCCCTCGCTGCGGCCCGCTCCCGAAGGCGAAGGAGGAGGCGGGGGCCCTGCGCCTGTTCCGCGCGGGAGGGGACGCCGTGCTCTACGGCTCCCTGGCTGCGGTCTGGGCGAACGACTTCGTCGGCACCGTCGTCGAGATCCTCGGGCGCTGGGTCTGCGGGAAGGGATCCGCCGTGGAAGCCGCCGGCATCAACGTCCGCGCGTGCTGCCTGTTCATCTTGCTGCTCTTCCCGTCTTTCCTGCCGCTGGTCATTATGCGCGTCGGAAAGCATGCAAAGCTTGCTCTCAAGGAGGAGGAGAGGGAGAAGCAGGTACCCTGACTAAACGCTCTTGAAGCAGTTTATTCTGTCTATATTAGCAGAATCTATGAGCTTGATTGCGCTGTTTAGAGCAAAGGACCAATTTAGTGGGTGAAGTTGTTTGATCCAGAGATGGAGCTTGTTCATTTTGTTAGACTTAATCTGCTGCTCCCCCTCGATTCTCTCCCTGCAGGCGGTCGAGGGGCAGGTAAAAGTGTTGTATATTATGCTGCCGACTTCCTTGTATAGTGGTAGTCATTTTAGACTTGACTATTGGTTGTTAACAGCAGATAGAAGTAGGCAAGTTTGGTTTTGCTAGTGTAGAGCTGTTACACACCTGTACGAGGCAGCAAGCTAGTTTACAAACCGACCTTGCTCGTCTATATATATGTACCATATGCAATTGAGAAAAGGCAGTTCAGCAGGCCAAAACATTCTGGGAGGCTCAAGTTTTAGGAAGTGAAGCCGTGAGGAGAGTGTGTGTGCGTTTGCTGTGCTCAGCTCTTCTCCACTCGAGGGCCTCGAGAGGAGTCGAGGGGGAGGTCGAGCAGGTGCTGCTCGCCTCGAACCTGGTCGGCAGCCAACGCTGCTGGTCAGTGCCACTGGTCGGCACCTTCTTAGGTGGTCGGCGGTGGTCGATGCTAGGTCCTAGCACCAACACGTGGTATCGGAGCCGTACACTTCGCAGGGCTTAACAGCCAGCGATGTCGGACACCGGAGGAGCGACGCCTAGCAATAGCGGAGGGGCTGGAGACAAGCAGCTCGCTCCGGTGGTTCAGCCACAGCTGGAGGTGCGCATGGTGCGGAAGTTCGGCGGAGCCAACTCCTGGCCGATGCTCACCCGCACCAACTACGGCGAGTTGGCTGTCCACATGAAGTGGAAGCTCCGCGCGCGGAGATGGTGGGCGGCTGTGGAAACCGGGAACGCTGGCAAGGAGGCGGAGGTGGACGTCATGGAGGCGCTCATGGCATCCACGCCGAGCGAATACCAGAAGGACACGGCCAAGGAGGCATGGAAGATGCTCGCATCCTTCCACGTCGGCTCGGATCGAGCCAAGAAGGCAAAGGCGCAGCAACTACGGAGGGAGTTCGACGATCTCCGGTTCAAGTCCAGGGAGACAGTGGAGGACTTCGCGTTGCGCCTCCAGTCATTGGCGGGTCAGCTTGCCACCTATGGCAAGCCGATCGACGACGAGGACGTCGTGGCCAAGCTATTGCGCGTCGTGCCGGCCAAGTATCCCCAGCTCGCCTTGTCCATCGAGACCATGCTGGACTTGTCTACGCTGTCTCTGGAGGATGTGACGGGGTGGCTGCGCGCAGTGGAGGACCGCGCACCAGTGGAGAAGACCAAGCCTCAGCTGCTGCTGACGGAAGAGGAGTGGACAGCGCGGATGAAGGAGAGGCGCAGGTCCGGAGAAGGCTCCAGTCACGGTGGCGGGAACAGCGATGGCGGGAAGAAGGCTGGCAAGGCGCCGGCTGACAAAAAGAAGAAGAGGAGGTACACCGACCCGAACGCGTGTCGGCGTTGCGGGAAGGTGGGACACTGGGCGTGGGAATGCCCAGAGAAGAAGCCGGAGAAGGAGGAGGCCCACCTAGTTTAGGATGACAGCGACGACGAGCACGCGCTGTTGATGGGGGTGTGCTGTGCGCTGGAGGACGGCGAAGTAGAGAAGGCAGGGGCGGAGCAGGGGACTGCGCCGCAGGCTGTCCATCTCGACGAGCCGCGCGCGCGGGCCCATCTTAACGCAGTCGACGTGCTGGAGCAGGTGGTGGTGTCCTGGGAAGTCACCTCCGATGAGGCGGCATGGGACAGGCCACGGGCGGGGGAAGAGCCTGCGGCTGCAGAGGCGGAGGAGCCGCCAAGCCCAGCCGCGGAAGGCTTGCCTGCTCACTCCTCTGTTCTCAGTGGCGGCGAGGCCACGGAGGAGCTGGTGGCGGGGAACGATCCCGTGGCTGCAGAGGCGGAGGAGCCAAGCCCAGCCGCGGAAGGCTCGCCTGCTCTTTGCTCCGGTTCCGGTGGTGGCGAGGCGATGGAGTTCGCGGGCGGGGAAAGCAGGGGACTCTGCGGTGGCTGGGGTGGAGGAGCCGCCCAGTCCACCCGGGGCTGGGACGCCCAACCTCGATCGTGTTCCGCCTCGTCTGACCCCTCCCCGAGAGGACGCCTCGACCTCGAGGGGTGTCTGGGCCTCGTCCGCAGGGCGGGGTGGCCTCGAGGGACGCGGGGCTCCGTCCACAGGCCGGAGCGGCCTCGAGGGTCATGGGGCCGCGACCACGACCGAGTTTCGTGGGGCTGCGGCCAAGTCCGAAGGCCGGGACGGCCTCGAGGTTCGTGGGGCCCCGACCGAGTTTTGCGAGTCCGCGCTCGAGGGTCATTGGGCCTCAACCGAGGGCCGGGGCGGCGTTGAACGTCGCACGGTCTCGGTCGAAGGACGGAGCGGCCTCGAGGGCCATGGAGCCACAAGCTACCTCGACCGCAGGCAGGAGGCCGGGATCGCGGTCCGGGAGGCCACAACCGCGGAATGCGGAGCCGCAACCGAGGGTCGCGTGGCTTTGTCCGAGGGCCGGGGGGGCTGTCACATCTACGGGGCAGCGATGGAGGCTCGCGGAGGCCTCGACCACGCGACGGAGAACCTCGACCATGAGACGGAGGGCCTTGATCCCGGGACAGGATGCTTCGACCCCGTGGTCGGAGGTTCCGACCCCGGGAAAGGAGACCTCGACCGTGAGCGGGAGCGGCTCGACCAAGAGTCAGGCGACCTCCACAGCGGGCCAGGAGACCTTGAGCACGGGTCAAGGGGGCGTGACCGCTGGAGGCGGAGCCTCGACCGCGAGACAGGGGGGCGGAGCCTCGACCGCGCGACAGGGAGGCGGAGTCCCGACCGCGAGCCGGGAGGCCACGACCACGCGTCGAGAAGCCTCGACCGCGACCACAGCATGGCAGGCTTCGACCGCGGGTCGGGCAGCCCTGTCCGCGGGACCGGGGGATCAAGTGCGGACCGGGTGGCCTCGACCGCGGGAGGGCCCATGATCGCAGAGCAGGAGGCCTCGAACGCAAGGCGGAGAGCCTCTACTGAAGTCGAGGGGACCTCGACTGACGGAGATTCTGCGCTTCGAATGACCCCGCCTCGAGGAACACCGGTGGAGAAGCGAGCCATGTTCGCAGTCGCGGAGCACGACGCGGAGTGGTGGAAGGTGATGCTGGAAGAGCACGCCTTGTACACCAGACTACGGGGGAAGGAACCGGACATCGTTGGGGTATACGACGATACGGGGGCGCGGGCGGTGGACATCGCCGCGTTCAAGCACGAGATGGCAGCTCGTTTTGAGACGAGCGATCTCGGCGCGCTCTCCTGCTACCTTGGCATTGAGGTGGAGCAGGGGAGGGACTTCATCATGCTGGGGCAGCAGAGGCTGATGGAGCGGGCGGGCATGGCGGACTGCAAGTCCATGCCGACGACGATGGAGGAGCGGATCAAGCTGTCGATTGGACAGCAGGTCACGGAGGATCTATGGCAGGACCATCGGACGGCGGTGAAGAGGCTGCGGCACTACATCAAGGGGACACTTGATCAGGCAGTCGTCTTCTCCAAGCACGGCGGGCAGCGGCTGACGGCGTTCAGCGAGGCGCCGTTCAAGTCTGGTAAAGGTGAGCAAGGGCTCACGGCGTTCGGCGACGCGGACAAGGCGGGCGATGTGGATGGGCGGCGGAGTACCTTGGGCGTACTCGGCGGCGCCAATCACCTGGCAGTCGCTGAAGCAGAAGACAGTGGCGCTGTCAACCTTCGAGGCGGAGTACATTACGGCAGCCACCGCGGCATGCCAAGTCACTCGGGCATCTCAGGAACCGAGGCAGAGGATTGGCATGGTTGAGGTTAAGGGTTAGCAGCAGGATTAGGGGAATAATATTAGACTTAATCTGCTGCTCCCCCTCGATTCTCTCCCTGCAGGCGGTCAAGGGGCAGGTAAAAGTGTTGCATATTATGCTGCCGACTTCCTTGTATAGTAGTGGTAGTCATTTTAGACTTGACTATTGGCTGTTAACAGCAGATAGAAGTAGGCAAGTTTGGTTTTGCTAGTGTAGAGCTGTTACACAGCTGTAGGAGGCAGCAAGCTGGTTTACAAACCGACCTTGCTTGTCTATATATATGTACGATATGCAATTGAGAAAAGGCAGTTCAGCTGGCCAAAACATTCCGGGAGGCTCTGGTTTTAGGAACTGAAGCCGTGAGTAGAGTGTGTGTGCGTTTTCTGTGGTCAGCTCTTCTCCACTCGAGGGCCTCGAGAGGAGTCAAGGGGGAGGTTGAGCAGCTGCTGCTCGCCTCGAACCTGGTCGGCAGCCAACGCTGCTGGTTAGTGCCACTGGTCGGCACCTTCTCAGGTGGTCGGCGGTGGTCGGTGCTAGGTCCTAGCACCAACACATTTTGCTTCAAATGGCGTCACTATCCAGATTGAAGCTAGCATGAGAAATTTACAAAATCTAGTTTCTCTAGCAGCATTTAATCTAAACTATACCCATGTAGGAATTTGATTCCATTGCAGCACTATATTCTAGTAGATTTGTTGTTTACTCTTCAGAAAATTCAGGTTCCATAGTGGATCTCTAGTACCAATGTGTTTGCCTACTCAAATTCTTGAAGTTTCTTCTGTTTCATTAATTGTGAAGGTTTGTGGTCGTCTCCCCTTTTTGTTTTGTTTTTGAGCCTCGTACAATAGGAGGCAGAAGATCCAAAACCTCCTAACTGGAATATCAGCTCTTTTTGGCAGAACCCCTTTTTTTTTTAAAAAAAAAGACAATCTGGTTATGTAATGTATTTCTAACACTCTTTCCCCCATTTTTATGATTTTCATGTCAATTGTTGATGATTGCGGTAGCTGGAAAGCAACCGTAACGGCATGGTGGGATCAGTCAATGAACAGGTTCCAACGAAAAACAGAGCAGTTCCCCGGTTTCCCAAAGGTGTTAAGGTGGCCCCGCTTTATGCTCTTCTTCCCATTGTGGCATTTATGTTTCTTGCCACTATGATACAGCGTCGTCAAGAACAAGGATCTCTCCTATGGAGGCTGGCTGATGTGCTCTTTGATGTTGCACGCCTGGGTTTTGCTGTTATAATAGGCGTTTGGGTTGTGCCAAATGCGGTGATTCTAGTGACAGTTCCCAAGGCGAAGGATGGGGATGATCAGAATCAGATGCAGTGAGCTTTCACACAAGGTATGCACCTTTAGTGTGCAACCATTTCTTGTTGGCATTATACTATTATAGAACATCTTTGTTTAATCATTCTTCAGAGCTGTTATGAACTTTTGATCGATTTGTTGTGGCAATTACGTTAGTAGTGCCTTACCATGTTGAAACATCAACTTATAACCAATATAATGAATCTAATGTGCACAAAGCTGGGGCCTGGGTGCTTCACTAATTTGGCAGCAATTAAGACCTGTTTGGGTGTACCTGTGTGTATGTAAAAAATCCATTCATATGGGATCAATACATTTGTTCATTTGTACTCAGCTCTTGTGAATTTGATTATATTATCATAGCCTGCTGCCCTCTCTTTGTCTCTTGTAATTCTGTGTCCTATGTCTTTTAATTTTACAGAAGAACTACACATTTCATATACTTCTTCTTTTTTCTTTCCATAAATGGTACTAAATTAGCTAATTAGTATTTACTTGGTAATAAGAGTACACTTTCAAGTAAAAGTGAAACGTTTTGTGTCATTTATGAATGAAATTTGGCTTCTATTTACACGAGCAATGAATTAAGAGGATACTGCATTATTACTATTGAACCTTACCGCATGATGGTTTTGATGTTTGTATATATCTTTTCCTAGTTAGCTTTTCAATAACAAGTTTTCTTCGTTGCCAAAGTGGTTTTGAACAAAAGCAAACAATCATGTATTTTTTTCGCTGATGATCAACAAGCTGACAGTTTTAAGCTTACCCAAAATTGGGTAAAAATCTCTCCGCATCACTTGTTTCTCCGCATCTGTGTAATTTGAAACATACTTCAAACAAGAGAATGGTTGCACAAATTAACCAAAATTCAAAAGGAAGAAAACCTCTAGCACAATGGTGCCTTGGGGCAGGCTCACTCTATGTCTATTAGTAGGGTCAATCATATACCTATATTCTCTAGTGTCCAAATTCTTAGTACATGATGTCACCGTTAGCTGACATGTTTATGGTGTAGTCATGTTCTAAGATCATATCATTTCTTGCTGTAACATATGTAAACAATCCAATCCACTTGGAAGTTTGTCATCAATGGTTTCTCCATCTAGCAGGAGTACAAGAATTAAGTTAGAATATTCTGTCCAAACTGCTGACCTTCAAATATTTTAGTAATTATTTTTAGATAAATTTATACATATTCAATATAAGTTGGAAGTTGTGATTTTCTTAAAAAGGAAAAAAGAAGTAGATGAAATGAGCTAGGCAAAGAGATGATATTTTCTGCGGTTCATATAAAATATTTTCTGCCTGGCTGATTATTTCCACAAACTAGTTTGGGAAAATTTATCAATCCAAGGTTTTTAGGGCTGGGGACTGGGGAGAATTGTTGGATGTCCCTGCAGAGCATCAGAGATGCCCCGGTGATGTTCATCTCATTTTCTGCTTTGTCATTCTTGCTATCTTTGGGTGAACATTGATTGATCCTGTTGTATAGTGCTTCTGAAGTGTTCAATGATGCTTCTGAAGTGTTCAGTGATGACCTCAGGATATCAGTAGCTCTGTGTGCATTAGCACATGCTGCTTATGTTTGTTGTGTAGCTTGTTTTTGAGGCAGTGTTTATAGAAAAAGCCCTCATTCATGAGCTTTTCCTTATGATTATTGTGTCCATGCTTTTGTTTGTTTACTATGGAGTTGCTCATTTGCACTTCACTATTGTCATAAAGAAAAAAATGTAAGTACAAATGTACAATGCTTTAATTTAGTAGTGATGTGCAATGTATTATTTTCTGCTTACAATGCATGAGTTGCTATTTTGATCTGAATTTCGTTTTGGTTGATAAGTCCTCACCTTTTCCTGTTTCTTTCTTCGGCAGTTTCAGACGACTGTTCCGTACACACAAACAGATTGGATGAGGCTCGAAGTATACATAGAACTTCAGAGAGTAACAAGACCTGGAGATAGTATCTTTTACTTATCATTTCTGAAACCACTCACCTAGCACAAGTTTAGACGTTGTTGATGGACTTCAGTGCCTTAAGCAACACTGTAAAGGCTAGTACCAACTACCAATGACTGTTCTTATTGCCTGGTGGAGATGTTTTGCTACGAGTGTTTGGCCTAGTGTGTATTATATGCATCAGTATCGTAAATTCCACTAGCTATGTAACTGAATGCTTGTGATAATGTCTGGTGCTTGCATAGCCGACGGACCTGCTGGTATAATGGGCGCTTAACTGAATGCTTGTCGCCTTGTTGCTTTGTCTGGGTTTAGTAGCATTCAAACTAGATGTACAGATAGTGCTAAATGTGTGGAATTTGCAGAAAGGTACAGGTACGTCAATTTCATGCCTAAGCAAGACGCATCTTCCGTGTGGTGGCTAATGGGTGGCTTCGTTTTCCTTGGAAGTGGACATCATTTCCGTCTAGGCGATCCTCACACATATGACGCCATAGGAACCGTGTCAAAAAAGAGTGGAAGAAGCAGAAAATATACTGTATATGATTCGATCTGACGCGTATGGTGGCACGCTCTTATTGTTTACTAGCAAAAACATGAACATGTGGTGTTAATAAACCCCATAATTAGCTTGGAATTTGGCTTTGCTTGTAATCTCATTGGATCTTTTAGCTATAGGCGAACATGCCTACGAACAACAATCATTTCCTAATCTTTTGTCAGGTTAGGTGGAGCTGTACTGATCTGCAGACGGTTTTGCTGTGTAGAAGTATACATGACCTTTATCAAGTTTGTCAGATAGGTTTTCATTTCAAACACGTTCCCCTGTACAGCATCAAAGTTGTGTCTCTCCATGTGCTTTCGTCAATCATCATAAATGAAAAAGCAAACCATTTCCTGCTGGATCACTGTTTACCTACCTCGGTATTTCCTGTTGAAGGAGTATCTGTACATATTTCCTTGTTTGAAAACCAGTAATTTCAAAGAGCTTGAAAACATGAGCAGATGCAAATATGTTTTACTCGTGCTAAGATGGAATTGTAATTTGTAAAGACCATTCACAATATGAGTTTGTCACCACACCGAGACAACGTCTGGATGGAAGATCCTGTCGAACTTCCGAGCGCCTGGTGGAGTATACCTTCTTGGCACCGCACACTGGACAGGCCATGCACATCAATGGCGTGCCTTCTTCCCCTCCTCGCCTCCAGTGGGTAAGCTGGGAGAACAAGAAATTCTGATCCATTTGGCAGGGTACGAAGACTAGCGCCCACGAACACCCGGTGCGAGCTCTGGAACGTCGTCGAAGAACTGCAGTTCTGCGCTGCCTGCTGTTGTTCCGTTCACATATGGACGCCAGGGGTCCTGGGATGTCATGGGCAATAGCCGGCTGCCAGAGGCGAGGCAGCCGCGCCCAGGTGGATGCAGAGCGCTGGTGGCGCCCACGACGCGACGCGAGCCAGACCCAGACGACGACTTCGAGGGGCCACCACTGCACACCACACAAAACGTCGCCAAATCCACGAGTGCGCCAGCTCTTCATCGGGTAAGGACGAAGGACACCCTTCCACGCCGCAAACAAGGTGGACATCGACTCCATGGTGCATTTTGACCATGGTTGCTTCTCATGGGGATCGATCGGCATGGAACGAAGTATGGACATCACCCACTCTAGTTCGGTATATACTTTGGCACGCCTAATCGATGCGACGACGATACATAGAGTTTCCCAGGTGTACTGTTCGACCTACTGGCAGGACTTGCCCTCGGCGGACTCGGAACGCGATACCAAAATAGGGGCGGCGGCATGGACTTTCCCGACAACAGATCATCGACCTGCCTCCAGCAGAAGAAGACGCCCAAACAAGCCACGTCGTCATCAGCGTCGTAGATGACGCGGAACCTACTAGCAGGTGCTGCTGCGTGTGCAAGGAGCCCCTGGAGTGGTGGCCTTCGGCCGGTGTCGCCACCTCGACGTCTGCGTCGGCTGCGCCATTAGAATCCGTTTCTTCCGGAACGACCGGCGATGCTGCATCTGCAGGGCGTACTGCCCCAACGTCATCGTCACCCATGTTGACAGCAGGCTAGATGACTTGCCCTTCTTCAGCTCCGGGGGCAGGGTGGTGGGACGATACTACTGGTGGTACCATGGCGGCATGGGGGCTTACTTTAACGACCAAGACCAGTACGAGATGGCCACCAAGGCGTGCGCAATGCCGCCGCCTCCGCGGCCGGACCCGGAAACCAACAATTCTGAAGCCGAGATTACGGTGAATCAGCAGCTGGACGATGACGACGCACCCTCACAACAACCAGCAGCCGGCGTCGTGGATAGGCGGAACGGCGACGAGCCGCTTTCAGAGGCTTGCCTAGCTGTGATAAGCAGTACATGTAGTAATCTCATCTCTCTCTGGTACCGGATATAGTTAATTGCTCTAACCTCACCTACGCAACTTTTTTCAGATCTTCGTTGGGATTCTTCTATGTGTCATTCTGTTTCTGACCGCAATGTGTGGACTGCTGTTCTTCACGGCAGCCGAGACTTATTACCAGAAACTGGCTGTCGGGATAACATTTGGCCTTCTCTCGGCAGCCTCTACAATCTACGCAATTTGGTGTTGGCCCATGTTTTTTTTGACCTAATCGGTCAGGGAATACCCTGGCCTACTTTTTTTTAATTAAATAAAAGAATGGAGTTTTTCAGTACAACAAACAAGATTTATAAGGTCTTAGACCCAAAATGGAAAAAAAGGTAGAAAGCTAGGCTAAGCTATCTCTCCAGGCACCAATGAGGTTGCTCTTCGGCTGCTTGGCCTTGGCACAAACCAGTTCAAGCTCCTGCTTAAAATGCATTTTTCAGCTATTTATACATCTGATCCCATTGTCGAATATAATCTTATTCTGTAGATGCCAGATGCTCCAACAACCAGTGATCAGAATCTCCCTGAAGATGGTGCTGTTGAATATCTCTTTGGCTCTTAGCAGCATATCAACTGGAGGTAGACTGAAATCCCAATGGATGGAGATGTAGTCCCAACATTGTTGACTGAACTAACAGTCAAAGAAAAGGTGAAAGCAGGTCTCTTCTACACTGCTGTTACATAGAACACAATCATAGCTTGAAGGTGCATGTTCTTTCTTTTCAAAAGGTTTCTTGTGTTCAGCATATCCCTGATGAGAAGCCAGAAGAAAAATTTATGGTGGCCTAGATTACTCGCTTTCCATAGCCACTTGAAGAGAGGTGATGCTTGCAAGGATACTGAGAGAGCTTTGTAAGCTTGTCTACTGCTGAATCTATTAGAGCCCCAGGAGTAGTGCCAGGTTTCCAGGGTTTCCTCATCCTAGTCTTTGGTCTCCATCAACTATTGCAGCTCTTCTAGTTGATCAAATGCTTGCATAGATAGAGTTGGGCTGAAGACTCTGTCAAGCTGGTAGTTGATGAGGAATCTAATTGAGCATTTAGGCTTCCTTGCAAAGGAGAAGAGTTAGGGGAACTTGTCTTTCAGGGGCTGGTCTATCCAGATATCTGACCAAAAGAGAACAGAATTGGCCTTGCTTGGGTTACATGTGGCTATACTTTGGTATTTGGGAAAGAGTTTCATGACATCTTTCCACCAGAAGGATCCAACTGGTGATCTGCCCTGTGGAGGAGTATTGGTGTTGGAATACATCTTGGTTCAGGTAAGACTAACCCAGGGCACATTAGCATTGTTGTAGAATTTATCTAGGTGTTTGAGCAGTAAGGCATCATTTTGCCTCTCGATATCAATGATGCCTAGACCTCCTGTTGTGTAGTGCTTCTGGATCCCTTCTTTACTAGCTTATTTGCAATTCACTACTGTGAAAGCAAAAAATATGCAAGTGCAATGCTTTAGTAGTGATGTGCAATGTATTGTTTTCTGCTCACACTGGATGAGTTTTTATTTTAATATGAATTTTTTGGATGATAATTTATAAATTGAAAAATGTCTGACTTTTCTTGTTTCTTAATTTAGCCGTTTCAGTTTGTGCCGCCCAAACAGATTCAATGAAAGTCCACCTATGGAAGTTTTCCTGAGTAACAAGACCTGGAGAAGTTGTCGTTAACTTTGTAGTCTGTACTTTCGTCATTGTTTAACCACTCTTGGCACGAACTCACCTTGCATACCGGATGTCTAGCGTACTGGAAGTGTTTTGTGTTTATGTTCTCTTTGGCAGCTCAGATGCTACCGTTATGTTAAGTGCCTGAAACTACACGATAAATGATGCAGATGCCTAGTACTAGATCTTTGTCTTGGTTGTAGACACTAATTTTTGTTATGACAATTGATCATTCTGCAACAGCTAGTGGCTATATATAGTAGGTATTGTATGCATCAGTGTCAAAAGGCTCATTGGCTGTCTGTTCTGACAGTTTAGTTGTTTCTTTCATGTGTAATGTCACATGGTGATCTTGAACTTTCACTGCACCGTAATGTCTAATGGTTGTGCGGTCCTGCTTTTAAGGTGAGAACTTTTTTCTGGTAGGCTTGTGGTTCTGTTCATGTTTAGTAGAATTTTAACTAGTCATTTGTCTTATGCTAACCATTACCAACCCACTAGAAACATGTAGTCCAAGCCGATCCCAAAGCAAGATACTATATTATGTCTTCTTCACTGTATTTTCAGAAATGTGTGGGATTTGGTGAAAAGTATGCTAACTGATGGCCAAGGGCGAAGATAGAATTTTTCTAGAGACTGGGTGAAACGCCATACTATTATTAGCAAGATAAACAGTTCTAAGGCCTATAAGCATTTTGTGATGTAGTAGACATTTATAATTTTGATCTTAAACAAAACATATAGAGAAGAGAGTGGAGGGTAGTTGAGAAAAGAGTGGATAGTAATTAAGAAAGAGCAAATGAATCATTGATGTTCTATATCTCCCCTCTTTTCCTTTATAGGAACGATGTGAAAGAAATTTTCATAATTCCCCTTAACAGGACCTGTATTTTAAAAAATATATTTATATTCAAAAAATTATTTAGAAGAATCATTGTCTCACAAGGCTATGTAGTTGGGCTCTAGGGGCACTAGTATGGTCCCTAATATATTATGCACCTCCAATAGAGAACTCAAAAGCATCCACATATATTAAACTTGATGATTTTCCTATGTGTTTTGTTGCTAAAATTTAAAAGATAATGTTGTTAGGATACATTGAACTTGGATGCTAGAATTTCTCTGTGTGTTTCATTGTTAAAGAACTCAAAAGCATCTAAGATACATGATTTCCCTATGTGTTCTGATAGTTGTCCAGCCCATCCATCCATCCATTTTCAAGCTTCACATATGGTATAGAAAGGGGCTTTTTTGCTTTCACAAATTAGGTGCAGTGGTTTGATGATCACTCACTAACCTTGACACCGTGGGAGAAAGTTCATGATCTTCAAAGGAAATTTACATCATTGTTGCTTGGGGACAAACCACTTTTCAAGGAAGTGGCAATGTCAAGGCCATGAAGGAAGGATAAGAAGGATCAATATTATTGTTACACATTTGGCAATAAAGCAAATGGCGTCGGTCAAGGTGGGATAATGTTGACAACTAAGGTATAGTGGTGTGAGTTGGTGGCGAGTTATGGAGCATTATGCTAAGAATTGGGCTGGCATATTTGAGGCCATTGTGTCTTGTAACGAAGAACTTAAACTCGAAAACTTCAAAGAAATCTATCTCTATTCTTCGTCTCCATTTTTTCTTCTCTCCGTAAATCTCCAATTCTCAAGCTATATTTCTGATTTATTGTGAAACCGCAACAGGAGGCTAAGAAACCCAATGAACATCAGTCTAGAGGATAATCGAGATGTTGATTTGCAAAATTACATGTAATTAGTTATCATAGATATATGGATATAAATTATATATGATAATTTGTCAAAAGATGTTAGAAAGAAAAAAATGAAAAAAAGAGACTTTATGGGCTTATATTTAGTGGCCCATCTACAAGACCATTAATTCAACCCAAATCCACGTACAGCCACATATTCTCTACCCTGCACTGAACTTGACAGCCGTAGACATTTTGTTTCTTCCTTGCAGCGCCAATGCTCAATCTTCTACTCCCTCCCCCACTGGCGCTTGACACGAAGGCAATGGAGATGGCGTTTAGGCTCGGGCCCTCAGCGACGAAGGGGCAGTTCCAAACTCGGCAGCGGCATTAACAGCTCCCCCTGTCGCATCTCCCCAGTGGCCTCGCGCACTGGCCTCCGTTGTCCGCACACAAGGTAGAGACCCTACGTATGCACCTCCCTCTGACCTTCCGCCTCCACTGTACCGTGGGAGCCTAACCAGATGCCCAGGATGGTTGGGCCTTGGCTCTACCAATGCTCATGGCTATGAAGACAAATGAGTAACCGGTAAGGTTCTATATATCAAAATGGGTGAATGAGGTTACCTCGCTAGAGGCCTTAGTTGCATGTTATATGGATGGGAACAACCCCCATCGTGGCTTACAATACAAGAAGAAGATTTGTTACAACAACCAAGATCTACTTGGCCTACAATCTAGGAACTACACAACCGACTACATCTGCCTCTACCGTGTACATGTTACACAAGAATACCAATACATTTTATACCCCTCCTCAATCTTAGCCACTTTCAACAAGGTTGAGATTGTTTCTAAACTGTTGTAGCTTGACCACTGGCAACACCTTGGTAAAACCATCAGCTACTTGATCTCCAGAATTAATGAACCGAATGTCTAGCAACTTTTGTGCTACTATTTCTCTAACAAAATGAAAATCAATCTTTGTATGCTTTGTCCTTGCATGAAACATAGGACTGGCTGAAAGGTACTTGGCACCTAGATTGTCACACCAAAGGCGTGCTGCTGGTGGATGATGAATTCTGAGTTCATCCAAAAGTTTCTGAACCCAAACCATCTCAGTTGTTGCATTAGCCAGTGCCTTGTACTTTGCCTCTGTACTAGGCCGTGACATAGTTGGTTGCTTTCTAGCTGTCCATGAGATGAGATTATCACCAAGAACACCTCCTATTGACCTCCGATCATCAATACAGCCAGCCCAATCTGCATCAGAAAATGCACTTACCAGCGTAGACTTGAACGATCCAATTTTCAGTCCAAGATTCTTAGTCCCCTGTACATACCGAAGTATTCTATTCACCGCACTCCAATGTACAGTAGTTGGAGCATACAGAAATTGACAAACTTTGTTCACAGAAAAAGAAATGTCAGGACGTGTGAGTGTTAAATACTGTAAAGCTCCAACTAAGCTCCTGTACCGAGTGGAGTCATCTGGACTAAGTTTTGTGCCATCTTGAACACTAAGTTTTTCATAGCTAGACAACGGTGTATCAACATGTTTGCACTTACTCATCCCTGACCGACTTAGAATGTCAGTTGCATACCTTCCTTGAGACAAGACAAGTCCTCCATTCTTCAATGCCTAAGAAATAGTGCAAGTCACCCAGATCCTTCAAAGCAAACTCACGCTGCAAATCTTTCAGCAAGGCACTAGTTGCATCCATAAACGAGCTGGCCACAATAATGTCATCAACATATACTAGAACAAACATAATTTATCCTCCTTTGTTGTAGTAGAAGAGCGACGTATCAGCTCGTGAGGGAACAAAACCAAGTGCTTGGAGCTTACCACAAAGACGGGCATACCAAGCACGTGGGGCTTATTTGAGACCATAGAGGGCTTTATCGAGCTTGCAAAAAAAATTGGGTCTACTCTTGTCAACATACCCTAGTGGCTGGCGCATGTAAACTTCTTCTTCAAGTATGTCGTGCAGGAAGGCATTTTGGATGTCGAGTTGACGAAGGGACTAGCCATGAGCAACTGCAATAGACAATACTAGATGAATGGTTGCAGCCTTGACAATAGGACTGAATGTGTCCTCATAGTCGATGCCATACCATTGCTTGAAACCCTTAGCTACCAGATGTGCTTTATATCTATCAATGGAGTCATCTGCCTTGCATTTAACTTTGTATACCCACTTGCAATCAATAATGTTTTTACCTCGAGGAGGTGGCACTAAGTGCTAAGTCTTGTTTTGGATCAAGGCTTGATGCTCAGTGTTCATAGCTGAGTCCCACCATGGATCTTGTAAAGCAGCAGCAATCGACACTGGTTCTTCATTAGCACCAGCAGCAAGCATGCACCATCAAACCATGCCGTCGTTGTAGACTTTAGGCTGCCGTATGCCTTGTTAAAGCCGAGTAGTAGGACGATGAGGCGGCGTAGGTGGAGATGACATAGGAGTGTCACCAGCAGCCTCAGCCACACCAGATGTGGGGGAGTCCACACCTAATCCGCCGACCGGATCCTCCTCGATCGACGCAGCCAGATCAGTCTGCACGGCCACCGCTGCATCTTGACTTGTGGACGTCGTAGAAGATCCCGTCCCCCCATGCGGTCCCACCTGACTGGAGGGAGACAAACTAGCCACCTGTTGATTTGGCGCTGATCCCAAAGCCGATTCGCCTGCGGTCACGGAGCAGCATCTTCGACGTCCACGCTGCCCCCCCGCGGGAGACACATGTGATATGGATCACTCGGACCAGCATTTGAACCAGAGTTTTGCAGCGTTTCAACACCACCACGACCCGCATCAACCACACCATCTCCAGCACTGCCAGATGTCTTAGATGACATAGAGGAATACTCAGATTGATCAGGTACAGTTACGTCCCCAGGAAATTGTGATGGATTAAGTAAAACATCGGGTAGAATACTAAGTTCAGCTCTTAATCTAGCGCCAGCGTTAGGATGCATGGTGGAGAAAGGAAACACAGCCTCGTCGAAAACAACATGACATGAAATATAAACACGTCCTTGAGAAGGATCAAGGAACTTGTATCCCTTATGAAGAGGACTATAGCCAAGAAAAAACATGGCTTGGAGCGGAATTCTAGCTTGCGTTGATTGTAAGGCCGTAAGTTAGGCCAGCAGGCACAGCCGAACTCCCTAAGAGCATTTTAGTCTGGGTGTTGTCTGTGAAGACGAAAATATGGAGTCTCATGTTGAATAACTTTAGATGGTATCCTATTAATGAGATAGACTGCCGTGAGAAAGGCTTGATCCCAAAATTTTAGGGGCATGGACGAGTGAGAGAGAAGGGGGAGACCAACTTTGACAATGTGCCGATGTTTTCTTTCAGCCGATCCATTTTGTTGATGGGCATGTGGACATGACACATGATGTGCTATACCCAACCTCTTTAACAAAGAATTAAGTGCTTCATAGTCCCCTCCCCAATCAGACTGCACAGCTAGAATTTTTTGATCAAATTGCCTCTCAACAAGTTGTTGAAAAGTTTGGAAATAAGAGAACACCTCAGACTTATGGCGCAATAGGTAGATCCAAACAAACTTGCTATAGTCATCAATGAAGCTTACATAAAAGGAATGACAGCCAATAGAAGTTGGTGCAGGACCCCAAACATCAAAAAAAAATAAGATCCAAGGGTTTCGAGGAAACACTAGTGGATCGAGGGTACGGTAGCCGGTGACTTTCCTTGTTGACACACATTACACACATGATTATTTGACTCTTTTGAAAAGGAAATGCTGTGGCGACTAAGCACTTGCCTAACTATAGGAGTAGAGGCATGTCCTAGCCTATGATGCCATAGGGACTCGGATGACTTGACTATGCTATAAGCTTCTTTATTCCCAGACGATTGACTACTTGATGACTGCAAGGGATAGAGACCTCCTTCACATTTGCCTCGAAGGAGAGTTTTCTTCGTGGCCTGTTCCTTGATAAAAAATTGATTTGGATGAAACTCAATGAAGGCATTATTATCACAAGCAAGATGATGAACAGAAACAAGATTCTTGTTTGCTTTAGGCACATGAAGAATATTATGGAGATGAATATTGCTAGATGGGGAATGTAAAGTACCGTGACCAATATGAGTAATCTCCATACCATTTCCATTGGCTGCGTGGACCTGATCGCTGCCATTGTACCTCTCCCTTGTGGTCAGCTTCTCTAGATCACTTGTGATGTGATCGGTTGTGCCTGAATCCATGTACCGATTGGTGTCCACCCCGTAGGACGAATTGGTTGCAGTGGACGCCGACTTTTGTGGAGGCCCCCGGAAGGAGCGATTGAATCTCTTGAAGCATCTGAAGGCAGCATGGCCTTCCTTTCCACAGACCTGGCAAAACACGCCAGCCTAAAAATTGCCCCCTTGGGGCATGCACTGGTACGACCGCCTTTGCCGCCGCGGTTGAAGCCACCACAGACCTGGTTGTTGGAGTTGCCATGACCTTCCACGGCCATGAGGTTTGCTGACGACTGGTAGTCACCGCCGCCACCCTTCATCTCCAGACGCTGCTCCCAGCTCGTGAGTTGGGTGTAAAGTTCCCCAACCGAGACAAGCTCAACACATGAAGTCACCGAGGAGACCACGACGTCATAGTCATGGTCAAGCTGGTGGTGGAGTGGTAGGGTTGATGTGGGACGCGAGCTGCGCGCCATTAATGGCTGTCGTGACTTGGAGCTGCCATGACGGGAAGTTGTTGCGGGCTAGTTATTTCTCCGTCACCGAGAAACCGAAGAAGGGAACAACTGAGACAGCGGAGGAGGAAGCTAAGCTGAGCGCCATGGATGAAAGTCTCCGTGTGGAGTTGTAGGTCTCTGATTACCATATCAAAATGGGTGAACGAGGTTACCTCGCTAGAGGCCTCGGTTGCGTGTTACATGGATGGGAACCGCCCCCATCGTGGCTTCCAATACAAGAAGATTTGTTACAACAACCAAGATCTACTTGGCCTACAATCTAGGAACTACACAACCGACTACATCTGCCTCTACGGTGTACATGTTACACAAGAATAACAATACGTTTTACACTATATAGTGCCTGAGGGACTGTTCACTGCACTGCCTTTTTCTCCTTAACAGTCTTTCAGTATGTCGCACCTCTGATTCCACTTGTCTCCTCGTCCATGGCGCGCTGGAGATGACAGAAATTTGGCTGAAGATTACATAAATTTGATTTTCTAAGAGCGCTTGAAGGTTCACAAATCACAATGTTGCAAATGTCTTTGTCTTCTTGTGGGTAGACATTGCATTTATTTGATGAGCAATCTTGTTCAAAAGCCACAACTCTGTTTCTGTTTATTTTACCGTATTGTCTCGTCCCTTCTACTTGTACACGCAAATGCAGGTTTCATCAGTCTCTTAATTTTACACACAAATACTATAGTCATTACGAGAACAGTACACAGATGAAAATAACAGCCTTATGTTCTGATAAAACTAAAAACAGTTGAAACCAGTCATAGATATCGGACGGCACGGGAATTTTCTCGCCCCAGCTACCAGACCCTGGCAAATGTTCTTCACTTGGGAACCGTCGCCGCGACTAGGAACTCACCGGCAGCGCTGCCGCCGGCAGGCATAACGACCGCAAGTCCATCGCAGCCACCGTTCAGGATGCTGAACGACACGTGCAGGGGCTTGCTGTCCCTGAGCACCAACTCCTCCAGCCCAAGCTCCTGCCACCGCGCATCCTCAAGCTTGTATTCGCCTCCACCGCCGATCCACGGCTGCCCGTTCGCCGTCGCCGCGCAGGTCTCGATGCTCACCCCACCGTCACCGCCGTCGCTTGTCGTCGAAGATGACGATCGGGAACTGCAGCGGCACCTTTGCCGCCACGCCAAGCCGTTCCTTGGCCTGGGCGACACAGGTGACGGCGAGCGCGTGGTGGTCGGCCGGTGCACCCACGCCAGCGGTGGCGGGTCTGGCTCTGAAGAGGACGGTCTCGGCGACGTGGTCGCCGTGGGCGGAGGCGAAAGCGTCGAGGGGGATGGACTTGATGAGCGAGCGCACGGCCCTGGCTCCCGGGCGCTGGAAGTAGCTCGCGTACTGCATCATCGGATGGATGGCGACGTCGTTCTGAGCCTTTATCCTGGCGTGCGTGCGCGCCCACGACGCGAGGAACTTCGCCAGTGACAAGGGGTCGGCCAGCATCAGGCTGCAGCTGACGCCCACCGCGAAGCCTGCGTCCCCCTGGAACCGTGTCAGCTGTGATCGAGCAGACAACAGAAAACGTTAGCTATTGCCATGCGTGAACATCTGCCGTAGTGCCACTAGGCCCACTACAGCACTACACTCAAACGATGGAATGATATATTCCACGAGATCTAAGGCCCCTCCAAGGTTAGCCCCATAAAACACATACTGCACCAGGTCTCTCGCCATACTAACCACAACCATACAAGGCCAGCCGCCATGGTCCACGCAAGCAGCTACCTGACAAGCACGCGACAATTCTAAGGCCACACCTATCTTGTTATTTTTTTTAGCGAAAGTTATTGTTTGTTGATAACCACCACTTCTGACACGTAAGCCTTAATATATACCATGGGATGAGGGAAGAAGAACCGCCGCCGCCCTCACTGTGTGACCAACTGCTGGCTTCTAGGTAGGCGACGGTAAAGAAATTAAAAGAGGCGAGGTGGAGGCGGCCCGGCGGCAGAGAACATCCTGAGTACCGCCTGTGCCGCCCGTGACAATATGATGCGAGGACACCAAGGGGGTTAGGAATTAACCATTTATTTTAGTTTAAACGAAGTCATCAAAGGGAAAATTAACTAGGCAGTGTCTACTCCATGCATATTGGTAATTCAAGTTGTCTTGAAAAGTAACATGGTCAACAAAACATAACCTTGACTTTTTATTTTTATATGTATATTTTTTATGAAAGTCCTTTTCAAGGAAAATCTATTTGTATGATTTTCACGTCTTTAAACTCAACAACTTAAAAGTTATTTATAATTTATATTAATTTCTAATGTTTGATCTAAACCTTTTCCAAAACGACTTGAATTACCGGTATATATAAAGCGAGTATAGGTGTGTAATCAAAATAAGATTCTTTTACCATCATTAGGTTGAGTAATTAAATTACATTCTTTTGCCATCATTTTTGTCGCTATTATTTACACAATACAATAGTTTCATTATCATAGTAATGACATGTTGTTAGGTGTTACAGCTTACAGCTATATATGTATCTGTATTGATTTAGACAGAGATCTTCATCTCATATGATTATACAATTATATATAGTTGGGTGATGTAGCTATACATCTATCTCGATTTGGCATGTTGTCATTCAAGAGAGACTTGATATATTTTTTTTGACAGGATCGGAAGACATGATATGTTGTTGTCACGTTGTTGGTTGGCTGGTTGCTGTAGCTAGCTCACTCCCACGTGCCGCTCATGAGTAACGATGCAAGGCTGACCAAGAAATGGAGGAGGAATTAACCGTTTATTTTAGTTTAATTTAAAAACAACGTTAATCTACTGTAATTTAGAACAAAGGAAATATAATATTAGTTAGCTAATGCCTAGAGTAGTGTGTAATCAAAACAACATTCTTTTACCATATATTAGGGTGAGTAAATTTCATTTCAGGATGGAGACTCCATATTGCTTTTGTAATTTACAATAATTTATTTCAGAGTAACGAAGGTGTTATTATAGATATATATTTATATTTATTTGGACGAATATAATTATATACGCCTCAACTTGGACTGGAGTTTTCGGGTCTCTAGGTATTGAATTAAAGGACGGGTTTAGGTTTGCTTTGGGGGGAGTCCTGGTGGGGAGATATGCTAGCAGGTAATGGCTCAGCTTCTACTTATAAAGCGTTTTAAGCGGGTTTCCCTATTTATTTGCGGGTCTCTCGTACAAGATTCTTGCTGGGTGATAGCTATATATATGTATATCGATTTGACATCTTCTCATTCAACAGATTATATAATTATGTATGTTGTTGGGTGATTTAGCTATATACCTGTATGGATTTGACATCTTCTCGCATTCAACAGACATGACATCTTGTTGGCACATTTTTGGGTGACGTGCTAGCTAATATCCCCTCAATTTTAGAAAGGATGTACTAGTACTATAGTGCTAGCTAAGTCAAATACTATAGTGCTAGCTAGTACTTCGCAAAAAAAGTTTTAAATTAATTTAAGTTTGATATAAAATGTTGATATTTATCATACCAAATAAAATGTCTGTAGATTTTATCATGGACTTTTTGCAAAAAAAAAATCATGGACACTATATTTTACATAACGTATCGGTTAACAACTTTTTTACAATTTCAGTTAGACTTAAGATGGTTTGATTTGAATTAAACATAAAATTTGCATCCTTCGTAGGATGGTGGTAGTATATATTTATATATTTCTATTGATTGGGTGTCTTTCAACCACACACTTGCTCATCAAAATGACACACACTTTCTCTCTCTGATGCTATAAGTTTTTAGGGTCAGATGGTGTGTCGCTGTATCCTCTTTTAACATCAGATCGACCATCGCTAATCTCAATGTTGTGGTGTAGTATAAAATATAAAAGAGATAAGGCCTAGATAATAGATAAGGCATATATTTTTTTATTTTAAGTTGCATATATCTGATGGAGAATAGCACAAAAGCTGAAAACATGACAATTCACCGAGAGTAGTTTGAAGTTTTAACACAAAGTTTTAACTTATTCACAAAATTTGAAATTTGAATTGTTTAAAATTTTACAAAAAATATAATTTTTGTGTGCACGTCCATTAAAAAACATTTGCTCTTTCGAGAGAGACGGGCGACATATTATGGGATTAACAACATCACCATAAATGTTTTGCTGATGATGCGTTGTCATCTACCACTAAAACTAATTAATCATAAATAGGAGAACATGTACTGAGTTAGAGACTAATGCCATTTTTTTAATTTCCATATCTCATTCATTCAAGTGTAGAACAACTATAATAAGCTATGAGTTTTCTTCATGTCCTCGTAGCGTCTCGTTTTTATTGATTTTGCCATCATGGTCGCCTTCTGGGACCTAATTTTACGAGGAGAAGTATATTGGTCCATGTCAGCTATTTTTATTGATTTTGCCATCATGGTCGCCTTCTAGCACTTTATATTTTTTTATATTAATTCATTTTACTAAGCTATTTTCCACATAGTTGAAAGCTCTATGCTGAGCACTGTAGAAGAAGCCGAGCAGCCGGGGCACCTCGGTGGAAGGCGCGGTAGGATAGGAAACCAGAGAAGCACTTTCGGCAGCTGTGGGCAGTTCCGGGGGGGGGGGGGGGGGGGGCGACTCCATGGGCGACCACCCGCCGCCGCCGCTAGCACCGCCCTTGGCCGGCAGTGAACACTGCGCATTGCAGATCTGGTAAGCCCCGCCCTATCTCCCCCCCCCCCCCGCCTCTCATCCCCCTCCCCCCCTCCGCGGGCTTCCTCCGGTTGCCCTCTCCCCCACCAAATCTGGTTCTCCGTGCACCACCATCCATGGAAGGCGCCTCTTCTAGACGCTCGTGGGCCGACGAGGTCGAGGAGGCCATGGAGAGAGGCTCCCCGGGTCACCTCCTGGAGGTCCTAGGACGAGGCCCTGAGGAACGCGTTGCCCTCAGCGACTCAGAGGACTACTCTGACTCAGAGGACTCCCCTCCCCACCGCCGCCGCCTGCCCCTCCTGGCAAGGGGAAGGAGGTGGCCGCCAAGCATTCTCACCGCCGACGCCAGGACAGGCCGTGCTAGGAACCAGAGGGGTTCATGGCCGCGGCGCGCAGATCCCACCCCGTGTCGACGCCCTGGTGAACTGCCTCCCAGCCAGTGCACCCGCCACGCGCCTGGGGCCCTCTGGATGCGGAGGGATACTACGAGGTTCGCAGTAAGCAGTGTGGCCGCCCGCGAACGCCGCCCAGATCCCCGCGGAAAGTGCCACTGGGCTACAGGGACTGTGGTTCAACTGCCTCTCTGCCCGCCATGTCAAGGCCAACTGCCCCTTTTCCGGCGAAGTGCTACAACTGCAGGGCGGAAGGGCATCTCGCCGCTCCCCCCGTCCCAGCCACGACCACAGGCGGGTGTCGCGCCGCTGTTCCCCTAACGGTCGACGCCATCACCGACCATCATCAGCTGGTACGGTCTCTGGCAGGTCCATCTCCACGGGCCATTCCCCTTCAGTCCCTTTGGCTTGTGCTCCTTCGCCGACTGAGGAGCAGCCGCTACCTCCGCCTCCGCCGGGCACCCCGCCACCAACGGCTAAACTGGCGGAACCACTCCCCCCCGCCTCCCCCGGGCACTCCACCCACTACGGCGGAACTGGCGGGCCCACTGCCTCCTCCTCCTCCGCCAGGCACGCCGCTTCCAACAGCAATGCTGGCCTGCCCTGAGATGGGGGCCGGCCAGCGTTGTACTGAGACTGGCGGCATGCAGCCTCAGCCAGTGCAGGCTATGGGCCACGGCGTCGAAGCTGCTCCATTGGCCACGTATGGTGGCCACCAAGCGGGACAGCGTGCGGCTGTGGGCGGTGCTGCTGAGGAGCTGGGGGTGGTGCTGCCGTGGAGCTGGGTCCCCCGCGGCCTGCTCCCCGCATCCCACTCGTCGTCGTCCACAGGTCCCAGGCTGTCCAGGATGCTGAGGACGCGCTGGAACATGCACTCGTCGCGGTGGTCGGAGGAACCAGGCCTCATGTCTCGGTGGCAATGTCTACTCCTACCTTCGAAATCGATTCGACATTGATGCTGATGATGTGGATGTTCAGCTTCACTGGCTGGAGGACTTTGTGGTGTGCTTCCGGCACCTGGCTGATAGGGAACGGGTGCGTCTCTCCCCACCTCCGGCCACCGGCTCATCGACACCACTCAGGTGGTTCCCGTGGAGGAGGATGACCAAGGGCCATCTTGGGTCCTTCAACTATAGGGTGCTGCTGGCCCTTAGGCATGTGCCTCTACATGCCCGGAATGTGGAAATGGCATAGAATGTGCTTGGCCCGGCCTGTGTAGAAATTCAAGATACCAACCTCCACGACGTTCCGGCCGAGGACGGCCGGGAATACTTCATCACCGCCTGGTGCCGCCACCCATCCTTCATCAAGGATCAAAACCTGATCTTCATACCGAAGCCACATTATCCTGGAACCGCCGAGGATGATGCACGACGCCTGTGCGGCTTAATGTACCTGGTCCGCGTCAGGCTTGTCGCATACCAAGACTTCAGCACCCCTCCGGCCTCCCCCCGCCTCCGCCTGACCACGACGACGATGACATCAGACCAGGTGATGTCCTGGATGGGGACAGGGGGAGGGCTGGTCCACTCCACGCCACAACAGCGACAATGACTCCCTGGATAGCAATTGTAACAACTTCCACCCCACTAGTGGATGGGGCTGGCGGCACGAGAATGTGGACAACATGCCAATCATAGTGGGTGCGATACCCTGCCCTCTACTGTTGTCCCAGGGGACGACTACAACAGGCCTGATGCTTGAAGGTAGAAGCGGTCAGTGTTGGCTGCCAAAGCGGCCGCTGTGCGCTGAGGCGGAGCCCTACACGTCGGTGCGCCATGTCCCTACATAGGCCCATCCGGTAGAGTGGTCGGGGGGTCGGTGGGCTCTGATGTCGGCCCCCCGCACGCCTCCCCCCCCCAGCTTCTGGCGGCGTCAACATTGCAATCCCCTGAGCTCAGGGTATTCCGTGACAATGACTCTGCTGATCAACATTGTGCCGATTCTGATCCAGACTGGCCGGAGCGTGTAGATGGCATCGCCACGGCCACAAGCTGACTGGTGGGCTTCGCTAGCTGAAGCTGAGGTTGCCTCGCGCCCCCCGCTAGTGACCCGGCACAGTCCACTACTGATGTATGTGCAGCCAGGAGTCCTCACTGGGGCCGTTACCGCCATCCTGGACACAATGAATGAACGGGCCGTCCCGGCCGTGATGACTGATGATGCACAGGTGGAGGATGAAGCCGCGGTAATTGATGAAGCTGCAGCTGACGCCTTCTTTGACTCCTTACGCCTACCCCTCGACGATCCGTTGATCTAGAGCATGCCAAGACCACGCAACTAGAGCAGAGCGCGACGACGAGTGGATGCCACGGCGGAGCGTGCGTCTTGCCGCCAAGTCGGCATACCGCATGCCGAATCCAGAGCTACAGGCCAAGTGCGTCCTGCTCTCCAAGTGGTCGGGGCGCCCGGCGGAAGAAATACCAGACCCTTCGGTCAATGACGAATTCCAGAGGGCGTTCAAGGAGGCAAGTCTATCTGCCCGTAAACAAGCAACGCGGGTGCTTTTCCCACAGCAAGGTGAACGTCGGGCACGCGTGGCGGCCACGGCCAGGAGCACAGCTGTTTCTCCATGAGTACCAACCATATCTTAGTCTGGAACGCGCGGGGGGCCTGACACCCGTGCACGTCGGGACGCTGTCCGCGACATCGTGCTTGAGCGTAGGGCCTCAATTGTGTGTCTCCAGGAGACGAAACTTGATGTGTATGATATTTCTATGAACAATGAGATCGTAGGTTCTGACTATGACTATGCTTGTCTTCCGGCTGTGGGAGTGGCGGGTGGTGTGATCACCTGCTGGCGACGTGATCTCTGGCGCATGTCCGCGGTGGACACCCGCCTCTACTCTGTGAACGTCATGTTCCACCCCTTGAGCACCGCCGGCGAGCCATGGTGGCTCTCCAACGTCTACGGCCCGGCAACGAGACCGGACAGGCCTACCTTCCTGCAGGAGCTACGGGCGTACGGGCATCCTGCCAGGGACCATGGATGATCTGTGGTGACTTCAACTTGATCTATAAGGCTGCGGACAAAAACAATGCACGCCTCCACCGTGGGATCATGCGCAGCTTCCGCACCCTGATTGACGACCTCCTTCTGAAGGATCTGCACCTGCACGGCCGTCTCTACACATGGTCCAGCCGATGGGAACGACCGACGCTCGAACGTCTCGATCATGCCTTATGTTCAGAGGATTGGCTCTGTCTCTTCCCCAACCATCACCTGAGCTGCTTATCCTCGGACTCCTCCGACCATGCGCCCTTGCTGCTCATTCTGTGCGCAGAGCTTTGGGCGGCGCCGCAATTCCGCTTCGAGCAGTACTGGATCAAGCTGCAAGGCTTCGAGGAGGTCGTGCGTGCGGCCTGGGGTAGCAGGATCTGGGACATGGATCCATGTCACGCCATCGACCAGGATCTGCGCAGCCTTGCACGGGTGCTTGTGAGCTGGCGCGCACTTGAGGTGGGCAACATCAGGATGCAGCTCGCTGCATCCAGAGCCATCGTCTACGAGCTGGATACTGCACAGGAATCCAGAGCGCTCTCGGTGGGTGAGCGCGAGTGGCACGCCGAGCTCAAGGCCAACATCCTTGGGCTTGCCTCCCTATGCCGCACCATGGCCAGGCAGCGCGCGCAAACTTGCTACCTCAAGGAGGGTGACGCCTGCACGAGGTTTTTTCACCTACAGGCTTGCCACCGACGAAGGAAGAACTGCCTGTTGGCCCTGAGCCACAACGGGCAGACGTTCACAGAAGAGGAGGCAAAGGCGGGGATTGTCTACAGTTACTACCATGAGCAACTGGGCACACCATTCAGGCGCCAGCACCGCATCGACCTTTCACGGCTCCAGCTACCCCAGTTGGACCTCACTGACCTTGCGCGCCCGGTCACCTTGGACGAGGTAACAGCGATTGTATGGGACACCCCATCCAACCATGCGCCAGGGCCGGACGGGTTCAGTGGTGCATTCTACAAGGCAACCTGGAAGGTCATCAGCGATGATGTCTTGCGGGTGTTCCAGGCACTTTGGGACCTTGACTTCAGGAGCTTCCACGCTATCAATGGAGCATCCATGGTGCTCCTCCACAAGACGCCGGCACCAGAAGGGCTAAAGGACTACCGGCCGATTAGTCTCATCCACTCTATCAGCAAGATGTTCGCCAAAGGCCTGGCAATGAGACTTGCACAGCGGATGCCTGAACTCATAAAGGCAAACCAATCCGCCTTCATCCATGGCAGACGAATCCATGACAACTTCCGCTCAATGCAGCTCACCTGCCGCTTCCTCCACGCCAAGAAGTGCCCGACAGTACCGTTGAAGGTTGATTTGGCAAAGGCGTTTGATTCGGTTGCCTGGCCATTTCTGCTTGAGGTGCTGGCACATGCAGGCTTCCCTAAACGCTGGATCGAGTGGGTCTCCTCGATGCTTAGAGCGGCCAGCACACGGGTGCTCGTCAATGGTCGCCCGGGACAGCGTATTTGCCATGCCCGTGGCCTCCGCCAGGGCGACCCCCTCTCACCATTCCTCTTCGTCCTGGTCATGGAGGTCCTCAACGGGATGATCGCCCAAGCTGATATGGAGTGTTTGCTCGCCCCATTGCGTAGGGACGCGGCCAAGTGCCGCACCTCGATCTATGCGGACGACCTCATGATCTTCATCGCCCCAACGGTGAGGGACTGTTCATGCACCCGAAGGATCTTGGAACTGCTCGTAGGGACATCTAGCCTGGAGATCAGTGTCACACTCCATTTTTAAGAATAAAAATAGAATGTATAAATAGCCTTTTATGCACCCCAGGAACAGTCGCACATATAAGAAGACAAATTACAGAGAGTATCATCACCCTGTTCATTACATAATGAACCAATATTTATTACAGAGTCTTGCACATAAACAAATAAATAACTAATATATCTTTATTGCGGAAGCTTCCCACAGAGACACGTCAACTGGTGAACACCAAGCCTAGTATTCATCACGATAACTCTCATTCCAACCTTCATCTGTTACCCTTCCGGGATTTTCCAAAATTAAAAGTAAAGCAAGCGTAAGTACACAACCGTACTCAACAAGCATAACATGGGTTAATGAGGCTCAAATAAGCTGACACTGTTTGACTGCATTTAGCTTTTATGAGTTAATCATTTTGAGACATAGCATCAAGGTAACAAGTATTTCCTAAAACCATCATGATCATTGTCACATAAATGAATAATAAACACAACAGTAGAGAAATAAATATTTTAGCATAACAAGAGAGATCATCATTAGTGTAAAGATTCCAAGGCCGCTCGTGTCCTTGAGCAAGGCTAGTATACCAGTTTATTATACTCTGCGCAAAGGTGTATACTTTCACTGTGAGCCGTGATTTACCCTTTCGCCCGAGGTGGCCAAACTCTTAGCCCACTACCAGAGAAGACCGGCAGGGTTCACTATGAAGCCTTTCAAAGGTTCGTCTGTGCCCTACGAATGTAGTATCCCCCTTCTGATGGCATACAACCGTAGCCTATACACATGCAGACAGGGGTCCAACTACACCCAAACTGAAATACACCCCTCTTGCGCCATTAAGGGAACCGCTAGCAAGCTAGAAAAGGTCCTCGTACTGAGCTAAAGCCAGAGCCATATAGCCCTCACAGCTGTACTGTAAATCCCAGAGGTTCTGTTACAGATTAACCCTCAGGTTGTTAAAAGTCATTATTACTATTCATGACACAATTACTCATCCAGCCACAAGATCATGATATTCATTAAGCACTAGCATCATAGCTACCCAATGCAACCCAAAGGTGTCCAGGAATCAAGATAACAACATCTAGTTATAATCTCTAGGGTCATCAAGTGGACACATGCAAATATAGTATTTATTTAGAGTGTATAGATAACAAGGAAGATCCATGCTATACTTTTCTTGATTCTCTGGTCCTGCTGATCCTCAAAGTAGCCTTGCTCAACAAAACCCTCACCGTCTGAACTCGATATTAACAATCAACACCAAACAATCTAATCGAGCATACATACACGAAGAAAACAAAGAGTTATTAGAGGAATATTACACCAATGTCATCAAAACAGAATAAGAAGTTTATAAAAATATTCTATATGCTGCTACGATCACACAGACATCAAATTCACCGAAAACGGAGTTATAACGGCGAAGTTATAAATTTTCAAAGATTTCCTATAAACAAATAAATACTTTAAATATGAACTAAAAATATAAAGTCTCCAAATATTCCAACGGTGGCACCACTGCGTAGATTACAAAATTATGAATCTAACGGAATTTGAACGGACCAAAACGGAGTTAAAATAAGAAAGTTATAGGCTTTTGAAAATAATGGCAAAACTGTAAATAGAGAAAAACGTATTTTGAAATTGTAAGAAGAAACTACGTCTTCCAGTGAAGAAAACGTATTCTGGAACCTATTAAAAGAAAAATACGCTTCTCAGTGGACAAAGCGTCTTATGGATCTGTTAAACAGAAAAATACGCCTCCCAGTGGGGAAAACGTATTCTGACGAAAACGTTAAGGGCTCTTAATAGATTAGTCCAAAAGGCAAGGGTTTTTGGTAAAACTACCGGCCGAAGGGGCATCGGCTGTTTCTGGCCGTCCGTTTCAAGATGAATGGTCCAAATTGAACATGGCCGGCGCCCGACTGTTCCTGGCCAGACCGGAGGCCGACCGCGGTGGCGACCATTGCCGGCGACGTACAGAGCTCGCCGGAGTTCATGGAACCTGCGATTCCGGCCACCAAATCAGACGCAATCGGTACCGTTCGAACGAGGAGCTCATGCCGCGCTCACCTGGCAAGAAGATGATGGCTGAATCGAGACGATGATGATGCGCGGCTGAGGATGGCAGACGGCCTCGACCTACAAACAGCGGCGGCTCACGGTGAGAGAAATTAACCAAAGGGGAGAGCTCCAATGTGCACAACAGGTCAAGGCGATGCTTTTACGCTAGCTTACGACGAAATTGACCCGTCAGTTGCGCCCAATTGCGAGCTCTGGCGGAACGGCGGCAATGGCAGCTAGGGTTTGCAGCGTCGCTGCGGCTCAAGACGAAGGTGGCGCTGGCGTTAGGGTTCGGTGAGGGTTTGCGGGCGTGGGTTAAATCCTTATATAGCCCCGAGGGCGAGGCGGTGCAACCGGGCGTGGACGTCCGGGTCGGCGCGGTCGGGGTCAGTCTCCCGACTCGATGTCGAGTCGGAGATGGAAGACGATGACGCGGGTCCCGCGTGTCAGACAGAGAGCGAGGGAGAGGGCGCGGCGTGCGGTGTTGTGGCCTTGCTGGGCCATCGGCCTAGCGGCCCAAGAAGGAGAGGGCGAGCGCGCGCGGAGAGGGAGCAGCGGGCCGAGCAGAGGAGCGGAGCAGGCCGTCGGGCCGGTTGCGGGCCAAAAAGTAAGAAGGGAGAGAAGAGGGAAAAAATTTCTTTTCTTTTATTCAAACCCCCTTTTCAAATGCATTTTCAAATAAATTTTGAATTTCAATTCAAATGCAACAAAATCCAAACATCACCAAATAAAATATGCACCAGCATGAATGCTCAAGTATGTTTCTACCATGATACAACTTTATTTTCATAAAAACATTTATTTTGCCTAACTATTTATTCACCAAAAATCATTTTGACCATTTTTGAAAACTTGAAAAATTTGGGATATTACAACAAGTGAACGATCACCACCATCTGGTGCGGCGAGGAGCACCTCGAGACGGTGCTGCAGGCCTTCCCCTGCAGAGTTGAGAGTTTCCCGACCAGGTATCTTGGTGTCCCGCTATCCGTAACACATTTGCCTAGGGACAAGGAACAGGCGCTTGTTGACTCTGTTGCGGCACGCATACCGACTTGGAAGGCAAATCTCCTGAACGCAGCAGGCCGAACAACACTAGCGTGGACGACGCTGTCGGCGATGACCGTCCATATCTCCATCTGCTGTACGCTGTCCAAATGGGCGGTGGATGCCATTGACAAGTGCAGGCGCGGCTTCCTATGGGCTGGCGGCAAGTCGGCCTCTGGAGGTCAATGTAAGCTGGCATGGACCGTGACTTGCTCTCCACCTGGGCATTGGAGGGACTTAGGCGGATTGGGATTGCCTGATCCGCGCATCCTTGGCTTCGCTCTCCGGCTGCGATGGGAATGGGCAAGACAACAAGACCCAAACACCACCTGGGCAGGACTGCCGGCCAAGAGGGAGGCCATTGTGGACGCGATGTTCAGCGCCTCCACGTTCTTTGTCATGGGGAACAGCGAGCTCACTATGTTCTGGACGGATCGACGGCTGCCGGTTGGGGCTCTTTGTCAGGTCGCACCGGTAGTCTACCGAGCTGTGTCGCGGCGGTTCCGGCAGCGCTCGGTCAAGGATGCATTGCGTGATAGCCAATGGGCTTGGGATGTCATTGCAGCCTCTACAACGACTTTCATCTCTCAGTTCCTGCATCTCTGGACGATCCTGGCAGGAGTACAGCTAGACCAAGACTCCCAGGACCAAATGAAGTGGAAATGGTCGGCAGATGGTAGCTATTCCAGCTCATCGGCCTATTAGGCATTCTTCACGGGAAGGACTCCGCTACGGGGTGCCAAGGAGCTATGGGCGGCATCCGCACCACCAAAAGCAAAATTCTTCTTCTGGCTTGCTCTTCACGGAAGACTATGGACGGCGAAACGCCGCAGACGACATAGCCTGCAGCAGGCGGACGACTGCACTCTCTGCTCACCTGCTTTCCTCCTGTGTCTACACTTTGATCACCTGCTTTCCTCCTGTGTCTACACGCGAGAGGTATGGCATCGACTCCTGGGCAGGGTGGGAATGGCCAACCTGTGCCCAACTTCTGATGATCGACTTGCTGATTGGTGGCTGCGTACGAGGACACTCATTCCCCAACGCTTTCGACGTGGCTACGACTCCCTGGTCATTCTTGTGTCATGGATGGTGTAGAAGGAACGTAACAGGCGCACTTTTGATTCTAAGTCTACCATGCCGGCGACGCTTCTCGACAGTATCAGGGAGGAGGCTGGCGCTTGGGTGCAGGTAGGGCATAGGGCTGTTGCCCCCCTGTTCGCTCGATAAGAAGTAGAATCAGAACTTCACCCAAGAAGCACAATAGTTTTCTAGTTTAGTACAATTGTATTAGCACCACCGTCAAAGCCGACGCCTTGTGGCTAGTGTGTTGTCTGCAGGGCCATTGGCATCTCGCCATGTGACCCCTCAGAATGTAACTCAAACATTCTATCTCCTCTTAACAAGACACGTGCAAATGCACGCATTCAAAAAAAAAAAGCTCTATGCCAAGCCCCTTTACTAGCCATGGATTTGAGATTTGAACTTGTCACCCGCACGCGTGCCATGGATTGACCGGCCGGGCTGTTGTCATTGTCAAGGTACGGTGGATGCACTTGGCATGGGCACGGAGCTTACCTGCACGTAGACGAGCGCGCTCACGTCGGGGTCCTCCGCGTTCACGTCGGACCACGGCGCCAGGGCGGCCTCCCAGCTGCGCTCCCGGCCGTCCTTGTCCTGGACGACCGCCAGGAACTCGTCGAGGGTGGCGTCCGCCATGGCCTCTGTGAACCTCACGCCGGCGTCGTTCAGCTTCACCTCCCACGACCCGTCTGCGTGGCGCCGGAGCTGACCGGCCATCTCCAGGTGGTCGGCCACCGCCTCGCTCAGCGACTCCTTCGCCCACATCGCCTCCTCCCACAGCCGCGCCGAGGCACCGTCCTTGCCAGCGTCCGCGCAGTAGTAGAGCACCACGTGAGTGCGCCGCTGCAGCGCGGCCGCCGGGAGCGGGGGCACGGCCACGGCGATGCGGCGCGTCCGCCCTGGCTCCACCACCCGTTTCGGCACGGCAGTATGCGGAGACTCGATGTGGATGCGCGGCGCCGCCGGCGTGGGTTCCATGTGTCTCGGTGACTCGGTGATAGCTTGGCGTTCTCGAGGATCGGAGCTGGGTTGAGGTCGCCATGGAGAGAGTTGCTTGGCACTGCTGGTGGCACGCCAAATAGGGCTCTTGCGATGTCCCTTTATTTGCAGGTGGCATGTGGTCCTTTTGCATGCTTGTGCCCGTACAGCGCCGGCGACGAAAACTGTGCATGGCAGTTGGCAGGTGCTATCGTGGCAGGTCCCCGTGCCTTGGTCCAGGACACAAGGATACAATATTGGACTATTGGATTTTTTTTTTAGAGGGGAGGTATTGGAGTATTGGTGGAACGTGGTCTCAGATTAAAGCTAATAGTAATAATGCAGTTCTCTAGTGGCTGTACGCCTGTACTATATTTATTTACTCTGTATCTAATTTAGAAGTCGTTTTAAATAAAACACAACTTTGATCTCTTATTTTTATAAAAATATTTATGAAATATGATAATGTATACTTTTATTGAAGTATTATTCTAGCCAAATCTATTTATATAATTTTTATATTTATAAACTCAACAATTTAAAAGTAATTGATGATTTATATTCCCAATGTTTGACCCGAACCTTAACTAAAATGATTTTCTTTTCTCTCAAAAAATTTCGTAGTTCTTATGCATAATTGTAAATTGACAACTCGATTCTCTTTTCTGGAACTAATGCGAGCGTGGGGTCGGGAACAACGGAAGCTTGACAATCGAAATCTGGGAACTAATGCGATGGCCGTCGATTCAGAATCGAATGGGCAGGAAATAGGGACGACATGGCTTGATGTAGAAGCAAAAAATAGTATATATAGGAAATACGAGTATGTAGTAGATATGGACACGTCCAAAAACTTTGGTTTTGTGACAACTTAATTTTTACATGCCGGCAATGCTTTCTCCACGAATACGATATACTCGCTGGCACAGCATCGGCAAAGCTCTTACACGCGCTGCTGGTTCGTCCATTGCCGCCGCACTTGGCCGCTTCATCGACCACAACCACAACTGCGCTGACGATGCCTCGCCAGAGCGCGACGACGACGATCCCGACGGACTGAAGCGCAAGCTTCCTCCGAACCACCCTCACAACGTCCGGGTGCGCCGCATGGCTGCCAATCTCATCGTCGCGGCGTGCGATGACAACACTTACGCCGGACAACGGAGGAGGCCTCTGGGTAGGATTCGGCGCCTCTTCTACGGCGTCGAATGGAAAGTAGATGATGACAACGCACTACCGGAAAAGGGTCCTTTGCCGAGAGCGACGCCTTTGCCGACAGTCAAACCACGGGCTCTCGGCATAGAAATCTTTGCCGAGAGTCGGCTGTCGGCACAGAGTGGCCCTTGAAAAAGATTTTTTGCCAAGGGCTGAGCCGTCGGCAAAGCACGATCATCGGTAAAGATAAACCTTTGCCGAGAGTTGGGCCGTCGGCAAAGCTCGGCCGTCGAAAAATAATCTTTGCCGAGAGCCCAACCGTCGGCAAAGATGGGCTATCGGCAATAATTAGACGGAGAGCAGACAGTGGCACCTGCCGTCTCCTTTGCCGAGAGCGTGACCATCGGCAAAGTAGCTCTCGGCAAAGACTAAAATTCGAATATTTCTACTTCCCGTCGAGAGTAAGGAGTTGACAATGATCCCAGCTTTGCCAAGAGTCCAAGTGTACAGCTCTCGGCAAAGCCTATGTATCAGCACATATTATATATTGCAACACCATAATTTATATATTACAACACCATATATATATATCAGCACAAACACATTTACCATAAACATTCATCATAAGTACATCTAAAGTTCAAATACATACACTATATGGTTTTCGCCCTTTAGCAACGACCAAAATACATTGTAATATGCCTATTTTGGTTGTAATAGCCACAATTGCACCCAAAAAATTTCGTAAACAACCGCTTCAATAAGGCCGGTGGTATTAACCTTCTACCACGACTGTCTTTTGGTGGTTGCAGGAGTTCAGTATTGCAACACAGGGAGGCGTTGGAACAATCATCTACCGCCACGCTCGAGTTGGTTGCCATGTATCCTATCGCGACACATCAGGTGATGCAGAGGTTTCAATTGCACCATCTACAAAGCGTTGCAATGTGTAAAATGAGGCGTTGCAAAATATTGTATTGCTACACCCCAGTTGTGGTTGCTACAGGGGTAGCCCCTCTATTGCCATCAACTTGAATTGGTTGTTAATGTGGTTTCCTATTTTACCACGAAATGGATCTCGGTGCAATAGGGGTGTCCTCTCTATTGCTACCAGGTGTGTTTGGAGGCTAGAGGTGGGACACTCTATTGCCACACAATGTGGTTCGTTGTTAGATGTGAGCTCCTCTATTGCTTCCAAAACATTTTTGGTTGGGTAAAGTTCATATCTCTATTAATGCCATGATCATCGGTTGCAACATGTGTACCTCCCTCTATTGGCATGACCCGTCGTGACATCGAAAAAACTAGGTTGTGATAGGATGAATTATCTTTTGCAATGAATGGTGTTGCTTTTCATATTTTTGTACATACTGCCATGTGTCACCAATAATTTAAAATAATAATATAATACAGGATCATAACAATTATGCATTTAACATGCATCAAAACATAATTTAACCACAGAAGTAGTATTGAAATTACACCACGCCACACATGTAGCACTGAATTAAAGTTTGTGACGACCACACACGCACTGCTCCACTGTTTCAAAGAAATCTAAATGGAGACTTGATACGATCAAAATAAATATCATCCTAGGCTAATTGATACGAAATAAAGCACTTCATCAGCAATCCCATCACTTGATCAGCAAAGGATGATGACTCCAAGACGATCCCATCACTTGTCGCTCCATCGAAATGCCTTTACTTTCCTAGAAAGAATGAATGACATTTGTTTTAGCATCAAGTAAACTAAAATTAACATTAAGGGTACACAGCAGCAGACACTAAACCAAAGTTTCATTGCTGATCATAAAATTATATGAATTGCTCATCATAAAATTATATGAATTGCTCATCATAAAATTATCAGAATGATAGCATGTAATGAACCTAACTCAACTATAAACACTTTGACAGCTAAAACAGAAACATTCACCTACTGCCTTATTGCCGTTTTGTTTCTTATTATTAGGTGCCTGCTTCAACTGTTCTATAGTAACGAATTTGGGCGTTGCTACCTTAGATGGTTCATTGCTTGCAGCTCTAGTACTTCTTGTATTGCGAACGCTAACTGTCCTTTGTTTATTAGCTAGTTGAGATTCCTCCAGGTTGCCTTCAGGCTCTTTGTCCTGGGAACAAATAAGGTGGAAGGATAAAATTAATTAGGCACCATTTTGTGCAGTATCAGATGATAGCATTAAAAAGTTATCAATTCACAGTCAACCTGATTTGAGGAGACCAAAATCTTTGTGGTAGGCTCATCAACTTGAGTACTCGTGTTTGCTGCAACAGCCGCCACCTCTGCAATTGCAGTGACATTGTTGTTTGGCTGGACAGATACGGACGGTTAGTTATAGAACCAAAGGAAATAAAGTCATTCAATAACTAGCTTTTACAAATTAACATTTTGCATTACTAGTACCTGCTGCAACACTGCCTATGCTTGCCCTACTAGCAATGCTTGGATCTCTTGCCTAAATGCTTCTTTATCAGCCTCCCTTGCCCTCCTAATTTCATCAATCTGTCCTGCATAAAATGACCTTTGAGCTTCCCTTTCAGCTGCCCTGTCAGCTTCCCATGCATTCATTTGTTGTTGTAGCATCTCAAATTGTTCCATGAGCTAGAGGTATTCCTGATGCTGTTGCTCTTCCCTACGAATTTGTTCCTCGTGATCCGCATTCAGCAGCTGCCTTCTAGTTGGGTTTTTTGCAAGGTACCATTACCATGCAACTTTTTTGATTTGCACTTTATGACTTCCTTGTATGCCTCTTGGAAAATCTCATTCCTCTCCTTTAGGGAAAGGAAGTTTCCCTCTGCATTTGATTCCTTATCAAAAATAACCCTCCTTGCTTTCTCCTAACATTTACAAGGCATAGATGAAGGAGTTAGTTGAAGATGAAATTGCAGGCATTCTCTACTTGCATGCACTAGCAACTTATGCATAAATTCATTACGAACTCACATAGACATCTTCAGATGCTTGGTCTTTCCATTCCCCATTCTTAGTGTGAGTAATATACCAAAGGTCTAAGTCATTGGGCTCATCACCAGTTACTAGGTCTCTCTGATATGACAAGAACAGAACAAATTAGTAAATCATGCAGCAAGAAAGCTTGTAGATGTGCTTCTCCATTTATTACCTTCTCATAGCTAAACTGAGAAAAAGGCTTAGAGCCTGACAAATGTGTGGTCTTTTTCTGGGATCGATTCCCAGAGTTCTTTATGCTCTTTTCCTACAGAATGCAATTTGAACAATCATCTTAATGATTGAGACATAGCTATTTTTCATAAATTGCTATTGTTAAGAATAGTCAAAATGTGGAACAAACCTGGAATTTTGCACTCCTAAAATACTTCAACAAATAGTGCCATTCTACAATGTCTAATTCTTTAGGCTTATGGCTCATTCTCTCCTGGTAGGTGTTGTATGCCTTGGCTGTAGCACTTAAAGTTGAACGCCACCCTTTGTAACACTCTTTAGCAATGGCCCATATCTTCATCTTTGAATCATAATTATCCTCAAGGTCCCACCTAGCCTATTATATAATTACAAGGACATGCAAATACTTGGTCAGTTGTTACGTTATTGTATAATTAAAATGTATACACAAGCAAACATTCTTACCAATATGTCATATGCTATTGAATGTTTTACATCATCATGGATATCTTTCCATGTTCTCACTCCAATGAGTGGCGCCCTTTTCCTTGTAAACAATACTAGTTCATCAGTGAACGTGCACGAGTTCTCACCTACCGCTCCTCCAAGTCTGGAAAACTCAACATGGAGCTTTTGATTGCCAGGCTTGTGTCTCTTGGAGAGTGCCTTCAAGCACTTGAGGGTACCACGTCCTCTTTTCTTCCCATTTTATTCCATGGAAACAAGATGTTACAATTGATATTAAACGACATAATGCCTAAGCTCAGAGCTAAGAGATCAAATAAAATTAGTTTGTGTATTAAAGCTTATTTTCTTTGTTACCTTTTCCTTGATCTGGTCTCCAACGCCGAGCGTGAGATGGTGCCTTCACTATTGGTGATCAGTTGTTGTCTTGACTGGGATGTATCTGATTGCTAGGATCCTTAAGAGCATCTGCAGACAATATTGTCACATGATTAGCTAGCATAATTTGAAGTTTGCAAAAGAATTGTAATTTGTTTGGCAATTAGGATAGGGATATTACTGATGTCATCAAGATCTCCTTGAACCTTCAACCATTCTATGAATGTAATGATTGTGTCCTCCCTGTATATATCTTGTAACTCTGAAAAAGAACAATAATATGAGTCATGAGTGCACATTGAAAAATCTATATATATACAAGGGATTTATCGTAACTCACCCAAGGCTTCGTCCTTGGAATGTAGATAAGCTAGCTAATCTTTGTAAGCATCTAAATCAAAATCTTCGTCTTCATCATCATTAGAGCAACCTTTCTTCTTTTTAATGGGTGTTATGGCAACACATAGGTCTGCTGCTGGATTCTTCGACAAAACTAATCTAACCTCCCTCTCATCCTCGTTACTATCTACCATGTCTGATGCATCAACATCGTATTCAATTTCATGTAGTGTTGCTGACGCAGGATCATCAACACTTGAAATACATGTAGTCCCTGAACCCATACCCTAGTTTTGATTTCAATGTTGTTAAGTTACCTGGAGATATTTGACTCTTGTCAATAGCAAATGCCTTATAAAACTGTTCTCCCTCCTCACTCCCCTTGCAAACGACATGTACTATCCATCTATCTTCCATTCTGCATATTAAGCGATGACACTTTAATTAAATCGCTAGTAGAGAATGATGCACTAGCAGAGAATGATAAGAACACTATTGAAAATATTAATAGGAACATTGTAGAGGGATCATTTACTTATTACACAAATATATTCCTATAGACCCCGTTCATGATAATTAATAACAACAACACCATAATTTAATAAGAAGTGTTGATGAGACGCGCGTATACGTAACTGTGCTCGGTCTCATCCTGAGACGATGATAGGAATTCTTGTGGATCTTGGCTGTCATCGATTGCATCATCGTTGGCCAAACTCTATGACCCAAAGAGCGAAGCCTTCGCCCGACATCTGCTGGCCGCAACCATTGTTGGTGCAGTCGCCCTCCCAGCTGTTGGTGTCACCATTGTTGTAGGCAGCAACGCCGACGCAGGTGTGCGCAGTGTTGTCGATGATGAAGGGGTCCCCCTTGCCGCCTCACTCGACGTCAGCATCCTAGGCTGCATGGTGGAAGATGAGAACTCACGGTGGTGACGGCGGCGGCGTCTGAGGAACCCTAACTGATCGAGAGGGATTAATTAAGAGGGGATATGAGGAGTGGATCTATATATCAACGCGACATTTAGGCTTAAACGTGGTCAGTGGCGTGTTAGTTTGGCGCTCTTGCTAAAAAATTTCAGATGGAAATAATGGCGCCACTTTTAATTATTTTTGTTCCCAGTCGCGCGCTGGCTACAAAATTTTGAAAACACAAACATCAGGTGCGCGTTTATAGTCTATTTATAGGCTAATGAACCATCATTGTGCTCATCACATGATCTTCTGGCCATGTTTAGTTTAGGAAATTTCCAAAAACTTCTCACTCCCAAAATTTTCAACCAAAATTTTTTTGGACAGCTTTTAGTTGGTGAAATTTTCACTCCCGTTTAGTTATAAAACTTGAAAACTGGTTCAATCAACAAAATTTTTTTAGCCTTTTTGGGAATAAAATTTAGCCAGTATGATTATAAACTAAGTCTGATCTATCACACACATAGTTAAAAAACAAGAATGACACAAACATTGCTCGGCAATATATTACTAGCTTCGTGGTTCGCGAAGAAAAGTTTTAAACAAAAGCTCTTAACAGCTTCGCCCAGAGCATGTAGTTTCACATAGTACTTAACTGATTACAACTTAATTTATAACTATTTAGTATAATCCTAGCTAGAGACCTTTATATGATCTTCACACAAAAGCTAGAGACACAGGCCACCATCTTCTTCACTTGCGTCACAGGGAGGAGGAGGAGGAGGAGGAGGAGGAGGAGTCGGCGGCGATAGAGATTACCTCATCCTCCCAGTGGTACTTGTGCTTGAGCAGGACACGAAGTCTCTCACCCTTTTTCTTGAGCTGTCAATTCAAAATGGGGCAAGTTAGCATATACTCCCTTCATTAACATTTGGAGGGCATGCAGTAATTAACCAAGACTTAACATATACTCTCAGCCTTTTTATTGATCTATCAATTCACAATGGAGTATATAATTCTCAGCCTCAAATTTTGCCTCAAATTTTGCAATCCAAAGCATTGTCACATGAATCTTAAGGTAGAGGAGCCATATATTACCTCCCTGTTCCTCGGGATGGGATTGTAATTGGTCTCTTCATCGCTCTCATGAGAAAATGTGCAATGGATTGCAAGCTTTGGATTGACAATGAATACGTGAGAGTGATCAGGAATCTTCATAAACAAAATCAGAGTCTGTATTAGAATCTTAAACAGGGATGAATGCAAATGCTAAATTAATCACAAATAATTCCAAGCAGACTATATATGGGATTGTCAATTTAACATGAATGATTACAAGTGCTAAATTAGTGATAGAAGCAGAGTGAGCAAATTAATCCTGACTATACCATAAATGATAGACATCAATGAGCGAGAAAAGTTGGGGTTTTCTTAACAGATTAAATCTCCCAAATCCAATCTAGATCAGAAACAGAGTGGCACTACAGCACTTCCACATAAATGATAGACATCAATGAGACCCGCAACTAAAAATTAAAGAACCAAATCTGCACTTGTATATGATGAACAGTAGACCAAGAAAACCCTACTACCTGGGGTTCCTGGAGGGAGGGAGGCTGTGTTGCCGCATGGACCCGATTCACTTGCGGTCACGCGTCGTGAAGCCAGGAGGGATATCGGGAAAACTTCGCGCCGCCACCACCGCCTAGACATTGCGCCTCTGAACACCGGCGTCGTCCCGCTCCTCGTGCGCGCGAACCTTCCCCTGCTGTCGTGCTTCTGCTTGGTGGAGTGGTGCACTGATGGCGGTGAAGCTTTGGTGGGCGTAGCAGGGGAGCGAGGAGAGTGGTTGATGGAGCAGGTATTGCGAGCGCCGGCCATGTCGCCAATGGAGGTTGCCCGGGGGGGCGACGAGGGCGAGGAGAGGGAAGTTGATGGGATAGATTGGGGGCAAAACAGGGGCGGGGGGGAAGTGAAGCGGTGCCCCTGTTTTCATGGATGTAATTGCGCGTGGGCCTCACCATCAATGGGACAGATTTTAGGCACGTTAGGCATTTTTTCCCATTTTTCCTTCAAAAAATCAATAAATAATTACAGTAATAGGTAAACTTTGTCTAAAAATTGCCCAGGTGCACACAACATCATTACATAGCTACATAAATATCCCAAAAACATTTCAAGTGGTTTGGTGAAAGTTGTGCTACACATCCCCCATACGGATGGACACCTCTTTGCTTAGTGACTGGGACATGTGTGAGAGATGAGTGCCTTTGTAAGCATGTGCATGACCAC